>CM061525.1:6717500-7917500 GCA_030068015.2 Neoceratitis asiatica | reverse complement strand
GTAAGACTCATTTGGTAATTCCAACTGGCGCCAAGTAGCGAAGAGAACTAACGAGTGGCGCGCTATTGTTGACGAAGTGGTTGTCGCGTAAGTGGTGCCTACGCCATAGAAAAAGAAGAGTTTAATTAATTCTTTAAGCATACAGAACTTCATGAATTACCTATAAATATGTGTCTTCACGTAGAAGGAAATATTTCAAAGTTTTTAGAGCATAATTTTAGCACTAAAGTATGAAACAACAATAAATTGATTTGCCTATGGACATTTATAATTATGTATATGTCTTCCATATACAACAAATATAAATTCTTATTGTGCACATATTAACACTTCGGTGCATATTGTTGAAGTGTGAATGAGCAATATAAATGAATATTTATGAGTAAGTAGTTCGTGCTTATTATTAAGATCAATATTTTCAAAGTTTTTATTTTTTTTAAATGTTTTAACGCATGGTCTGCGGCTACCTGGCTACTGGATTGCTTATATGTTGTAATGTGATGCAGTTAGTTGTCGGCATGACACATTTTGGTGCTAAGCCAACAACTACATAGAAATATGCATATCTAAGGTATGTCCCACGGAAAACGAGACTGAATAAAATTCACTTGTTTCGTTGATGCAAATTTTTGCAGAAAATATCTTTTTCAAAGATACATTCCATATTGGATCTACTGTCGAGATTTCATGGCATTTTGTTAAGTATACCAAAATACAGAGCGGAAGACATCCATCAGGGACCTGACATAATTGCTATTACCCATGGCAATATTGAAGATTGTATCTGAATTTCGTAAAAAAAACACTTAAATTATTCAAACCGTAAATTTGTTCTTCATATGAGGGAAAGTCCAAAATTTCAATGAATTTAATTTGGGCAAGGAAATGAAGTTTTTTTTTTAAAGTCTCGCTTTCCGTGGGACAGTACTTGTGTATACTTACTTTTAACCGCTTCATCTGACATCCATCCTTAGTCAATTCGCATATCTTTAATTTCTCTTTTCTCGCTTAATATCGTCTGGCGAGTTGAGTTCATGTTGACACAAAGTTGACACAAGTCGTGAGTTGTCATTTTGTGCGACATTTACCACTTTCGGAATTTAACAAATGTTTTGTCTACGGAGTGTTTGTATATACATATGTATGTAGATGCCTATACTTACTTACTTACAGATATGTATATGCATGAGATTATAATTTTCTTATCTCTGCTTGTGAGTTGTGAAGTTGTGAAAACAGTTACAACAAAAACACAAATATACGTGGATATATCTTTTAGTGCTTTGCCATTGGTAAATAAACATTAATTAATGGTGCATGGTATTTTTTGGGTAAACAGGTATTATCACGTATATATACTCATAAGTATGTATGTTTGTGGACATTCGCATGTGTTAAAGTAAATATATATTTTGTTTTTTACTTAACATTTTTTCTTATATTTGTAGGTTCTTGGACGCGTCCATAACATTACCCAGCACGCTGAAAAATTTTATGTGAAATAAGGAAATTATGAGAGTCAAGGTAGATTAAGGGTCGATCGCATCGGAGAACATTGAAGGAATATGATCATGTTCTCTTTTAACGTTTGTGATTGAAGTGGAACTAAACTTTGACACACTTCTGAGTACTTTCTTTGCACTTGTCGCACTTTTCAACAGGAGGGCTTCTCAACAGATTAAATTATTCCTAGAGAGAGAGTCAATATTCTTTTCATCGATTGAGTGTTACTCCTTTCTAACGGCCAGATCAGACAATATCGCTTTGCTTCAAGGTCAATTATCTACTATAATCTAGTTAAAAGATAACCCTAAAAATTGAAGACGGCCCGGTAATTATGCCAATTTTGAAATATATATAAATGGCTCAAAACTAGATGGAAAAGTGGGCGTAGTTAGCTTCTCCCAGGCTTTCCTCATTGCTACCAGAGAATTTTATACCAAAATCTCCATTATATTCAGTAGCAGCTAGGTAAAAATAACAAATTTAGGCTCATTCAGGATACATTTTAAAATGTTGCTGTGCCGTGGTGGATTTTTTATAGAGATAACTGAATAGATAAGTTTCTAATTCACTTGGGTCTCCAGTAAAAGAGTCATAAAGGAAACTGAAAGGTAGATGAGCTTGCTATGCAGAAGAACTCACAGATATACCTTTGCACTACGTAAGCTGTTACTAGCGCTGCTGTAGCGGAAATGTTATCAGTGTCTGGTGGCAAGTGGAAGGTTATGAATACGAGCCTTGGCCAGACCAGCATCCAAAATTATAGGAATAAAATGTCAATCTCCAGTCGCCCGCAGTAGGAAATGACAACGTCTTCGAGTGTGTAGCTTACATAAAATTAAAGCTCCTCATAAAAATATAGCAATCGTTCAGGGGCGGGTGTGAGAAAACTATTTGCTTGAAATACATAAAGACGCACGCCAAAAATTGAAAGTGGTGCTCGGTTAAAAATCGCTACATTGCAGTGGGACCAGCATCTGATTTCTAACAAACCCAATTAAACTTGGCCAATATCGGACCGGAAGAGGGTCACATGAGCTATGATGAGAGGTGAGGAAAGAAATCTAGAATGTTACTGGGGTGGTGACAAGACAAACTGTTAAAAGTTTGCTGTCCCATGTACATAGAAATAAGCATCGACACCGCAGAGTCGCTTTCTTAAATGGATTTTTCCATATAGCAGAAGTATGCTTAGTAAACGCTGTAGATAAGGTCAGAAAATTGTCGCAGATCACAATGAGCCTATATTGAGAATTGTCAACGCGGCACCATGTTTCGTGAACAATGGCAATCCAGTCTTCGCCAAGTGCGAAATACGCAGCGTCATCCGTTTCCCTCGATTTTTAAGGGCAAACCTCCGTTTGAGATTTATTCTGAGGTGAAACCTGCATTTGGTGATAGAGCTATGAATCGTACGAGTGTGTCCAAGTGGTTTCGCGAACTTAAAAACGGTCCTACGTCTGTGAATTATAACCCGAGGAGGGTAAGACCTCCAATTGTGACTGAAAAATGTCTGAAAAAATCGCACAAATCCGCACATTGACTGTGTATGAAATTTCTGCAATGTTTTCTCGAAATTCAAAATCTCTACTACACGAAACAATCATAGAAAACCTCGGATATCGCAAATTGTAGGCGAAAACCAACTGGCAGGAAACCACTTCGAGGAAGGCATCAATAAATTGATAACACGCTTTACCACTTGAATAGAGGAGTGGCGATTATGTCGAAAAATAGCGTACATCATATAAAGGGTTTTCCAATATGGATGACATGATTTCTGAGTGTCGTTTTGGCCATTTTTAATATGTCATGATCTGTAATTTTTTTTTTCATTATATTCAGTAATGTTTACAACTCCAACATGGCAAGATATACGCAGGAACAACGTGGCTGATTTTGCCTTGGAACAACTTGAAAACGATAACGATTTTTTTAAGAAAATAATCTTCTCCGATGAGGCTCACTTTCATCTGAGCGGTGCGATAAAAAAAAACTGAAAACAAAAAAATTATTCATGAACAACCATTACATTCATCTAATTTGACAGTTTGGTGTGGTTTTTTGTCTGGTGGGCTCATCGGTCCTTACTTCTTTCGAAATTAAGCTGTTAGCACCGTTACTGTCAATTGTGTTACTGTCAAGACTACTTCTTGTGGGGTTAATTGAAGTCATTGGTTTTCAGCAATAAATCAGATTCTCTTCAAGCTTTAAACGTCAATGTTGAACGTGATATTCATGACATACGACTGGATTTAGTGGAAAAAGTGCTCAAAAATTTGGTTCATCGAATTCGTTCCTGCAATAGAAGTCGTGGAGGCCATTTGAATGATGTTATATTCAAAACTTAAAGAGCATTGATTGTACTTCATATTAACTAAAAAATATTTGAATTTCCCTAACAATTAGTGTGTTTTTTTTTAAAGAAATCATATCAATTTTTTTGGAAACCCTATTACTATATTATATATATATATATATTACTATATTACTATTAGTATTACTTAGTTTTTTGTTTCAGTACACTTACCTGCAGGATAAGACTCGTAGAATAAATACGGGGGACTAGTATTTGCGGTATTCTCTGGTACATACATGTATAAATTAACCTTTAAGGAATGACAAGGCCAATCGATTTACCCATGGCTATCTATCTAATCGTCTGTGTGGAAAATAACTCAAGTAAAAATTTAGATATTGTGATAAAACTTGGTTCACACATTTTTTTTTCACAGGTACGGATGCTTTTGCAAAATTATTGAATTGAATCGCTATAATTCAGTAAATAAGTATGAAGTTAAAGTCATATTTATCGGGTGGTAAAGTGAACTCAACTAAAATTGGTTGATATGCTACTTGTAGTACTTCCAAAAAGTGTTGACTTGTGTACATCCAGAAGTAGAATTACTTTCCATGGAACATACTTTTTTTCGGAACGATCTGTGAACTTTTTTTTTTTTTTTTGTTAAATACTTTAAAGATATTTCAAAAGGGATTGCACTGATGATGTCGGGCTGCAGCCTTTATAAGCTGCGCGTTTGAAGCTGGGTTTATTGTTAAAAATAATTTTTTTTTTGTTTTTCTCGAGACTCAATTCTTAGAATTAGTTGTTAATAATTCTGGAAAAAAAAACTTAATCAATATGCATCAAGGTTTTCACACCTCGACAAGTGCCAAGGGCTTCGATTATTTATAAGTATTTTTTTTTTTTCGGAAAGAAGAAAATATAGATTTTCTGTGTTTTTTTTTTACAAAACCAAGTTTAACTCTTTACAATTATAACTGCTCCTATTTTCTTTACTTTTTTAAAGATTTAGCGAAAATGAAGTCAAAAAAGATCAATTAGAAAAGAAATTGAGTATAATGAAATATAGTTTGAGTGATATTTTTTCAATCAAATTTTTAATAAAAGTTTTATTAACTTTGAAAACTATTTTACATCATATTGCAGAGCAATATTCGCAAATATATTTCAAATTAGTTTTCAAAATTTCTTCTTATTTTTCTTGCAGTTGGCTTCACATAGTACTCCAAATGGCGCGCTGGGTATACTTCTCACAGTCTTCCAAATTGTCAAAATTAGTCTTTTAAGGTGTTTATACCTACATACATATATATTTCTCATATATAAATAACCAATTAGCATGCTACACAGCGTGTAATTACAAAAGATATCACAGACGACTGCAGAGGTTTAATTTTTATTTTACTCAAAATTTAATTGGTGAAATATACCAAAGTTGACTCGGCTATGGCTGATGGTGGGCGTTGTGTTGGTTGCAGGTTTTCCTTAATACGAGTGCAAACCCTTACATACAAATAACAATATACATTTATATACAAACACACTTTTAACTGACAAACATTGAACGCTCCAATTGCACAATCAAAAAAAAAATAAAAAAATAAAAAATTTTATAATAATGTAATTGTTGTATTTGTTGTTTGCTACTTTAACGGTGTGTAAGAACATCATTCTTTGCATTTGTATTTACTTTTCTCGGCTATGCATATCAGTTGCCACACATTATTATCATTATTATAACTCTTATACTTTGCTGCTTCGCTTGTCTTATTGCATTTTGTTTACTTTTCATTTCTTTGCCTGTATTTGTTCTGTCTCACCGTTTCGCTACAGACAGTTGGCGAGATAAAATTTCCAGCTTTCCACTTTTGTAATTGCACCAATGATTGTTGTTGTTGTGGTTATTGTTGCTTACTGTGTTACTTTGTTCGCTCCCACTCGTCCACTTGTTCTTCAGTTGCAGTCGCGAAGCGGCGTAAAAAGGCGTTTCTTTGGTGGAAGCAGAAAAGGAAGGGTTTGCGCGACGTTAAAGCGCTGCCGCACATTTGTCATTCTCAGCTTCGTGTTATCAGCCGTCAAGATGGCAGTATTATCATGAATACAATTTTAAATTGCCATGTCGATGTCTTCATTTTGTGGTGAAATTATGCAGCCATTAAGCGCTACCGAATGTGGCAAGCTACGGAGAGAAGATCGCAGTGGTGGTTTTGGTGATGGTGGTGTTGGCGACGATGGCAGTTAATTTTTTGTCGATGTGTAACTAAATGCTCTAAGTGTGGTTGAGTGTGTTGGGAAGAGTTGAGTTCCAAAGAAATTATAAATCAATGCAAATGTGATTTCATATCGCAATGCTCTTTTGTGACGTTCGCTACTTCCGAACTTTATTTATTGCCTTTTAGTGTTGGGCACATAATAAAGTATCTCACGTTGAAATAAACTGAGTTTAAATCACTATGTCCTTTACTTGTTTTTGGAAAAAAGCTTCTAAACCACTCTGGAAATGAAATTTGGTGCTTTTAAAAGTTCTTGGTAGGCCAGGTAAGTCGGACGGGTGAACTAGTATTTTGAGAAAACTTTCTTAATTCGAATCTTATCCAATTTCCAATTCCGAAAAACTTTCGTATAATTTGAATGAATAGCGATATAAAGCGATGGTTGAAGCATCACACCGAGAAATTTAATGCTGGGCCCCTCTCCTTAAAGGTTTTGTTATAAACGGTTTCTACCAGTCTTCAATTTAACGGCTCTATGTCACTATGTCTAGTATTTGTAACTCTTTTAGAGTATTCCCTTAGGTAGTCTCTTCGATCTTAAATAATATCGAAAATATTTCAACAGATACTCCACCGTTTATCGCTAGGTTTATCGATGTTTCATAGCCTGGTTTTAGTTTGGAATCTCATCTTACCGAGCTGAGCGCTTCGCCGAAATTATTTGCACTCCAAATTCTAAATTTCGCGATGTCCATACCTCTCACAGAAACCATATTTTGAATTTTTGGAAGCATCATCGTCCTTTAGAGGTATCAGCTTCTTATCTTGAAAGTAATCGATGTTTGGTGGAAATTACTGCTTTGAAATTTTCATTGTTATGGACGAAAATTTACTTCGCGAACATCGCTAAATTCGTTATAAATAAAAGTTGAGCAAAAATCGCCCGAAAGTCACAGTATTTTCTCCAATAACATTATCTCGAAAGAATCACCACAGAGCTGGGTTAGCTTAGGCCAGGTTGAGCTGGTCGATTTTCACGGAAGTCTCATAGTGCCAGCAGATACATAATATGCGACCAAAATTATATACTGCGCTGCCAGCATTATTGATGTAAATTTGTCTATATCAGACTTCATTAGAGATCGACCGGTACGACCATAAATATTCCGCAAAACTTCTCTCTCGAAAATTTTTAAAGCCGACTCATCGAATGTAAATCGTCCAAGCTGCTGCACCATATATCAGAAAGGTAGTGATGAGCGACTTGTAGAGTGTGATTTCGGTTCGGTACTTCTCAATTGTCTACTCAGTCCAAAGTAGCACATCGATGAGAGGATGGTGTCTATCGATACTTTTCTCTTGGGTCTTCTTCAAGACTTGTAGCATGGTGAATATCTGATCAATGGTGGAAATGCCAGGTCTAAAGCCACACTAATAAGGTCCAATTAGTTTAGTGACGGTGGGCTTTAATCTCTCACATAACACGCTAGATATGACCTTGTTAGATGCGATATTGAGGAAGCTTATCCCACGATAATTGGTACAGACTGTGGGTTCCTCCGTTTCAGAGAATACTTAGGTTCTTCGCAGCCATGTTTGAATAGTTCTGCCGGTAACCTATCGGGTGATGGGACTTCTATACCATCATCGTCGCTTGGGGTCTCGGGTGGTTTGTAAGCGTAGATAATAACGTAGAGTTGATGTAGTCATTCGCCTTAAGTAAGCCGATCCTAATTTGTTGTTGTTCAGAAATCAACGAGTTCACGAAGCTACCTTTGTGCCTATATATCTATAGTTATGAGGATATGCTCGGTCTATAATTTTTTCGAGACCACAATAGTTCCAGCATTATTATCACTTGAGAATGACTAATAGGAAACCAAAAAAAATTTCCAACTACCGCTTTCCCTGTATGCTATCCGTGCAACCCTTCTGGAGTTATCTGATGCAGAGAAACTTCATCTTACCTCTGCCACTTAACCTCGAATGCAAATTAATCCATTTAGTGTTTCCGAGCTCTCAACTGTGTACGTCATATATCGAATTTCGTCCAGTGCAGTACGCTTATAAAGAATTTGACCAATCCAAACATTTTGTGAAACGCACCCCATACATAATAAGATTAAACTCCCCACAGAGTTAAGTTTCAGTACTCTGAGCACACACAGTTTCTCCTACATGCGTTGTATCTTCAACAACTTATCTCCACAACAACCACATGCCACTCAATGAAAATTATTTAATTTCAACATAATTTGAGGCGGCTTTGGCATTTCGCTGTTACGGCGGCTTTTACTTTGTTAATTAGCAAAATATGCGACGCGATTAAATTGCTCTGGCGGTTCTGAAGTTGTTGTTGTTGTGATTTTTTATTTACGTTTTTTGCTGGTGCAACACTAGTCTCTCCTTACACTATGTGCCACCTGCCTGCTTGCTTGCCTCTCAGGCTCTGGCTACAAATTCATGGTCATTGCCGGCAATTAACATAAACGAACACTTGGCTACTCCGCTTATGCATTTGCGCATAAAATACATACATAATTACAAATACGCACATAAATATCTGTTGTGAAAATCATCGCCACAACGAGCTGTCGCGCTGTTGCATGGAGGAAGATAAAGAAACAACCAGCAAGCGACGCGCATGCGTGCAATTGCAGATATATATATATGTATGTATGTGATAGTGTGTATGAGCGATCAATGAAAATTCAACGAATGCATTGATAAGCGGTAGAAGCATAAGAAGAAGAAGAAGAAGACGAGTAATATAAGGAGGTTAAGGAAGAAGAAGCTGGCTGCAGTGTACGTTCTTTGCTTACTGCTGACGGCTATTACAATAACTCAATAATAAATTTTAAAAGAAAATGAATGAAGAGTTAGTTGGAAAGGAGTTGAAGAGATTTTATTGAGTTGAGTGTACGCGATTTGTTTATCACATAGCAGCCATCGCTTGACGCATAATGAAATAATTCGTAAGCAAATGATTTTTAAATTTTTTATGCTTGATTTTTATGAGCGCATTTTTTATCAAAAAATTTTCTAATTGGTTTGCTCATCAAAAATTTAAACTTGATTTTGTTGATCTCAATTTTTTTATTTATTTTTTTCACAAATTTTTTCTAACTCTTCCCAGACCTTTAGACTTGCTTTTGATTTTCAGCATTATTTACGAACTTTATTTTTCCTTCTCTGAGCCCCTCCATCCGTCTCTACCCAACTTGAGTAATTATTTATCAGCTTCACATTGCCTCCTCGCACTGTTGCCTCATTATCTTACACACGCACGCTTTGCGTGTCACTTGCGATAAGATTGCGGCAACGCTGCTGTCATTTGTGAAATTTTTGCATAACTCAAACGCATTTAGGGATGCATTGCATTGCAGCGGGTAACTTGTGCCTCAAATGCATAATTAATACATATTATTCACACACATGCACACATACAACTAGCGCTCCTGTTGCCTGCCCGCCTTTCGCATATCACTTATCACCGAAGCTGTCTACATTCAGGTATTTGCATTTTGCTAATTTAATTAGTAAATTACATTAACGTAAATTTCAATAATGACAGCGACGATTGATAATTGCGAACAGCCAGTCAGTCCAACTTGGTTTGTGGAGTGCTTGGTATTTGCTAATGCTAATGTTGCAAGTGTTGGAGAATTTGTGCTTACCACATGCTACACATGCGTGTACATATCGACTCACTCACTCACTTATTGAATTTTTCACTTTGCGCTATCAAATTAGTGCTGACACTTGGCATTGGTGTCCTTATCAAATAATGTGCGATTGTGCGAATGTGTTTATATGTATATGTGGCAGGGAAGAGATTCATGAACGCATAGCAGGGAATAGAGAAAAGGGGTTTCCAGGGAACCAGAGAGTGAACTTGTTAGTAAAGTAGAATATAGAAGTGGTTTCAGAGATGAACATATCCCCTCATCAGACTTCTTATGTCAGGAATCGAACGAAAGTATTCTGATCTGGCATGCGAGTGCCTTACCACCATGTCAACATCGGCCATTTTAATGGTCATGGTTATGAGTAGTCTTAAGATAGTATAATAAACCATAAATACCCTCGATTGCGAAAGCCGAGTGGCTAGCATGCGTACTGCCATTCGGAAAGCCTGGGTTCCAGGCCAGGCTTGAATAACATCGAAAATTATGGAGAATAAATTTTTCCTAATAGCAGTCACCCATAGGCAGAGAATGTCAAGCCCTCCGAGTGTATTTCTGACATGAAATAAAAGCTTTTCATAAAAATCCATCGCTCGATCAGAGGCGGCTTATAATAAGTTGTAGGTCCCTTCATTTGTTGGTAAAAACATAAAGACGCAAAACCACAAGATCACGACAAAAGGAAAGTTTCTGTACAGCCATTTAGGAATATATGGCTTAAGGGCCTTACTACTACTACGTTGACGTAGGCACCGCTTACTCGATTATAGTCGAATCAGTAGTTGCGCTCCCTTCGTTCCATCTATTTGCTGTTTGGAGCCAGTTGGTAATACCAAATGAAATTAGGACGCTGTCCACCTGATCCTCTTCCTCTGCTTCCATGTACGGGTACTCCACCGAAAACTTTCAAAGCTGGAGCGCTTTTATCCGTTCGGACGACATGATTTAGCCACTGTTTTTTTATTCGCTGAACTATACTAGTATTGTCGAATACTTCTAAACCAAACTTATCGAATGTCGATATCGTCCAAGTTTTGCACAATATATTTGGACGGGAATGATTAGCAACTTGTAGAGTTTAGTTTTGGTTCGTCGACTCAGCCCAAAGTAGCATCTGTTTGCAAGGGTGTTTCTGTGTTGGATTTCATCGCTGACGTTGTTGGTGTTGTTGATGATGGTCCCTAGATAGACGAAATTATCTACAACTTCAAAGTTATGACTGTCAGCAATCACGTGGGAGCCGACTCACGAATGCTTCTTTGCCTCCCTTATGTATTATCCAAGACTAGTCGGCTATACAATATAAGTTTTGCAGGGATATTAAATTCAGACATAGTAGCGTAGAAGCATCTCCTTTTTGTTTTATAGAGCGTAGCTTTAAAATCAATGGTAGGTTTACCAATATTAAGAACGCTTATCCCACAGGCCGTGGAGCTCTCCCGTTTTTGGATTTGGCAGAGGATCAATTCGTCAGGCATGCGTTCGCCCGACCATATTCTGCAATGAAATCTGATGCATGAACCTTGTCAGTTATTTGCGCCGTATTTGAATAGTCCGCCCGTTAAGCTATCGGCTCTTCCGCTTTTTTAATCTTTATATGATCAATCACTGTTCGTACTTCATCATAGTCGGGTATTGGAATGTCTATTCCATTATCTTGCACGGAGGGTTCGGGTACGCTATCTCCGGCTGCCGCTCTTTCACTGCCATTGAGCGGGTTGGAGAAGTGTTCCCACCATGAACTCAGTATGCCTGTTCCTAAGTGACCAGATTACCTCTATGGTTCCGACAAGAGTGTGCTTCGATCTTGAAATCTTCTTTAGGTCGCCGCATATTCTCATACAATTTTCGAGCATTACTAGCGAACTTTCGAGCCAGATTCTTAACTTCTTCATATTCACGCATATCGGCCTCTTTATTGTTTCGCCTTCAAATAAGCCTCGAAGGAAAAAAAAAAATTCGTCGGAAATTGGCACTACATAAAAAAAAGTCCTCGAAGGAAATTAGTAATAGTATTAGTTTAGGTTATGTAGAACTGGTTGGCTCCTTGAAGTGTATCATTTATGTGGATGTAATGTTGCCAGATACTCTACGTACAACCGAAGCTATGCACTTCTACATTTCAAAAACATTAATGTTCCGTTAGCAAATTGAAGAAGGAGTTTTGTGTCTTGCAGCGTAGAGTCTGATCTATTTGCCACTAAGAATTTAGTAAGTTTCGCGTTATATTTTCCAAATAATTTTCACCATTTTGCAGCTCCTTGTTCGTTCTCAAAGGCTATTAGCTTAACAAGGGCGTTTTTTGTTTCACTGTTCTGACTGAAACTGACATGTCTACAGATCGACTATCTCGTTGACTTCGATGTCCCTAGCAATAGCTCTGCTACCATATATATAAGAAATATTTCGATTTAGGAGAAACTAGAATAGTCTAGAGGCCTTAATGTCCTTCTTGTCCTCGTTTGAATGCGACTTTGGCGTTTATTTAAAAGCCATCTAAAAAGAGATGGGAAACTTTGTCTGCAAGGAGCGACAGGAATTGGAAAAGAAATTTCACTTTTAATGAAGAACAGAACAAATCTTTTATGGACTACGATTTAGGCGCTGCACTGGGAAGATCCCATCTCTTAATTGATAAGGTTTCGTTGGGCAGCTAAATGAAGTCTTTCTTCTAATTAAAACAAAAATATTGACTTCACCGCCTTTTAGGAGTTGCAATAAATGTAATAAGAATGGAAATTGTTAATGAGGTCCTACCATATCTGTAGTGGTCACATAAAGCAGAGAAATTTTTTTGTTGGATTTGTTGTGGGAGATAGACTCTCCTTGTGAACCTTTTTCTAAACGTGATAAAAAAGGTCGGATCAGATTTGCCAGAGACCAAAAATTAAGGCACTTGTTAGTCAAATTGAAAACCTTTGCGAAAGCTCATTCTGTGATAGAAGAAACTACTATAAGTGTAGACTCATAAGCTTTGTATTTTCCAACGATTTCGCTACGAGTCCGTATTCATAAACGGACAATGGCGAAAGAGCTCAAGGTTGTACATGCTTAGGCTAGGAAGCACTTAACCGACCGTATCATTACGCTCCCACTCATGAATTAGACTACTAGTATCCTGCGCCTTTAAATCATCCTACAATCGTTCTGTCCTGAAGTTTACGAGAAAGCGCAGAGCTGCTAGTTCTTAGGCGTGGAGCTCTGTCTAGTCAGGATTGAACTCGTGACATTGAAATTTAGAGTATTGATGTATTCAACAGCTATCGCCTAGACTACACTAATTATTGGACAAATCTTACCCTACCTCGAAAGGAAATATTTAGTAGACGTTGTTGTAATCCCTCAGGTCATCCCAATAATGACTTAAATCCATAAGAGTAATGATTGTCAAAATGAAATTTTTTTCTTTAAACAAAATACACAAAGATTGATTGAAACAGTAAATGTTAATATACAACAACAAGAACAACAACACAACGACATACTACATCAGAGATTTTCAATTTATTGTTTTTTGTTGTTGTTGGTTAAATAAAAAAACTGTTAAATTAAACGTGACAACGAACAAAAGTCCGAATTGAAAAATGAGACAAGCTAATGAAAATCAAAAATACAACACAAAAAGCAACAACAAATACAAAAACAAAGGTGACGCCAACGCTGATGACAACAAAGATGACAGCAAAGAACAGGACGAGGAGGCCAGCAATCGACCAGCGTAAGAGTACGTGCAACATACAAAGAGAATTGGGAATTGTGCGTTAAAAATTGTTTCTTCTTCCCCTCCTCCTCCCCCCCTTCTTTCACAATCGCTACTTCTTCATTTAGTTAATTGTGATTGTTGTTGCTTACTGGTCAGCAGCCGCATCCGGCAGTCACAGTCGTCTTTGATCGTTGATGAGCGTCAATGTGGCGCGACAAACCAAACAGTTAGTTGTGTGGTGCATGAGAAACAGCAGAAGACGGGGTAAAATTGTAAGCCAATAAGCGAGGAGAGAGAGAGAGAGAGAGAGAACAACAGAGTCAACAATCGACGTTGATGAGGCAACAAATGTTGCAGACACAGATGTGCGAAGGCAAATTAATACACTTGCTTATGGGAGGAAAAAAATGAAAGAAAAACAACAACAACATGCTACTGCTGTAGCATGCAAACAGCGAATTTGACTCATTTCAAGTGCGGAGGTTATTGCAAACAACCAACTGACCAAGCGCGCACTAGTGTACGTGCGTGCGTGCAACACGGCCTTATGCATGTGTGTGTGTGAGACTTGCGCACAATTAACGCTACACATAAACCCAGCAAGGTATGTCTTGCAAAAACAACAACAACAACAACTGCAGCCTCTCTGCTATTGCTAATGTCAAGCTGCCACCAGCAACGCCACCACCGCCAACATGCAACATTCAAAATTTTCACCGCCAGTTGTTAATTCAATCATCACCTGTCGTTGCGTCGCTGCTGTGGAGTGCTGGTGTCTGGCGGCGGCAGTGTGTGAGTGGTCAGCAGTTACAAGCAAACATACATACATATACTTATACATATGTACATACATACATACATATAAATGTGTATTACCACTGCTTGATCCTCCGTTTATTCTTTTGAATACATTTTTTTGTTGCAACTTCTGCTCTGTCGGCTGAGGTGTTTGTGCAACATGTATCCGTGTCGCAGCAAACCGCGACAGCAGCGCTACATATATGTACAACAACTGATGTGGATGGCGTAACAGCGATGCATACCACTCGCCGCGCGCGTTGGTAGCACAAAAGTTAATGAAGGAAGTTCTTCAAGTACATGTAACAACGACAACAACTAGAAAAAATAAACAACATTAAACATAAAAAAAAACTCGGATAAATACACACAGAAGCGCTAAGTGCAAATTGTAAAAAGCGCAGCATTGTTGTTGTTGTTGTTATTATTACTGTTGCTTCTTAGATTGCGTTGCCACAATTGCTGAGCTGTCACATTGATACGCCGTTGATTAGGCTACAAATAGCATTGGTTGTCAAAACAAACGGTTTACGGGCCTCCACACGACAACGGGCCACGGCAGCGTCAAATGAAAAATTACAAAAAAGAAAAAAAAAATTAAAAGAAATAAAAACTATTCGCATAAATACTAAGATGTAAATAAAAATCAGTGTTGATAGCAACAAAAACAAAAAATAAACAAGTAGAAAAATTACAAGAATAAAATTCTGCTTAACCCTTGCGCTCTCCTCACTCAATTTGCTCCTCTTTCACCGGCATTGCCTACACGTTCTGCCGTTAATCCAATCGCAAACCATTTTTTTTTTGGTTTTGCTGTTACTAAATTTTCACAATACAAACTATCAACAATTGTTGTTGTTATAATACTGTTTTGGTGTTGTTGCAATTAGACACTCTAATGAGCAGCACAGCAGCGTACGCTAAATTGGTTGGCTGGCAGTTGGCAGTCAACGGTTCGTCGCGATAATCATTTCTCATTTCCAACAGCGGCGCTGGTTGTTTTCCACAGAGAGTTCTCTACCTCGATATATGTAAGCGCAGTTGCAACAAGCAATCAATTCTTTGTTTTGTTTGTTGCACGACTGGCCTTTTCTTTCTCTCTCTCTCTCTCGTTCCTGCATTCGCTTTACACAGTCAATTAAACCACAGAAATTAGTTCAGTGCAAATCGTTAGAGAATTAGAAAATTAGAAACGTCATTCGGTTGAATTTGAGTTTAATTTAAATCAAATGATTACCTGAGAGTTTAATTGTGGTAGTTATGAGTGTAAAAATTAGTAGAAATGAGAGTAAATTCTTATGGGGAAGCGGAACATAAAATTGATTCAATGTAGATTAAGTGAAAAGGTCGAAGAGAGCAAAAAAAAAAAGAGTAATATAGATCATTGGATCTGTGCGCTGTTATCCCATCCTGCACGAAGAATAAGATGGTTTGAAATAAAATTTGTATTATCTTCCAACTAAAGTCATAGATATTTTTAATTTTTTATGTATTTAATTTATTTTTCCAAATAAAAGAATAATTTCGATAAAAATTCAATTTTAGTTTTTTCTTCTTAACAAGTTAATTAAAAAACTATGCAAAGTATTGTAAAATCTTCGAAACAATTAACTGATGTAAATATTCAGAGCCTTACACAGTGAAACAATTTTCAGCTCATCGCTTCGGGCATGGGCTTTGACGATTGTTGCTGAAAGTACTTACCAACAACTGGTGTTTCTGCATCATTACTTTTGCCAGTTTAGCTGTCGTGATTTTATCACCTCCTAAATTTGTTGGTTCAAATTTGATTTTGATCATTTTTTAAATTCTTTTAAAATTTTTTTTTAGATATTGAATGAGAGAAAAAAATACGAAAACTGAAAAAAAGTGTAGCTAGTGCCTCAAAATAGCACACATGTGCTTTTGTATTTATATTTTTTACAATTTTTGCCTGATAATCCGCTTAAACATCTACTATTTTGTTTTTTTATTTTACATTTTTACTTTTTTTCTAATGTTTTACAATTCATTTGTTTAGGCGTTAAGTAAGTAAGCGGTTGATAAGGAATTTCATCAATGATCACCAAAACCTCTTTCCAATAGTATGTGTAGCACTATGCTATATAGCATATTATAATAGTTGAAGCGATTTGCGTCCAAGCTCTTGCCCCAACGTGTGGTGAGCGTCTTAACATTTTTCCAATAAACAGAGATTTACAACATTTTACTAACCTTGTAAAAATGACACTGAGCCAGCAGCATTTACCTGCCAGCCGAAGACAAGAATCCGTAGCCTAAATTACATGAAAAAATATCCGAAAAAAAAGAGAAAATGACATCAATTTAATAAATTTATTCTTACCTTTACTTGACTCGTTACACTCATCTCACCCTACTCTCTTTCCATACTCACCTTAAAATACTCACCTACAACCCTAGATTTTAGTTATTCAGTGACCGAAACTGAATACTGTTTAGTTTAGGATTTGACTACTTACTGTTAGGATGCCGATGTCAGAGCAGATTCAGTAAATAAACTCAAATGTTAACAAAAAAAAAAAAAAAAAAAAAAAAATTAAGTTACTTGTAAATATATAGAATTCAGTTATAAGTAAATCAGCTTTATTCAAAAGCCTATTGTGTAATTTTTTGCATTGAATATTGTTTTGTACAACAAAGAAAAATTGGTAGAAGCGACAGCTGTTTCGGATCCCCACATCTCCTCATCAGACTTCTTTTGCCAGGAATCGAACCTGAGCCAACGCCTGCCATATAATCTGTTGTTGTAAATATTATGAAATTTTTTACTAACCACCTGTGCTGAGTTTAATTTCACACAAATTTTTGATGCGGAAGATACCGTTTAATTATGTTAAGACTAGAAAAGCCTTAGAGTCTCAATTTGAAACAACAACACAACGTTAATTTAATAACTACAAATGCGGTTCTGGAGACACTCATAATGCAGAATGTTGTGGTCGTTCAAATATGATGGTAAAACCAGAAAAAAAATGCTCAAGGTCGTTTGAAAGAACGAAAAGTTAAGCTGCGTGAGTTAATTTACATTGTCAAGGTATCAAAAGAAACGTAAAAAACCATAATTTTCGCTTCGGTATGTGACAATGCAAAAATCATTACGTCACTTTGGAATCAAAACGATTGTCATCTCAGTGGACAACAAATGGTAAATCAAGTCTAAAGCGCTCAAAAGGATAACAATTGACTCGGTACTTTGGGATCTGTGTTGATTAATAATCATCGATTAACTTAAGAAGCGAAATTCCATAAACAGTCAATATTATACAGCTTTATTGGAGCTTTTTAAGAATGATACTGTAAAAAAACAACCGAATATCTCAAAAGAAAAAATAAAAAGAAAAATATTCAAAAAAAAATATATATAAATATATATTATTCATCATGACAACGCAATTGATTAAAAAATATCAAAGCTAAATGAACCAAGCTTCGAATTGCTCTCGCATCCACCATATACGCTATATTTAACGCCCAGCGTTTACTGGCTGTTCGCTGAGATCAAAAAATTCTCACTGGTACTGGTAAGAAAGCTTACTCAAGGATAAGGTTCACAACAAAATTAAGACCTATTTTGAGGCAAAAGTTAATCGTTCTGCAAAAATAGTGCCAAAAATATATATGATATGGTTGTGTAGATCGTACTGGATATTTTCTTGATGAATAAATCCAGTAGGCCCGAGCCTTATGAGCCCACTCTGCGTTTACATCAATTAATTGCAAGCTTAGTTCACTTTGTTTATTGTCCTGAAAGATTGTCCTTTACCAGGCTTTTGCCAATAAGAGATTTTGGCAAAAAGACAAAAAAAAAGCAAAAAAAGAGAAGAAGACAAAAGAGTGTAATTATCTTTTTATATCTTTAATATACGAAATGGTATATAACCTTTGGTCCGAAGTATATAAGTGCCATAAGAAGGTGAGATAGACGCACGAAAATGTATACCGATCGTATCATAATCACCAGCTTAGTTGATATTTCAACAAATTTTAGTATCCGGATGTGTTTTTGTAATTTTTCAGAACCGGGCGGATCGGTCGACTATATCATAGAGGTCTCATACAACCGATTTGTCCATGTGTGATTTTGGATCATAAATACTACACACATATATTGAACTAAACGTTAGCACTGAAAAGCAACGAAACTGGACTGCTATATAGCATAGCTTACCCACAACCGATTTGTTCTGAAATAAGGGTTTGGCTCAAATATTTGTCGAAAAAGCATCTCAGAGCGTGAAATTTGGTATGCTGCACACGAATATTCTAAAAATATTGACGCCGAAACTCAACGAAATAGAATTCTTTAATAAATTTTATAGGTTCATAAAGACTGGATGTAGATAAAATTTCTTTTTTGTTTTGTTTTATGAAGGTCATGATTTCCAATTCCAATAACATCCAAAATAATAAAATAATATGCAAATCCGGTGAAATAAAAGTAAGCTCAACAAAAATCTATGGGCCGGCCGGAGACAACTTAAATAATAGAAATTAATTCAAAAATAAATGAATAAATCCTCTTTTTTGTAGTTTTAAAGTCTGATATAGATTTAATTTATGCCACAGTAATTAAACGAATTAATTAAAAATATTTGCATGATTAAACTAAATTCCCACAAATATAAATTAATAATGTATGGCTTCAATTTGAAAAAAGCAAAAACGCTAATAATTTGCAATAATCGATTCCACTTGTTCAAATGTCACATTTCAAAGTGAAAAAATAACTAATCGTTCAATTAAAAGAATTATTTTTGCTGAGTGTGCGCACAAGAAGTTGACCTACTTGCGAGCGGTAAGATCAAAATCACCCCGCAGCAATAATTGAGAATCAATGCAAATACAAAGAAAAACAAAGAAACACACACATACACACACACACACACACACATGTATATGCATTTAAGTTAAACAAATAATAAATAAAATTGACAGCTGATGGCGCAATCTCGCTTTGCTTTAATTTTATTTAAGTTTTCCTTCTTTTTTTCCTTTTCCACTGACAAGTGGAATGAGTTGCATACACCACGACTTGTGGCACCAAACCTTACACCACCATTTTTGACTTCGCAGCCGACGACGGCATGCAACTTGTTCGCACAAAGTGCAATTCACTGCAGTTAAAGCAAATATTGTGCGCTGTTTTTGTACAAATTCATTAGATATTGCGCGCCCATTGCTGTTGTTGTTGTTATTTATGCTGCGGCAAACAATCAGTCGAATAATTGTTTGCGCATTGACAACAGCCGCTCGCAGGCAATGCTAAGAAAACTAATAATAATTCTAATTGGGTCAGAGCGTTGCCGCCGGCAATTTGTCGTAACATTTTGACTTGGTTTTTACCGCTTCTAGCTGCAGGCAGCCACCAGTGCTACTGCCACCTCACAGTTGTTGCTACTACTGCTGCTGCTGCTGCTTCAGTGTTTGTTGGTGTTGTTACATGCCACTGGCGCTGCTGCCTGCTCGGCGTTATTAGATATTATTATAAGGAAGTGTTGGTAATAATATTTTTATTGTTGTAATTTTGTATGCTTCTTCTTTCAATTTATTTACGTTTTCTACTGGAAAATGACAGATGCGCAATTATAAGTTTTCAAATTATTTTTAATTTATTTTTATTTGCATGTGAAACGCATACAAATTCATGTAAAATGATTTGAGCGAGTTTGTTTCTTAAGTCTTTTGTTTTATTCTAGTTTTCTTACCCTCTGATGTATTGCTTTCTTTATGCGCTGAAGCATTGAAAGTTTACCGCTAATCTTGGCTGCGTCTTCCGCTATTCGCTCATTAGATTTTATTGTTTCGTTTTGTCGTTGTGGCGTGAAATTTCGCTGTTCCTCGATTGTAATTACGCGAGACGCCGGCACTAAGTTGAGTCTAGCCAAGCTGCATCGCATCGAGCGGCACTCTATGTGTGTGTGTCTGTGTGCTTGGAAGCGTGAAATGATTTTGTTGGCTGTTCTAAGTGATTACCGTTGTTTTTTTTTTCTTGCTCGCATTGTTAGTAATAACGGCCCATCAGCCACTAATGTTGGTCATTATGAAAGTTATGTAAGAAGTTGTAAATGTTAAGACTTGCTGCAGGTACATATAGGTTTGCGTATGAATGCATGTGCTAGACAAAGCTTTGATTGTTTTATTATTCCAAAAACAATTATTTTATTATATCCTATATAAAAATAAAATATATCTTTCCCGTCTATTGGATGATTGGTAGACAATTCATTATGAATTTATATATAGCGATAGTGAGCTGCAAAGCGAATGAGCTCTTCTTAATTAATCTTGATTGAGGAAACATAAAATGCATAAGAAAAGTACAGTAGCGTCATGCTTATTGAAGATCTAACGCTCACAATATTGAGAGCAGAAACCTCTCGACTACTTTCCTAGAGAGGGAGTAGAACAGAACATATAATGAAGATTAGTACTTACCCACATACCTCCCTCTGTTCTTAAATGCAAAATCTGAGCTGAAAGGAGAAATTTCTGAACACAGGTTTCTCAAACCTAGTCACGTTTCATATAATACTTAACTATCTTACTCGGAACTTTTCCAGAAGAAGATGTCATCACGCTTTCATCGGAAGATCTGAATCTAAACGAAAGCAATTATATGTAATTGACGCTTTATAACCGTTGAAGTTGGCCCCGGCCTAACTTCTCCTTAAATTTTGGTAGCTCGTCGCGATATTTTTCAAATGCGCCACCGAACGGCGCATGAAGATTCTTTTGTTTCATGCCATGTAACGGATGATCCATTTTGAGATTCCCTACTTCAAAAAAGGAAACCCAAATATTGAAACTTAATGGGGAATGTTTATCATCATTCGAAAGAAGATTACCTCTTCTTCAAATGTTGGTCGGGGTTACGTCTCAGATGGTCCATCTGTTGGGTTCAACTTTCGATGACTCGTTCGCGAATTTCGACTGGTAACTGGCGAATGACACGCGTGATATTTTGCTCTAAGGCTTGAATCGAAGCGGAATTGTGCGCATAGACCTTAGACTTTACATAACCCCACAGGAAAAAGTCTAACGGTGTGATATGACACGACCAGAAAAATACGTAAACCTGCCGTCATCATATAAACCAATCAGTTTGTTACCTTACCTTTCCGAACTTTTCAAAAAAAGACCTGCTATCAAAAAGTTCTCCTCTTCTCTACGAAAATGACATAATTGCTACACTTCAGTTTGGCTTCCACGAAAAACATGTCATAATTGAACAATGACATCATATAACTAATGAAATAAGAAACGTTTTCGAAAACAGATGGGAACGCTCGGCATTTTTCTCGATGTAGCTCAAGCTTTTGACAAGGTGTGGCGTGATGAATTTGTTCATAAAATTCAGAAAAAAAATATTACCTAACTTATTCCATAATATCCTTGACTCCTGATTATCAAATGAACGACTCATTGTAAAAGTAAATGAATGTACAACTGAGAAGTACCCTTTCAGGTGTTCCGCACGATAGTGTTCTTGGCCCATTATTCCATAAACATTTCAACAAGTGATAAAGTAATGACGTCAACTGCTATGTTAAGTCATCACAAATGCCTCTCTATTGTCAAGCTTAACAACGTAACTAACGAAATTACATATTTCCAAATTCACTTAGACAGACGCTTAACCTAGAGACGACACTTATGTGCTTAAATATGTTAGTCTGCATTGGCTTGTAAGCAGAAATCTGGTCTCAGGCTGGACAACAAAGTTCTCCTCTATAAAGCGATCAGAAAACTGATATGAATGTATGGAATTCAGTTATGGGATTCAGCTTGCGCTACAAATTATAATATTTTACAAATGTTCCAGTCTAAAACTCCAATAAATATAACGGGCGCAGATGGTACATGCGTAAAGAAAACATCTACAAAGACCTAAACATATGCACCATAAAAGAAGAGGTAGAAGTCGTTACACAAAAATACATAAAAAATTGTGTAATTATCTGAAATCTTTGGCTAAAAACTTGGCCTTAGCAAAAAGTCAAACCCACCGAAGACAAGAGATAAACCATATGTCTAATGAGCACAATTGAGCCAACAGCTCATTCCTGTTAACCTCTTCATGGGCTATTATATTTAATTTAATTGTAAGATTTTGTTACTTATTGTAAGGCTTCCGAAATCAAAGCAGAATCAGTAAATAAATAAAATATTAATAAAAAATATATATATACATAAATTTTGGGGGTTGTCATGTTTTGACGAGAAGCAACCGCAATTTGATCATTTGATTTTTGAAATTAATGTTCTATAGTCTCAGATGTTGATTAGAATAAAACTCAACTCGATGAACTTCCACATGGTGTACGCACTGCTCAACCCTCAGCTCTTTCGGCTGCCTTGAAAGTAATAGATTCTGAGTTTTCTTAGACGGAGGTAGACTTTATATATTCCATCGTATCGTGGTGGTAAATGAGCTAGAGAGTTATCTTCATACAGGGGTAGTAGATCTTGCGCACAATGTTTTCAGAATTGAGTTGATTGTGCTTTACTACAAATAACTACTCCTAAATGTGGTCCTGCTCCAACCTAAACTTTTCTTAGGAGTGTTTTCCATACAGATTTTCATATACTTTATGTTGCTATTGTAGCAGCCTGTTCAGCGCCGCTATTGAGCATAAAAAGTCAGGCCTTGAGGTCGAGGCCATCTAATGGCAGGTTCAAGAAACGGGCTATCTTGACAGCTTCATACCAGAGAGATAGGGATGGGTAGTGGGTTTCAGTGTGCATACAAAAAGGTAGTTGGTATTGTGCGGAGACTCAGTTTTCATACATTAACAGTACCAGTATTCCACATGTCTCGAGAGGCAGCTCAAGCTCTTCGTCAGTTATGGATGCTGGTTAATAAAGGCGTTGACGCCTGTGAATGCCGTTTAGGGTCTGTAAGTAACTCGTCCTGTCCAGCGTTTCTACAATGTGGTGCTGATGGAGACTGTTAGGTCAGTTACACCCGCCCTGCTATGCCTATTTATCTGTATTTCTCTAGTTCACGCTGTTCACATCGTATTAAAGATCGGTTGGAAGTTACGTTTCTTTGTCTGTTCCCCATGGTCTGACTAATAGCGATTAGCCTGATCTGAAAGCATCGCAAAACAAGAACAACAACTAGAAAAAATTCAGAAGAAATAGCCAGCGTAATGAGTTTTTAATATTACGAAAAAACAAAAATAGGCTGAATGAAAGCAAAGCTTCCTCTTTTGACTCATGCATGACATGCAAAGAAGCCACTGGAACTATATCAACGTCAACATTCTGCCAGCTAGACAAGCCGAAATCCATAATTCAGAAACTTAAGCACTCATTTTGCTTTTCAGTCATACCACAATAGCCCGATTCACTGTCTGACATCCTCTGTCCGCACCAACGAAATGCCATAATGTCCTTCACGCCTCCAAGTTCCACAAAACTCCAAAGTACATGTACGTGCCTTAACGGTCACCATTATGCATGCCACATGCCACACGACTTCATTCATTCAAATTAATGTGACGCGATCAATCATACAAAATGTCCACAATTGACTCAACAGATCCAAATCGCCAACAACAATAACAATAACAGCGCGCAACTTCGACGAAACGCCGCCACAAAAATGTCCAAGCAATAACTATGCAAATCGCACGTTGCTAAGCAACTAAAAGCAACTGCAGCCAACTTGAAAATCGAACAGCTGAGACAATGCCAGCAAAGTTGAAAATGCAAATGCGAATTTGAATGCGAGGAGGGGAAAAGAGAAGACGGCGAAAAATTGTCAAGCAGCGCCATTGAATGGTGGCTCATTAGAGCGGCAATTGCCACTTTTCGGACGTACGCAAGTCCAAGCGGTGGCAGTTAACTGTGACTGCAATGTTTGAAAGATATGGTAATGTGTACAGGTAGGAAGGGGAGGGAATCCATTTTGCGAATAACTGAAGGCAGCACATAATCCGACATTTATGGCGAGGCAGAGAGTTAGGTTTGCTGCTTTATGCGCGGTTCGACTGTAGGCTGTGGTACATCAAGTTAATTCAGAAAATGTTTATTGATAAAGTCGAACTGCTTCATTTACATTAATTCATCTCTCCTCATGATGTTTCGAAAGAGCATAGAGGGAGAGGGGGAAAAGCTAAAAAGAGATTGAGAGATGACGAGATAATAAGAGTACGGGAGAGAGAATGAGAATTCGAGAGAGAGAAAAAGAGAGAAAGAGAGAGATAGAGTGATGTTAAATCTTAGTATGCCAATTTTCCGGCCGGTATGGGTATGGGTTAGTAAGAATCTGACAACTTCATACTGTGAAATATTCGTTGGCCGTTAACTTCGTAAGTTCATGGGAGCTGCCCTCAGTTAGGCTGATTAAAGGCTTAGGTGGGGCAGTGCCAATTCAGATCCTGAAGGTCGCTTTTCTACTCACGAATCCAAAAGGTCTAGTTAAGCTGAGCGACGTGACCTCTCCTCCTACTCAATTGCAGTCCATCTTGGAACAAAGGCAAAGTCCCAAGTCAAGCTTCCATGAAGAAATCCACTACTACGTTAATATACTTTAAGGATCCGTAGATTTTCTTCTGAAGAAGTTATGACGGAGAAGAATGTAAAAAGTAAATTAGTTTAAAGCTTGGGTCAACTCGGCATCCAACTTGCCTAAATCTGATAACGAGTGCGGTTAGTCACCACCCATTGCAGAACAAGTGTTCGAGCTGCCTCGAGAGACCCGCGCAATCCTGGCGCAATTAAGGTCTAGATATTGTAGTAGCCTCGACTCCTATTCATCCAGACTCGACCCTGACATACCCTGCAAGACACTAACCACCTCTTTGCATGCCCACTCAAGCCGCTTCATCTAACACCCCTCCCCCTCTGGTCCGAACCCGTCGAAACGGCACGTTTCCTGGGCCTCCCCGTTAGATGGTTTCGATGACTAAGTCTAGACCTACTTGATCCTAGGCAGGGTTAGCGAGTCGCTACAGTAACAACAAATACCGTTATGATCCTATTTCCTTCAGTCATGCATATACTATTAAATTGGACTTAAGAGACGCCCACATCGGCTATCAAGCAAACGGCTCCACCAAAACATTGCTTTCCTTATTTCTTGCCGTTGCGTTGGTAGCCACACGGTAGTTGCAGTTCAATTTGATTGACAGCGTGGCAAGTCGTATGTTGCATGCCTCCACGCCCGCGCACACACAATGCCAGCAACGCGGCTCCACTTGGCTCTCCTTAACGATGTGCGGATTTTATTGCAGGTTATGCTTGTGTGTGGGTGTGTCGGTGACTGCCCACTTGAAGGGGCAGCATATGTGAAGGAGCGATTTATCGCAACGGGCCACGCACTGCCAAATGACTACGCAAATTACGCCGCCGCAATAAATGATATCGAATTCGGATTCGAATTTAGATTCAGTTTCGCATTCACAACTCACAATACGCCGTTCGCCGTTCGTAAATCCAATGACATATCGGTGAACAGAAATCGCAATTGCAAATGCTTAACTGCACATCAACACACGAAGATATATATACAACCACACACACACACACACACACAAAGTCACATTATGGCACAGATCAGATTTCAAATGCAAAACATTTTTCAATTTCAACTCAATTTCCCGCAACAATTACTTTTTAATTTTTGACTGTCGTTCCCATGATTGTTGCTGACATTATTGTTGGTTGCGGTGGTGGCCGCAGTGGCAGTTGTTGTGCTTTTTGTTGCCGATTTGTTATCTGGCGGGTGTTCTTATTGTTGTTGTTAATCATATTTGTAATTCATTTGCAAATTTGAAACCTCGCTGCCGCCCTCACTCCCGTGAGCCTCCCATCACCCCAGCTGTCAGTTGCTTCGTGAACTGTGCTGCCTTGGGCGCGCACTTGTTCACCCAATGGCAGCAGCAGCAGCAGCAACAACAGCATCAAATACAAGCAAATGCCGCCAATGAAGTGTTGTAATATGTACATATGTAAATAGTTGTTTTTTAATGATTTTTGCTTCTTTTTATTGCGCAATAATTGCAACAATGCCAGCGACTTTTGGCATTTGACAGCCTTTTCGGAATGTCATTGGTTATCGTTAATTAACAGCACATTGTTGCGGTTATGAGACATCATTTTTTGCATTTATTAGATATTTGTGGTATTGAGTTACCCAGACGAGTGTTTGGAAATTATGCAATCAATGCATGTGTTGAGTATTAAAAGTAAAATCTTTAGAGGCAACATTTTGTTTATACAAGAAGACGCTGTAAGGTTAGCTAATAGAGGATAAATAAAAAAATTAAGGAGTATTATGAACGTGAATAAGAAGCGTTTGGAAGTGAAAGAGGAATGAGAACAAGAAGAAGAAGAAGAAGAGAAACAATAAGAATAAAAGAAGTATAATAACATCGTTTTCTGAAGATTTTATCTCATTTTACTGGACTCCCCAGTTTTAAAGACTTGATGAGGTTTCACTATTCCATTATTTTACATAGTAGATGGAACTGGTCGACCCTTAACTCAAATAACCCCATATGGTCAAATGATTTACTTATACTTATACTTTGAACACCTGAAGTTCTTTATACTATACATCCCGAAATCGAATATTGTGCAAATAGTGGAGAAGATGATGAAGTGGACGTTGGTAAGCCAGAGGATATTTGTAAGTGTTGGTCAATTGAAAGCATCTTGTGAGTTAGTGATGAGCATGGACAAAAGGGTTTCAACGATTGATGATGATGATTCTGATTCTGTGTTGAATGATAGTTTAGAAAACTCTATTAAGAGATTGCAAGCGAATTGGTTAGAAGATCAGAGCACAATTTCAGTACAACCGTGGTCATCGCAACCTGAAACGTATGTGAGTCGTTTGCATAAACTGCTGCGCTTATATTGTTGGTCAGTAGATATAATGGCCGAAGTAAATTCAAATAGTTTTGGAGTGTTGACATTGGCACACGCAACTACATGATATATTTAGCTATGCGTAAGAATCGTATCAAATAAATTCCGAGATTACTGCACTTTGAGGATAGATAAATATGGAAACTATAGCCCTTAACAGATCACTTTAAAATAAGTTAGGACATTTCAATCAGGCGGCCGCAATAGCCGAGTGGTTAGCATTGCGTGCTACAATTCGGAAGGCCTGGGCTCGATTTCAGGTTCGAGTGACATCCAACATTACCGAAAATTAATTTTTCTAATTGCGATCGTACCTCGGTAGGGAATGTCAAGCTCACAACTTGTATTTCTGGCATGAAATAAAAGATCCTCATAAGATTTTATTGGCTGTTCGGAGGCGGCGTAGAATAGACTGTAGGTCCCTCCATTCGTTCGTAAATCGTCCAGACCCGAATTGGAGAAGCAGCTCGGCACAAAACCTTTCATTTGACGACAGCATGATAACATATTTTGGGCGTCACGGATGCAAGCAATTCACCTAAGAAAAAAAGATAGGGGTTCTGCTACAAAGTTTGGTCATTCAGCACTCCATCAGGATATTTGGTGAATTGTGAGAATTTTCAAGGAAATAATCCTCGTGCCAGTAGTATCTATGATCAGACATTTGGAAATGTTGTGAAAGAGAATATTAGTAAAAAATATTAGTGGGAATAAAAATCTGGGAAAAATTCTTACATATCTTGTCCAGAGCGTGCCCATATGGTCATACCTCATAAGTCGGTTTACGAATGATGCCAAAAAATATGGATGATACTTAACTGACTTTTGAACCTATTAAAGTGAGCCTTTGAAATATTTTAGAAATTCCAACCAAAAAGGTTCTGCGCATATTCTAGTAAAAATCATCGGCTGCTTGAATTCATCTTCATACTATTAGAGTTGCAAATAAGCGCAACGTTTTTTCTTCTCATAGAATTTTGAAGTAATTCACTTTTTAGCAGAAAAACGAGGGGGATGAGCAATTTAATGCAAAAATAATTTTTTTTTTAATTTAGTATTGTTTTATTGATGTTGTGGCATTGGTATTGCGGCAGTGGTATTGTGGCCTGCCAAACCAGAACTGTATTACTTATAGTACCGGGTATCTGGTAAAAGTAATATAAATTCGCTAATGTCTTCTTCTCTAGCTCCTACGCATTTAGTCTTCACGATAACTTGCTGTCTAATACTATTCAAAAGCACTTAGTGCTTGGTTGCAGTTTGGTTTGAAAAATAAATAATGGGGTTATTCATTTAGCGTATTTTTTACTTGGGCTTACACCTACATCCATTTAAGTCTAGCCCACACAAGAACTGAAACTAACAATTCATAACGCGGTAGCTAAGTTAGTTAACAAGCACTACTGTATCGCGATTTTCCAACAAAGTTTTTTGCAGCGATGTTGCACTTTTCTCACTCGGTAGATACTTAAATAAGCCAAGATTTTCGCATTTGGGGTCCAGAGAATCCTCTATTAATTGCAGTAAGGACATTACACCAAAATAAATCTTACTGCCTTACTCGTTGGCTCGGAGCTGGGACTGCACCTTACTTCTTTGAAAACATTAACGGCGATACTCTCACTCTCGATTTGGAGCGTTATGGTCGTATTATCATCCCGACTTTTTTAGTCTACAACCGAAGAGCACGACTTGTACAATATCTCGTTCTAACAAGATGGTGTCACATGCCATACAACTCGCGCGAATATGACTTTATTGTGAGAGAAACTTCCCGGCCTGGTAATATCTCTTTTTGGCGATGTCAATTGGCCACCGAGATCGTGCGATTTGACATCTTTGAAATTTTTTTTGTAGGGCTACGCGAAATATCGTGTTTATGCGGATAAACGTTTAACTCAAGATATGATTGAGATACCGCCCAAAAAGTGCCGAGAAGTGGTCGAGAATTACCTCAAACCGATAGAAGTTTGAAAACAAATCACAAGTCGGTCATCTGAATGATGTAGTGTTTCACATTCAATGCCAAGGTTCAAAGTTTAAACTAAAAAAATTATTTAGAAAGATGCACCGAACGAAGAAGAGAAGAAACAAATGACACTCTTTTGTTGACTCTGGGCATTGCGTGAAATATACTTTGCATCGATATTGAAATTTTGGTACTGAAGGTCAATGTTTAAAGAAGGATAGTTTCTAGTTAGTAAAATGAATTTAAAAAAAAATTTTACAAGCCTTTGTTGGCTCAGTGCTTAGAGCACCAGCCTGTAAAGTTAATTTCCTTTGTTTCATTGATTCAAATTCTACCATAATAAGTCTGTTTAGCAGATGTGATGTTCTCCGAAACAGTCGTCACTTCTAACATTTTTTTTGTGTTGTGTAAAAAATTTTGTTTGAATTAATTCGTAATTAATAATTCTTTCTCGCCTGTGATGCCAGAATCCGTCGGTGCCATTCCTGGCAAAAGAAGTCTGATGAGGAGATGTAGTGATCTCCGAAACAGCTGTCACTTCTACCATTTTTTCTTTGTTGTATAACAAAATATTCAATGAAAAAATAATGTTTCTAACAAAAATAGGCCTCTGAATACAGCTCATTTACTTATAACCAAAAACAATTACAGGCCGCATTAAAAATACCCATTAATTCTTTAAAGCTTTTGATATAAACAGATTTATATAAAGAATAAGCATTAGGCCATCTTCGGTCCTTCTGAAATTTATGGTCTTAAAATATTGAGAGTAGAAAAGAGTAGAAAATCTTAGGCTTTGAAGTTTTCACCGTTCGAAATCAGATTTATTCAACTAATGAGCCAAACATGTCGCTAAAAATATTCAGTTTAATTTTTATACTGAAAAAAACAAGAATAGAAATATTAAAAGATATGCATCCTGCAGTCGCATGTATTCCGCAAAAAAAAAAAATATAAAAAAATAAATAAAAAATCGACAAACACTTACATGCCCGCCATTAAATTCTATCTTACGAGTGTCACATGCTCACATAAAATTCAATGACAAGTGGCACTCTTTATCTCAAATGCAAACATGCAAACATTTCTGACACCAATTTATTTTATGTCGGTCATTCATTTATATTTTTTTCATTTATTTTCATTTATAATTTTTTATTTTTTATTTTTAGTTGCGCTTACAATTAAAAGCTTCAACATGTTGCTGAGATTTCATGACTGGAAAGGCGAGAGCATTCAATGACAGTGTAAACAGTGCAAGTGATATTCGCTTACGACTGTAGTGCCACTGGCTATACTACACGCACACACACACACATGCAAATTTAAACATATGAAAAATGCGGTAAAGCTATATGCATGCATATGTACTTTCGCTTTCACTGACCAGCCAGCAACCAGCAGCCGACTCTTGAAGCAGCCTTAGGCGACCCAATTCGCTCGACTGCCTTCGCTTGCTGCGATTTGCGTGTGAAAACGAAATTTTCCAATAAAGCGCAGCAAAGAGTCGCGAATATCATACACACACATACACAGTTATAAGCATGTCAGTGTGTGCGTATAGTTCCATACATCTGACTTACTGACCGAATTTACATATGATTTATGCACATATGTGTGTGTTGTGTGTTGGCCTCCTTGCAATTTTGATACGCTGCCAGGCGTGAGCCTGCTTTGCTTTTATTTGATTAATGAAAAATTATACGCTTACCGTGCTCAACAGCACTGTTATGTGTGCATGTGTGCATGTGTGTCTGTGTGTGTTTATGTGACGTGCACCCGCATGCGCAATTTCATGCAAATGAGTGAGTCTGAGCTGCACACCAATGGCTTTGGGTAAATAGATATTTGTCTCCAAATGCCTTTTTGTTGTTTTTAGATTTTTTCCCATTTAATTTATTGTTGTTGTTGTGCCAAACGCTTATGCCTGTGAATTTATGGCTTTTGATGACTGTGTAGCTAAAGAGCAAAGCGTTTCTGGTGGACAGACAAACAAACAGACGGCAGGGTTTCTAGCATTGTTGACTGGCGTTTTGGCGCTGTAATAATTGCAAGTTGACACTAAGCTCAGCGCAACGGTTGGTCGGTCGCTTGGTGATATTTATTTATTGCTTTTGACACTGGTAATTTTTTTTTCATCATAAATGCGCATGCGCAACATTCGGCTGAGTATTTATTGAATCAAATTAAATTTTATTTATTAAGAGTTCACAATTTTCGGGTTTTTTATACCCTTTCCGAGGGTTGTATGCTTTTCGCGGTTCATTATTCGAATAATTTTTGTTAACCATGGCATGACTCTGTGAAGTGCAGCACATTCTTAACATCCAATGGATACACCTAAATTTACTTATCGACCTAAATAATAACGACAAAGCCAGTTATACATTCAAAGTGAGGGGCGCCTTGCGAACCAGTGACTACCAAGCTCCTCTGAGTCGAGTAGTTCTGATAACTTATGGTCAGGATTTAATGGAAGCTTATATCATTCCATACAATTTTGACTTCACCTGCTTGAAACCACTCTGCACGTCTTTTCATTTGATATACGAACTTTTGTTGATCCAATCTCATCGAAACAGATGTCTACTTTGCTGTCATCACTCATACTAGATACGAATTTCTACTTCTTTGTAATTTGCGTAGGTATCCCCTAGCCGATTAGATCCTAATCAGGAAAAGCAAGCCAGTCGTGAGACTGTTGTGTTGTAGTAAATGTAATAATTTTCCCCAAATTTGTTTTCGGTAAATATTGCTTGAGTGACAGTCTTTGATCGTATAATAATTCGGATCGTTCCAGTATAAAAACCCGATGGTTGCGAGAATTTTTGGATTTTAGTCGGCTCTGGCGACAGGCATGCTTTACCGTGGCTAAATTCTTGAACCCCTAACCCGTAGGTGGGGCGCCAAGAGCTCTTTCTCTTGTTCCACTTCCACTAGCAAGTATTTCGTCTAAAATTTTCATCCATCCGGACCATGAACCAGCCAGTTCAGCCGTGGTCTCATAGTTCCGTGTACTATGACAATGTATGTCAAATATATATATGTATATCGTTTCATCGTCTGCGGTGTTTGCTCTCGCCCATACATTTTTCACAAAACCTTACCCTCCAGAACTCCAAATGTCAACTCGCCTAAACTTCTGTTCCATATATCAGGCCAGAAATGATGAGCGACTTGAAGAGTTTGGTCCTGCTTTGTGAAGAGCGGACCTTACCCTGTAAGCGCCTAATCATGCCAAAGTAGCAAGAGTAATTCTACGTTGGATTCTTGGGTCCTCATCATTATAGGTGTTTATTCTGATACTTAGTTAGACGAGATCGTCTACGACTTCGAATGATATTCAAAGCTGCTGCTGGATCCAAGATGGTCACAGTAGACATTTCGCCTTTTTCCCCCATTAGTTTCAATTTCCTCTCTAATCTGGAAAAAGCAGAACTATAGACTCGGTTGTTTGGCCCGATGATGCCAATATCATCGATAGATTCTAGTAATATTTACCTTTGCAGCGTGTATTATTTTCTTTAACATTAAGCTAAAGAAGTCACACTCTGTAGAGTCACCTTGTCCGAAGCTGTAATGGAGTGTAGTCTTGCTTCTATATATGCAATTACAGTTCAAAGACTGTGCCCAGTTACTTTTCTTGAGTCGTCGTCGTACATCCTGGAAAAGTGAGCAACCCTTTAGTGAGCTGATGCCACCAACACGTGTGGAGCCTTCGGCTGTGGCTAAAACAGAGTGAGCTGTAGCGATTGATCCATCATTTAGTCCATTAAGCAGATAAGGGATTCGAATTTTTTTTGGTAAGTCTTAAACTAAATGAGGGTGGTCAGTTCACTCGTGATTTTCTAGGCTCGTCTGTAACTAAATTAACATAGACCCTTCACTTTCATAAGCAGATAGTCCAAAGTTAATCTCCGATGTAAACTGAATCTCTAAAGGAAACTTCGCAGGGTGTAGAAGGCTTTTGTGGAAGAATCTTTCTAGCTTCTTCTCTTTCTCCTTCCCTTTATGCTTTGCTTTTATGAGATTTCAAGTCTTGTATTATGGGTTAGAAAAATAAAATGAAAAAATAAAAATGCTAAAATCATAACCAGTGCACCGGACTGTGTGAGTTATTAAATATTGAAGTAAAAATAAATAATCAAAAATAAAACTAAACAACTGTCAATGATATTTATGCAAAAAAATATATATATTTACACAAAAAATGCATGCATAAAAATATATTTGTAAATCTGACACGAGTGCAACCACTTAACAGAGCTTAACCCAAGTTGAGCCGTGCTCAGCTCGCTTACCGCGCGCTGTGCACTGCCTGATCGCATAACACGCCTTGCAGCAGCCACCAACCACTCAGCAAAGTAGCGGCGAGCAATTCAAATTACTTGAATGCACAGCAATCAGTGCCGGCAGTTGGCGAGGCGAAAAATCAGCAAAGCATTTAATTACGAGCCATATATATTTATGAGTGTGAGTATGAGTGTGAGTGAGAGTATGAGTATTGGACACCAGTCTAGCGGCGGCCACGCTCGGCGGCAAACATTTTTGGCAGAAACAACGTGCTGTTGCCACCAGTGGCGTATCAAAACACCAGTAACATGCGGGTAATAGCAACAAAAATTTGGTGTTTTTTGCATAATATGAAAAAGTCAACAATTGTGTATTTTAACGGCGAATATTTTTTTCGCTCTCAAATAGTTTTAACTAAATTATTGCCGTATTTTTATTTATTTAGGAAAAAATTATTTTTTTTTGGTTTTTTATACCCTTCATGTAAACGAAATGCTATATTAACTTTGGTCTGAAATATGTAAGTAAGGAGAATTGATAGATTCGCCGCCGAAATGTATACCGAACGTATCAGAATGACGAGCTCAGTTGATTTAGCGATGCACGTCCGTCCGTCTGTTGGAATGCAAACTAGGCTCTCAGTTTTTAAGATACTTCAAACAATCTTCGAAGCACATATATCGGAACCGGTCCGATCAGACCTCTATAGCACATATACGACCGATTTTTCATATTTGTGTCATAAGCGCGTAAAAAAAAGCACGAAACATGTAACTTCAAATAAATATTGGTACTGAAAATCATGAAAATCGGACGACTATAACATATAGCTACCATACACCGATTTGTTCAGATAGGGGCGAGTCTGAAATTTCGTACTCTACAGACGTGAATTCATGTTAGTATTGACTTTGAAAATCATCAAAATCGTATTTTGCAATTTGCAATAAATTTATTATATTCATGAAAGGTATAATGACTTCGGCATGACCGAAGTCAGCCCTACCTTCTTGTTGTTTTTTCTGCTTCTTTCAGTCGTCATAATTTATGCATGTGCATTTCATATTTGAACGGTCACCTTAGTTATATATTTATTTATTTAGTGTATATTTCTATGTATACTTGTGTAGAGAATATATTTCTTTTGGCGGTTGGCAGCAAAAACGGCAGATTTGTCATACCTTTTTCGTTTGGTTAATGAGTAAATTGCTTTAATGGCCGCTTTGACTGCCAGAGTGACAACTTGATTAAAGCATTAAATTGACAGTTTTACATACAACTGAAATACGTACATAACATATATGGTAAGCTTAACATATATATATGTATGTATATATACCTGCATGTATTACTTTCATGTTCGTATGTCAGTTGCATTGAAAGCATTTCAAATTCATGTCTACGCTTTATCAAATTTAAATGCAATTGATTGGCGTAAAGTGAAGTGGAGTATATATGTATGTATCTCTTTATAACGGCATTTATTTTAAGTGACTTTCCATCTTTTAAGATTGAATTTATTTCACCACTGCACCCGAATTCTGATAATTGTCGATTAGATGACTAAGAGCATTGGAGTGTTTGGGATTAGATCCACACAAGCATTAAATTGGATTTATTCGGTAATTTAAATTTAACTAAAATAATGAAGTTTTTTTTTTGTAATTTTTTTCAACACTTAGTAGCTTATAAAACCTGCTCTGTAGTTAATTTAGTCTTTAAAACTTAAATTTAACTCAACCGGTTTTTTATAAATTGGGTCAAAAGTCAGAGTTAATCTGATTTATATTCCATATTCCTTAAAGAAGCTGAATAGCCTGCCTGTTCTTCACATAATTTGGAATTATTATTTAATTTTTACAGTCAACCAGCAAGCTGGAACAGTGTTCCCTCCATAATCAGTTTACTTCGGACATCAATCGCACAGCTCTGTGGACATTACTATTCTCCGGTCTTGAAACCTTCTGTGAGTCGCCGCATTTTTACATAAAATTTTTAGCATTGCCCGACTTTTCTCTTTTGTTTCTCCCACTTCTCGGACCCTCTCTTTTTCGGTCTGCAGAGCCGTCTCGTTGCAGAGTTGTTTGGCAAGCAGTCGTTTTCTCTCAACGGCAATCCTCTTTTTGCTTTAACTACGAAGCTGCTTTGATAAGTCAGTGAATTTTTTTATAGTATATATTTTTTCGCCAAATAAGCTTTTTATTTCTCAACACAGTCTCCTTTTAGCTCTAAAAATTCAGTCCAGTACTTTTCCAATTTTTGTATTCCTTTCATATAATAGCTTTTCTCAAGGCCCTCAAAATATGTGTTTGTTTCTGTGAGGACCTCTTCACTCGGGCTGATTCTCTTACCGCTCAGCCATTCCCTTAGATTTGGAAAGAAGAAATAGTCGCAGGGGACTAAATGTGGAGAATACAATAGATGAGGTAACAGTTTTTAGCCCAATTTATGAATTTTTGCCCTGCGGACTACACACGTATGCAACCGTGCATTGTCCTGATGGAACAGCAATTATTTTTCGGCAAATTCTGTCGTTTCTACTTCGAATTACTATAAAATCTGTACAAAAGCTCTAAATAATATTCGCCGATGATCGTTTTACCCTTTTCAAAGTTAACCGATGTGAATGATACCTCGTGCATTCCAAAAAAAACTGTGGCCATATTATTGTTGGCCAACAGATCCTTCTTATCTTTGGTGCAAGTTCTTCAGGAGAAACTTACTGTCTATATAGTTCTTTGATACCGGGTGTGGTGTGATAAGGTGGATCCATGGTTCGTCTACAGTAACAAAACGTCGTAAAAATTCGTTTGGATTGCGATTGAATATGGCCAAACACTCCTTTGAAGTGATTACACGGTTGCACTTATAGTCGAGTGTGAGCAATCTCCCAGCACCCACCACACGGATAAGATTTTTCACGTCCAAATATTCATGTAAACCTGCTCAGATGAGATACCTACAGCCTTATCCACCTCACGCACTTTTATTCACCGATCTTTCAATATTATTTCATGGATTTTATCTACAATTTCTGACGTGACCTCCTGTTAAATAAATATAACGATAAATACATTTAGCGGATTGACAACTCTACTCTGCAGGAAGCTTATCTTAGATCTCCCCGAGGCTCTGTAGAACAACACTATACTCGTCTCCGAAGCACTTGATGAGCATGCTGAAGTTTTCAGTTCTGTCTAAAGAAAAGCTATTGAGACCTCTTGAGAACTTTGAGAACACTGAAGGACAGATATAAGCCTTAATGGTAGACGACAGAGTTTTCCGAATTGAGAGCATCAAAGAGTTGTAAAAACATACTGTGCCCAAATTGGGCTCTCTAATGCATCAAGGAAATAATATTTTCGAGATCAGGAAAGCAAAAAGTTAGACATGGAAGATCATATCTAGAGGAGTAGAAGGATATTAGGAGGTAAGACTATCACTGTAAAAGTCGTGGTCAGACTCGGAAAGTCTAGATTCTTAGTCGGCTCGAGCGTAAGACACTCCACTGGCCATGAGAAGTTTAATTTTTCCTCACCTGAATGGATAACAGTACCGCCGAGCTGCTATCGCGTAACTCCTTCTCCACCATCAACCCTTCACCGAAGGAAAGGAATGCCAAACACCTTTACGGGTAAGTTGAGGTTTGGCGGAAAACTTGTCGTGGTAGTCTTCTGTGCACTATTACTATTTTCTATGCCAATATGAAAACTATAGCACAGTGATTGTGGTATTTTTGACAGATCCTTTACAATAACATCACTACCTCGTATTTATAAATCTGATGTTATCATGTCTTGACCACTCGTTCCTCACAAGTTAGTCCTAACCCTTCCATCAAAAATTTAATTGGTGTTATATAATCGTCGAAGGGAAATTCGGCCGTGCGTTTCAACAGATGGACGACAGTTAACATTTTCTACCAAAGCACAATCGTATTTAGAAAACCCTTATTACAAATTTCAATGTTATTATGACCAGAAATCCAACCCATGACTACCCGTGGCTCTTGGTTAGCTCAAACTAATACTAACTCATCTACTATGGCCGTTTAATTACTCACGAACTTAATGTGTTCACCAATTGAAAGCAGAAGTGAAGGAGCTAATTCGGATCTAAGGCTTAGAAAACTGATCCCACTAATTTTTACCACACAACAGAACACATTGACGTGCAACATAGCACAAATATATACTTTTATACTGGCAAATATACGCCAAAAATGATTGCAAAAAAAAAAGAGGAATTCCAAAGAGACAAGGTAAGCGCGGGCGGGGAACGTGGTAAATATTAACCGCTAAGTGACAGTAAATGTTTAACTATTCGACACATATTAAAGAGAAATACTGTCCAAAAGTCAGACACGCGGCAGTGGGAAGTTTATTATGACAGACAGCCAGCGGCCGGTCGGTCACTGAGCAATGAATGAGTGGAAGCAACAAATGGCCAGCTGGTTACCAAATGACGAAGGTACGTATGGCAAGCGTTTATATATTCAAGTGTATACGATAGTGTGTGTGAGTGTGTATGTGTGTGCAATGAAGTGGAGGCGTTTGGCGTGGTGCTGCGAAAATAAAAGTAAATAAAAATTGTAAACTTGTTAAATGTTTTGAAAATTAAAAACGCCCATTTTTCAAAGACGCACAATTGGATGCGCAATACAACAACAAAACAACAACAACAAAAACAACAGCAATCACTAGTTGAGCTGCTATGGTGGCCATAAAGCAAAGCAAACATAAAAATGTCTACAAAAACGGCATGAAACTTCACCTTGTGAGCGGGTATGAGCTGAGCTCGAGGGGTAGGAGGGCTGCCAGGTGGTAGAAAAAAAATGGTTAAAATCGAAATTAAGCAAAAGTGCAAGACATCAACCAATTAATCACATATTTTTTCCAAACGATTTGGAATTTTTTTCGCCTGTTGTTTAGCTGCTGCTGCTGTTGTTGTTGTTGTTTCTGCTGTTCATTGAGATTGACTGTTGTTTCAAGAGGCCAACAAAAGCGTTGTATACAAATGTTCAACTCAAATTGAAATGAAGTGAAACGAACAAAACCAAGCTTCGAGCTTAGCTCACCGTAAATATGTATGTACATACAAGTATGTATGCATGTGTTGTTGTTTTTTTGAGTGCGCGGGTGAAGGTGGTAAATTGTTGTTGTGGAATGAATTGTGAATTACGGTAAAAGGCAATTGGAAGAATCCCACGCGCGGCGCAGTCTCAAGTGAGTAACGAGACAGAGATGGAGCATCACAGATACACACACACAAACATACTTACAAATGCACAGAAAAACAGGCAAAGACACAGACAGACAGTTGGCCAAAAAAAGAAAAAGAAAAAAAAACGAAGATGGAACGATAGGTGGCACGTCGAGGTCATTGCATGTACGTACACTACACTAAGCTATTCAAATAAAAGTTTCCAAGCAAACAAAGACTGAGAAATTAAAATAGAGAGAGCCAAAAAGAAAAAAAACGAGTAATAAACAAGGAAAAACACAAATCAATATCGAAAGTACAAAATGTAAAAGCAAAGGTTTGTACAATTTAATTGTTTTAATGAAGTTAGCAATTCATAAGCCTCCTCAACCCCGCAAACTTTGGTTAGCACGTAGTCACAGTCTGTACTAGAGATGCAGCGGATCGGCGATTTCGGTTTCAAAATATTTGTATTTCCAAATGATTTTACACAGGCTTTGACTCCGGTTGAGTTAATAGCGATCAAACATTCGTCTCCAGTTTGAACGATCGATTGAAACTGGGTCCTCGGTATCGGCAGCATCCCTGTGCTGCGACTTATTTCTTCAGGAGAATTTTTGGAAACACAGAGATAAAGAGTAACTTGATTCCCACAAATCAACCTAGGATACGGCATGATATATCAATTAGAAGTCGGTTTTTCTGTAAACTCGGCTTGACAAGAATTGCTCTCCTTCCAATGTCTCCGTAACATAGAAAGAGGGAAAAGTATTCGGTTCTGGTAAACTAACTATCAAGTAAGATTGCTATACCAGAATGGATATCTAGTGGGAGATGCGGCTTGTTGCCTACTAAGATCTCCGCGACATGAAATAGTTTAGTTCACACACATTGGAGTTTCGGGAACCTTATTTTGAATTTGTGATTATTGAAGATTAAAGTGCTTCTCTCTTCGGACAAAAAAAAAAGGGTAAATAGCTTCTGACCTCGTGATGCACAGTGCAAGACTTCAGTTAGAGCCAACTCGTGTACAAGCGAGGCTCATTCATTCATAAAGTGAGACTTTCTCTAGGTTATTCACACAGAGTGTATTTCTGACATGAAATTAAGGCTTCTCGTAAAAATCCATCAGCTTTTCGGAGGCGGCTTAGATTAAACTGTTGGTCCCTATAGCTGTTGGAAAAACATCAAACATCCCTCTATCTATAGTGATAATTATTGGGTTTCTTACAACTACAGGTTGCGTAAAGCCAAAAATGGTACGAGATTGGATATAGGCAAAGATATTCAAAACGTACTCCGAATCTTTTTAGTTTTTGAAGAACCTCAGCAACCAGCGAGCGAATTTCAGCCAAAAACCGGAGTTAGTCGTAAACTTTGAACGTTATTATTTCATTTCCGTCGCCAGCTTCGTCTAAGGAAATCTAAAAATTGTGTTTCGGTTGCGCCTCGCATCTGGTGAATCCATCTTCGTAACATTTCTAGCGCGCATGAACAATTTGATCGAACCATTGTTTGCTGTTGCTTGTTCGTTGATGAACTGCCACAGTGCAAGCGACTGCCTGCTGAGACATGCTAAATAGGGATATGCCACCACACCAAAAAGCGCTTTTGACACATGGCATGTTCTTCGTTCGTGGAACAATCAAGCAAAACATGGAACGCATGGAATGGACGGCGCCAAGCGCAACAACGAAATTAAAAAAAAAAAAAAAAATCAATTCAACTCAAGTCGAACTCACCACAAATAGAGGATTACATCCGCAATACAACAACAATGAACAATGGCTAACATTTTGGCGGTTGTACGAGCTCATTAGTATCATCACGTTTTAATGATTCAACAACAAAGCTCTTATGGAAGAGCAATGCTTTGATAGTGAAAAAAAACAATAAAAAGGTAAATAAAATATAAAATCTCTTAAAATTAAACATCGCAAATTAAACAAAAAAAAAATCAAAAATTGTGCAGAAAAATTTAATAAAAACAAAAATGATGCCGCAAATTGCATGAAATGACTTCATTTCCTTACCAAAAATACCCAAAAAAAAAAAAAACTGAAATTAAACTTGACACGTTTACATTATGTGTGGCAGTTAAACGCTATCATCATTAAAGTGCAGCAGCACCCAGCGGCTGGTTGGCAGGCTGTGCAACGCAGTTCGATGTTTCAATTTTGACTAAAGAAAAAAAAAAAAACTCGAAAAGTGCTCCAAAAGCCGTAATTGTTTGGCGTTGATTGCAATTGACTTAAAGCTTTGCTTATGAGCTGTCAGCAGCGTCTTCAAAGCACATATGTACTCTCGATGCGATGAGACTACACCCTTCGGATCGCCATGGTGGGCTTCAGCATTCTTAGTTGCACATTGGCGCTGATTACTGTTTTTATGCTTTAAAATACTCAGACTAAACTACAGTTCGTCCTGGTTGTATGCTGCTGCACCTACCTCAGCTGGTGCAATTAAGTTGTCAGTATGTCTGGTTTGGGGTTTTTTGTGAAATTTCAGGCAAACTGCACTCAATTGTTGGCCATCAATTTGGGTGCATCGTAAGTGTGAGCAAAGGTGTGCTGGTTTCACCAAAGTTTGTCTTGGCGTAAAGTTCTAATTTTGTGTGTGTATAAAATTTAATTCGACCTGCGGTTTTTCACACATAAAGATGGCGTTGAAAAATACTTTTTTTATCTTCAGGCACAACTAATCAAATATAAGTTTCAAGAAGAATGATGGGACTTCGAATACCAACTCCAAAAAATGAGTCTTCGTTGTCCTCGATCCAGTCATTGAACCATTTTTCGATTTATTCCAAAGACCCGAACCGGTGATGCCCCAAATTGTTTTGTATCCGTCGAAAAATGAAGTAGTCGGTAGGTGGAGTAAGACCTCCAATTTCACCATTTCCAGATAATTTTTGACCGTTACAGCCACATGAGGCCGAGCGTTATCATGTTGCAAAATACCTTGTCATTCCTTTCGGTCGTTTCTGGCCATTTTTCATGCAATCACTTTTTGCATCAATGCTTTCGCCAGGTATTAACAGCTCGTAGTACACCACATCCGACTGGCCCTCCCATACGCAGTTTATGACCTTTGAACTGTATTTGTTTTTCTTTGGCGTCGTGTAAATGCTGAAATGGATGATGATGGGTACACTACGCCTGACATATTATTTTTTCTTCTTGAGGTTATCGTAGTATATCCAATTTTTATCTCCAGTCACGATCCGGTGAAAAAATCCCTTCCCTTTATGTCTTTCAATAAGCAGTTCTGGAGTTAAAAATCGAATTTTGATATCTCTCGGCTTCTACTCATTCGGCACTCATTTTCCTTGCTTTTGAATACATCCAAAGTGCTTTAACCGAAAGAAAATTGTTTGCTGAGCATCTCCCAACACTACTACGAGTCCAGTTTGCGTTTGAAATTTCATCCAGTAAAGCCTCAAATTCCTCATCTTCAAACTTTTTGACGACGTTCTTTGTCATCGAAGCTAAAATCAACAATTTTGAAAAGTCGAAACCAACCTACCTAATTATTGTTGGCAGATTTGAAATCTTTCTTATGAAATAGGTAATCGTTTCCAAGGTCGGCCACAACTTGAAGGCGGAGCCATCTTTAACGGAAGGAATTAGTTTGTAGCTTTTTTTAAATTAAATTTCGATTAATCACTTCTATTTTATATACATATGTATGTATAATTTTGCTCTCTAGTTTCTCACTATAGTTTTCACAAAATAGCTCTTAGCACTCACTAAATATTTTTTCTCAGTGTCTACGCCCTTCAACAGTCGTTTTCATTTGGTTCGCCGCCAAAACATTGCAGTTAAGGCCATTTAAATTAAAAAAAAAGGGAAAGGAAAACATCACAAAATTTAGAGAAGACTGAAATTTAAATTAAATCAGCCACACCATGCAACTAAGATGTTTGTAGAGATGTCAAAATTGACAGCTGTGTTGTCAGTCAATGAATGGCCTTCTTAGTTGTTGTGCGCAACTGCAATCATCAACACATACATCTCCACACATAAATGAAGGCAAATTGAAATTCCAGTAAACAAAATCATGATAAGCGTTAGTAGAGAAAAAAAAAAATATAATAAAAAAGCATGAGAGCTGTTGGATGTTGATTGGATTATTAGATTGGATACACTTCGAAGTAATCTTGACACTGTTATCCAACTACATACTGGCTGCAAACGAAAATAGTCTTTTTTGTGTATACAAAAACTTGAGTATATTTTTTAATCAAAACTCAAATAGATTATCTCATAAATCATAACAATTTGGTCATGCTGGATGTAGGTTTATATGAAGATATACACATGCTCGTATAAACTAAAAAAAAAGCTTTGTTTTTTTAAGAACCAGACGGAGCATGCTCTTATAGGAACGAATGGGGCGATCTGGGGAACATGTAACCAGCCTGCTGAATTGCAGTGAATGTGAAACACTCTCAGATAGCAAATCCGAGACCCCAATCGATGGCGCTGGTTTAGAACTTCCATCACTCGACTATGATGAAATTGAAATAACAATTTCCCACCTGAAAAAAAAAAACAACACAGCCGGGCCGATATCCGAGGCATTAAAAGACGGCGACGAAAAACTGACAAGGCTCATGCATCAACTTCTTTGCAGAATATGGTCGGTCGAAGACATGCCCGACAATTGGAAACTAAATGTTCTCTGCAAGAGTCTGTGCCTATTATTTTAGGATAAGCCACCTAAGTATCGCATATGAAAAACTAAAACCCACCGTCAACAAACTGATTGTACATTATTAGTGTGGTTCTTGATCGGGAAAATCTAAAATTGATCAAATATTCATCATGCACCTTGGAAATCATGCGACCTTGGCAAATACCAGTGAAAAGAGGACTCACCACTTCTTCAACGGTTTTTAAGCTCCTAAGAAAAGCAGTTGCCTGACAGTAACAAATTCGAAGTTGTAAAAGGTTTTCCAACAGGGATAATATGATTTCTAAGTGTCGTTTTGGCATGGCATGGCAAGATATACGGAAGAACAACGTTGCTGATTTTGCCTTGGAACAACTTGAAAACGATAACGATTTTTTCAAGAAAATCATCTCTCCGATGAGGCTCACTTTCATCTGAACGGTATGGTAAATAAACAAAACTGTCGATTCTGGTGCGAAGAAAATCCACAAATTATTCATGAACAACCATTACATTCACCTAAATTGAGAGTTTGGTGTGGTTTTTGGTCTGGTGGAATCATCGGTCCGTACTTCTTTCGAAATGAAGCTGGTAGCATCGTTACTGTCAATGGAGAGTTCTATAGATCGATGATAACCAACTTTTTATGGCCACAATTGCACAATTGGAAGAAGTTGATCTGAACAACATCTGGTTCCAACAAGATGGGGCTACGTGTCACACAGCACGTGCAACAACCGAATTATTGCGAGAAATCTTTGGAGATTCGTTTATTTCAAGAAATTGTTGTGATTTAACAAAATTAAACTACTTCTTGTGGGGTTATTTGAAGTCATTGGTCTTCAGCAATAAACCAGACTCTCTTCAAGCTTTAAAAGTCAATATTGAACGTGCCGTTCATGACATACGACTTGATTTCTTGAAACCAGCATTAGCACCAACAACAATGTCAGTTATGTAATCTAGCGCAAAATCACTCTTGCCAACAGGTGCTATTTGGACTGAGTAGGCAATTGAAAAGTAGAGTCCTGTCTCGACGAACCATAACCAAACTCTACAAGTCGCTCATCATTCCCGTTATGATATATGGTGCAGAAGCGTGGACTATGTCGTCATCCGATCTGTGGACCTTAGAAGTTTTCGAGAGAAAAGTTTTACGTAAGATTTATGGTCCTTTGGTGTATTGGCAATGGCCGATGGAACGATGAGCTTCACTAGTTATACGACGACATTGACGTAGTTCAGCGAATCAAGAGACAGCGCTTACGCTGGCTAGGAAGAGGAAGACCTTCACTTCGTTGGAAGCATCAGGCGGAGAGCGACCAGGTTTGTTTAAAAAATTAAACAAATTTGCAATTCTCTCAAATTGAACTGATCCATTTTATTTTTTTTTTTAACTAGCAGAGAAATAATAAATTTATTTCGAAATAATTAAAATTTTAGAAAAATTCAAAGGGCGAAATTTTGGTAGTATGAGTAAACCAACTAATTTCTAGAAGAATAAAATTCATAATATCTTTCTACTGACAAAATGATTCGGGTAGCTTATATAGGTTGTAGGTAACATCTTAAAAAGCTTTCAAGCATATTTTTATGTTTTCAAAAATAGTTTTTTTGAGATGGAAATAATTTTAAAAATTTTTATTACATTTTTATGTCATGATTTTATCAACAGCAAGTAAAAAAAATTTAAGGTCATAAAAATAATAATATTTTTTACCATAACTTTATTAAAATATCGAAAAATCTTGATAAAATTCCGTATTTTTATCGCCTTCGCCCATTGCTTTGCGCATAAAAACAGTATGAAAACTGAATAAAGCAATAAAATTAATTGAAGTTATAAAAGAAAAATACCAAAACTATTTATTTGAGAGCCTTTGAACTTTACTTTTACTATTGAAGTTATTTATTTTCACTTTCATAAAAATGTCATACTGACACTTTACAAAAAGTAGCGATAATAATAATAAAAGTAAATAAACTAATAAAATAATAAAATAATAAAAGAAAGCAATTTGGCTGCATCTTTTGCATGCGGCAACGCAATATCGTAATATCGTAATCTTGAAATCTAGTAAAATCGTAAAAATCATAATAAAACAATAGAAAAAACCAATTGTAATATAACAGTGGGGGTACTGATTAAGGCACGATTGGTTGGTTGGTTCGTGCAATCACTATGAGCGAAATATACTTCTTAAAAATATATGTATATACTCGTATACTTGTATATATATAGGCATACATACATATGCACGTATTTGTTATGTGGTTAATTTTTGTTGCTCTTTTTATTTGCCTGTGGTGCATTAATTTTAACTACTTTCATTGCTTTCTACTCAAGATTATTTCCTTCTTTTTAAATTTTTATGTTTATTTTTCTTGCATTGATTTATAATTTTTAAACAGTTATCGTATGGCATGATACAACTTACACACTCAGCCCTGCTGTGGCACGAGGTGTTTACTGTCACAGCCAATATTCCCTTTGTTCAAGTCTGCCTTTGCAGAGGCAGTGACGTTTACGTACATTCACACATACAAGTACATAGTACAATAACTGAACTTTTACTCTAGCTTTTCCGCTCCGAAATTTTATAGCCGTCGCCATAAAAATATCACTAATCATAAATTCATGGAAAAATACATAAAACTGAAATTGTTTCTCTTTCCTCGTTGATATTTAAGTGAGAAATATTAAAAATTACTTAGGTGGCGTATCGAATTTTATATTTATGGCATTGTATGTTTGTAAAGGGTGTAAAAGTTATGAAATTTACATTGTCAACCCAAAACTGGTGAAAACTTAAAAATTTTGACTTGAAATAATACGCATTGAGAATAGCTCAAATGTATGAAAATAGCAGTTTTTCGAATTGAATGTTCTAAAACGAATAATTTCATATGTTTGTATGTATATGTACAGCTTTTTTTTTTAAAACTAAACGTTATTCTCCAAGTTCTTTGATCTTCTTCTGATCAATTCTTTATACACAGAACAGACACAATAATCTCTTCTAAACACCAACATCTACTCATTATCCGCAATTTCATTTCATATCTACCTGTTATTGACTGTTAGACGATCTTCCCTCATTTATGGAACTGACCCATATCACTGTCACTTGTCGCTTGTAGTTTTCAAAGACATTTTTTCTTAGTTTTACTTTTAGATGACAATTGTGTATTGCTTATTTTGACATTTCCCCCAATTAATAATCCAAAGCGAATAAATAACAATGCTAACAAGCAAACACAGTTTTAAACAAGCAAATTCCATTTAGGATTTCAAAGCAGTTAACGGACAAAATACTAATGAAAAAGAAATAAATTAATAAATTAATAACAAAAAAATAAAAAAAATAAAAAATAAAAAAATTAAATTATTAAATAAAAGTTAAAAAATCAAATTAAATTAAATTAAACAAAATCAAATAAAACGAAAATATTAAAATTTAAAAATAATTAAAAAAAATGAAAAAACATAAAATAAAATAAAATAAAAATTATAAAATAAAATAAAAAAATAAAATAAAGTAAAATCAAATAAGATAAAACAAAATTAAAAAATAAAATAAAATAAGAATATAAAAAATTTAATATAATATAATAAAAAAAAAAAAAAAAATAAAAATAAAATTAAAAAAAAAATAAAAAATAAGAAAGTGAAGTAAAAATAAAATAATTTAATAAAGTAAAATAAAATTAAATTAAAAATAAAATAAATTAAAAATAAAAAAAATTAAAAAAAATGAAATAAAAATAAAATAAAATAAAATAAAATAAAATAAGATAAAACTAAATTTAAAAATATAAAATAAGAATATAAAAAATAAAATAAAATATAATTAAAAAAAAATTTAAAAAAAAAAATTAAAATTAAAATTAAATAAAAATTTAAAATATAAAAATAGAATTAAATTAAATAACATAAAATAAAATTTAACAAAGTAAAAAAATAAAAAAAAATAAAAAAATAAAAAATGAAGTAAAATAAAATCAAATAAAATAAAATAAGAATAAAATAAAAAAATAAAAATAAAAATAAATAAATTAAAACAAAAAAAAAAAAAAAAAATTTAATAGAATAAAAAAATAAAATAAAATCAAATAAAAAAATAAAATGTATTTGAAAAAATAAAAATAAAAAAGAAGAAAAAATAAAAAAAATAAAGAAAATAAATTAAATTTAAAAAAATTTAATAAAATAAAATCACTCAGAAACTCAGACTTAGCTTTTTTGAAATGTTCGGCGGAACAAGAATAAAACATTAATAATGAAGCAAAGTTCAGAGACAGCGAGCTTAAGGCATTTACTTCTTCGGAAAGCGTTCAAAAAGTGAATTTATAATTGGAATTTTTCATGTGCATATTCGAAGAGATTGACTTGCTTAGATCTAATGCATGATTTATTAGCTTTCATTCTTATGCAACAAATGTAGAATATAAAAAACCGATAAAATAAAATAAAAGATAATTTAACACCTTTTTCTTTCTTCCTTCTTTTGTTTCGTGTTAACAGTAAAAGAAACACATAGTTAAAGAGAAATATAAAATCCATCAATATTATTGCTATTATGGCATTATGGCATTTACTACTCAAATCATCGTTATTCTCGTCATCGTTTTTATATATTTATTTTATTATTATTCGTTTAGTATTCCGATTGTCACTCGTGTCAGCTACTGTTTGCCGCACGCCGTCTCGAAAGGCGACACACGTACGCGCACACGAATATTAGCTCAAACAAAAGCATTCTCATACACACATACATACATACATACATATATACAGTTCAGTTATAAATAAAATGTGTCTGGACAACATTTGGAGCTGTCAAATTTATTTTTAAGACAATAAATAAACCAAAATGTCCACCTAAAGGCATTTCTCAGCTGAGCCGATATTGGGGCCACAAACAAAGGAGCTTGCAATAATAGCAACAACAGTGCAAACAATCCACTTAGCTAAGTTGCCAAATGCTCTTGGTGTGGAGTGTACAACTGTTATTGACGTATGTCTTATCGGCAAAGCAGATGAGATGTTTTAACCTCTTTTATGACCTTATTATTGTTTTGTCCAAATACACTGTGAATTTTTTCTTAGTGGTTGTTGTTGGGAACAAAACACAATGTGCTTTTGAGGACAGGGCATAGCACGAAGCTTTGTACCAAATATTGAATAAGGAGTCCCAGGCTCCCAGTGATGTTAACTGAAGACGCGGTCTAAAGTCTATAGAGGCTATGTATCTCACGAGATAAATACCGATGGGTGTAAGAAAGAGCTACAAAGTGTGATTATAGCTTAAGAGATCCTTCTACTACTACAATATTTATGGCTGCTGGTGAATTCTAAAAATGTTAACTCAAACTATTCCTTTAAGTGTATTTAGCTAGCTTCGAGTAGCTCTCAAAACCGCCAAAAATATCTAACTGATTGGCTCCACTTGTCGAATTTCGCATTCTGCTTACAATGTATAAATAAAATATATTTACAGCATAAAAAGTGTTTCATTTCCGTAAGAGAGCGATATATTTGTGCCAAAAAAAATTAGAAAAAACAACAAGAAATAACAAAAAGTGAAAGCGACAGTAAAGCAACACATACCATCATACATGCCTACTTATTACCGCCCATTGAGATTTTTATCAACTCGACGCGTCCTGACAAACATTTCCGACGACACACTAGTACGCTTGGCCAACAGCCACGGTTGTGCGAGTATCATGTGGAGATGCATGCTGTTGGTCCTTTGGCATTTCGTCCGTCGCTCTTGGCTACTTGGCCAACTTACAAAGCTGTTAGCCTTGGTGCACAAACTATTTATTTGCTGCTGTTGCATAAAATACACATTATGATATTCACTTCTCATTCTTCTTCTCCTTTTTCTTATTCTTTTTGCCATGCCGTTTGTTTGCCATGCCTTCATAGTTGTTGGCATCGTTAATTTCGTGCTGCGCTCATCGACATTGCTTGGGTCGAAGCCTCATCTGCACCAGATAACCTATAAAAATGTCAAAAACTGCCAACCCGCCGATTAATCTTCGACATTTGGGCTTATCAATGTTGACATCGCTGTTCTGTTGTTGCCTGCTTTATGGGACTGACTATAATCACCTACAATTTCATCGTTTATTGCAGTGGCATATAAATCTATGCGGATTCTTCTGGCCGAAGCTACATGATTGGTGAATTGTCAACATATCAGCAAAGTTCTCTGGAAGAAAAAATAAGTTCATGAAATACATTCAAAAAAGTTACTAATCTTTTTAATTTATTTATTATTATTATTATTTTTTTTTTTTTTTTGAAAGCAAAATAGACATTATTGTAAAATACGAAAGAAAAATAAGAAATTTACAACCATCATGAATAGGTACTTATTTCAATTTTGACGCAGTCGCCTAAACACATGAAAGTGTTTCAGTCGCTGTTTAAAAAAAGCATTCTAACAATAATTATAGTAGAATTTCAAAGTGTTTTAATACCTTACAGACATTCAGTACTTGCAGTTATGTATGTAAACATTTCATTTGTTTTTATTTGGTGACCGCAGCATAAGCTTCCCCTTTTCTCATTCTCTGCCAACTTTATTACACTTGTTAGTTTTACTAAACCGTTGTAATCCATGTTGTTTGGATTCATTTTAATTGGTTTTTTGAGATCTGCCACCCTTTTTTCATTACATACAAACAATTTATTACACACTAGTGTTTACAGGATTAACAGTGTTAAATTCTAAATTAAGTGTATACATGGATTTATTTACACACATATAAAGGGTAACGAAACTTGAAATTACTGAGATAAATTAAGGATATTTATCCGAAAGGTTACCACGCTCAATATCTTACTCTACGGAGCCGAGTTATGGGCAGATACATTTAATAGAAATAACAGGCGAGAAGTACCAGCTTAAGTGTACCGGACAACAGCTCCGAGGGTAGCGTCGGCTTACAGGACAGTATCAGGATGAACCAAGGAAGTGCTGTAAATTTAACTAGAGAAGATATGAGATAGGAAAACCTCAACAAGTTTCAAAACCGATGCGAAATAGAAAATCGGGGTCGATGGACGGCCAGGTTTATAACAGATGTCAGAGTATGGACAAGTAGAAAATTCGGGGAGGTAAATTACTATACTACCCAGATGCTATCCGATCACGGATGTATTACGGAAATATCTATATACAATTGGGAAAGCCGAAGACTCGTAATGTTTCTATAATGACGTCAACGAAAATAATGCCGAACATCCATTCTTTAAATGCAATCGCTGGCAAGCTGAGCGAAACAGACTCGAAAACAGAGTTGGGCCACTTAGCGCTGATAACATTACTTCAGTAATGCTACACAGCGAAGAAAAGTGGAAAAACGTAACAGAGTTCTTAGAACATGTGCTACGAGCGAAAAAGCGGGACCTGGGCACCGGTGACGAGATATAATCTCGCTACGAGCAAAATGGTGGCGTTCCTGAAGTAATGCGAATGCGGTTCCAGGGTGGGTGACGGTTCCTTGGAGGAGAGTTTTTCAGTGACCTGAAAGTGGCACATACCATTAACGTAACGACGCAATGATGAAGCCGAAAGCATTTTTCTTCTCCTCAACCGCAAAGAAAAAGGTGAAATATTCCATTATATAGAACAGTTTAATCACAAAAGTTTCCAAAATTAACGCTTTTTGCTATTTCTGATTTTTATCTTTTGATCATTGTATTCATTTATTTAATTTAATTTTTTTCTTAATCTTCCTTTATTTAATCTTATTTTAATTTATTTACTTTACTTTATTTTAATTATTTATTTCACTTTATTTTATTTTATATTATTTCATTTTATTTGGCTTTATTTTATTTTGTATTAATTTATTTTATTTTATTTTTTATAAAAATTTTTTTTTTTACTTTATTTTATTTTATTTTTTAATTTAATTTTTTTAATTTTATGTTTCGTTTTTCCTTTTTTGTTATGACTTATTTTTTATATCATTTATTTTATTTTAATTTTATTTTATTTTTTTATTTTTTTTTATTTTACTTTATTATATTAATTTTTCTTACTTTAATTTTTTAAATTTTTTTTTGGTTTTTTTTTTTTGGTTATGACTTATTTTTTATATTTATTATATATTTATTATTTATTTTGTTTTAATTCATTTTATTTCGCTTTATTTTATATTAATTTATTTTATATATATATATTTTTTTACTCTATAATATTTTATTTTATTTTTTAATTTAATTTTTTTATCTTCGTTTTTTTTTGTTATGACTTACTTTTTATATCTTTTATTTTATTTTATTTCTTTTTATATTATAATATTTTATTTTTTTTTATTTTACTTTATTATATTAAATTTATTTTAATTTATTTTTTTATTTTTTTTTTCGTTTTTTTTTTTTGTTATGAATAATTTTTTTATATCTTTTATTTTAATTTATTTTATTTTATTTTATTTTTTATTTTTTATTTTGTTTATTTTTATTTTACTATATTATATTTAATTACTTTTAATATAAATTTTTTAATTTTCTTTTCGTTTTTTTCTTTTTTTTATGACTTATTTTTTATCTCTTATTTTATTTTATTTTTTTGATTTATTTTATTTTTTATTTATTTTTTTTTATTTTCATCTTTTTCTTTAATTTTATTTAATTCAATTTAATTTGAATTAAATTATATAAATTCAATTTAATTCAATTTCATTTTATTTGGTTTTATTTTATTTTATTGTTTGTCTTCTTCGTCCGTTTACACCGGTTTCTTCATAACTCTTATGACTTCTTGTCAGCATGATCAGTACTAACATTTATCATAGAGCTTACTTTCTGGCAAACCTTTGGTCACTCTATAGTTTAATAAATATGTTGAAATTAAAATTTTCCCACAAACATATTCATCTCTTTACTATGAAAGAAATAAAGCAAAATTCAATATTTTTAAACCACTTGCATAGCTCCAGCTCGAGCCATGCTTAACAAGCCAAATCCAACAGGCGAAAATCCACTGTGAACAGAGCTCACGTTTCGCTTTCATTTTATTGCAAAGTCATTGGCTTGATTTATTTTCATTTTTATTTTTATTGGGGTCGTCGTGGATAGTTTTCGCTTTTCCACATTTAGTTTTCACAAAGTGTGCACAATGGACTTTTTTTTGTTTGGTTTAAAACCGAAAATGACTACTTAGTTGTTTTTGTTTTCTCGTTTGAGGTCAAAGTTGAAACACATTGAATGTCGCACTGCCACGTGAGACCGCCCGCCTGTTACATTACAATACACCCACACACGCGTATATATGAATGTGTTTGAGTTGAGGCACATGCACACATACACATGCGCTTGCTCATATTGCTTTCGCGCTGAGAAATGAAAACATTTCAATGATTCGCCACAAATAAAAAGGTAGTCAGTCAGTCAAAGCGCAGCCACAATGGGCCAACAAGACAATATTACAAAAAAAAAGAAAAAAACCAGCAAAAAGAGGAATAACCAATAAACATTTAAAACAAAGCGTATGTATGTACGTATATATGCGCGTGTGTATTTGTTGCGCGCCTTATTTATACGCTTTGTAAATTTGATTGCCAACGAACGTGATCCGCGCCAAGTGGCCAAACCGAGTGAGTGAGGGAGCGCTGTGCGGCGCGTTATTTCTGTATGGCTGCTTTGTTGGGTTCTGTTGGTTTTGAGGTTGCCATACGTCTGCCTGCCGCCACACAATTCACTAGCTGAAGCTCACACTTTGTTGAGCTTTGTAATATGTATGCTTGTATGTGTTTACGTTTACTTGTGATTTTGTGGGTTACATGCGGCGCAACAACCCACGCACTGCGGGAAGCCAACAGGCGCAGCCGCAAACCAATCCAACCGTTGTGCGCCTGTCTGTAAATAACACAGAGTGGGGATAAAATGAATAAATAAAAATTCACAATCATCTATATACTCGTATGTAAGCGAGCGTCGCGCTCCCTTAATCATGACATTCCAGTGCACGCCCTCACCCACACCCTCGCACAGCAAGACAGCAAGACAGCGTTCCAGCGCGCTCATGTAAACGCTCGAACTGTGCGCGCGCCTGCGTTGCTCTACGCGGCCGCGCTGTATATTTAGAGCCGTTATTATTCTTTAAGTCTACCGTTTCGATACGCTGATTGTGCAACAATAATTACTGCATGCGTGCGGCAACAACAGCAACAACAACAGCAACAAGAGTGCGCTTATTATTGTTCTTTAACCTAGTGACTGCCGCTGGCGTTGGACGCTATTTGAATATTCTTTCTTTTTTTTGTATCTCCGTAACTGTTGTTTGGTATTTGTTTTGTTCGACTGTCAGTGCGTTTGTTAGCCGCGCGCAATTACTACATCGATTTCGCAGATTTGGGGCAATCGAATATGCACACATACTTACCATTAGAAAGACATACATAAAAGAGTTCCGAAAAAAAACTAAAAGCGCAATCTAAAAATCAAAAGATGCACAAAGTTCAATTAATTCTGAACTGAAAACTCATTAAACAGTTGCTCCGAATGTATTTCATTACAACAACAAAAGCAAAATAAAAGCAAAAACAATAGAAAATACAATTTCAAGCCCATTTAAAGCACTTTTCATTGCTGCAAAAGAAAAACTCAAATCACTTCATCAATTTCTCACCTTTGGATGAAGAGAAAAAAGCATTTCAGAGCGCAGTAACGCCCCTCCATTGGTAATAGCCAAGTTTACACACATTCATATATAATTTTTATTACACCCACGCGCCCAATATAATGCCATTCTTCACTTTATGATCTTCACTTTTTAAATATAATGCATTTTTAACACTTTTAACACCACAACAACTCGCTAGCCCTTGCTGAACCCTTCACTTTATGCATCTCACCTGGGCGTGATTTGGTGTAAAAGCGCCAATTGACCTATGGCCTTACTCACACCAGGCTTTTTATTATATCTAGGAAATATATATTTATATATGAATGTATACATATACACTCAGAAATTGATCATTCGTTGGTTTAAATGGGCTTTGTTTAGCTTTTGACTTAGCTTTCACTGCTCAATTTCGTGCTCATCCCACTGACACAGTGACTGCGGCGTTTTCTATCGATTTAATTTATATCAGAACTGAACTGAGTTGAGCTTATTAAGGAAAAAATAAAAGAAATCTTCGCATGAAATTGCTTAAAAAGGTTCAAACTATGGATGGGGAAAGGTGAGAGATAGAGCAATACCCGTAAGAGTAGTTTTTGTTCACCTACACAGAATTCTTATTAATATGGATTTTCAAATTATCGAAATAATTATATTTTCTATCAAATCGTATTCAACTAACAGATATCATTGGGACTCATTCTATCCTCCCAAATCAGGTATTTGTTTTCTATACGTGAATGTAGGAAAATTACGAAGAATCGTTTGTCTCAGTAACCTGAAGGGAAGTTGTTCTTCAGGAAACTATTAATTTTGTGAACTGAAACTGATACTGCAAGATCGTCATGTGACCTACGGTGAGATTGAAACAACTATAGAAATTAAAGGGACCAGCTAATATTCATTATTGCTTGAATATTTAATTGTAAACAAATTTGTTCACGTTGGATCCGACACAATTTGTCGAACGCTCAAGGCAAGGCTTGTGCCGATTGGTCGCGAGAAAAGCTAAAAAATCCCAAGAACGGCGCTTCGAAACGAACGATCCCGAAAGTAAGCAGCATTCGACAGTATGGGTGTTTCAAGATGAGCCGAACCCAACAAAATATTTATTTGGAACGTCTTGCCAGCATGTTCTTAGAAGAATTTACTGCGCAGAACGTTAGTTTTTCTGTAGTAAGTATACATGTATGTTGAGTTATCGATAAAGTTTCCGTTATTTGAATTAATCATATGTGAATATGCATTAGCCTATCTGGCATCTCTTAACACTTCCCTGTGCAGTTCTTCCCGGTTTTCATTGATTTCCTTGCTGATATAGGTCAGAGTTATGTGTTTCTTGGATAAGATTCCTCTAGGCCTGGCAGATTTCCTACAGCTTTGTATGAATAAGTAGAATTGCCATGCTCGAGGAGGATCGAGAAATTATCCGACTTGTAAGGCTCCTCGGACAGCAAGGAACTTCTTCCCATATTAAGAATTCATCCAAAATGAAAAATTTAAATATTGGCTTATATTCCTTAATACAGGTGAGGGCCGTTGGATAAGTCAGCGATCTTTTGAATTTGCCTCACAGTTACTCTAAATATAACACTGATAAATAATGTGGGGACTCTGCACCGTCAATTTCAATGCTTAAGAAGTGATTTATTCAGTTCCGCTGTGTATCGTACCAGTGCAATTGACGCCGAACGTTCAGATCGCTCAAAATATGATGATGATGAATGGATGATCGGAGAATAAACGTCTGTGTGATGGATGCTGACTACTTGAATATTTGGACATAAAAAAGGTGTCCGCGCTATAGGTTTCGCGTTGAAAAGGCAACCATGCAACCACTTCAAAGGAATATTTGTTCAATAGCATTCAAAAGAAAAGTCTTTCGCATTTATTTTTTGAAAATAATCTTTTTCAAATGTTGACTGCGTCTACGTCTCAAGTGGATATCCGTTGAGTCCAATTTTCGATTACTCGCGTGATATTTTGCTCCAAAACCTGAATCGATGCGAGATTGTCCGCATAGACTTTAGACTTTACATATCGCCACAGGAAAAAGTCTAACAGTGTGATATTGCACGATCTTGGTGACCAATCGACCGGCCCAAAACGTGAAATTATCTGCTCACCGAAGTGTTCTCTCAATAAATCCATTGATTGATGCACCGCCTTGTTGAAACCAAATATTGCGAATATTACGAGCTTCAATTTCAGGCATAAAATAGTCGGTTATAATCTAGGAACTTTTCAAGAGCCTATAGAGCGTATCAATGTTGCTTGGGAAGGTTGAGCGGCTTTAGTTCTTCCACAAGCTGTATTTTGTATGCTTTTAATTTAAGATCTCCACGTAAAATGCGGCAAGTCATTCTATATGGCCGCTATATGTACTCACGCGTGATCTGACAAAAAAGAGCTTTTGAAAAAAGTACCTCTACCTGTTTCACCCTTCTCCCACTTCTTCTTATTTCGTGCTGGCACCTTCCTGGAGATTAAAGTCATGCACACAAATCGTTTCCTTTTTGCGCATTTCGGCGCTAATTGGAGACACCAAAATGAATCAAAAATTTTTACTACAGGGCTGCGGTCCTTCTCTTCCACTTCTTTCCCCAGCAGGTAAAGTTGATTTAGGTGAACTGGTAGACTCCTTGTGGAATCTCACATACTATGTTCATAGTGTTATCAGATACACCATATACGAACAAAGCTCGGTATTGCCATACCAACAGGGACTTCAACGAATACTTTAAAAAGTAAAGAATTTGTATCCAACAGGACGACATGACCTAACCAACGAAACTGTTGTCTCTTCATTCGATGAACTATATCAAATCACCTACACCTTGTCTAGCAGGTAAGAATGGGCGGGGATCGACCCAATAACCAAGGTAGCTGCAAATTAAGCTACATCTCCGTCTTCCAAGCGGAGATTGTGGGCATTACTGAAGGAGTGAAAAAAAGCGGCTGTAATGGGAAAATCTATTAAAGCTCTCATAGACAGCCAATCAGCAATTAAATTTGTCAACAAAAATTCTAAATGGGAAAACACAGTGAATATAACTTGGATCCCGGGTCACAAGGACGTAGAAGGCAGACGTCGACGTGCCACTACATTATTTTTTGGAAAATTAATTTGCTGATAGACTAAACTCTAAAGCACTAGGCAAAAGAGAGCTTAGTATTCCTGTGTGTCCTCTCCCGATGAACAAAAGCCAAACTCTACAAGTCGCTCATCGTTCCCGCCCTTCTATGTTGCAGAAGCGTAGACGTTGACAACATCCGTTGAGCCTTCGAAAGGTCCTCTGCTTATTGACGTTGGCGAATACCAAAGACGATGGAACGATGAGCTACGTAAAATATACGACGACATTGACATGGCTCAGCGAATTAAGAGATAGCGGATACGCTGACTATTGCATGTCGTGCTTATGAACGAAAACACTCCAGCTTTGAAAATACTCTACTCTGTACCCGCAGGTGTAAGTAGAGGAAGAGGAAGATGAACAATTGTTAATTCGGATGTAATCTTAAAAGCGGTGCCTACATAGTTTAGATACATGGAGAAGCCTGTGGCTAGGTGCTTACCCGTCTCTCTCAATCAACAAACCAATCAATCTTATTAATCTTACCGTATATTTCGTTCCATCGCCTATGGTTTTCGGACTCCTGATGCCGGTTTTCATATTTATTGATCCATGACTCCGGCTCACCGATGTTCGGCTGCTCTAAACTTTCTTTGGATAAGCTCCTCTTATTTCACTCTACCAGCTGGCTATAGAAGCTCACATGCTACGTAGACCCCTGTCTCACTGAAATAATTGGGTAGGCTCGTTTCGAGTGCCAATGGCTCTACGTCAAGTTCCCTCTTCTGCGAAATGCTTGTCAATCGACTCACCCACGACGTTTAGCTCTCCGCCATTAAGTTGAACTATACCGAAAGAGTAAAAAGTTATTTGGTGGCGAATTTCAGCCATAATAGGAAAATCTGTTAATAAATTAGTGATGTTGAAAATTGAATTCTTATTGACTGCGTGAATTATAGATGGGCGTGCGTCCGAACCTCCAACCGCTCATTTGTGACCTTTGCCAGTTTAAACTATTCACCTCTCCGCCTTCTCCTTTAAATCATTTCCATTTTGTGCCGTGTGTTTCGCATTTTCCGTCAACAATTGCATTATCATCAGCATCATCAGTATCAGCGCGCGACTATCAAGAACCGTGAGCTTTGTGAGCATTGAAGATGTTGCTAGCGAGTGCTTATCGTGGTTCGGTTGGTGCTGCTGCATATTTTTTCGATTTTCATTGTTTTCCAAAGCTGCACGTTTACTTTTGATTGTTAAAAAATAATGCGGTACAATGACTGACGAAATGCCAACACAAAGAAGCGCGCATCGCGCATCTATTGACTGGTTATTCGAAGAAGAAGATGTCTAAAAGGCGGCTGCAGTTCGGTTTCGCTGATTAAGCGTTAAACTAAAACCACAATTTCATCATTTAACCAATAAACAAAAGCGGTGAGTGATGCCAACAGCAGTGAACGCGTGTCTATTGAAGCCACAGAACCTTTTTTTGGTTATGCTTTGTGCGATGTAGCATTTTCTGTGTCACGTTTGACCACTTGCTTGGAGGTGGAGGAGGAACTCTTTAGAGTTGTTAGATACTGTTAGCTATACTTCACATTAGATGTGACTTATTTGCTTATCTTAGTAATATTTTTGTTTGTATTGCCCGAATGATTTCATATTGTTAAACTAACCAGGATCTCCATCCTATTTCCACATAAGTAAATGGCAGTGCTCTGGAAAATGTCTTTTGGCCGACCACCAGCATGATACCAGTAAAATACCAGTTCATTTACTATAGCTCTAATAAATAAATTCGTAGATGATTAAGAGTTTAGTAACACAAATTGATATACATCGGATTCCGAACAAATTGGCAAAATTTGATTGATGGCATGAAGTTCTGCCTGAATGACCAGTTCAAAATCAGAATTTTGTATAATTCTTTTATATATAGAAAACTATAATTAAGAGTATTGTGTCTTCACCCTGTGCAAAAATGTATTCCTATATATGGTATTCTTAGTAGAGTTGCCACCATTTTTAATATGTTTAAAAAATATAAGAGTGTCTTAAATGAGCGATAGTAAAATCTTCCGTCGTTAAAGCCAAAACTTACATTTCTTCTTCTTCTTCCACATTAGAGTAGGCACTGCTTGCACGATTACAGCCGTTTTTCCTCCTCGCCATTTGGTGCCAATTTGAAATACCAAGTGATGTCAAGCCCATCCTAAATCATTCGCAAACCCTTTCTCTCGAAAACTCCTAACGCCGACGCATCGAATATCGACATTGTTTTGCACTTCTCCACCATACACGAGGACGAGACTGTTGAGCGCTATGTAGATTTTGGTTTTTCTTTACCTATGGAAGAGGACTTTCCTTTTCAGTTACCCACTCAGTCCAAACTTGGAAAAAGTTATTCTGCGTTAGATTTTAAGGCTGATATTTTTGGTGTTGTTAATGCTGGTTCCTAGATAGACAAAATTATCGACGACTTCCAAGTTATGACTCCAGAACACTGATGTGAAAGCCAAGATGCGAGTATGCTGCTGTTTGTTTGATGACAGGCGATATTTCGTTTCGTCCTCGTTCACTAACAGACCTATTCGTTTCGCTTTCTTATCCTGTCTGGAGAAGACTAGGGATCACTAGAGCCATTTTGCAACATTTGCTCACCTGAAGTGCGGGTGCGTGTGCGCTTCGGTCTGGCAGGAAGCGACTCATTATAAAAATGTATTCTCAATCTATACCTTCTCGGGCAGTAAAGTTATGTACTAGGCTTGTTTTAAGGGGCACAATTTAAGGTAGACACCTGGAATGTCTGATCCCTTAAGTCGTAAATTAAAATTTATTTGATTTTCCAGTGTAATCTTTAACCAGGGAATGATATGAACTGCTTGATAAAGAAAAAATTCGAAGAAACCGTTGTCAAGTTTTTGCTATCTTGTTGAAAATAAAATATTACAGAAAATGTATTTTCATGATTTAAATGATTTAAATATTTTTATTTTTTTTAATTAATTTTAGCCACGGTTCAAAGCCTAATTTATTAACATACCTGTGCACCTTGCATTGTGATGATGGAACAGCACTTTCTCTCGCCAAATGCGATCATTTTTGCTTGAAATCAATAACGAATATGTCCAATAATCTAAATAATATTTGCCGATGGTCGTTTTACTCTTTTCAAGCTAATCGATTTACATCCCAAAAAACTGTGGTCATGACCTTCTTAAGCAACAGACCTACCTTGGCCTACTTTGATGCACATTCATCCGAAGAAATCTATTGTTTTGATTATTTTTTTGGTTTGATGTGATGCTGTGGGTCCAATCGTCCCATAAAATTCCAAGGAATTTATCGGCGATTTATGACGTGACGATCTCTTTTGGGCAACCTGAGAGTTCGGCGTCACTTTTACTTGTATGACAACAACGGGACTTAGTAAACTAACTGGTGATCCGCTTCGAGGTTCCCTACTTTTTAAAGAAAAGAAGAAACCCAGAAAATTCAAATTAAATGGTGAATGTTTATTACCACTCAAAAGAACCGCCTAAACTTTAGACTTTACATATCCCCCCAGGAAATAGTCTAACGGTGTGATATCACACGATCTGGATGGCCAATCGAACGGCACAAAACGTGAAATTATCTGCTCACCGAAGCGTTCTCACAACAAGTCTATTGATTGATGCGATATGTGCGAAGTTACACCGTCTTGTTGAAAGCAAATGTCGCGGAGATCACGAGCTTCAATTTCACGAACCAAATAGTCGGTTATCATGGCGCGATAACGGTCGCCATTGACGGTTACGTTCTCACCGGCATCATTTTTTGAAGAAATATAGACCAATGATACGACCGGCCCACAAACCACACCAAGCCGTTGTTTTTTCTGAATCTAATGGCCGCTCCTGAATCTGTTCAGGTTGCTCTTCGTCCCAAATGTGGTAATTTTGCTTATTTACATACACGCCATTGAGCCAGAAATGGGCCTCATCGCTGAACAAACTTTGACTCGAAGACGTCGGATCTTCTTGGAACACTTCAGGAGCCCATAGAGCGAAGCGATGTCGCTCGGGAAGGTCGAGCTTCTTCAGTTCTTGCATAAGCTGTATTTTGTACGCTTTCAGTTTAAAATCTCGACGTAAAATGCGCCAAGTCGTTCCATACGTCTATCCGAGTTACTGCGAACGGCGCCGAATCAACGCTTCACGGTCTTCGCGTACACTGCGTGTTGGACGTGGTCTATTCGGTCGAATATTATGTAATAATGAATGCTGGGTCTCAAGATGGGTGATGATGTTGCGAATAGTACGCTCCGTAGGCTGAATATGTTGACCATAAGTTGAGTGAAGCGCGTGGAGCACATTCTTTACAGAACGTGAATTTTCGTAATAAAGTTGAATGGTTTGTAAACGTTGTTCAGGCGTAAGTATTGTCAAGTCAGTCTTATCTAAATCAGCTTGACACGACTCGGGCGTAATCTGTCAAAAGAGGCTATTGCAAAAAGGACCTCTACTTGGATCCACCCTTAACGTCTTAACCATTGAAATTCCTTCGTTTCGGAGCAGTGCTGACTTATCAAGCAATCTTTGTATAAAAGGCAAAGTTGTATGTAGGTTATAGGCTCCGAAACCATTCATCCGATTTTATTCAAAATTTCAGGATAGCTTCACTGAAACCAGGAGAGTGTGTCTGTGGAAGTTGAATATTTTTAAAAAAATTGCCAACTGTGAGTAAAATTAAATTTCTTTAAATATATAGAATTCATCAAATGGGAAAGGCTGAAACGATTTTTATTAATTGTTTATAGCTGCCGAGGGATGGTTTTTATAAAAAAAAAATCCGTGGATGTTTCGTTTCGGAAAGTGAAATGAAAGGAAATGATTTTCCGAAATGTATCAGGAAGTGGATCTGTTCAAAAAAATAGTATTTAGGCTTACTTTATTCGAAAATATCGTATTTATTATGAGATTCTACGACTAGATAATAATATTTTTGAAATTATCTTATTATTAGGAAATTATTTATTGGTTAAGTTCGGCTGAATTTTCTTGCAAAGGTATCTTTATGTTGATAGCTTTTTGCCTGGTTTAATGTAGAGAATAATTTTTTTTACGTAAATGTAATCCCAGATCAAAAGATTAATGAAATATATTGTTAAAAAATTGTAATAAAAATAATAAAATAAATTTGAAACTCATAAATATGTATTTTTATATTTTTTTATATTTCTAATTACAAAAATAATCAAAATAAATGTTTGTAGTTACAATAACAATGCATGAACACCAATAAAAAAAACTCTGACTCAAACTCAGCCTTCAAAATCAGCTATGACATGGAATTAATGAAGTCAATACTTAAGAGTGATTTTGACGGTGCAACAACAATAAAGCTAAAAGAACAATAAACATGGAAAATGGCAAACAAAATTATTGACAGAGCAAAAGCAACGAAACAATTGCAAGGCACCAGCCAAGCTGTGGAGAGCAGAGCAAGCGGCATTAATTACTGTGGAGCGCTGCCAGCGGCCAGCAGCCAGCTGCCAGCAGCCAACAACAGTCAACGAGAACCAACATAACCAACCAAGCAACATAACTCACTCAGGCAAACAGTGCCAAGTCGACTGACATTAGCATGACGGCTCACACGGCACGGCACACATGGTCCACCAAAATACCAGAACACCCAACACCCACACAGCAAGCGAGTCACACACACACACGTACGTGTATATACATGCTGACTCGCAGCAGTCACAAACAGTCAGTGACAGTAAAAACGTGAATTATGAACCACCAGCAGCAGCCGAGGCGACGCGACGCGTCGAGTCAGTGTCCAACCAAACCGCTGGCATGCCACAGCCAGAGTGAGTCGCTTTTGTTTGTTGGTAGGTGTTTGCGATCGTGCCACATGGCGCACAGAAACAATACAAAATGCCATAAAACCTATCGGGCAGCAATAATAACAACAACAACAACAATAACAATGACAGCAGCAACACCAGCATTGGTGCGTTGCACTGAATGAACGTTGTGTGGCATAAATGCTTTTTGGTGATGGTGCAGCATACCGGTGCTGAAAAACAAAAGTTTGGAAATTTCAAATATTTTTTTTTTTTGCTTCATTGGCTGAAGCGCCAAACGAATGACATTTCGACTGCTGCTGCTACAGGTATTTATTGCAAAAAAACAATAAGAGCAACAATAACAACGAGAATGAGTATATGGCATAAATACATATGTGCGTATGTACGTCACAGCGCGCTTTGCATTCCCATTCAGGCATTTAAGCATTCAAACTGCCAGCTCACACGAGTTTTCCGGTCAGCAAGGCAGTCGGTCAGCGCGTCGGTGTGGCAGACAGGTATTCATATTCAATATTTGCGGTTGCGGTTGCTCCTCTCATTCGTATGATATTTTGCTCTGTTGAATTTCTGTGTTAAGTATGTGGTCTTTTCGTATCTGCATTTTTATACGCACCTCTGTGTGTGTGTGTGTATACTCTTTATTCATGGCAACGTTAAGTTGCTGGCGAATTTTATTGATTGCTTTAATATTTAAATGTAACACTTTCCACCGCAGGAGATTGGGTTATGAGTAATGCGAGTGTGTGTAATAAATTGCTCAGTAACAGGAGAATCAATTTTAATTTTGAACTTCATGAAGGATTTATTTAATATAATATTTATTCGATTTTTTTCATTCTAGTTAGATTCTCTTGAAAGCCAAATTGGGAATGAACAAAAATCTCTTTAAGTAATACACCGTTTCTAGAAAATTTAGTTTCTTCTTTTTTTTTGAGTCCCTTCCAAAAATATGTATATATAAAGATCCAAGAGCAGTTTCAAGAAGGTCGAATAAAAGAGCAAGGACGAATAGGATTGATGTAACGCAGTGGAAAAAAAAATATATGGCTTTCAGAAGGAGTTGGCGAGCCGGAATCCGCAATCGATATCGATGGAGCAGACTTGCCATCACCCTACCATGACAAAATCCGAATAGTAATTGTCGACCTGAAGAACAAAAAAATTTTGTTGCAAGAAATTGTTCGGATGAAAGCATGCCTGAAAATTAAGCTCTCCAATCGATTTTACAGCAACCCTCGATAGCGCTAAAATGAGCTGCATCTATGTCGCTAAGATCGAAAATTATATCCGCGCAAAACCTATTCGACAGTGTAAATCAAACCGATGTGTAGAGTCAGCAAATCGAAATATTTTTGCACTCGCTATGTTTATGTGTGTGCAGCCCTGTGCAGTATAAATAATATATACCAATAGACGTCGCTGCTGTCGGCACAGTCTACGTGACTTTTCAAATTTATGGGAAGAGTCCAGTTATCCCCGTTTTGGATTTCCACCCTATGTGGGAATCTATAAAAGGTCAATGTTACCGGCCTCAAGCTTTCTTCCTTTCGATTTCAGCAGCCGCAGCAGCAACATCTCTTGGTAAGTTTTATGTTTTGTGTATACATACATATTTAATTAAAAAAAAAGATTTATTGAATTCTCTAATTACAAATCTCGCTTTTGAGTTTTTGTTTGTTTGTGAAAATAGGTAATTTTTACAGATTAATTGGCTTTCTGAAGGACCGACACCTCCCTCGATACCCGTTTCCAGAATTAAAGAGGAGTATAAACCTCAGCCTACTCCTCTCTGCATGCATACCTAAAATAAGATGTCACTTAAGAAGTTCCATAACCACCGATAACTCTTTTTTTTTTAGCGAGAAAAGCTCTTTCGTCGTTCTCTTGTTCCAAGTCGGTCATGTTATCCTGTTAGAGTTAGCATCAACGATGAATGAGTCTTCTATAATGAGCTAACAAGTGGTGAGTGGCATGCTCAGAGCCTTACATGATGGCGAAAGTGTAAGTGCCCTGCATTGCAAAATCATTTTGTGATTTGCACCATTGTGATATATTGCATGACTTTGTGCTGCTTTGCTATCCGAGAAAATATAGATAAACTTCACCGAGGATAAAATTTAACCTAAACAATTGACATCTTTCTGCAAGGCCGCCATTTCAACTTAGATCGAGTCTACATATACTAGACAGAGGTGTCACATGTCTTAGAGGAGTATAGCAATTTGTTAAGTTAGTGAAAGTGTCCTTTCTTCCAATCAGTCTCTTGCAGTCATACAGCAGCAAAAGCTGCCTTTTCCATACCCATTATATCAATTCCAGATCCAAGAGGGGACATTCATAGCCTGAGCAGGTGTGAGCCTTACTTAGTGCTCCACTAATACATATGAGAACTAACTTCTGCACTCAATGGATTTTAAAAGTAGTTAATTTTCTCTCTAGTGTTGGTCACCAGACCAATACTCCGTAGAGCGGTATGGACCTAACCAGCACAATGTAAAGCCAAAAGTTCATTTGCACGTATACAGAACAATATATGTCTTTCGCATCCCTTACCTTGAGTTTTGTGACCAGCTTAGTCGTGTCCAAAATGAGTTTTAAGTATTTTGCAGACTCAGTGATATGTAGCTTCGTTCCTAAGAGCACTGGAGTCATATATTTCTTCGAAAAGTGAACCAGCTCGGCTTTTTACGAGTTAATGACTAAACCAGCATCATAGCCCACTTTTCTATCCGCTCCAATACCCTCTGCATGACATCAAACGAGGTTTCGGACGATTTGACATCCACTACAGCTGCCAGATTGTTCGCATATGCCACGGCTCTGCATCACCGGAAATAAAACCATAAGCCGAGCAACGCCAGCAGCTCCACCAGAATCGGGAAGGACCACTCCGAGCTGTTCGATACAGTTACTTCTACTTTCTCTACATTGGATAAGGAAGCGAGGCGAATAGTTTTGGTATTGAACGAGAACTGCAAATATCTCCTATTAAACAATTCCGACTTACCTTCTACGTCACTATTGACATTCATAACTTTGTAGGTAATTTCGACTATCTGGATATCAATATCAAAACCAAAAGCTATGTCAGCTTTGCAAATTAACGCAAAATTACTCTTGCCAAAAGACACTACCTTGCACTGGATAGTCAATTGAAAATTGAAGTCATTTCTCAACGTACAAAAACCAAGCTCTACAGAACGCTAATCATTCCCGTCCTGCTATGTGACGCAAATGTTTAACCATGACGATATCTGATGCGCTAGCAGTTTTAGGGAGAAAGGTTTTAGCGAACGATTCAGGACTCTGCGCGCTGGCAAAGATGAAAACCGCAGACGACTGATTGATGAGTTGTACAAGATATACAACGACATTGCCATAGTACAGTGAATCAAAGGGCAGTAGCTACACTGGCTAAGTCATGTTAACCGGATAATTAGTCGATGTACATGATTGGAGGTGCAGAGGCAGAGGAAGACCACCCCTACTTTGGAACCATCAGGTGATGAAGGAACTAACCACATTCGTTGTCTGCAATAGACGCTCGTAGATACATGGAATAAATTGTAGGTCTCCCAATTTGTCGGTAAAAACATCAAGACACATAATCATAAATTGGAGGAGGAGCACGTCCGTAAATCGCTGATGAAGAGAACACCGATGATGAACAAGAACGAGAAAAATAAAAAAGCAAGGAATCATATGAGAGAATTGATGCTCTCAGCAGTAACGATGTAGACAGGTTCCAAAAAAGGTCAAAACTGTTATAATAGTATAATATTATAAAGGGTGATCCAAGTAGTTGTACTTTTTTAATAGCCTTTTTTGACATATCCCGCGTGAGTCGTGTCAAGCTGTCATGTTATTTTTGATCAATATTGTATGGTATTTCATCATGGAAAGACTTACGCCTGAACAACGTTTACAAATCATTCAACTTTCTTACGAAAATTCACGTTCTGTAAAGAATTTGTTTCGCGCACTTCGCTCCATTTATTGTCAACATAATCGGCCTACTGAGCGTACTATTCACAACACCATCACACATTTTGGGCCCCAACATCCATTATTGGATAAAATTCAACCGAATAGACCACGTCCAGCATGCAGTGTGGGAAATATAGCGGCCGTAGCTGAGAGTCTACACGAAGACCGTGGAGAGTCGATTCGGCGCCATTCGCAGCTACTCGGACTGATGTGTGGAACGACTTGCCTCATTTTTCGTCGAGATCTGAAATTGAAAGCATACAAAATACAGGTTGTGCAAGAACTGAAGCCGCTCGACCTCCGCATTCGACATCGCTTCGCTCTATGAAAAGTTGAAAAGTTCCAAGAAGATCTGACGTTTTTGAGCCAAATTGTGTATGTATGGCAAAATTGCCATATTTGGGACGAAGAGCAACCTGAAAAAATTCAATAGCTGCCATTTCATCCAGCGATGGGGCCCACTTCTGGCTCAATGTGAATTAAAGCTCGCCACTTCCCACCCATCACTCAATCAATCAATGGATTTATTGAGAGAACACTTCGGTTAGCAGATAGTTTCACGTTTTGTACCGGTCGATTCGCCACCAAGATAGTGTGATATCACACCGTTAGACTCTTTCCTGTGGGGATATGTAAAGTCTGAAGTTTATGCGGACGATTCCGCTTCGATTCAGGCTTTGGAGCGTGTCATTCACCAGTTACCAGTCGAAATGCTCGAAGGAGTCATCGAAAATTGGACTCAACGGATGGATCATCTGAGACGTAGCCGCGTCCAACATTTGAAAGAGATAATCTTCAAAAAATAAATGCCAAATAATGTTCTTTCGAATGATAATAAACATTCCCCATTAAATTTGAATTTTCTGTGTTTTTTTCTTTAAAAAAGTAGGAAACCTCGAAATGGATCACCCGTTACATAATACAGTACAAACACTACTTTTCAATACAAAAATTTAAGAAATTTGCAAAAATCGTATGAAAGTGTCACCTATCCGGGTATTAATTCCTCGACTAAAAAAACAGTAGGACACCACAAATTTTGAGAAGAATGGGGTGCTTAAACTTTAAATTCGCACGAAAAAACCCAGATCTGTAGGCGAAAAATTCGTTTCGGGATTTGGTTAAGGTAGGTGTAGACCTTCATTTGCGTTTGGTTTCATCAAATACGTAGAGTCTTGTTGCTTTGTGTAATCAACAGCATCCTTTTATGGTTGACAAGGGCAATTTGTGTGTGTTTTTGAATTCTGTACGTTTGCTACTCAGCTATGTATATATATACATTGCACCACTTAAATGTTAACTATTATTTATGACAAAATCGTTTTCTTGTTTTTCAAATGAGAAAAGCTAACAGTGCCACAATGCCCCTCTCAGGTTTTTGAGTTTCCCTTTGCATTTCGGTCTGTAGCAATACTGATAATACAAAACGTAGAAATGAAATCCTTCATAATTTATTTAATTTAATTTTTTTTATGTTTATGTTTCGTCTGAATGCCATAAACGTAATTTTATTTATTTTTGCACATTATTGCCTGTTAGCAGCACAAAGAAGCAGGACCCTCTACGAGTTATAACAAAAAGATAGAAATAATAAATAAATATAACAAAAAAGTGTGGTGAAGAATATTCGAGTAACAAACATCCTTAGCTGATCATTGCACGTACGCAAACACTCCTTCACTCACCTCACTCACCTCGCTCACATTTATTCCACGTAGCTGCTGACAGCAGCTGACGTCTCATATGAAACGCTGCGCGTACGCGTGGTACGTGATTATTTGCCATTGCGTTGGATTTATCACCAAAGCAAATACTTACGCACATATGATGATGATAAAATTACCTCTGCCATAAATGTATGAATGTTAGTTAGTCAGTGTGTGCGTGTGCCTGTGCGCTCTCATCCCAAAACAAATATGTAAACACGCATTATTCCTCATTTCTAATCCACTCTCTCTCTCCGTGCGCTTGCCACTCGACACAGCCTTTCCATATCCTAAGACAATATGCTTTTGACACCTTTCATATTTACTTTAAGTTAATTTAAAAGAAAAACTAAATAAATAAATAAGTCTTAAAGAGTGCAGAAGAGAAGAACGTGTAGATGATGGTGGCAGTGTGCATACCTATTCAAATCTACGCATTTGTTAAAACAATTAAACTGAGGTGTGAAGTACAAATAAATGATTTGGCAGTTAGCATCTCAATTTGGGCACCAGCAGGTCTGCGCCGTGTTCGTGCCATCATAATCAACTGACGACATGCACATCAAAGGTGACGACATCGCACCAAAAACTCGCAGAACTTCAAAGAAAAGCCGGGCGCGTAGAGAGGTGCTGAGTAAATACAAGCCTTCTAGCCTTTTAGTGTGCTGTTAAGCGGCCGCGTTACTCTTAATGAAGTTATTAAGAAAATTTTTCCACTGTTTTCTCAGTTGAAGGTGTTGTTATATCATTTTCATTACACTTTTCACACTTCTTACCTTGATTACGATGAAGTGTGTACTGTGGAGTTAATGGGGTAGCGCGGGGTGCTAACTGCCTACCAAATAATTCGCTGAGATTTATTGTGACACCGTAGGCCTGAAATAAGCGTTCCTCCGAGTTTTTTCTTAACTATGAGTAAAAAAAAATGAAATTTTGTTCCTTTACAAGCAATTTAGGCGAAAGCACCGCTTACGCGATTATAGCCGAATCAACTGTAGACAGTTGAAAATACCAAGTCGCTACCCACCTGATTCTTCCAACGAAGCGAAAAGCATTCCCTTCCTCTGCTTTCACCAGCGAGACTTCATCGAATACCTTCCAAGCTGCAGCGACATAACCTAGCCAGTGTACCCGCTGTCTCTTAATTCGCCGTACTATCTCAATTTCGTCGTATAGCTCGTACAGCTGATCGTTACATCGTTACATTAAATCTTCTGCAAAACTTTTCTCTCGAAAAGTCATAAAGCCGACTCATCGGATGTCAAGATTCTGCAGTATTTATCAGTAAGGTAATGATGAGCGACTTGTAAAGTTTGGTTTTGATTGGTCAAGAGAGGAGTTAATTTTCAATTGCAACAGGCTGGAGAAGTATTCCGTCCATACACTAAGCATGCTCTGGACATCTGTCAGTGGATAATTTCCTTAGTCCTTACTTGATTATGCTCCAGCTTTGAAACCTTTTGTAAGTCGCTGCATCTTTTCGAAGAGCTTTCGAGCATTACCCATTTTGGCCATCTTTTCAAGCTCATCATACTAGCGCGTTTCGGTCTCCTTCGTGTATGGCCTGCCAAATACATATTTAAATAACTAGTTTTCTATGATCTCTCTACATTTACTGGATCCATTAATTAATTTCTTTAAATAGTAGAAAATACAGTACATTTAATTTCATTCGCCACAAATTTTAAGGAAATTTTTAAATTCATCTCTTAAATTGTACACGGAAAAATTTCACTGGTGATGAGGTCCCACAATCTGAGCCAATGATTCGAAATTAGATATGCTAGGATTCTTCTCAGACCTAAAATATCACAAGAAGTTTACAAAAATGGTATTTTATATCACAGCTAATCAGAACGAAAATCGTCATCACTTAAATTCCAGCCTTGCTTAAACGGAAAATACAGAGCACTTGAATTTTAATAATTTAATGATATGGAGTTTCTTCATCTTAATGATAATATAATAACGGGTTATCTATTTTATAGTTACCAAAATTGACGTAAATAATTTTAAAATAATTTTTTTATGAAATTCCTTTTCTTATAAAGTTTTGACCTAGACATCATTTGCGAAATACTACATAATTCAAATGACCGTCTCGTGAATTTTGCAAATTTTGATCGCTTTTTGGTACGGTATCTCAGCCATAACTTGACGAATGTTAGTTCTCAAATGCCCAAGGGTTAAATGTTCATCCGCATTAGCACGATCTTTCGCGTAGCACCACAAAATAATATCCAACGTTGTCTAATCGCATAATCTCGGTGGCCAATTGACATCGCCAAAGCTAGAGCTTACGTGGCCGGGAAATTTCTCTCGCAATAATGCCATATTCGCCCGTTTTTTGTTGTATGTTACACCATCCTGTTGGAACGACATATTGTCAAAGTCGTGTTCTTCATTTGCAGGCCAAAAAAAGTCGATTATCATACGACCATGACGCTTCGAATTAACATTATCGTTTTCAAAGAAGTAAGGTCCAATCACAACTCCGGACCAAAGGGCACACCAGACAGCAAGTTGTTTTTTTGTGTAATGGCCACTCTTCAATTATTTGAGGATTCTCGGAGTGTCCTAAATGCGACAATTTTGCTTATTTACGTATCCACCGAGTGAGAAATATGTTTCGTCGCTGAAGAAAATTTCGTTGGAAAAATCGATGTCCTCTACTTGTTGTTCAAGCACCCAATCGACGTAACTATGGCGTTGTGAATGGTCAGCTGGTTTCAGTTGTTGTGCGAACTGGACTTTATAGGGATGTAGATGTAAGTTCAAGGCCAAAATATGCCATAATATGCTATAAGAAAGGCGCAGCTCTTGAGAACGTCGAGAAATAAGCACATTCGTATCTTCCTTTCGCCCATAGCAGCGATATTTAAGTTGGAATGAGCAATATTTACAACCGATCCAGTCTCTTATATATATATTTTTTTAATATTACCAATTGCTGAGTAATTGGACGATTATTTGCGTCATAATCTTTTATTAAAGCATGAAATGTGGTAACGTTCTAGTAGGTCTTTCGTTTTGTAGTAGGTAGTTGTGCGGTTGTCAAGCGATCCATTTTCATAAAGGCCTGAATTTTAACTAAATAAAACATGTTTGGTTTGACAGCTAAGATTGACGGATGTCAAAATACAGCCCTGCACTTTCGAAACCATTACATGGATGAACGTTTATATCAGTCCAAAAATTGCATAACTTTAGATCCGAATACACGTCAAAGGCCGAGGCTACCGAACAATTTAGAGGAAACAAGTTTATTTACAAACATTTCTTTAGTATTTAAGGTCGGTACGTAGCTCTAATAAAAAAAAAAACTCATAAATTTGACAGATTGATTTTCTGTTGTGAACAGCCCCATACATAGGAAGAAAATATGCAAACGTAAATAAACAAAACGAAAAACATGAGTAGAGCGCGGTAAATATTTGTCACTGATTAGGTATACTAACGTTTGCCATGACTAAAAATAAATAAAAGGTGTAGAAATTGATGAAAAAACTAAAAATATTACAAAACTTGCGTTATAAGCTTGCTTTAATACGTTTGAAGATATATATGTCTTCTTCCTGTTTGTCACGAAATATATGTTACTTCGCTTTTAAACCTGTACTGCGGAGCTTACGTATTTGTTTAAAAACTGTAAAAATAAGCAGTAATAAAAGGGATTTTATATCGTTTGAGGTGCGTACAAGTACTGCTTCGTAAAGAAATTTTCCGCTCATAGTTTTTTTGCACTTTTTTTATATGGAGTTTTTGGTTTTCGTTAGAGCTACATACCGACCTTTAAGCATCAGTTCGAATACAATAAATATCACAATTATTTATCTGTCTTTTCTTTCACTGGCTTTAATATGTTTAGATAAGACGTTTGAAAATATCTTTACCTTTTTCTATATGCAGTCACCGCTATACTCATGCACATATATATAAATAAATATTTAAAATTTATTTTTTAATAAGATGACTTTAATTTATAAATAAATATTATTGAATTGTTTAATTCAAATTAAATCGCAAATCTCATAAATTGCTTAGAAACAGTCATTTGTCATGAGTAAAATACCAGTTTTAACTGTCATATTTGAATAGTGTATAAAATATTACAATAAATATGTATGAATGCATTAGTTCAAATATATGCATAGTTACACTTATCATACTTACAATCCAATGTTAGTACTTTTATACATATACTATATATATAATAATATACATATAACATACATATGCACATTATGTGATAAATTGCTTTACACAAAGCTCAACAAATCGTGATTTTAGTCGTGCATGGCATATTTTATGGTAATAAATATGAGTACAGTTATCTATCTACAAATAAATTTAATGTTGAAAATTAACATATATGTGTGTGTGTGTGAAAAATACATTAAAATTAAAAAGTCACTTAACACATTTTTTTTATTAATTTTTATTTTTTATATTTAATTTTCACAAGCCAAAATCTCACATGTGTTCTTTGTAATCCCATTTCGGAAATTTAGGTCTCGCCTGTCGCTTTACGTCTACTTGCCATTGTTCTTGTATGAGATCGCTAATTTCTGTTGTTTGCTGTCGCAAATAAGCACACGCTTATGCCCATATGTACATGGATACATTAAATCATTGTACATACATACATACAGACATACATACATACATAGATTTATACACCACTGTGTTACAAATCTAATATATTAATCTCACCTGCACAACATTGGAAACCAAAAAAAAAAAAAAAAAAAAAAAAATGGCAAATACCAAAATGAGTTCAAGCATATACTCATGCAGGTGTGTGTGTGCTTGTAGAACCGTTTGTATTTACAAGCATGCGAGTTTTCCGTTGTTAAATGATATAAAAATTTATAAATACATAATTTTCTAACTAAATTGTCGTGGCGATTGTCAAGTAATTGTTGCTGTCGCAGCTGCTTAGCCTTTTGTTGATGTTTTTTTTCTTTTATTTCTATAAATGTATTTTTCTTTATTTATTTATTTAATTTTTTTATATTTAATTTTTTTCTTCAATGACATGTCATTGGCTTGTACGGCCAATTGACAGTTGCTGACAATTGCCAATTGACTATTGGCAATATCAAATTATATGCAAGACATTTAGCTGGCTTTATGCATATGTATGCTTCTCTGTGTTTTTTTCTCTGTAAAAATGCAATAAACTTGATTGCAAATGGCACATATTGAAAAACTTTTCAGCGAAGTCGACGCACAGTGGCATATAATATGGTTAAATTGAGAATTAAAATTTTTAATTGAAATCGACAGTTGAAAATATTTTTCACCAGACCTAATAAGTAATGAAAAATTCTAAATTTGAAAAATTTCAAACCATTGCCTTTACATAAATTTATATAAAAACCTGAGAGAAGTGCTGTCTTCGGCTATGTCAAAGCCTTTGTAGCATTCATGAACATATCAAATTTATCGTATTGCATTTTAGGATTCAAAATTAATTTTCATATCTGAACGAATCGGTTGTAAGGAGTATGTACGAGGTGTGTTCAAAGGAAAAGGTGAATTTTGAATTTTTTTTTTGTAAGCTACTTATTAATTCATCAAAATCTATTATGTTCCCTTCAAAGTAATCCCACTCGGATATAATGCACTTGTGCCAACGCTTTTTCCAATCCTCGTTGCACTTCTGAAATTCACTTTTCGGTATCACCATCAGCTGTTTCTTCGATTCTGACTTGATCTTATCAGTTATGGCAAAACGCTTTCCTTTCATTGTTTTCTTTAGTTTTGAGAATAGGAAAAAGTCGCAGGGAGGCACGTCTGGTGAATACGGTTGTTGAGGCATGATTACGGTTTTGTTTTTGGCCAAAAAGTCAGGAATAACCATTGATGTGTGAGCTGGTGCAGAATCCATGAATTTTTTTCTATAATTCCGATTGTTTGAGCCGTATTGCTTCACGCAAACGTTACATAGCTTCCTTGTAGTATTCCTTATTAACTGTACCACCTTTTGGTAGGAGGAACTCAGGATGCACCACACCATTGTAATCCAATAAAACAGTAAGACAAATCTCCACATTTGTTGGCACTTGGTGTGCCTTTTTCGGTCTTGGATCATCTTCCATTAGGATGCGAGGACGAACCGTAACTGCAAACCCGGATCGTTGTTAACGTCATTCAGCAACTCCTCAGCGATACTAATGCGACATTGCTTTTGCTCAAAATTTAGCATTCTCAGAACAAACTTCGCTGCCACACGTTTCATGCCTAAAACATTCAAGAAAGGAATGAGCCGCTTGATATTCTAACATCCTCAGCAACTTCCCTAATAGTGATTCGACGAATTTCATGAACAATTTTTTTCACTGCTTTGATGTTTTCTTCGATTGTTGACGTGGCCGCACCTCCTGGGCGCTCATCGTCATCAACAATTTCTCGGCATTCTGTAAAGCGCTTGTACCATTTATAAACACTTTTTTGAGACAAAGTGGACTCACTGAATGCCACAGTCAACATTTCAAGTGCTTTGGAGCACTTTACTCCATTTTTAACGCAAATTTATTCTTTGATCCATTTCCTTCAAAAGCCGAAAATCGAAGAGCACACAAAAACGTGACTAACCTCTTCTGTTGTCAAAAACAAACTACTAATCGAAATTGGCTCCTAATACAAGCGCATGTTAAAGATATGTGTCCGTACCAATTTTCATTTGAATTTGACTGGGAAAATAACAAATTTCAAATTTTTTTGAGGGATTTTTGACCCAAAACCCATATCTGGACGAATCGATTTCATCGGGCTATACAACATAGGCCCCTATCGTGAGCAAAATTCGATTTCTGATCTACGCTGGTTATAATTACTGCACGAGACACTGAAGATGCGCGCAGAAAATTTAACTAAGTGTTGATAAGAGCAGAAATGTGGGTTAACGTACGAGGTCTTAAACTTGATACTGAAAAAACTGAGCAGGTATTACTATCGAGGAAGCATATTCCCATTGAACTACGGTGAGTCTAGGAAGACGAAAGATAGTCAATTACATGCTCTTAAATAGGCGTCTAATAAAGAGTGATACAAGTACTTTTTTCAATAGCCTTTTTTTCGACGGCTTATGGTCAACATAATCGGCCTACTGAGCGTACTATACGCCACAGCATCACCCATCTTGAGGCCCAGCATTCATTACTGGATAACATTCGACCGAATAGACCACGTCCAGCAGGTAGTGAAGAAATTATAGCGGCCGTAGCTGAGAGTATACACGAAGACCGCGGAGAGTCGATTCGGCGCCGTTCGCAGCAACTCGGACTGACGTATGGAACGACTAGGCGCATTTTACGTCGAGGTCTTAAATTGAAAGCGTACAAAATACAGCTTGTCCTAGATCTAAAGCTGCTCGGCCTTTACAAGCGACATCGCTTCGCTTTATGGGCTCTTGAAAAATTGCAAGAAGATCCGACGTTTTCGAGCAAAATTTTGTTCATCGATGAGGCCCAAAGAGCAACCTGAAGAGATTCAAGAGTGGCCATTTCACCCAGAAAAAACAACGGTCAACGGTTTGGTGTGGTTTGTGGGACGGTGGAATCATCAGTCTATATTTCTTCAAATATGATGCCGGTGTGAACGTAGTCGTCAATTGCGACCGTTATTGCGCCATGAAAGCCTACTATTTGATGCCTGAGATTGAAGCTCGTGATCTCTGCGACATTTGGTTTCAACAAGACGCGTCACTTCCCACACATCACATCAATTAATGGATTTATTGAGAGAACATTTCGGTGAGCAGATAATTTCACGTTTTGGGCCGGTCGATTGGCCACCAAGATCGTTTGATATCACACCGTTAGACTTTTTCCTTTTTCGTCTTGATACCATATACCCTATTCTCGATAGCCTTCCAATTTCCAAACTTAAACTGAAATGATTCCAACCTGATCCCGAAATAATGAACTCTTCAACTACGCGTCTAAGAACGATAAATATTTTTACATTTTTCAACAAATAATCTTTGAATAAGAAGCAGTGGACCGGGATTTTTCCACTTTCAGCAACGAGGCACATTTTTCACTCGGTGTGGCTCCAGTAATCCTCATGAAATTGAAGAGAAAAAAGCAAAAGAAAAGGTATTGTCTGGTGCGCTCCTTGGTCCGGTGGTTTGAGATTGGACCTTACTTCTTTGAAAATCTTAACGGCGAGGCTGTCACTGTCAATTCGTTTCACTGTAAATATTTATTTACTTTTTAAATTTTTTGGCACAAAATTTTAGTTTTAACTCACGCTGAAAGGCCTTAATTCGCAGCGGTCCAAACTAATCTGCTAAGCGAATTTCGAACAAGTCTATAGAGGCATGTAAGCCTACTTACAATTACCTATATATACATATATACAAATATGTTTATACCCATATATATATTTATGCATATTTAGAACAATTTTGACAGTTGAATTGACATTGCCAAAACTTTGACTTCGCCAGTGGCAGTTCATACATACAAACATACAGAAAAATGAATTTGTTTGTATATCATTATATGTTGTTGTGGTGGCCTGTTTGTCAAAGCCGTCTTTTTCCCGACTTTTTCATGCTACGTCTTTACCTTTTGTGGCACAAAACAGCACAAAAGCACTGATAAGATCAGACAAGCAAATTGACATCATTTTGGCAGAGATAATGTGGCAAATGCTGGTCGTTAAGTCGACATATACACGCGCATACATGTACTCTACATGCACAGATTGATTGTTGTTGAGTTTGGTGTTTTTTTTTTTTCAATTTTATTGATTTGCAAAACTGTGACAGGCAAGCAATGAAACTGACACACACACACATGGGATAGGCAAAAAACAATTACATAAATGTGCGAGTATACGTATGTGAAAAAGTAATCCATCGCCTGCAGCATATGCTCACGTAAGGTGTACCGGGCAGACTCCGCGCTCCGAAAGGCTCCAGCATCCTGCTGTGCGTTGGCGAGACAACCTTTAAATATCGATATTTGCTCATAAGTCGTTTTCTCGGTCATTGGAACGAACGGTTGGTTGGTGGATCGGTCAGTAGGCCGTCGCCTGCGCGTTGTGGGTGCTCTGTTGCACCTGCAGCTAATCTGTAAAATTTGCTGCATGCCACATACTGACATATATGCTTGCGCCCATATACATTTCTACATACACTCGCAAGCATTTAGCAGTAAAATGGAATTCGCAACACGTGCAACACAATGGCCATAACCAAGAGTATTTAGGCGCCTACCTGCTGTGCCAAAGATTGTCTCGAATTGCATGCAATGCATTTATCAATGTGTGTGGGTGAAGCGATTGCAAGTTGTGTATATGTGTATTGGGTAATTATCTAAAGAACAATTTATTTTGAAGAAAATCTCTTTAATTACACAAACTGTGTAATTTGAAGAACAATAAATCATATGGGTATTGGTCTCTACAAATATTTTAGACCGGTTTCTCAACATTACTGTAAATTATCAAGTCAGCCGTTTTTCTTTTCTTCATTCGATGCCAGTTTTAGATGTCAGATTTAACGGAAGACGTATTTTCCTACTCTTCTGCTTCCATACGGGGCTACTACATTGAATACTTTCAGAGCAGGAGTGTTTGGATCCAACCCCATCAAATGACCTAGCCACCCTAGGCGCTTTCTTATAAATCGACTTAGTTAATGCAGTTCCATCATCGGAAACTCTTTTGCCCCTTCTTATCGGATGATGAGGGAACCGCGAATGCGCTGATTGCTGATTTGATGACTAAAGATAGCTCGTCTTGTCGTTGTTCACTACCAGACCCATACGCTTCGCTTCCTTATCCACTCTGAAAAACTAATGGACGATGATGTCAATAGTCTGATTAATATCCAATGGCTTTGGGAGGTTTCTTCTGATCCTGGTGAAGTTTTTAGTGATGCATTTTTGTTGTTGCCAGTTTACACAACTCTATAAGTATTACGAGGATACTGAACATATAGAATCAGCTCCTTTTTGTGTTTTCGAAGGCAGGTTTACAATCGACAAAAATATGGTGTATGTTGATCCTAGTGTTTTCCAAGACATGGTGAATATCAGTTTAATGGTGGTTTTACCAACTCTAAATCCACACTAATAAGGTGCAATCAGTTCGTTGACTGGGGACTTTAATCTCTCATACAAAAGGCTCGACACCATCTTATATACGAGATTAAGGATTCGTATCTCACGATAATTGGCGTAGGCTGTGGAGTCCTCAACTTTATAGCAGATAGCACTGAGGTTCCAAACGTCGGACATGCATTCATCTGACGTAGAGACATATTCCGCAGAGAAGCTGATGCATCAACCTTGTCAGTTGTTTCGTTGCATTGGTGTAATGGGAAATGGAGAAAGAGTGTAGCAAGAAGATGATAGACTGACTTAGGAATAATATTCAATAGATATACGAACTCATACCACAACCACCTTAAAGGCTTGCCTTTCAAAGTACGGTTCCTGTGGCTGAAGTTAAGACGAAAATTGGAGGAACCATGCTAGACGGCGAGTTCATAAGCAAGCTATCATACCACACTTTTGAATAGCTCAGTCAGTAGACCATCGGTCATCACTGTTTTTCTTCAGACGGGCAATTGCTATTCAAACTTCATCACATAAGTTCAATGAAACATCTATCTCATTGTTACTGATTTGAGATTCGTGCTTGCCATTTCCAGTTGTTTCATTTTCGCTGCCATTCAACAGGTTGGAGAAGACACCAGCTCACATTTTCGGCTTCTGCATGAAGGAGGTGGCTGATTTTGTACGAGAATATATCTCCGACGGTATCAGTTTAGAAAACATTTTAATAACTCGGAAATAGTCTTTCACTTGTCTTCTAGTCTAGATATTTCAGTAGAGTTGGTAAGAGAGAGATGCAAGTAGAGGTACATTGTTCGGTCTTGTTTGGCATTTCATCATGAAAAGACCAACGCCTAAACAACGTTTACAAATCATTCAAATTTATTACGAAAATTTACGTTCTGTGAAGAATGTGTTTCGCGCACTTCGCTCAACTTATGGTCAACATAATCGGCCTACTGAGCGTACTATTCGCAACATGATCGCCCATCAGGAGACTCAGAATTCATGATTGGGTAATATTGCACCGAACAGACCACGTCCAGCATGCAGTGAAGAAAATATAACGGCCGTAGCTGAGAGTGTACACCGTGCAGAGTCGTGTGTAGACCGTGGAGAGTCGATTCGGCGCCGTTCTCGGACTGACGTATGGAACGACTTGGCGCATTTTACGTCGAGATCTGAAATTGAAAGCATACAAAGTACAGCTTGTGCAAGAACTGAAGCCGCTTGACCTTCCCAAGCGACATCGCGTCGCTCTATGGGCTCTTGAAAAGTTCAAAGGAGAGTCAACGTTTTCGAGCCAAATTTTGTTCAGCGATGAGGCCGATTTCTGGCTCAATGGGTACGTAAACAAGCAAAATTGCCACATTTGGGACAAGGAGCTACCTGAAGAGATTCAAGAGCTGCCATTTCATATAGAAAAAACAACGGTTTATATATCTTCAAAAATTAGAAAAGTAACCGTCAATGGCGACCGTTATCGCGCCATGATAACCGACTAATTCATGCCTGAAATTGAAGCTCGTGATCTCCGCGACATTTATTTTTCAATTTCACGTTTTGGGCCTGTCGAAGTCTAAAGTCTAGCGGACAATTCCGCTTCGATTCAAGCCTTGGAGCAAAACATCACTCGTGTCATTTGCCAGTTACCAGTCGAAATGCTCGAATGAGTCATCGAAAATTGGACTCAGCGGATGGACCATCTGAGACGGAGCCGCTGCCAACATTTGAAAGAGATAATCTTCACAAAAAAAAAAAAAAAAATTCCAAAGAATGTTCTTTCAAATGATATTAAAGATTACCAATTAAATTTAAATTTTCTGTGTTTGTTTCTTTAAAGAAATAGAGAACTCCAAAATGGATCACCCTTTATTGTGTTAAACGTTCATGGTTCATTTCATTTTTTTGAATTTTTTCGACACAGTCACAGGGCCAACATTTAAATTATAAACGGTAAATTTTATTAAATGCGCTCGGCACTCGATAGTGCAAAATGGGGAACAACTTAAGCGAAGTTAAACTCCTTCGAGCGAGCTTCTAGCAAATCTCCTTTTAACATTGCATCAGCTGTTCGGAGGCGGTTTGGAAAAAAATTGTAGGTTTTTGAATTGTTGGAAAAAAATTAAGGTGCACACCAAACTGAACTCATTACGGTATTATTCTGTAACACGCTGAATTTAAAAAACCTCTAACCCAAACATGATTTCGATTTAAGCTTACACATAATCGTTAATTGAATCTCTAGCCACGGTCATTCTATTACTATTTTCGATTAAATACTTTGAACTACCAACGACCGATAAGCCGCGCCAAAGCCAAGGAGTTGCAAACTAAGACTCGCTTTGATGTGCAACGAATTGTCAATTTAAATCCAACTTATGGTATTAAGTGATAAAAAATGAAATAAATCAATTGAATAAAATAAAATTGAAGGAATGCCAAACAAGCATGGGTTAAGTACGCTGGAAGTCAACCTATCAGACAGATATATGTACGAGTATGTATGCTTGTGAAAGAAAATGAGAAGCAACAGAGCGGTAAAGCCATCAACAGCCAGCCCAAGCAAGCCGACCACCTTTAAAAACTCGAAACGAAAAGAGACGAAAAGAGACGAGGAGAGCCCTACACAAATGCTTAAGCACAACCACATATGTATGTACATAAGTACGTTTGTCTGCCACTTCTGGCTATATTTTTATGACGTAGAAGCGCTATTTTTGTTGGCACTCTTGTCGTTTTCTGACTGACCACAATTCGCTGCACTTAATCTCATTAAAACAACAATAAGCGTCAATAAAGGCTTTTCGACATTGAGTTTGCGGGAAATATGTTGACACTGACATACCTGCATACACTCGCATTCGATTGATTGGAATTAAAGAGTGAATTAAATGAAGGGTGTAGAAAGACCCAAAAAAAAAAAGGTGGTGAGGCGCGTCAGAGTTAAGCGTTAAGCAAGTTGCCCAGGAGTTCACTGGTACGACGCAGATAAGCTGCAATAAGTCGTTGGGAAACATTAAAGCGAAACTCCAATAGAATTCAGTAAGTAAATAATACAAACAGCAACAACTACACAAGAAACATTTACAAAAGCATGTAATAAAAGGACAACAACAACAGCAATAACAACGGTGTATTTGTAACCAAAAATTCAATTCCAATAATCTTTTTATGACTCCCAGACATGTGGACAGTAGTGCCGTTGAGCTGTTGAAGTGTTGCGTATTTACATAACATATATGTACATACATACATACGCGGTGTGTTCAAAGGAAAAGGTGAATTTTGAATTCATCAAAATCTATTTTGTTCCCTTCAAAGTAATCCCCATCGGATATAATATACCTATGGCAACGCTTTTTCCAATCCACAGCACACAATCCAATCGCAAAACGCTCTCCTTTCATTGGTTTCTTCAGTTTTGGGAATAAGAAATAGGCGCAGGGAGCCAAATTTGGTGAATACGGTGAATGAGGCATGATTAGGGTTTTGTTTGTGGCCAAAAAATCACGAATAACCATTGATGCGCGAGCTGTTGCATTAGCGTGATGCAGAATCCACGATTTGTTTTTCCACAATTTCGCTCGTTTGAGTTGTATTGCTTCACGCAAACGTTGCATAACTTCCTTGTAGTATTCTTTATTAATTGTACGACCTTTTGGCAGGAACTCATGATGCACCACACCATTGTAATCAAAGAAAACAGTGAGAAAAACCTTCAACTTTTCTTTCGAACATACCTCGTATACAGATATACTCGTGTATAGAACATTGACATAGAGTTATAAATCATTTCAACTTGAAAAATATTGAAATAAAGTGACACGAAAATTAAAAAATAAATATTGATTTAAAAACTTCTTTAAAATTTATGACGCGCTGACCTAATTATAAGCCAAGGCTGAGCGTTTAGTGAGCAATAAAAGAGTGATTTACTCGAAAGAAGAGCTGGCTCGATTAGCGATGCCGCGCTGCAGCAGATAATAAAATATCTGTCTATCTCCAAATGTTGCGATTATCCGCCACGTGTGTCTTATGGGAAAAATGACGTAAGTTAGGCTGGAAAGCAGTACAAATTGGGAAACGGAAATATAGAGAAACGTAAATACATATATGGACAGCAAAAGTCCATCGCTAAAGCCTCATCGAGGTTGCCGGCTAGAAATTTAAATATGCTACAGTTTTCTTGGCAATGGCAAGGACAGACTGGTAACATTTCGTCCGTGGAGGTGGGGAGATTTCTAGCTAAGATAAGAGTTTATAGTTAGGTGTTAGTAGCTGGATAAATATGACATGACAGACATGCTGAGGACCGGCCTATCTGGGAGCCATTAAATAGCCTCCAAGTATCGAACGAAACTTAAGGATAGCGGTCGCCTTTCGTAATAAATATGTTGTCTTACTTCCGTAGCACGGCTATGCATAAATATACCTCTCTTCCCCCACACTCGATGGTTCATAATATGAACATTTTAACAACAAAAAATGAAAATAAAACCATAGAAGTTCGGCTGGAAGAGCAGCAACAGGTTGTAAAATAGCTAACCAAAAACAGGAGCCAAGCCGAGTCTGAGTACAAAGGCTAGCACACTGGGGCTCTATGTAAGCTTAGCACCAAGAAAACAACAACATCAGCGGTATTCGGATCTAAGTCTAATAACCAAAGTCTGGGTAAAGCCAGATATGTGGGGAAGTGTCGTGCTGCATACTTGCTTTGCAGTGTGCAATTGAAGCTACTAACCAGTGGAAGGCACACAGCTCCAAGAATCAATAGATTGTGCTACGATAAGTGGTACCCAACTTCAATCTCGTACCGTCAGAAGCAGCTGTGACCCGAAAGCATATTATCATTCAGCCTGTTAAATAACTCACATAAAACCTTATCAAGCAAATGAGGTGTGAGGAAGGGAATTAACTTAACTTTGTTACAAAAATCAGGTAAAGAAGGATCTAGTTTCACTTGGTGTATTGAATCGAACCCAAACGAAAACAAAAATAACCAACTTATGTACTTTAAAGATGTTCTGCTTCTTTGGTGTTGGGACCGCCTACACGATTATAGCCTCATCAAAAATAGCGCGCCACTCGTTTCTTCTCTCTGCTGTTTGTCGCCAGTTAGGAATACAAAGTGATACCAGGTCGCTCTCCACCTGATCCTTCCAACGTAGTGGAGGTATTCCTCTTCCTCTGTTTCCGCCAGCGGGTAATCTATCGAATACTTTCAAAGTTGTAGCGCTTTCATCCATTCGGACGACATGACCTAGCCAGCGTAGCCGCTGTCTCTCTATTCTGTAAATGTCGGCGCATAACTCGTTCCATCATCTGCGGTATTCGCCGTTGCCAACGCGCAAAGGACCATAAATCTTCCGCAAACCTTTTCTCTCGAAAACTCCTAAAGCCGACTCATCGGATGTAGACATCGGAATGATGTGCGACTTGTATAGTTTGGTATTGGTTCGTCGAGAGAGGACTTTACTTTTCAATTGCCTACTCAATACAGAATAGCACCTGTTGGCAAGAGTGATTCTGTGTTGGATTTCAAGGCTGACATTGTTGATGTTGTTAATGCTGGCTGCTAGATAGACGAAATTATCTAAGACCTCGAAGTTATGACTGTCAACAGTGACGTGGGTACAAAGTCGCGAGTGCGATGACTGTTTATTTGATGACAGGAGATATTTCGTCTTGCCCTCGTTCACTACCAGACCTATTCGCTTCGCTTATTTGTCTAACCTGGAGAATGCAGAACTTACGGCACAGTTGTTGTGACCAATTATATCAATATCATCGGCATACGCCAGCAATTATGCACTCTTGTAGAAGATTGTACCTGGTCTATTTAGCTCTGCGGATCTTACTAATCTATCCAACATAAAACTGAAGAAATTACACGATAAAGATTCACCTTATCTGAAACCTCGTTTGGTATCGAACGGCTCAGAGTGGTCCTTCCCAACTCTGACTGCGCTTCTGGTATTATCCAGGTTCAGTTTACATAGCCGTATGAGTTTAAACATTTTCGCTCAGCTATAATTACGCAAGTTGTGCCTATTCTGATTATGAAGAAGGGATTTTTATCATCAGCGATCGGCCTCTACCTTATTTCAGGTTTTTTTTCTCTATCTGAGATCTGTTACGTTAGAATTCATCCGTACTTCTTCTATATATGTACTTCCTTAGATCCAATATATTTCTCCAATTGCTCAGACCTCTTCCTTTCTAAAAGTATTACACGAACTTAAAACAATTTTAAAGTAACCTAAGCTACACTCTTCTCTCCCCAGAATCTCCTCTTATCGGAATATCTGTTTCTGCCACTTTTAAATTCCATTTCACTGCGCGAAGCTTACACTAACAATAACAATAACTAAAAACAACTGTTAAAACAATGCATCGACAGTAACAACAACTCAACAACAACAAATGGAAAAATTCTTACAGAAACAAAGCCCAAAAAAGGCAAAAAATTACAAACGAAAAACTTTATTTTTGAAAAAAAAAAATATAAATATTTTTAATCCGAAATTCCAATTCCATTTCTGCGGTGATAGAGTCGACACAAAAGCGGGTTTATTGAAATTTAAATAGAATAAAAGCAAACGTTTCCCCTTTTCGAAAACAAGAAAAAAAAGCGAACAAGTTGAAAATATGAAAAACGAAAAAAGGAAGCGCTGGAATTCAAAAACAATTATATACATATGCACACATACATATGTATGTGTACAAGAGGGAGACAATTCGTAAGCCAACAATGCCACAGCACATCAAGCGGGGCGTTGGTTCTTATAATTGCATTGTTGTTGACTTTTTTCGAGATCCACTTGATATCAGTGAGGTTCACCCTCTGCTGCAGTCAGCAGGCGGAAAATCGACAAAACAGCGCAGTCAACAAATGGAAATGAACTTTTAGCTGCATGTGGGCATGTGTGTGTGTGTGTGTGTTAAAACGAAATTCGAATTTACTTTTCCAAGCATTTGAGCACAATTTGCGATGTTTTTTTTTTTGAAATTCTCATGCACTCACACATGCATATGCATATAGTAATTTCTCAAATTTTTATCGACTGTAAAAGCTATCTGCTCCAACAGCCGCGAAATATGCAATAACCCGCTGTAGTCAGTCTATAGACATTTCGTATGTGTGTGTGTGTGCCTGTGTGCTCAAGAATACTTGCAGCATTTCTGCAGGCTCAAGTTTCGCGCACTTCCACTTTAGCGCGAGTATATTTTGTTGCATATTTATTTTTCGAATTTTATTGCAACAGTTTTTCTCTGATTGTTGCATGCATTGTTGTTGTTGTTTTTATTTTATTTCAGCTATGACTGAATTTTATGCGTCGTTTTTGAAAACTCAATATACAATATATTGCAATGGTTTTTGGAATTTTATCTTTGGCCGTGCATTGTAAAAGGATAACAGCCTTCGAAAGGCGATATTGAATATCTCGCAATATACACACATATACATATATATGTATGTATATAAAAGTATATATATGTAACTGAATTTTATGATTCTATAAATCCAGGTATATCCGGATTTCGTTCTAAATTTTATTGCATGTTTTTTCTAGAAATTTATTATTGAATGGTTTATGGTGTAATCTCAAGAACTTTTTGCTCTCTTAGAGAGAGTTCGCAAATTCAAAGGCGATTTACATTAATTTCTTTATTTCAGTTATTTTATTAAATGCCAATATGCAGAGCATCTTTCTCGCGTGCACAGAAAAACAATTATGGTCTTTAAATAATCTGTAAGTTGCCAAATTCTTTTGTAGAATTTTCTAAAATTTAACCATTTGACCCGCGCTTCAAGTGCTTCAGACACACATACCTCGCTCGCTCTCTCATTAAGTATTTTAGTGCTTGGTGCTTTCCTCTTCAACTCGTCAGACAGTTTTTTTCTTCTCTCTACTGCAGTATGGCATTCCTCATCGTGTATGCTCTGCTTTCACCATAATCAATTTTTGATTACGAAATCTTGAAGATTTGAAATTTCGATCCAGTGTTTCTCTTATTCCGATTTTTTTATAAGTGCTTTAAGAAATCTGTAGCGCAAGTTGAATGTAAAACCTGTGGCTGGTTTTTCAATATTGAAACTTTTCGCATTCACACAGAAACGTATGCATATTTCAATTGCAAGAAAAATCAGGCACTCTGTTTAGAGAGAGAGAGAGAGAGAGAGAGAGAGAGAGAGAGAGAGAGAGAGAGAGAGAGAGAGAGAGCATATATAATGTCTGGAGTTCCTTCTGTATATAATAAAATAATCGATTGGATTTCAAATATTTCGCTCCGCTGATAGCAAGTCATAGATTATTTTTTGCAAAATCTAGGACTACACATAATTATATTTCAGGTCTTTGAGAAGCCGAAGAGCCTCAGACAATGTGTAGAAATCTCGTCGGATCTGAATTTTTGAATGGTGGACTAAAGATGCCTTCTGTGATGTTCCTGGTAGGATTTTAATATCCTAAGATAAGATCTAAAACGGGTTTCTTGGTCATATTGACTCCTTATCCGTTAAGAAAAGTAAAAAAAATTCATTTCGGTCCACGGTTAGAAATTCCTCCACTGTTATGAATGTTAGAACTCTGCGTCAGAGTACTGCTCCTGCCAAAACCTTGCACTTCGTTATATGGCCAATGTATTGGCCAATAATCCAATATATAGAATCGGCGTTTTATAGCTGCTTGAGCTCAGAAATACACTTGAAGTGGTTAAAATTCCTTATACAGGGAATATTAAATAAATAAAAAATTTCCTTATTTCTCTGGTTAGGTTCATACTAATCTCCTCCGCATTATGGCACACACGGAATTCGAATTAGGACGTACTTATATGGCGAACCGCTTGCTTAAGATTGGAGACCACACCCTTCGTGATAAACTCTACGGTTCTCTCAATAAATCCACTGATTAATGTGATGTGTGGGAAGTGGCGCCGTATTGTTGAAACCAAATGTCGCGGAGATCACGAGCTTCGATTTCAGGCATCAAATAGTCGGTTATCATGGCGCGCTAACGGTCGCCATTGCCGGTCACGTTATCACCGGTATCATTTTTGAAGAAATATGGACTGATGACTCCACCGGCCCACAAACCACATCAAACCGTTGTTTCTTCTGGATGATATGTCAACTCTTGAACCTCTCCAGGTTGCTCTTCGTCCCAAATGTGGCAATTTGGTTTGTATACACACCCATTGAGCCAGAAATGGACTTCATCCCTGAACAAAATTTGACCCGAAAACGTCGGATCTTCTTGGATCTTTTCAACTTTTCACAGAGCGAAGCGATGTCGTTTGGGAAAGTGGAGTGGCTTCAGTTCTTGCAGAAGCTGTATTTTGCATGCTTCCAATTTAAGATCTCGACGTAAAATGCGCCAAGTCGTTCCATACGTCAGTCCGAATTGCTGCGAACGGCGCAGAATCGACTCTCCGCGGTCTTCGTGTACACTCTCAGCTACGGTCGCTATATTTTCTCCATTGCGTGCTCTAGGTGGTCTCTTCAGTCGAATATTATCCAATAATGAATGCTGGATCTCAAAATAGGTGATGGTGTTGCGAATAGTACGCTCAGTAGGCCGATTATGTTGACCATAAATTGAGCCAAGCGCGCGAAACAAATTCTTCGCAGTACGTAATAAATATGAATGACTTCGTTGTCAGGTGTAAGTATTTCAATAAAGAAGTGCCAAACAATACTGAGCAAAAATAACATGGCAGCTTGACACAACTCACGCGTGATCTGTCAAAAAGAGGCTATTGAATATAGTACTTCTACTTGGATCACCCTGTATTTACACTGATGAATTTTTGCAAATGATGTGTTCGACCTCCCTGGATAAAAATTTATGTCTGTTCGTATGCATGTTGTGTCTTCAATATGCTTTTTTTTGCTCACTTCACTTTCAACAAATGACTAAATCTCCCACGACGAAACAATCAATTGTGAAGAGCAAACATATATCATGATGATGAATGTAAATATGGGTATTCATATGTTTGTATGTGTGTGTGTAAGTGGTTGGAACATATGTTTTAGTTGGCTATCTTAATGCCAAACATCATTTATATTCATCATGTCAGTGTTGGCAAAACGACATTACGACTATTTATAATGAGCTAATTACAGGGTCATAAATATTCATATAACAACATCGGCACTCGTATGTATGTACATACACACGTACGATGGTCCAAAATAGCCACAGAGTACTTTCGAGTACTACAAAGTGCTAGAGAGTGTGGTTAACAAGTGGCCTGCCAAGTCACACGTACAAGCGAACGAGCTCAGCGCCGCGCTGGCAGATCGTGACAGTGACCAACACACCACGAGTATGCGGACTGGAGCGAATGAACGACCGGCTGACCAGAGGGCAAATGGCAAAAACGGAAAATAAATGGGGAAAAAAAGAGGAAAAACTTTTTGGAAACACCAGAAACAGAGAACACAACAGAATCGTGAGCTCCAGTCGCACAGATGTAGCAAGAAGTAGAAAAGTAGACAATCGGCAAGGCGGTTGAAACAATCACGAGGTGGGGAAGAGATGTAAAAGTTGTGAGGGGCAGACATTATTATTAGCGTTTGTGTGCTTGTCAGCTGTCCAGTCGATGTGCAAGCGGACGGACGGACATGTGAACCAATTAAAATGCGATTAAGTGCTAAATTGTGGGTCTTGTCTGCGGCGTCGAGTATCTGTCGGCAAACGGCCGCAAGTATGAGTAGCCGAACAGCGACGACGACAACATGCTGCTGACTATGATTTTGACGCTGCAATTTATGTATGTATATGTATTTGTACTTACTCCGCATGCAATTTTTCCAAAGTCAAATATTTTATTTGAAATTTTGTTTTATTATTTTTTTTAATTTCCATTTATTGTTGTTGTTCTTACGGCAAATGACTAATGTTTAACAGGCTACTACTAAAAGCACAACAACAACACACGTAGTATTTGATTGAGTCTACGGCTAGGCTTAGCAATCACTGCTCCAAATAAAACAACAAAAACAACAACAACAATCTGCAAACTCAACTCATCGACGAGACTTTGTGGAGTAAATCATACATTTTCGCATATGAAATTGCAATTGTTGTTGGTAGCTGTTGTTGTTGTTGCTGCTGTTGTAATTCTAGCGCCGCAGAAATGCACACAAAACACTTACAATGTGTGCGCCTTAAAACAACAAAACAAATCAACAGCATGAGGACCGAGCTCTCACTATCCCCTCCACTGTAGCGGCCAACCCTGTCAGTGGCTTTCGTTCCATTCTTCCTTCTACGCAAGCAACTGCAACCAAGTTTTAATTTAGTTTCACTCAACTCAGTCATTTGTTGGTTGTTGGTTTTTCGTGCTTTCCATTGTCCCTGTTGCTGTTGTTATTGTTGCTATTGCTGCTGCTTCTATCTTATATTGTCTGCTGTTGTCTGTTGTCTGTTGTCAGTTAATAAATGTTGTTTGTTGTACGTCGTTCCTTCATGTGTGCCTTAATAAACTTTTGTTCTAATATGGTTTGCTATTGTTATTGTTGTAGTTAATATGAGTTTGACCATATTTTACTAGTGAATATGAGAAGAATAGAATATCATGCAGAAGTATGAATTACTCATATCCATATGCAAGTTGCAGCTATAATTGCTTACTTTCTTTCCACTTTTTGTTTTCCCTGCTCCATGTCCATCATAAGCTCGTAAATAACTGTACTTGCAATATTCATTTATTGGAGGCAAATTTGATTTTCAGCGTGCCTTAAGGAAATAAACTCTCAGTACTCTGGCGTTTCGTCGCTAGAGCCCTCAAATAATGAAAAAAAAAATTGATGTTTCCGCAGCTATTCTTATTCAAAACTTTGCTTTAAAGGCTTCGGATCACTGTACATCCCGCCATTCTTTAAAATATAGGAGAATTTAGTTTAAAAATTAACGACATAACTTCTCTCTTCTCCCCTTTACGGAGAAAATGCTTAGAGTGTAAGTTTCCCTTCGATCCAATGCATGGCAAAACTTCATCTTCTTACTTCTTTCTTAGTAATACCAAGTGATACCAAGTCGCTCGTCTTCAATAGAAGTGGAGGTCTTCCTCTTCTTTTGCTTCCACTAATGGGTACTCTATCGAGTACTTTCAATGCTGGAGCGCTTTCGTCCAATCGGGCGACCTAACCTAACCAGCGCAGCCTCTGTCTCTTGATTCACTGAACTTTGTCAATTTCGTCACATAACTCGTACGGCTCATCACCATCTGCAGTATTCACAGTTGCCAACGCACTAAACACCATAAATTTCACGCAAAACTTTTCTCTCGAAAACTCCTAAAGCCGACTCATCGGTTATCGGCACATTTGTTTGGGAGCAACCAAAAGTAAAAAGACAAACCTTCGTGGTTGTGCGAAGATATTGGGATCTACCACAGAAAAAATCTGCCCCAAAGGACTAAAGCGAAAAATTACTTGGATCAAATATCCCCTTTTTAATGTCAAGCACTGCAAATTTTAAGGATCGCGACTTATAGGCTTGTATCTATTATGTCCGGTCTCGTTATTGAGAAGGTGCAACTGTCCATCTGGTTGATGTCCTCGTACAAATAAAGACTGACATCCAAAAAGTGTGATGGCCATATACAAGGGCGCATATTTAGTATTGAATTTGAGGAGGGAGAGAGGCTCAATTCCGATGGATGAACGTCCCACCATAATCCCATCAAAGCGAAGTTCTTTAACATATCACCAATTTACGACCATGCCTCGACAGAAGAGAAAGTCGTTATGGACAAAGATGTCCGTAAATAAACACAAGGAAGGTTGGATGTCGAGAAGCTTCAGTTAAAAGAGACGGTCAAATGGTTTTTTAATCGATTTGCGCTCTTACTCTCTGATACCAAGAAATTGATAAAGGGAAATTGGGGAAAATCATTTCGACCTACCTAAATTTCACCGTCAAAAAATCAATAGATTTTTGAAAGTGTCGAAAGACGAGCTTATACTATACACGTATACTTCGCAACACAGCGATCGACTGCAATATGTGTTGCGATTTGCTATACTGAGAGATGTTGGGGAGAGTGAGACTCACTTTCAGACAACAAAAGACAGAGGCCGAAATGCGTCAGTATGAAAAGCTTGAAAAGGTAGACTTCAGGGGCAATGCTTACGAATTCTATGAAAAGTTACTCACAGAAAGTTTTAAGACCGAAGCGAAGACCGTACTAGAACCCAAAGGGGTGATGTGAGTACTGATGTAACTCTTCTTCAGCCTGCTGAATTGCAGTGAATGTAAAACAACAAAGGCTGGCGAGCCCGACTCCCCCTCAGTAAGGTATATAGGGTCCAGTCGAGTGTACTGTGTGAAAGACTTAATCCCTCTTAATCGATTTTAGAGTTGGTTTCGATAACACGAAAAGCTGCTGCCCACTATGCCCCATTGCCGCTATGTTTGAATTAAGTAAAATGTGTAAACTGAGGGTGAACAGCACAAAAAGCTCCATCATAATTGGGAAGGATGACTCACAGCCGTTCGATGCTAAAGGAGACTTTAGACAATTTATTGGTCAGTAAGTACCTCAGCATTAAAACCAATTCATTGGCAATTCGAGCGTTTTCCGTTATCCCTTTCATTTGACTCTTCGACATTTTATTTCAGGTTCATATTGAAAAGACTGTAATATGTACTGGACAAAGGCTGCTGAAGTATGGCGTTAGAGAGAAAGTGATGGATTTTCCAAAAAAAAAAAAAAAAAAAAAAAAAAATTATAAATTATAAAAGCCCTTATTGGGAGGCCACAAGTTTTAAGAAAAATTCCAAAACTGCTTCTAAAAATGATTCAAAAATAATTTAAGCTCCCATCACTACACAACAGAAGCTCTGTAGATGCTCCGTCTCTCAACCATCTGTAGCCGCATTAAACGTTATAGTAAAAAGTTGCAAACTCGCGCATGAAATGCTAATGATTCTCACCAAACTTACCAAGGCGATGAGACGGACGTCGCACGACTGTCGCTTACCACAAAATTACACTTTTTTAGCCATAAAATTCAACCACTAATTGCTGTTGCCACACATGGTTCTTGCTGTGTTGGTTGTGTGTGTGAGTTAATCTGTAACAATAGATTCTTTTGTGCGGTGGAAAGAGAGTTGAAATCGCTACAGTAGTAACAACAAAGAGTAACAAAGTTATTATGCCACATACAGACGCACACACACACACACACACACATATATGAAAACAAGGTAAACGGTTTAAAGAGGCGTGACGGCCATTGCTGCGAAGGTGTGCTGTCAAGAGTGTGTGGCAGAGTCGACAGATTGACAATTAACTGTACAATCGTAAAAGTCAATTATGCTCATCACGAAACGCAAATCAGTCATAAAATTTCAACAAAAAAAACAACAACAATAACAACTACAACTAAAGCACATATGTACACATGTATGTTAAGCCATAAGTATTGGCATTGGCATTGTTGTTGTTGTTGTTGTTGTTGTTGTTGTTGTTGTTGTTGTTGTTACACGTTGTACGTTGAAGCCTGTCAGCTGCAATGCAACATAAATGAGTTATGAATTTGAAATGTTGCACGTGGCTTATGCATATCTATTAGCATGCAGACATATACCCATATATGGGTAAAAAGTTGTGAGTGTGTGTGTGTGTATTTTCTTCCTATTTATGCAAGAGGGAGGGCGAGCTTTTGTGTTGTTGTTTGTTGAGGTGTCTAAAAATTAAGCAGTAACCAAATGAGAGGCGTAAATGTGGGCGACGCCCTAACTGTGGCCACTTCATAAATACTTAAGTGCAACACCCAATAGCAAAAAAAAATATATATATATATATATATATGGAAGCCTACAACACAAACAGTAAAAACAATGACAACTGTAAATTCGTTGACTACTGGGCTTTGAAAGTCATTTGAGTGCAACCATCAGCAGCTACAACAAATACGGAGAAATACATCTCCGCATTCAAAACATAATTGGCTGCACGCACACACACACACACACACACAAATATAAACATATACACTGATAAATGCCTATACGCCATGTACTGTGTTTTATGTAGAATGCCTCCACTTTTTATGGCTTCTAATGCCAACGCAAGCGCCGCGGCTGATGGATTGTCTCACAAATAGACAGATAGACAGACAATCGCCACCGCGTGCCAGAGAGTTTTAGAGAGTTTTGGAGAGATGTGCTTGATTGGTGTCGGCGCTAATGCGTCAATGCGTCAGACGCCAACAACAACAAAAAAAAAACACCAACAAACTTAAATGAGCAGCAGCTGCTCAAGTCTTTGGAAAAATTGCTCAAAAAAATATTAAATTTTTTTTTTTAAGTTTTATTATTTTAATATTTTTAATGCAACAGAAATTTGAAGAAAAATACCGTTGAGCGCAGTTATGCTCGTAAAATTTAAAAGGAAGTGAACCCCGCGAAACGGTTGCTCTTCCGTGCTGTGGCATGTTTTTAAATATTCCAGACGCGTCGCCAGGCGTGTTTATTATTATTTTTGTGATTTTTATGTTCTCACTTTGAGCACTGTTTGACAGTTACATGTCAAGTTTCGGTATTTGAAATTATTATTTCTTTTTGTGGTTTATGACCCAATCTTTCAAGTGCTTTGTAATTACTTACACACATATATGTACGAGTACATATATACATAATATGTATGCCTGTATTTGAGTGCACACCCAATACTGATAGGCGCACTTTATGATTGCGCTTTTAAGCATAAAACAATTGAAACATTTAATGCCAATGTACTCAGCTATATAGATATGTGTTCCAAATTTCAAATTAACTATGCTTATAAGTCGAGAAAGCCTCGATCGATTTCCATGATTCGTATCAATTCGTATTGATTTTTGGCCAAACAGGTAGACTCCGGAAAAAAATTCGGAAAGTAGATCAGAGACAAATTTATTCAAAAAAATTGTAGTTTTGCTGCGATTTTCTTCAAATTTGGTACATGATAGGTAACCGATTTTCTAAAATAAGACTAGGACATCTTTTTATTTCGGGTAGTAGATCTAAGAACTATCTAGTCTAAAAAAACAAATTTATTTTTCGATTTACCTAAAGATCGATATGCTAGAGGCTTTTTGCTAAGTTTAATTTTTTTCTTTTGCAGAAAGTGGACCATTTATGGGGTGGACGTTTTATAAGGTAATTTAAGGTAATTTTCGATCATATCGGGCGATATCTCAGCCATAACTGGACGACTGTTGGTTTTCAGGCGTTCAAGCTTTATCCTCTTAAATCTAGACAGTGTAACCCTTTTAAAAAAGTCCACAATGTAAAATCGCACGAAATTTCTCTCGCAAAAAGCCATATTCGCTCGTGTTGTGTGGCATGTGGCACCATTTTGTAGTGTTCTTCAATAACAGGCCAAAAAAATTGTTTATCATACAACCATAACTCTCCGAATGAACAGTGAGAGTCTTAACGTTATTGTTTTCAAAGAAGTATGGTCCGTTCAGACCTCCGGACAAAGGAGTGGACCAAATAGTAAGTTTTTTTGTGTGTAGTGGCCGCTCTTCAATTATTTGAGGATTTTCGGAGTCCCAAATGCAACAATCTGGCTTATTTATGTATCCAGCGAGTGAGAAATTTGCCTCGTCGCTGAAGAGCATTTTGTTGGGAAAATCGCGGTCCACTACTTGTTGTTCAAGCACCCAATCGACGTAATTACGGCATTGTGAATGGGCAGCTGGCTTCAGTTGTAGTGTGTGCCAGACTTTATATGGATATAGGTATAAGTCCAAGTGTAAAATACGTCATAATGTCAGAAAGTTCTTGTATACGTTGAGGAATAGACACATTCGGGTCTTCGGCTTCGGCTTTCATTTACAGCAGCGATATTTGAGGTGGAACGAGCAAAACGATGATGCACAGGCCTTACAATATTTGTAACCGATCCAGAATTTTCAAATTTCCTTAAAATTTTACCAATTTCTTGAATAATTGGACGAATATGCGCACCATAATCTCCTCTTAAGACCCTGCATTTTCGAAACCACTGAATGAGTAGCCCTAAACATCTGGGAGAGAACTCATAAAATCCATTTCTTTGTCGATGTTCTGGAGCTAGTGATTTTTTTCTGCAAATAATTCAAGCTTGATGTATTTTGAGATATCCTTAAAGACTTCTTACTGCACTGCAATGATTTAACATGCAGTTTGTTTGATGATAAAAAAAATTGCTCAAGCTCATTGTAAATAAGGCCAATCGGAACAAGTGTACTCACGACTTTCTATCAATATAGCAATTAATCTAAGCAGAGTAGAAGATCCAGATTGACTCTAAATGCTTCCTAAGTAATCTCAAATTTGTGTAATAATATTTTTTATTTCACAACCCATTCGAAGAATAATGATGCATTGCCTCAAAAATGTATTTAGTATGAGGCATTGTGGAAGATGGTCGGACTTATTTCAGTGAAGCCTGGATATACTGAGAGGTGATGCTCTAGTATTTGGCTGTTTTCTGTCAAGAAACTAGCACAAGAAATAAAAAGGAAAAAGAAAAATGGTAAGAGCCGGCTCTGCTGGAAAATTAGAGGCTTAATTGAGAGCGGGGAGAACATCGTCGGAAGTGTTTTACATGATTACTCGTCGTCGTCTAAACGTACAGTATTCAAAAGCACAAGACATGAAATAAATGCATCAAATAAGCTCATGCAAGCATTGTTCGAGGGGTGTATGTAAGCCTCTGCCGAGCTTTGAGTCTGGCACCTGGTTGCAATGCAGCTCCACATCGAGCTAATACGAGATGAAATCTAGCCGAATTTAGGTGTAAAGGCAACCAAAGTGTTGCTCTTCCCCCTTGAATTCATGAGAGCCGAAAGTATTAATTTACACGTCTACTCTTAATTCAGCTAACTTCCAACTGTCTTAGACGTCTGAGAACCTTATACGCAAACGAATCAAACACTTGTCTAGTATATTCCAGGTTTTAGTATATTATATACACCTATCAGGTTCTCGAGTATATCGGGCATTTTTTCAATATATACACCAAATTCTCACACTCTTTGCCACAGACACAGTTCGTCAGCATGATTTAAAGGCTTTACTAATGAGATTACTTATGAGATTTAAAGGCTTTACTAATGAGTTCAGGGCTTTCATACTGAGTTGCAGCCCCTATCCAAAATATTTTTATCCGTGTTATAAATGCTTTCTTTTCCTTCAGCGGCTTATTCTACAATTATTTACATTTTATTGTGACAAAAGACGAGCAACTAAAACTTAAATCGGACTTAGTAGCTACATCCCAACATAAATATTACGCAATGTAACAAAACAAAGGTAACAGAATCATGGAAATTAGCGAATTCCATTTTGCATTTGCGTTTCAAAGTAATCACCTAACGGAAAGTTTTGCCTGTGGCTACAGGTAATTAGTTTTAAGTGACTAAGGCCGTCATTTCCAGGAGCACGGTGGCAGTGGACTAACGAAAATACTTCCGTTTCGTATAACAAATTTAAAAAAAAAACAACAAAAGAGAAAATAAGAAGCAACAAAGTAACAACAAAAGGTAAGACAACGCGTATTTTTGTCCTGCAGCCATGTTTGTGGCGAATTTTACATAATTCGCTGAATAAAAAAATGAAGAAACCACAGCTGAAGCTGAATGATTCGAGGAAATGTCTGCAGGGAGGAGCGCTCTGCTATTGAGCAGGAAACAAGTAAACTGTGTAGCTGGGGGAATGGGGAAACAGCAAACGGCAAACAAAACACCAAATCCGATTTCCGGCTTTAAAACCAAAGCATGAAAGATGTAAATAAGTATAAATAATTTGAAAAAATGCCAGTAATTGGCGTAGAACAAACGCAGCAGGACGACCACCAGCAGCAGGTAAGGACAATTGGGAGGAAGCAGAAATATCGGCATGCGAATGGGAGAAGATAACAAATGCGGTGAAAACAAATGATATGACAATGACTAACTGTAAGCAAACAAGAAAGCCAAACCAACAATGGCCGCAATCAAACCATCGCCACAGTCAGGATGCGGCCAACAAAGGACACACACTGATTTGCATGTATATACATGTATGTATGTAGCGACAAACGAAGAAACAACGAAACTTATGACAATCATGAATGCGACATCGATGAATAACAAGAAACGGTGAGTGAATGAGCGAAGAACAAAAGTTAAGGAAAAAAAGCCAATGGAAAATGTCCTTGCAAGCACTCAAGCAGTGGTTAGACAAATCGCGGTTATTCCCCGACAAGCAGTAAAAGTTTTTTTTTTTTATAAGCGTGAGAGATTAGCGTTCACAAAACAAGATAATGACAAAAGAAGGTAAAAAGTCTGCGCAAAACTGCTGCTGATCATGTCAGGACACAAGTGAAGGACATCAAATCAAAGCAGATAAGCATTCCGTGGCTGTTACAAATTTAATTTGTGCAACAAGTTAACTCTGAGACGGTTTCTAAGATGTTGAGGCGAATTCTTTGAAGAAATATATTTTCTAGTCTGTAAGGTTAGAAGAGGGAAGGAAATAAATAAAGGGATAGTCTCATATAGTCGCTTTAAGCCAACCCTGAAAACGTTTCGAAGGTCTACATTATCCGCCCGGTTATAACTGGATATTGCCTCAAAAGCGAGAAACCGTTTTGGTGGGTATCTGGTCTTCATGATCAAAAAAGTCGGATCTGAGCCTCTTCGATACGGCCAACTGCAGACTGTAACAAAAATATTAATTAACTGAACATCTTGGTCTCAATGAAGGTGTTTCTGAGGCGTAGACTAAAATTTTTTAAATTTTATTTATATTTACTAATTATGGTACAATCGGAACCTGTAGAGAACCTCGTCACATTTATTATGTGTGGATGAATCTCACCAAATTAACTTTTCCAGCTAAAGATAATCGTTGTCATCCGCTAAGTCCAAAAAGATCTTGTAACCACGCACGCCCTGGTTCTCTAAGCAGTTTTAAGAATGCACTCAAATGAGCCGAGAAATAATCCAATGCAATCAATCGGGATGTTTAACATTCATAAAAAAGCAACCAGCTCTCTGGATACCATTGTGTTCATAGCAGTGATATTCCGAGTCAGCAGATCTACCGCTTTTGAGATTTCAGCCCCTGTCTGGAGCCCTGAAGATGTTCAAAATTGAGATACCCTATACGATATCCATTAGTGATATTGTTTTGTTCGTAGATAATATAAAGTCGAGAACTCGCATAATGCTCACCATTTCTGACCAAAAACCTTCGAATAATCAAACTTTCATAAGCTTTATTATAACTCTCAGGGAAGCTAAGACCTGTAGCCATTTTGGGATACCACAGTGAGATTCCTATCACCTTCCCAAGTGTGCGAACTATTTAGTGCCCCTCATAGAGGTTATGAGATTGCTACTCAGATTAGCTCAGCAAGACATTCAAAAAGGTATTCCTCCAAGGAACTTATGTCCTGTTGTCATTAAGGCTAAACAGTGATAGAGGCAGTGCTCAACAGACGCCTCCTCTTCGTCGCCATTAGAATAGTGAAGCCCCCTTAAACAGTGCCCAGTTATTACACTCATAGTTATACTGGTGGAGAACAAGTCTAGAGGGGTAAAATGACTTGATTTTTTTGAGTTCAACGCAGGCCGTATCTGCCTATGATGTTATTCAGCCATATGATGTCTGATTTCTTCCTATCTTTAGATCGTCCATCGTGCAATTACGTGGGACATGTCATTGTGCGAACACCCAGGTCACGGCTGAGTTGCAGTTAGTCTGTTGAAGAACACCTACGACTTATCTATACTTACATATCTGTGACTCTGTAAAACAACTCAGATTACGAACTCAGCCAGTATGGCAATTAAGAGTAATTCCACAATCCTCGCTGAAATGCTTCAGAAATATTCGGCTACTGACGCCTTATTTATCCTCTGCTCAATATTTATTTTATATGACTGCAAAATGGTAAAGCCACAGACATATATAGTCCTCAAACTACTCGGTTTCATGATGTTCCGGTTGAGGAACAGCCGATTTGGTATCAATTAGATTTCTCACAGAACTCTATAGTCACTTCATTGCTTCTGTAAGCAGTTTTTCTTGCTGAGTGCCTACTGTATCCCTTGTTAGCTTCACTGCTGCTTGGAATTCTCATCAGCGTTATACACATACAATACAGTTGTACAATAAATCTGCTTTGTCAACAATATATACTTGAATGAGAACCTGAACGACTAAAAGTAAGCAATAGAACTTTAGAAAATTTGCCTTCTCCGCACAAAAATTACTCTGAGTGCGATAGCGAGCACAATGCAGAGACAATAATAATTTCTGTTGCGCTTTACGCTCAGCTGGTTATATGAAGACGCTTTTCATGCAGATCACTAAAGAGTGGCAGTCACAATCATTGGCATAACAACTAAATCATGGTTACTTTTAAACAAAATATTGTAGATAATGCAAATGGCACGCAAATGGCGAAGCAGTGATGTCCTTCAACATTGCATTTCCATTTGCGATTGAGTTCCTTTTTACAATTTTTTCTCAGCAATTTTTTTTTTCTTTCAGCAATTTTTAACTTTGCCTCAATTGTGTGTAATGCAAATGACGGCTCAACAATGCAATAATAATTGAAGTGCTGCAAATCACTTTGAGTATTGTGCAATATAGTTAATGGAATACATTAAAATAACAGTAAATAAAGGCAAATAAATAAAAAATATTATTTGCAAGGAAATTGATTTCTCTTTGTACCTGTCATGTCAATGCGCATCTCATATGACAATTCGAAGTTGAAACTTTGTATTTTATGCACTGTATTCCTGTACATTTGTACATAAATATATATATACGAGCAGATGCTCTTATTTAATTATGTATTTAGTTAAGCTACTCGTTAAAATATCATAATTCAATACATTTAGTTAAATGCGATTTTAAATTAAATTTTGTGGTCTGCCGCAGCGTTTATTGGTGCCAATGGTTATTAGCATTTGGAATGGTGGAAGGAGTATTTAACATAAGACTTTCCCAGTTGAACGTTTAAGGACCATTACACCTACACTCTCTGTGAACATAACATTCTTGTTAACATTTTAAAGGATTTGTGGCTTTTTATTTAATGCGAAATGGAGTACTGTTAATGAGTTTGTGGTTACCCATAACAATGGTGCAGTTACTTTGTATTGCGAAAATGAATTACTTCAATTTGCACAAATATTGTTTTTGTAGTTAAACACGCCCTCTTTTCCACTTCGTTCACTATGCTTAGGAAGATGATACTTAGTATCGACAGTACCATTTGTAATACAACTTGTGAGTAGGTTTGACTAACCTAATACATTTATGTGTTAGAATTGAAAATTATTTCATTTTTAACACCAAAGTTTGTATATCTTATAACCGGCGCAATTCTGTATTCCGACTTGAAACGAAATTTTCTCCACTGGTAAGAATGGTATTCCTTTTTGCGTTCCGCTTCGATCTACCCTCCTAACTTTACACACAATTCTCTATACACTTCTATTTGATCGTGAGTTACATTATCCTTTCTTGAAATTTTACTGACGGAAATCGGTTAGATATTTTGTTTTAGTGTATTTCAAAAATTTTCCCATAAATTTTACAAAAACTTCATGTTGATGGATGTAGAAGTCATAATGAAGTTTTTTTCTAGCTTTAAGATGTTTTGAAACCAGAGCAATATGAATTAAAGTGATAACCAAAAGAGATATGCCGCAGCAATTCCAAAAGTTCCGCAGAGAAAAGTGAAAAAGTTTTGGAAGAAAGTTTCTAATGTTCTGAAAATACTTGATTCACCGACAAAAGTCTTCATTATTTCGAGAAAACTCCAGTAAAAAGTCTTTTACATTATAAATATGTCAGTTTATCAATTATACTGAAATTTACTTATATCAAGCTCAATTCTCGATCCATTTCGAGGTTCCCTACTTATTAAAGAAAAAACACAAAAAATTCAAATTTAATGGGGAATGTTTATTATCATTCGAAACAACATTCCTTAGTATTTATTTTTTGAAGATTATCTCTTTTAAATGTTTGCCGCGGCTACGTCTCAGATGGTCCATCCGTTGAGTCCAGGTTTCGATGACTCGTTCCAGCATTTCAGCCGGTAACTGGCGAATGACATGCGTGATGTTCTGCTCTAAGGCCTGAATCGAAGCGAGATTGTCCGCATAAACTTTGGACTTTATATTTCCCCAAAGGAAAAAAGCCCAACGGTGTGATATCACACTATCTTGATGGCCAATCGACCGGCTCAAAGCGTGAAATGATCCGCTCACCGAAGTGTTCTCTCAGTAAATTCAATGTTTGATGCGATATGTGTGAAGTGGCACAGTCTTGTTGAAACCAAACGTCAGGGATAGCTCCAGTTTCAGGCATAAATAGTCGGTTATCATGGCGCAATAACGGTCGCCATTGACGGTTACGTTCTCACCGGCATCAGTTTTGAAGAAATATAGACCGATGATTCCTCCGGCCCACTAACCACAACAAACCGCTGTCTCTTCTGGATGTAATGGCAGCACATGAATCCCTTCAGGTTACTCTTCATCCCAAATACGGAAATTTTACTTGTTTCCACACCCATTGAGCCAGAAATTGACCTAATCGCTGAATAAAATTTGGCTCGAAAACGTCGGATCTTCTTTGAACTTTTCAAGAGCCCATAGAGAAAAGCGATGTCGCTTGGTAAGGTCGAGCGGCTTCAGTTCTTGCACAACCTGTATTTTGTACGCTTTCAATTTAAGATCTCAACGTAAAATGCGCCAAGTGTTTCCATACGTCAGTCCGAGTTGCTGCGAACGGCTCCGAATCGACTCTACACGGTCTTCGTGTACACTCTCATCTACGGCCGCTATATATATTCTTCAGTGCGCGTTCAATGTGGTCTATTCGATCGAATATTATCCAATAATGAATGCTGGGTCTCAAGATGGGTGATGGTGTTACGAATAGTACGCTCAGTAGGCCGATTATCTTGACCATAAGTTGAGCGAACCGCGCGAAACACATTTTTTACAGAACGTGATTTTTCGTAATAAAGTTGAATGATTTGTAAACATTTTTCAGGCGTAAGTCTTTCCATGACGAAATGCCAAACAATACTGGACATAAGTAGCATGACAGCTTGACACGACTCACGCGAGATCTGTCTTAAAAAGGCTTTTGAAAAAACTACCTGTACTTGGATCGCCCTTTATTTTATACAATAACTCAACTGGAAATGGTCACACATACCTCGCAATTTTCGCGCTTCAACTTTTTCCTCGAAATTAACGTTTGGGGTTTTCTACTGATCCCAACAATAGTTTCTGATTGTCTGGTTTGTTGTGTTCCAAGTTCATAGATTTGTAATTTCGAAAATGTTTTCTTTATTGCTCTTTTTGTTTCGAATCAGTTGTAACTCATAACACCAAATTACAATCGGTGTCGAGCGGAATTCAGAATATGGCTGACTATTTAACGAATTCCCGCGGGTGAGGTTACACTCAGGACGAATATTGAAGAGAGATGATTAGATGATAATCAAGGGGTTTCTCAGTGAAATCTAACTCTCTCTTTTAATCTCTTTCTATCTCTCCCACTTTTTATGATTTCTCTCTCTTTCTGCTAATAATTTCTCTCTCTCTCTCTCTCTTTTCACTAATAAAACTCGACAGGCATCGTCCAACCAAAAACGTCAGTTTCAAAAATCTGGTTGGCAAATATCTTCTAACAGAAGGCTTCTTGAGCAGTTTTAAAAGGTCACTACGTTCGCTTCTGCCATACGACAAAAGTCATTCATTAAAGCGACTATAATATGCCGATTTTTACTTCTAGTTTGAGCAAGACAATAGCGTATTATATGGAAAATCGTCTGTTCCTTTTCAACATTTTTGCAACTCTTCTAGGTTGCTCTGAATGGGGTTCCTAGCATTTAAGCATTCCAGTCAAATTTCCTTTGTTCCCACCTGTCTATAAATGAATTGAATTAGTAGCAGTTTACATTTAGTCTGTAAGAAAGTTTGTACTTTTTAGACCGAAATAAATAAATAAATACATACCAATGAGTTCTTCACATGCCTCGTTGTCACTAAAGATGAACATGTGTTTTACTTCCAAGTATACACTGTACTGGTGCGGAAGCTTGCATGAGGTTTTCAATGAAGAATTACTGGAAAAAGAATCCTTATCTACTCTACCGTCATTATTTGAACTATCTATTATTTGAAAAACAGTGAAAAATCCTGTGACTTCAATCCCTTATTTTACCGGTAGCTCTTTTACAAACAGAGAGAACCATGGAGGAATTCTCAAATCTCTGAGTTAGTTAAATTTCTGGTCAAGAATAAGATCTATGTAGCAACTATGTGGCTTAAGCTCGTTAACTGAAGCGAACTTTATTTAGCACCAGTGTACTGATTGTCGGAATTTTAAATTTATTTTAAAGGGAAAAGGTTAAAGTTAACAGAGAGTCCACAATGATTCTACTGCAACGATGTCTTATGAAATATTTGCAGCATTAGATCACACAATTTTTGAGAAAACCTGCCTTTTTATACTAGGTCTATGTCATTGGCTTAGATAGTAACCAAAACACCCCATATTCAGTTCTAATAAGTTCAGTGAAAGGTTGCAGAACATGTATGAGAAAACATCATCCTGAAGCGTTTCTCTGTCGAAATGTTTGGAGACCCGAGATCGCTAATCGTCTCTGTTCTACCATGAAGCTGCTAAATAATGAACTCTTTCAATGTAGTATTCACACCTAACTCTTCTAGTGCAGATTTCAGATATCAGTTATTACATTATTGAAGGCTTGAAGGCTAAGCACAATTTTGCGAATATTCAGGAGATGGAAGCCATAATGTACAAGTAGAAGGAAGGCAGGAAATAATTGTATTTAATTTGAAACAACTAATCTAAATCAGATGAACCTAAGAAGTATTTAAAGCATAAATTTATCTAAAATATATTTTTAAATACTTTGCCTCGGGATAGTACCCACATTAGATTGTGGTCGTAAAGCTACCAATTAGAAATATTTTGGAATACTCGAACACTTGGTTTTCAGAATAAGCGAGATAAATTCGATATTGCCTAAATATGTGGCGTGAAATGGTACGGATTTGTCTACCAGATACTTTTGTCGAGGAACTCTGACTCTCTGTGAAAGCTCTATGAAACTAGTTAGAAAACTACATTGCTATAGAAACAGAGTGGCGAAGTAAATATCAACTTTAGGCAGCCAAAAGTGGCTCTCAAAACTTAGTTATAATAACAATATTCCCTCTCCTTTGGTAAGTTGTTTACGGGGAAGAAAAATTTAGATTCTGAAGCAGAAGACATTTTTTGTAAATTCCAAAGCTGAAAAGCCTGCTTTAACATCTATTGAACTATAAAAAATTATTCATAATTTATATATTAACCTAATCTTCAAAGGGATTTCCCTGGTCAGTGGGTAGTGTTGAGTCATAAGAGCAGTATAAATATGTAAGGATTTTTTTTTTAATTGTAAAATTGTTATGCACCATATGCACCATGAGCTATGCACAGTCTCGTCATACTTCCTCCAAACAATTTTCACACGAAAACCGCTACAATGTCACACCAGAATAAATGAAAAACAATGCAACCGGAAGTAGCCAAACATAATTCCTCTGTTGGTTGAAAATTTTACAAGCAACAAAAACAACACATGTAGCCATACGCATAAACACACATACACAAATAAGGTAACAGAAAATAGGTAACACATCGCCTACAATGAACATAAATGTGCAATAAATCAATTTGCAACACTATGTTGCAAGCAGCAATAAAGCAACAACAACAAAAAAATGTGTAATAAAACAATAAAATTACTCGCACAGCAGCAGCAAAACGCGACGGACGCTCAGCCCAATGGACGAGCTGACTTAAGCCAGCTGCATGCCACAGAGGCTCAGTGAGCGAGTGAATGAATGAATGAATGACCATTGATGGAAGTGTAAAATCTAACAGAATTTTACAAGTCCAAACAGTGAGTGCCTTCAACCATTTACAATATACACAAATATACTTATGTACAAGTATATATGTTAGAGAAATTACTGTTTGTGTGTTGTGAGCCGCAGGACATTGCCATAAATGTTAAAAATTATTACCTACCTGCTGTGCATGTCCGGCAACCAGCTGAGTCATTTTGTTCGGTGTTTGTGAATTTTGGCATTCATCAGGAAGGCAAATTATTTTTCCCAAAAAAAAAAAAAAAAAAAAAAAAATTAAGCAGAAAATGCAGAAAATAGAAAATAAAAATAAACTAAACTAAAGTGCGAAGGAAGGCAGGCAAAAAGCATTGCAGCACTAAAGAGGATTTAGGCTCAGCTAAAATGCTCCAGCATCAATTTGGAAAATTAGGCAAATGTAATTGAAAGAAATTCTAAAAGGCTCATTGTGCTCGAGAATTGTCGGCCGTTGGTCAGTTGGGGCGGAGTTGTGTTTCCTCCTTCGGTATATTAAAGTGGAAAATTGCCCTGGGCATTGCAAAATAGTAGTTTTGGTGAGATTATTTAAAGATCGAATGAGTGGAATGCCTGCAGGGCAAATTGTAATTGGTGAGCAAATTGCTTGTAAAAATCTTATGCAGTTAAGTTACTGTAAGCAGGATAATGACTAACCGGCAATTAGAATTTTTGTAAATTTTCGTAGATTTCTCAGATACCAAGAGATTAAAAACATTATTCAAGAAAATGTGTTTTCAAATGCCGTCATTGGTGTTTAGGCTACTTCGTTTTTAAACTGTTTAGAAATTAAACTCGAGAAGGTCAGGTAGGTGGACCTTCAAGTGGATAATGGATTTTCATCAGCTGCTTTTTATTTAGTATGAGAAATAAACTCGGAAGGGTTGATAAATCCAGACTAGGCGCGACTGAAATTAGATATTTTTCTATTTTATGCATATTGGCCTGACCGTGACTCGAATTAATGATCCTTCACATTATAGTACGCTCTTTAGCCACTTGACTACTGCGTCCGCTAATACTGAATCCAAACAAAGTGGATCGAAGGTCTGCTACCAGTGTCTTAAGGCTTATTCTAGTTATAAGAATTATATCTGAAATATGGAAAGGATTTCGAAGGTGTACGATAACTTTACTTCAAAGGTTTGCGAAGATCCTCAGACTCAGTACATGCCTGCCGCTAAGGCAATTGGTTGCCAGAACCTTCAATATAAGTGAGATCGCTTCCTTTGTAAGCGAAAGAAGATTTTCTGATTAAACGATCCCCAAAAGATTAAGTGTAAAAGATTAGGTGAAAAAAAAAATTATCGATACCTCCTTTGAATAAAAGATGACTAAGAATCAATAGCCAATTCAAGAATGTAACGAGTCTATTGAAAAGTCCTCGGCCTCCCATAGTAAAAATTTTTTTTTGGAAAAATTAATTTTTTTTATTCAACATAGTGCTCTGAACTAAAGGATTATAGCGACCCTCCAACTCTTCGATATCATTTTAGTAGTACGATTTGTAATTTACTTCAAACTTAGGGCTCAGTTTCGGCGATCATCTCTTCATTAGATGAAAATTTGAGTTTGAATTCCAATTCATGGCTTTTTGCTAACGATTACTTTGACTTGCGACACGGTTCATTGCCTTGGTGAAACAGCACTTTTTTCCCATATGCGGCCATTTTTCGGCGATTTCGTCTATTAACGCTATGTAATTGTCCCTGATGAAGATGCTTCCTTTTTCAAATACAGACGCCATAACCTTGCCAGCCGACTGTTGAGCTTTACACACTTTGGTTTAGCGTGTGCAGTCCATTGGGATGACTGCCAATTGGACTTCGGAGTGAAATGGTTGAGCCATGTTTCATTCATCCATTGTCACATTTCGACGCAAAATCTCGGATATATTACGCTTGAGTATCTCCAAACACTGCTCCGAATCATGAACTCGTCGCTGGTTTTGGTCAAAAGTGAGCTCGCGCGATATCGACTTTGCACAGAGCTTTTTCATACCCAAATATTCGTGAATGATATGATGTACAAGTTCAGTTGATATATTTAGAGTGCCTGGTATTTCATTCAATTTCAGTTTATGGCCATTCAAAATCGTTTTGTGGATTTTTTGATGTTTTCGTCGGTAACAACCTCTTCGGTGCTTATTTCTTCATGTCTAAACTTAACATACCAATCACTGATGATTGCTGTCCATGGGGTAGTGCCCGGTAACCCTCATTAATCCATATTTTTGCTTTAACTGTATTTTTTTTCTTTCAGCACGCAAAATTCTTTTTTATTCATCTTTCCCACAATAGTGAAAGATTCTTCACTCAAAATGCTACAATTCACAAGCTAATGATCAGTCAGTTGTCAAATTTATACAAGCGTCTTTTGAAGGTTAGGGCTGACTAAGAATCATGGATTAATTAATTTTAGCAGCACCATCTATGTGCCAGGCAAGTGACTTTTCAATTGACCTGTTAAGAAGTAAAGAAGGCAATCGGTGATCCGGATTCCCAAAGTTGTATCAGCAATCAGGTGTGTGGAATACACATAAAAATATAACAGTTTTGTAGATGTTATTCAGATATGATCGGAAAACGTATATTGCGCACGATATCAAGATAGAAATAGTTAGGCCAATTTAGGTTCCGCTGGTTGACTCTCTAGGGAGTATAAAATAGACTATACTACGTCCACAGTGTTGCCAGATTCACTATATGTCATCAAAATTATGTACTATCACACTTCCTCTTGGCTTTCTGTTCTCTTAGCAAATTGAAGTATTGTCTTTAGACCTATATTCATTGCTGTTTGAACATCTTACAGTTTATCTTCTGCAAGTGAGATCATCCTCTATCTGCAGAACGCCGGGACACTCATAGACTATGGGAGGTACTGTTTCTCAACAAAGCCAAGCGAAAATATTTCGACTGCTTCTTTACAAAGCTATCTACTTAGCGTATTTGCTCCTTTTCTTGGACTTACTCTTAAAGTAATCGCCATTTTTATTCCTTATTCTGGTTGAGTACACTGCTTTTAGCGCTGGAATTGCTGTTCTTTAAAGGATGTAATAGTCTGAATACTCTTTCCAGCCATACGAAAACACATAGCAATGTTTTCGCTTAACAATCGTTATAAGATCTAGTGCAAGAAAGTCCTATTATATGAAAAGGTGGATCCACTTCGAAGTTCCCTATTGTTTTAAAGCAAAAATTACAGAAAATTTAAATTTTCTAGGAAATGTTTATTATCATTGAATAGAACATTCTTTGGCATTAATTTTTGAAGATTATCTCTTTCAAATGATGACCGCGGTTACGTTTCAGATGGTTCATCCGTTGAGTCCAATTTTCGATGATTCGTACGAACATTTCGACAGGCTAAGGCCAGACTCGAAGCGGGATCGTTCGCATACACCTTAAACTTTACATATCCTCACAGGAAAAAGTGAAACGGTGTGATATCACACGATCTTGGTGGCCGATCGACCGGCCCAAATCGTGATATTATCTGCACACCGAAGTGTTCTCTCGAAAAATCCATTGATTGATGTGATGTGTAGGAAGTGGTTACGTCCTATTGAAACCAAATATCGCGGAGATTACGAGCTTCAATTTCAGACATCAATTAGTCGGTTATCATGGCGCGATAACGGTCGCCTTTGACGGCTACGTTCTCACCAACATCATTTTTGAAGAAATATGGACCGATGATTCCACCGGCTGTTGAATCTTTTCAGGTTGCTCTTCGTCTCAAATGCGGTAATTTTGCTTGTTTACATACCCATTGAGCCAGAAATGGTCCTCATCGCGGAACAAAATTTGGCTCGAAAGCGTCAGATCTTCTTGGAACTTTTCAAGAGCCCATGGAGCGAAGCGATATCGCTTGGGAAGGTTGCGCGGCTTCAGTTCTTGCACAAGCTGTATTTTGTACGCTTTCAGTTTAAGATCTCGACGTAAAATGCGCCAAGTCGTTCCATATGTGAGTCCGTGTTGCTGCGAATGGCGTCGAATCGATTCACCACGGTCTACCACGTGTACACTCTCAGCTACGGCCGCTATATTTTCTGCACTGCGTGCTGGACGTGTTCTATTCGATAGAATAGTATCCAGATTAGGAATGAAATTCAGCAATGCTTCTTGAAGATATACTAATGTGGTAATTTAGCTCTTGGACTACTTCACATTTTGGTATAGGAATGGGCTTAAAATTCTAGAAATTTTAATAATGAATGGGTGGGGTTCAATAAGACTACTTTTCCTACACTTTAATTTAAAAAAAAATTAATAAAAGAAAATGAAATAAACTATTATATACATATATATGTTTTATTCAACTAAAGTATCAAAACTTCCTTCCAACTACTAATTGGGTAAAATCTACACTAATTTCGTGGGAGGAGGGAGCATTGTGGGAAAATCTAAGCCTCTATGTACATATGTTTTGTAGATGGGTGAGTGTGAGAGAAAACGCTATAAACGCTACAAAATATTTACTGTTTACCTAATTAAGGCAGGATTTGCGAATAATAAAGGATAAAGACAAACAAAAAGTACACACATAAGTATCTCGTACAAAGAGATATACGTGGAAATATGTATGTGTGTTATGAACGCAGAGAATACAGGGAATTTGTGAAAAACAATCAACGAACAAACGAAGCTAAGCAAGCAGTGATGCGGAGAGACCAAAACAGATTTAAGCTGTTTTATAATGGTGTAGGAACATAATGTGGCTTGTTGGAAGGCTAATAAATGACAATTACATACTCGTATGTGCATTTACATATGTATGTGTGTGCTTTTGTTTGTACTTATGTGGTAAATTAAGTTTGGTGTTTGTGTTTGTATTTAGCAATGTGAAAGGCGAAAGCAGAAAATTTAAATTTCATGAGACCAAAAAATATTTGGGAAATCCCAAAGTAACGCCGCCACAAAAGAACTCCCTCTCAATCAAAGCGGAATTCTACGACAGGCGGCCTTGAGATGTGATCAAAGCGTACTTGAGATAAAAGTAATTGAAGAGAGAGAGAGGGAAACTAGAGAAAGGGAAAAGGGTTTACCCCCAAACACCACCACAGCCAACAATCACTATTTAAAGCGCTTTGGAAACTCATTTAATTAACAACAGCCAAAAAGCGGGCCGCAGTTGACATGATGTCAAAAGCAATCAAACAACAAAAATGAACAATGAGATTTTGTGATTTTCCCAAAAACCGCAAGTATATATGCACATATGTGATTTCGATTTACATATGTTATGTAAGTATGTGTGACAGTATGCATACATGTGAAATTCTTATCTACAATCATTTTTAATTGTAAATATCTTCCCCATTCATAGGCAAGTTAGCCACTTAATTTAATTTATTTTTACTTATTCCATTGGCCTGTATGAAGTTTTTCGTTTCGTTTTTTCCAGCATTTCCCGTCCTCAGCATCCGCTGGTAAATTAAAGTTAATTAAGTGACAGCTAAAGAGTGAAAAACTGCTTGTCATTTTTGTTTTATTTTTATTTATGCATTTTAAAGTGAGCGCTGATTTAACGTATTTTTGCGGTCAACCAATTGACGGCAAGTGGTGACTTGAGTTCATTCATTTATTAATACATTTGTACATACCAAAATAAAAAAAAAACTAATAATTTTTCATAATTGCTGATTACAATAGGGGCGTACAATGGCCCACATATTTTACTGAGATTTTTATGCTTAATTTTCGTTCCTCGTTTGAAGCCGAAATTAGAATAAATTTTTTAATATTTTTACTTTAAATTGAAAGTTTACTTCGCATGTTCGTTATAACGAACCCCCAATAGCAAAATATGGTTAATTGAAATTTTATTTTTTAATGTAGTTCATCTAACTAGACGTTCATCTGGTGAATAGTAGAATACCGCATACTTTGCGGAGCCTATTTTCCCTTTCAATTTCCAGACCAAAATTTTTATTCAAATTAGATTAAATTTCCACACCCTATGGGGTTCGTCTTTCAGTTAATACAGCACACTTCGATGATGAGTTTTTCGCTTGAGAACTTTACTTTTTAAAAGTTCGAATTGAATTTAGGAAACCTCACATATCCGTATTTACCATGAATTCAGCACATCCCATAAACCCAATTTTCACTTGAATTACTTCGTGATCTCTATACATCTTACACATAAAATTGTTCTGTAAATTCCGTATTCCACACCTACGCGATTTTTCCTTAATTCTGCACGTCTCTCAGAATCAAATTTCAGCAGAATTCTGCAAATTTTACAAACCAAATTTTCTCTTAATTTCTGCAGATCCAAATTTCAATTGAATTCTATTTACAAAACGAGCCCAATAATCATCTAAATTCTGCATCCCTCACATACCAAATTTTCATGGGAATTTGACACATAATCACCAGAATCAAATTTTCTATTCAATTACGCAGTTCAATGTCAAAATCAAGTCTGTGAGTATTTTGACATTGAACGCCTCACACCTCAGAAGCCAAATATTCTACAGAATTCCATAAAGTTTACAGCCATAATTTTACCTGAATTCGGGACAAATTACAGACAAGTATTTTTCTTGAATTTACATAACCTCACATTATCAATGTTTTACTAAATATCGTATGCGCCTTGGGTTAAAAACACAGACCATTACTATTGTATGTCGCCTACCTTAGAGATTATATATTGTATTGCTTGTTGCATTCCTTGCACCTCTTCAGGAGTTTCCAAAATAAACTTAAATCAAATAAATTGAAAATAATTTTTTTCGTGAAATTCCTTTTTTATTATAAAGTTTGAACTATTGCATTATATAAGTATGTGAGGCACTATGTCATTCAAATGACCGCCACGTGAATTTTCGCGAAGTTAGAACCATCTGAGGTAATTTTTGACCACGACTTGGCACACACTGAGCGGAATCTCAGGCATAACTCGGCGAATGTTGGTTTTCAAGTGCTCAAGAGTTAAAGGTTTATCCAAATAAACGCGATTTTGGCGTATACTAAAGCCATATTCGCTAGTGTCGCGTGGCATGTGACACCATCTTTTTGGAACTACATATTGTCCAAGTCGCGTTTTTCAATTACAGGCCAAAAAAATCGGTTATTCTACTACCATAACGCTCAGAATTGACAGTGACAGTCTCGACGTTATCGTTTTCGAAGAAGTAAGGTCCAATCAAATCTGCGAACTAAGGAGGGCACCAGAGAGTAAGCTTTTTTTAGGTGTAACGACTTACCCTGAATTGTTTGAGTATTCTCGGAGACTAAAATGCGACAATTTTACTTATTTAAGCTTCCACCGAGTCAGAAATGTGTCTGGTCGCTGAAGCAAAATTTGTTGGAAAAATCGATGTCCACTACTTGTTGTTCAAGCATCCAATCGACGTAACTATTGCGTTGTGAATGGTCAGATGGCTTCAGTTGTTGTTTGGGCTGAACTTTATATGGATATAGGTGTAAATCCAAGTGCAGAATACTCCATAACGTGTCATAAGTCCAGCTCTTGAGAACGCCGAGAAATAGACGCATTCGGGTCTTCGGCTACACCTTTAATTACAGCAGCGATATGTAAGGTGGAACGAGTAATATGATGAAGCACAGTACTTACAATGTCTGTAACCGATACGGTCTTCTAAAATTTCTTTAAAATTTTGCCAATTGCTTGAGTAGTTGGACGATTATGTGCACCATAATTTCCTGTTAAAGCACGAATCGTGGCCTCGTAGGTCTTTATCCCCATTTTTGTAGTAGGTTTCCACAGTTTTAACGTGTTGTGCGTTTGTTAAGCGGTCCATTTTAATAAATGCCTGACTTTTAACTATAAAAAACATTTTTGGTTTGATAGTTAGGTTTGACATATGTCAAAATACTGCCACGCACTTTCGAAACAACTTAATAGATAATCCTTTATATGGTGAAACCACGAACCATATCAAATCAGTATTTCTTTAGTTCATCCCATCAATTCAGCGTGATATGGTTGGTGGTCAAAGAGATAAGGATTGCGTTCTGATATTAAACTGTTAACCTACGAGGATGAATTCTGCTGATTAATATCTTAAATATTCGATATTGAGCCGAGCGGAGGGTTGAAAGTAAAAAGTCCATTATATGGGACAATGGCGTAGTTGTTTGTCCTACTGCGCCCATATTCAATTCGTGTTCATACTAGATTATAGGAACTTTTAGTATCAGATTCTATCGAAATCTGTCCTCTCTATAGTGGTTTCTGAGACATACTGATTGAGCCAAAATTTTTCTAGTTTATACTTGTGACCCAATATATGTATGTGTGAACAAAATTTGATCGAAATAGCCTGATAGCCGAGTATCTAGGGCTCTTGTGAATAGTACAACAGAGTATGAAATAAATTTTCCTTGAAGTGGTAACTTTATGCCTATGATTGTTGTGAAATGTTGAAATAGAGAATTAAAAAAATTTCACATAAAAAATTCTACAAAAATTTAATTTCAAAATGCTCACAAATGTCAGTGAAAATTTACGAATATGTCATAGAAGAATTAAACAATTCAGATATGCGTTTAACCAAAGCAAAGTAACAACTGACAACTTGCGGCATTGTCTTTTGGCCTAACAATCAGACTGCATGACTGGCAGCCGGAGTGGCTGTGAGCATCCAACCAAGCCGACTTAACTGCCTTAGTGAAGGGACAATAATTTTGGCAGCATATGCTCCGATGCATCGAGGGAAGAACGAACACGGCATACGCACAAACTGGGCTATTGTTCTCTCGCCGCTGTGTTGTTTTTGTTGCCTGCAGCACACTGCAATGAAACAATAAAACTCGTCAATTTGCTACAGCTGATCAGACAGTCAGTCAGTGATCATTCAAAATGCATGTGCATCTGTGTAGCTACGTGAATGTATGTATCTCCCAACCATTCATCGGTACAAAGGAAAAAAATATTTTAAACTTCTCTTTGCAGGACAAATTGCCGCACCTTCCTTTCGCTTTTCATCTTCCTTTCCAATGTTTAATTCAAGGATTAATTTTTTTTTTCATTTTTTTTTTCAATGCAAACATTACAGCTGCCAGTATACTCGCACAAAGGACAAATTGTTTAATATTTTTGATTGATTTTATTGCTGGGCTATTTGTCGGCTGATCCTACATTTGTGCAACGAATGTTTGTTTTGTTTGTGTGCTAGCTCACACATGCGATCAGATACATATGTGTATATAAATATGTATGGGCATTTCATACAATTGAATTTCTCTGTTTGTTTGTATTTCTCTCTTTTTTATTTGCTGATCTCTGTCTGTTTGTTTATTTATTTGCATTTGTGATCGCACTGATTGGGATCTTTCTCGATCCAGCTGAGTGAATGTCAACAGCAAATAGGATTAAATTTGTGCAAGGATCAAATGAAATAAAATCGAAAAAGGTTACTGAAGCATGAGATCGTAGCGATGCTTGGAGATTAAAGTTATTATCAGTGAGTTTTGTTTGATTTAGCGACAAATGAGAGTTTATACTATAAACATACATATGTACATATGTGTGTAGTATAGGAAAAAAATGGGGATTATGGAAAAGGTTGTTTAACTTGAGGATATTATCAGAAATTTGAGAAAGCAAGAAGTATTAGAAACGGAATATTATTTTGATACATGGAACTTAAATTTTTTGTTTCGTAAAAATATCCATATACTGGAGTTCCAGGCAATACTGTAAAAACGTACTTCTCAACTTAATATAACCTATAGTGGGTAGTAGTCTAACTACTACATTTAAGAAAGTTAGCCTAATATTTGGACTTATTATGAATTTCTAGTTTAAAAAAATCAAGAAAAAACTACATGAACAAAATTAAATTAAATTTTTGACACTTTTCATTATAGGAGAAATTATTTTCTTGACATATTTCCTCTTAAAAAAAGGTTAAAGTAGAATTTTAGCCATATTAAAAAGGGAGTATACATGGGTGACACAAAGTGAAGCCAGGTCCTTCTTCAGCTGATCTTTCGAACGGAGTGGAGGTCTGCTTTCTCCTCTTTTCCACTAGCGTGTACTGCATCGTATACTTTCATAGTTTAAGTGATTTAATGCTTCTGGACAATATGGCCTAGCCTAGGCCTGCATAGTTTCTGTCTCTTAATCGCTGGACTGTGTAAATTATCGCCGTACATCTTTTCTCGTACAGCTAATCTGTATTGACCATGGTTTTCAAAAAAATTTTTCCCACGAAAACTCCCAGTATCTACTTATCGGATGTTGTCAGGCTACAATACGACGGGTATGATGAGCTTCTTGTTACACACACTTTTAGTTCGCACATAGGAGACTTTACAATTAATTTGCCTACGCAGTCCAAAAGTAGGGCCTTTTAGCAGAAGGTCTGCTTTGGATTTCAAGGCTGATAAGTCATCGGCTGCCGCCACTTTTTTGCTCACAAGCAGGACAGTTCCTATTCGGACTTCATATTGTCAGACGATTCAATCCCTGTAACTGCTTTCGAAACATAAGACTTGCACTCGCAGACGAGAATATTGAACAACAAGAGGTCATTCGGTGCCAAGTTAAGGCTATACGATGTATGACTCATCAAATCGATGTTTTGAATGAGTGGTTGTTGGAAAGAGTGATCCGTGTTTGCCGGTCAAAAGACAGTTAGGAAACAATTGGTTGTGTACAACTTAGAATTTACTGTTCTCCGTTGTTATAGTGATACGGTTGCGACATGCCCAGTTTTACTTTAAAAAAACAGGCAACCGTTTGTTTGGAAGTGCTTCATTCGTGAGCAACTTTCGTTGAATTCGGCTCATCTTGAAACACCCATACAGTCCACTGCTTTTTACTTTCGGACTCAGTTTCCGCAAGCCCTGGATTCATCATCTGTCACGATGGTATAGACGCTTCGAGGCACCGCTATAGTATTTTTTTAGCATTTATTTTGGTCAACCGACACGAGCCTTCTTTTTTTGAGGGATTGACAAATTGTGTGGAATCCAACGTGAACAAAGTGAATGTAGGCTGGTCCCACTGATATTTATAGTTTTCTCAATTTCTTGATAAGTCACATGACCATCTTGCATTACCAGTTGGTGCAGAACATCATAGGTTTCAGGAACAACAATGGTTTTTGGACGACCTTCACGAAATTCGATTTTTAATGATCTACGACCTTGATTGAATTCACACTGGTCCTTGATGGAGTTGCATCACCAGAAATTGAATTAAGTTAATTCGAGGCACTATTGATGAGTTAATCTAGCTCGAAAGTTGTAAGAAATATCTCGTGAAAATGCTCGTATTGCCAACGTTCTGAGTACGTATAACATCAAAAATGTCAAATTTTACGATGAAGTTATCAGTTGCTATAACAACCAGTCGGACCACAGTCTGGACCGCAAACATGTTCTCTGAAATTTTTACTTCGATTGTGTTTCAAGATGTTGTGGGTTCCATAAAACACACTAAGGAGTTTTTAAATCTAGGAAAGGGAGATGAATCTCCTTTCAACGGGTCCATCATAGGTATAACAACGACTCGGGAGGCCTAATTGTGCTTGATCAGGGTTCCGCGATCAACAACAAACTAACTCATTTATTACGATTGTACTCGTGCTTAGCAACATATCCAGCAACTAGATGAATTGATTTAAAGCGTACTGAGAAATTGTTTTACGATTTTTAAAATTATATAAAGCAGACATTTTTTGATTCGGAAACGGAACCTATAGTGATCTCAGCTTGTAGCATGATACCTGAGATGATGATCGCGATAGACTTCCAAGGACGATTCACTTTTGTTATCGTTCCTTGTCCTTCTCACAATTATTGTGGAATTTCAATGATGTAATTTTTGATTTTAAAAGTAAATGCAAAGCAAACAAGAAATTAAAATTCGAAACATGTTTGCCCAAAATAATCGAAAAATATCGCAGTGCTCGAGCCCATGCATCTTCATTTTCGATTAATGAGCAGATAAAAAAAATCTTTTATTCCAGTATTTATTTCAGAAGTATTATTTTTTCTTTTTTCGAATATTTAATTATTTTTGTTTTTTGATAAATTGAAATACTTTAATTTTTTCAAAATATTTCAGCTAATTAAAGTAAAAATAATTTTTTTTTTGAGTATTGTGTAAATTGTAAATTTGTGTTCATATTTTCCAGAATTAAAATTCCATTTGCAGAGTATAAATCTCGCCACAATTTTCCCAAATTTGCAGTTCATTTATGTCAATAATGTCAAGAAATGTTAGAACTCAATAGAAACCATAATAAATGGCCGTTTAAAGGCCAAGCACTTTGTTACAAATAAACACAAATAAAGTTTTCACAATCCATGCACAGTCAGTCTGCTTACACTAAGCTCACAGCAAATGCGCATGCGCATGCACACAAGTCCGTAATTTGCATTGTTCAGCTGACAAGTGCAGTTATTAGCTTTGGACTGGGTTGAATTTAGAATGGCAGTAGAATAATGCGAAAGGCAGGTGCTCTCAATTGGCAAGCCAGCCGAGAAGTGGTTAAATTCAGAGCTGACATTAGCACTGCACTCCTATTGTTGTTGTTGTTGTTGTTAATGTTGCTGTTGTCTTAAAGTTGTCACCAAAGTAGTTAACCGAACACTTGGCTGTAATAATTCACGCGGAGCGGCATTAAACACATGAAGTGCAACAACAACAAAAACAACAACAACAAGAAGATGAAGAAAAAGAACAACAACAACAAGAACGTAATAAAATATATAGCGAATGCGAATGTATGTAATAAATAAATATAATTGTTCGCAAGACTTACACGAATAATGAGCGAGTGAGGAAGAGCGTGTGTGTGTGAAGAATGAGCAGCAAACAAGAGAAGTGTAGTGGATAGATAAACATAAATATGGCTAGATTGGGTGCAAAAGAAGCTTGGTGAATGCCAGTGGAAGGAAGGCCATGCAAAATGAATTAAAAAATAGTTTGTTGTTGTTTTTGTTGTTGCTGCTTTACAGCCCAGCCTTCAATTGTGTCAATGTTATTGCAATTACCAAGAAGCTACATGTAATACACACATAAATATGGCAGACCAACGGTTGATTGCGGTTGCATGTTGCACGTTGCCCGTTCCGTATTTGTAGTCTGCCTTATCTAATAGCTGCGGCCGCCGCGAAATGTATGAAAATAATCAAAATAATTATAAACATAAATTGTACGCGTAAATATGAACGCTTAAATGCCAAGAAATTATGTTTATTGCTGCATTTGCTATTTGCTACTTGCTATCTATGTATATGTGTCCGTGTGTTTGCCGCATTGTTGCACGCTGCTCTGTGTGCGCAGGAATTCTGTTTATCGTTGCTTTTTTGCCCAACAAACCACATGTCAATCACGAACTTTGTTGCGGTTTATTGTTATGGCGGAGTTGTTTGTTGCTGGCAATAATAAGAACAACCGCAACAACAACAACAACAAAGCGCATAAAAATAATCAGATTACAACAATTGCTTATAATGTTGGGTGCCATGCAATGACTGAAGCAGCAATCAGCTACTGTTTAGTTGCTCGTCACATTAACAGCAGCGGCAGCAGCAGCAGCGGCAGCAACAACAACAACAGCAGCAACTGATTATCTCGTGATTTATTTGACTTACTACCAAATTTAGGGATTTAACGTGTAAAACTAACAAGCTCTCGCTCGCTTGTTCGCTTGTTCGCTTGTTCGCCAATCGCCAAATCGCCAAATCGACATGAAGCGCTCGCTACTTGCCACTGCCATTGCCAGTTCATGCCATCAAATGATATCAAATTGCTGTTGTAACGTGCAACAACAAAAAAAAAAAAAAAAAAACACCACTAACCACAAAACTGCAACAGGCAATGAATACAAGAGTCACAACGTGAGTTGTTGGCGGTAGGGCAAGAATTGCTGCTGCAGTGAACAATACTAATGTCATGTTGTTGAACAACAACAACAACAACAACAACTGCAGCTGTTGCAGGTTAAATTCTACAGTAATGCTGCGGGCCTACAGTGGCTGAGTTTGAAGTGAGAGGAATTTTTGATTAAGAAAAAAATTTAAAATTATTTAGAGAGATTTTTCGAGGTTGAATAGCAAGGCTCTGAATCCTCATAACAATGAACAGTGAAGAAATCTCGTCAATTATGTAATATTTCGCAGTTTCTAACTGATGGGGCGATTTTAAGTAGTGCTTTTGCTCCGTTTTGTGCTGTTGAGACTTTCTATATATAAAAATGAGCAAAATTTTAAGCAGCCTCCGAGGGTATACGTATGAGGAGCTTTCTATTTCATGTCAGATGTTTACTTGGAGGTCTAGCCATTTCTAATCGAGAAGTGAACGCTTTGTGAAAAACTTCTTGGTTTGGCGCGATCTCGAAACAAAGTGCTACCCGCTCGAATTCTTTGCTCCTCGCTCGACTCACATCACCTGAGTTTATCTCATGGGAGTACGTGAAAATTAAACTAAAAATATTTCAGTTTCGAAAGGATTTGAAAAAACACTAATTTGAAGTTTCGAAAAATTTTCCAAAGAAACTTTCGATAGCTAATTGATATAGAACTTATATATAGAGAAATATAAGAAATTTACTCGACTTTTATTTATTACTCAATAAATAACATTTCACTTTACTATTTACTAGAGTTCATGATTTTGGTAAAACATTTTCGAGCAGTGCGAGCATTTGAGCAACGAACACTCGTACACTTGCTCAATGCTCATTACTCGAAAATTTTCAGGCACGAGCATGAGTATTTCGAGTATTTTGACAAAAACCTTGACTTTTTTCTCCAAACATTTCTTTAATTATTTTAAATGTATTTGTGCAAAGTGTAAAAATCATTTAAATGCAAAAATAAATTTTGAAATAAAAATTTGTTGTTCTGCCGAGCGGGTATTGAGCGAGCTTGGAGCTGCTACTGCTGCACTACTCAATATCCGGGTATCTAGAGCTCTATTACCTACAATTACTTATTTTACTACTCCTCGCCCTTATATACTACACATATTGCCCGTACTAAACCTCGGAAGCATCGAGATGTTTTCTATAAATAACATTGGATTTTTCAATCATATGAAGGAATTACAAAAAGTCTTTATATAAAACTAAAAGATGATAAAAAAATTTTCAAAGAAAATTTAGGTTTTTTTTAAAAATTAAATAAATGAAGAATAAATCAAGCCAATTTTTGAGAGCCTGCTCTGATATGAACCGCATACTAGTGAGAGCGTTCTACATTAAACGGAACAAACGGTAGTCAGAAGAAGGGGCAGAGTCTATGATTTAAGGCAAAACTATACAGCCACAGTTTTCCAAATAGATTTTAAATGGTATTGCAACGTGAGGCCGAGCATTGTCATGGTGGAATATTATTGCTTGGTCAAAAATTCCGGGCGTTTTTCGGTAATTTGATTAGTTCTTGTCGGTAGGGTTCTCCATTAATGGTTTCACCGCTTCTGATCTCACGAAACACAGAACATTACATTGGTGCCATAGAAATTAGGCTTCACTGGCTGTTTTGGCTGGTTGCCCAGGCTCCACATTTGACCTTTTGTGTTTAGATTTGTTATAATGGTTTTTTGTTTCGCCACTATTCATTCGATGCCATCCGGTGGCGATTTTCTTCATATTAAAATATTGAAGATATTAAATTAATGAAAAAGAATTCCTCGTGAAAACACTTTTTCAGGCACAAAGTTCTACATATTTAATTGGAAAAAATTATTGTTTAAACGAATAACTTAACTGAAAAAGACACATACGGACCGTAGCTATTTCGAAGGAACGTTGAAATAACAATTATGGGACGCCATCCCTTGGAAACGGCACGAATAAAGTTTTTGACTCAATATAAATCTCAAGAAAAGTTTTTTTTTTCTATGAAATCATCTCTGTTGGTCCAAAAATTCCCTTTCCTCAAACTTAGAAGGTCTTTGTGAATCTCTCTCCAAACTCTATTTTCCTTTTTGTACTTTTACGTCCACGATATCCTTACTGGCCCACTGTACAGAATAGCCTTGTAAACTTTTGCAAATTTCCCTCCAACATTTTCAAGTTGTGAATCGACATATCGTGCCTTTTTGCAACATCATAGCATTATTTTCATTTTCTTTGATTTTTGTATTCGCTAATCTCACTAATGCTGCGCTGCCGCAAACTTTTCAATTATATTAGTAGTGGTTCAGTTCGGTTGCGCTCAGTTCAGTTCGGCTTGGTTGGTTTTGCTGCTGTTGCCGAGGATGTGCGACTACTCTCATGGTGTTGTTTATGATTTTCGTTACTTTAATTTTAGCTGCATTTTGTTATATCCTTCTCTGACTTCACTTTGTTACAAAGCGCCTGTATTAAATCGCTGAATTTCCCAAGGGATACATTGGCATTGGCACTTGAGGTACAAATAATAAATCTTTTTGTTGTCACCATAATTAGTTGGTATTGCCAGCAAGAGTTATGGATTGAGCATAGTTTTTGGATTATACTAGTATGTACATATAGATGGTTACATGTGTAAGTTCATGTGAAAGAACAAATCCAAATCAAATTAAAAGGATCATGAAAGGTGTTTTCAGTGTTGTTAGTTTTACCTTCAAATATTTTGTATTTCACGCTCAGAGCTCGGCTATATATTAGTACTCCTTTAAATAAAAAAATTCATTATGGCGCGGAAAAGTCTTTGGAGTAATAAGAAGACTTTGCAATAATACTTAGACTTCTTTTAAACTACCGGCGATCATTAATAAGACTACTTTAGAAGTGAAAATCGGGCAAAGTATCGATGGAACCACTGAAATTTGTTGACAAAGAGGAAGGTTAGACATAGTGTCCGGATGCTTTCCTCCTGGTATCTCGGAAAAATTAGCACGGCGACGGTGACAACCTTTAAGTCGTTCACTTGAATGGTAAATAAAAATTAATTGCAGTCACTTGGCGCGGGTGTCAGAAAAGTGTTTATTACTTTATGCTCCGAGGGAAACCTCAATTCAATTGAAAAGAACTAGCTGCAAAAGCCAGAGGTGGGCCAATAACTTCAGGAATCAGTGGGGAAGCATGAATGAGAGTTCATGGGCCTTACGCACGGGAAGTGTTCATATGCCCTCAGCGGTGTTGGTACTTCTTTTCAATTTCCCCAAAATCGGTACTGGAAAACCGGGACCCAGCATTTCGTTTGGGTAGGTAAGCCGTTCCTCCGCTCCTGAAGCGATTAAGCGAAGAGAATCAAGGTTTCGGCTACATATGAAGAACTCCTTAGTTTATACTTCCTCTGATAGATATTTCCATGAAGCAAATACTTGGATGTACTTTTCGATTTTACTAGGGGCGAAAAGCGATTCTATAACCTATAACCTTCCGACACGTAGTAAATTTCATCTATGACAACCGATGAGTGACCGGTGAATGCAGACATTGCATATCTTATAGCTTAGCTCTTTAGCTTCTACCTCGACAGCGAGTCATTTTAGGTTGAGTGTGTGTCTGACTTCTATGCTTCTCTAGTTGTATATACTGATCTTATTTTTTACCAACGGCAGGAGGCTTCTGGCAAAGAATTTTCTTATTTTTTTAAATTCTCTGCTTTCTTACGCCACGTACACGCACATTGACGAGCCAAAATTCTATAGCGAGTGAGTGTTGGTCCCAAATCATGTGGTGATGCCCCCTCTATGCGAAGAGACTGCGTTTAATAGTTCACGTCACCATAGCACATCAAACAAACCGGAGAAATTTTATGTTTGCTGAATCAAAAATAAAATGCAACACACCTTTTTTCGGAATTTCCCGCAATCCGTTTCGCATCCTTAACATTGTTAATGGATGAACCATTACGGCCGGAAGAACCCTATCTGGAGCCTTACACTCTTGGCTACGCACATACTCTCACCATTCATTTGGCATTAAGGTTATTGTCGGAATAGTTTATCCGAAGATATGTGTGGAGTATAATATATGTGGCCCTACTCATTGCTATACAGTTATCAGTGACCGAATTGCGTGATGCCTTGGGCTAAAGGAAAGGGGGCTCCCTGCATATTCGGTTTAAGGGCTCACTTTTATACCGTCTGTTCACTAGAAGTGCGAGCGAGCGAGTGGAAGTTGGTCTTGAGGAAAATAATAAGGCCGTCAAAATAGTCGTTTGTTTCTAAGATGACCTCTTCATTCGGCCCAAAGCTCTTGTCGTCAAGCCATTTCTGGAGAATATGCTGGATGGGGTAGTAGTTTGTAGCCCAATTTATGAACTCTTGCCATGGCCACTGCACACATGTGCAACCATGCATTGTCCTGATGAAACAGCACCTTGTTTTCGTCAACTGCGGCCGTCTCTGTACCAGATCAGTATCGAATATGGCCAAAACCTTTGAATAATATTCACCGGTGATCTTTTTATCTTTTTCAAAGTAATCGATGCGAATGATACCTTGTGCATGCCAAAAAACTATAGGCCTGGCCGTTTAGCCTACCGACCCACATTATTTGATGCACGCTCTCCAGGAGAAAACCACTGTCTTTTTCGTTCTTTGATCTCTGTTAAGGTGTGGTGGATCCATGTTTCGTCTACGGTAACGAAACAGCCAAACAAATTCGTTTCGATTTCGGTTGAACATCGCCAAACACTCATTTGCAGTGTTTACACCCATCGCATGGATAGCTCCCCACGTCCAAATATTTATAACAGAAAAAGTGTTGTACCCGCGCAATTGAGATTCCTCAGCCTCAGTCAACTCAAGCACTTTAATTCTCCGATCCTCCGGTCCTTACTATTCCTCGAATTTTATCGACGATTTCTGGCATGACACCTCTCTTGGGCGACCTGAATGTTCGGCGTCACTTGTTCTGATACGACCACAACGAAACACAGTAAGCAAACTTCTTAACCGTTGAAATTGATGGTGCAGAATACCCATAGTATTTATCAAGTCTTTCCTTGGTTCCGAAATTCCTCTGTTTTGCACTTTCATAAAATTCACAAGGTCGTTTCCTTTCAATGGCTGTCAAACACAAACTCAGAGGTGCAGCTTGCTCGAAATTTTACAGCAGTGTATTAATCGATGACGGTTGTGGGGAGAGGGGTTGCATTTGCAGTAGCAGCGCGGTAAATGGAAAATCTCACTCACTGACAAAATTTGCAAAAGTACTACTTTATATAATTACAGATTTGAAAATAAAGTTAAATACTTTTTTGTTAGAGAGTTTCAGAAGTGATTTGCTTAATTCAAAAACCATTATTGAAGTTAAGAAAAAAAAAAAGAATGAATTACTCTCTCATATAATCTTTGTACAATTCAATTTGATTCTATTTCTTTTTTTTTCATCAGCAAAACCATCATTGTCTGGTGAAATTGAGCAGATGACGCATTCAAGTGAAAATCTTTCCTTAATCCACACAACTTTTCAAAAAGCCCATAAGGAATGCTTTTCAGTTTAATTCGAGTATAGAAAACCGTTAGGCAGTGCGTTAGCATTTGTAAAGAAATCTAATTGCGCATTTATAGCACAGAAAAAAGGACATGCCAAAAGTGGGTGTGAAAATACAAAGCAGCTTTAGCATCCCTGCAACAAAGAACACCAACCACCAGACAAAAAAAAAAAAGAAACAAAGCAGCAGAAGGTGAATTTTTTAAGTGAATTTAATTTCTAAAAAATGGCACGCCATGCGTATGTGAATTGGTGTGTATGCAAGTGAGCTGTTGACAGTTGTATGCAATAATTATGCCGCAAGTGAGTTGAAGGATAATGAAATTGGGTGTAGCTCTGAGCTCTGAGTATTCCACCATGAGCTGTTCGAAAATTTATGGGCGTTGTACTAACGATATAATGAATACAGTTCTCACCTTCGAACGCAGCAGCTGCAGAACAAAATTAAGCAGTCACGTCGGGGTGGGGCTATGACGAAAGATATAAAAATTTGGCTGCATGCCTAACTGAGCAGACAAAGTTTCTTTGTGCGATAAATATTTTCTATGTCTATAAGTTCATCGTTAGCTTCTTTTGGCCACTCAAGACCATTGTGCTTGTTTGATGTCCAAGTGATTATAAAAGAATACACACACATCCGCACACGAGTATGTGTATGCAAATGTGGTAGTCCTTTCGTATGCAAAGTGGCATTAGAAGCGCAGACAAATATGCCATTTCGTATGATGTTCTTCTTCTTCTTCTTCACTACTGATGACTTTAGTGCTCTCTTAGATTGCTTTAACCCAAACGTTGACATTGCTACCGCAAAAAGAAGACGCTGGCAGTAGCCAACAACAGCACTGCTGTCCTTGCCACAAAGTCAAGTAAAAGAAAGCATATTTTCAAATCCACCAAAGGATATAAATACATATACAAGTATAAAATAAATGAGTCATATATTCATATATAATACACATACATGCCTAAGCCTCACGTCTCCACACGTGCATATACTCGTATCCTTCATTTTCTCGTTGAGACGTGCCACACATTTGTATGCAAAGCAGCACAGTCAGCACATATGACAAATTCTTTATTATTATCCTGTTTGTTGTGCGCACGTATTTGTACAACAAATACATACAAACATAGATTTTAGAAATTTGTATGGCGGCAGTATGGTAAAGAGAATATTTGGTGCATTCACCAGCGCTGAACACGCACCCAAAGACACACACACACACACATACACATACGAAAATTGAGACCACCCACAGCGTAAGCGTGCAATTGCTTTGCTTTGTCATCTTCCGACTTTTTTAATTTCAACACAGCAAGGAAAATACAAAAAAAAAATTTTTTTACATAAAAAATACCATTAAATCCTGTTAGTCAAAACCGAATTGTCGACAAAATGGCATTAAGTCACTTTTTCTCGGAAATATTCATCAAATTAACTGTACAGAAATGTAATTTCTTTGTGTTGCTTCGTTGGAGCTCACAAATGCGGCTATTTCTTATACCTTTCAAGTACATGAAATGGTATTTTAACTTTGCTCCGAAGTATGTAAGTACTAGAAGGAGAAGGAGAAAGAGTTAGGCTGATCGTATCCGAATGACTAGCTGAACGAGTTAGTTTAGCCATGGCCGTCTATCTCTGCGTCTGTCTGCTTGAACGCAAACTAGTCCCTCAGTTTTTGAGATATTTCAATCATTTGGTGAGCAGACATACGTAAACGTTTAAACGATCATTTGACGGAATCGGTCAGATCGGACCATTTTGCATATAACCGACCGATTTTTCAGATTTGAAATTTTGGGTCACAAATCCGTCAAAAAAAAAAGCTTAGAATGTGAAATACAACACACCAATAATTAATTGGTTATTGCTTCTGAAAATCATCGAAATCCGACGATTATAGCATATAACCCTCACACAAGCGATTTGTTCAGTTTTGTGGTTTTGCGTCCAAAATCCGCGATCTAAGTGTTTGAAATTTGATACTCTGCAGACTAGTTTATTTTAACACTGAAAATCATCGTGAGCAAATTTTGCTATTTGCAAAAAATTTGATATGTTCATGAAAGATATAAAGGTTTCGTCGTGATTTTATATAAAATACTGCTCACCAGTACCTATGTGAGTCCCAGCTGACGCTGTTTTTATACTTTAAATTTTATAAGCCTGTAGTATTTTAAAAATTGAGTTGATAGCAATTCGTTAAGCTATTTTCGCTGTAAAAGTTTTTGAACTCTTTTACTTATAAATTAATTATTTCTTTTAATCCTACATTTCAACTAGATGGCATTCTTTTTCAAACATATTTTTACTGTAATTTCTCTTAAAGCTCTTTAGTCTTATGATTTTAAATTCATTTTAAATGTAATTAAGTAAGTTGTCGATTAATAGACTGCTGTAAAATTTTGAGAAAGCTGCCCCATTTGGTTTGTGTTCCACGGCCATTGGAAGCAGACGACCTCGTGAATTTGGATGAAATAGGAAAAAGTGTATTCCGTATGCTCATTAATCATTATTTTTTGCGTAACAACGCATCTTCGGAACATAGAAATGATTTGATAAATCCTATGCGGACTCTGCACCATAAAGTGCAAAGGTTAAGAAGTAGTTTACCGAGTTCCATTGTGGCCGTACCAGAACAAGTAACGCCGAACGTTCAGGTCGCCAAAATAAGGTCGATAAAATACCTAGAAATATATTGGTTGATCGGCGAATAAAAGCGTGTTTGGTGGCATCTCAACTGAGCAGATACACACATCAGATATTTCATTTATATTTGCACATGAAAAAGCTATTCAAGCGGTGGACCTAACCGTAACTGTGCAAACATTTAAAAGGAGCGTTTGGCGACCTTAACCGCAATCTAAGCAAAGATCTGAGCTACTTCGTTACCACACCGGGTGAACGTGTACCAAAGAAGCCCAAAAGGTCTGTCGACAAGCAGGGTCATCGCCAGAATTTTTCGGGATACACGTGCGGTTCCGTTAGAACAATGCACTGGAACATACTTGAGTACGAACCATGGCAAAAATTTATAAAATGGGCTACGCATTGCTAAATCCATCCAGCATATTCACCCATATTGTCCAAATTATTTCTTATTTACAAACCTGAAGAAATGGTTAGGTAGCAGGAGATTCGGGTCTAATGAAGAGACTCTTCCTCTTATTTTGATGGTACTGAAAAAACTGTTATTTGGAACGAATATAAATTGGAAAAAACGCTGGACTAAATATTGAAATAGTTCTCACTTCTATCATGTTACTCTCTGCACTTTTACACCAAAATTTTGCTATTTCATTAATTTTCTCAGTTTTTTTACATCAAGTGAAAGAGATCCGACTATATGTGTACGAAAAAATCAATAAAAGATTTATAGAGGGAAGGCAGTAGAGAAAAAACTGAGAGAGGCCCAAGACCGTATGTACGAAAAAGGCGAGCTGGTAACTGACGTTCACAAAATAACAAGGAAACATTTCTCCAATCTTATTAATTGGCTGGTTGAATGAAGACATCATGGTTGGAAAACCCAAAACAGCAATCCAAAAAAACACCACTGTCATAATAAAGCAGTTTGTATAGCAATTAAATCTCCGAAGAACAATAAAACAGCGTGATTCCTGGGTATAAGAAGTTTTTTTTTACGACGAACCCAGTGTCTGAAAGGTAAACGGAAGGAGAGACCGAAACCCAAAGAAAGTCTTGTCTGTTTTGAACTCGATACCGGTCGTGAAAGTCCGTGTTTATACTCGCCTCTTAAATGGGACAGCTAGAGATGTGCTCATCAGTTGATATAAACTTCGTTAAAGAAAATAAGATTCAGTGGCTGGATTGAGTAGAAAACGTCGTCCGGATGAACGAACATATTCTAGCTATGAAAATTTACATTGCAGTATCTGCTGGGGGGTAGACGTCGAGCCTTTCGAAGGTTCATGGATTATGTTCATCTAATCTCACTAAGAGGAATGTAACGAAAGAAATTATTAATAGAAATATGTAAATGGAAAATGCTGAATATTTTTTTTGAATTCGAACTTTATTCAAAACTCATTTCGTTATACGGGCTAACAACAAAAAATTTTCGTCTTCAAATTAATTTTATTTTTATTTAGTTGTTTAGTTTGGACAAGAAATCAGTTTGTTATGGCTTCACAAAGAGCTGAGTCCATTTAGAAAAAATTCAATTTGTACTAAGCTGAATTAGTCATAATAATTTTATGCAACAGCAGCAAACATGAGCAACAAGAAATAAGGCCACCACAACCACAATAAATGCAGCTAAGCAAACAAATTTGTTACCAAGAATTTAATTCCAAGGAAAAAAAAAATGAGGAGTGAAGCAACAAAGGCATTCGGCTAAGAAGAGTGCTTGGCTCGAAGTGCATGCAGCATTTTGTAGCTTCTAATACCAAATATTTTATATATACATATTTATATTTTGGCTAAAAATTTGCTTGATTTTCTCAAAAATGCAGTCAATATATGTAGTTGTATGTATGTGAAACAGTTTCCACGCCTGTAGAGGTAAAACTGAAATGTATATGTGTGCGAAACTACACATGTTTATACGCACACACATACACATGCCAATATCCTTCCGTGTATATGTTGAAGTAAACTTTATGGATCTAAACAATGAAAGCCAGACTTAAGTAGCAGCTTTATTGCTCTTTCAACAGTTTTGTTCGTTCTTTTCGTTATTTTATGTTTCATAATATTATAACAAAATTGTATTATGTTGGTACGTATGTATGTGTATGTATTTTTGAAGAATTTTCAAGCCATTTTAAGCCGCTTGCTTTTGTCGACATTGTTGAAGCATCTAGGAGTACTTGGCTGGCTTCGTTGTGCATGAAGCGTTGCAATGTTGCATCGTTAGTGGCAAGTATGCCCTAATATTATGTCAACATTAGAGAATATTAGAAAATTCTTGCGATTTGAGAAATTGAGTTTATTAAAATTATATACAGGCGTACATATGTACTCGGATGTGTAAGTACGAGCAAAAGCTTAGGAGAAAACGATGTTGCTAGTTAGGGAATTACGTTTATGGGAGCAGAGGAAATAACAATAAATTCTTCTTGCAGCAACAGTCTATAAACCAATATTTTTTGCAAAAAGTTTCAAAATGGCTTATTGTTGATTTTTAATTAATTATTAATTATCTAAAATTTCAAAGAGAGTTTTCAGTATTACTCGGAAACTATTTAATGCTTTTCTATCACATTTTTGACACGTCATGGAGACACAATGAACGAGGGCTATTTTTTAAAAGCAATATGTAGATTTTTTTTTTTAAATTAATTTTCTTAAAATCCAAATTTAGTATTTCGACTTTATTATCCGAATTCTAATTGAAGATTAAAAGTTTAGATGTCCTTTCAGAAGTAATGATAATAATACCAAATACATTTTCTCTAAGAAGCTATCGGAGATAACGTCAAAATAGCACTATTTGAATTTAAATTTTTTTTTTATATTTATTTGTTAAATCCTGTACTCTCAGAATGATGATGTTTTTAATTAAAAAAAAAAAGAATATAACGAAAATGTTTTTTCTAAAAAATACTTTTCATCTAAAGAGAGACCCGGCTCACTCTATTATGTTGTATTCAACTTGCAGTCCTGCTTCCTGAGAGCAACCATTTTCCACAAGGTCGAAAGAAAAGCTGGTACCAGCTCCTAACCAACTCGCAATGTTTTTATAGTCCCTGACGCTAAGAGTTAAAGACGTATAAAGAAACAAAAAAAAGGTATGTTTTCGGCCATGTCGAAGTCCTTACATCATACTTTACATATAAAATTTATTTCAAATTGCAAAATTTTATTGTAAGAAGGCAATTTTCACGTTTTTAGATGCCTTTTTGACGAATTTTTAACGCAAAACCTTATATCTAAACAAATCGCGTATGTGTGGGCTATACGATGTAATCTTTAGATTTTACTGATTTTCAGTACCAATATTTATTAAAAGCTACATGTATAGGACTACGCCCTTGCTCTGTTGACGAATATATGACCTATAATTTCAAAGCCGAAAAATAGGTCATATATATGCTCAAGTGGTTCGATGTGACAAATTCCGACAAGTGATCATATACCAGCTTGGTTGAAGCATCTCAAAAATTAAGGGACTAGTTTGCGTTAAAACAGACTAGTGGACGTACGGACAGACGTACATCGTTGAAACGACACAGCTCGTCGTTTTGATACGATCGGTATAAATTTTTATGTATCCATCTCATGTACTTGTTCTTCTAGTACTTACATATTTCGAAGGAAATGCGTAAGTATGAAGAGCTTAAGAAGCTGGAGAAGCTGGTCGACAGGGATTATGCTCAAAAATTCTATGATAAGATGCGGCGACTTGCCGATAGTTTCAAGTCCAGAGTATACTGACAGTCTGCTGAAATGCAGTGAAAATTCTACACCCGAATATAATGAATATTTAATCGGTTACGATGAAAAAAGTGCTTCCTCAGACGACAATGACGAAATACGATTGCTCGCTTGCAGAATAACAAATATTACTCGCGGATTTAGCAAAGTATAAAGGCAAAAAGAGCTGAAAAGCTTGGATGAGAGCATATACGACGATTGGAACCTAAGTGTATCCTCTCTGGTTGATAAGAGGAGAACCCCATAATTTGAAGCTACTATCGTAGGATTAACCTCTTCAATATTACGCATAAAATCCCATTTAGTGTACAGTGTAATTCAAAGCCCTCCCTCAATGAACTCAAAAAAAGATCGTAAGACGTAATCGCACTATATTTTCATTCATTTTAAAGTCACCTTCGATAGCACGAAAAGGAGCTACATATGTCTGAATTTGATATGGGAGCTAATACTGATGCGATAACTGACGGTGAGCAAACCCAAAAGCTTCCCCAAAATTTGGAGGGACCTCTTTACCTACGCCCTTCAATACTATACAAGATTTCAAACAGGGTAACTCCTAGTCGTGCGTTAATATACCTGGAAAAATAGAAGCTACAGCAGTTTATAGGAAATGTCTAAACATCTCCTGTCCCACGTTACTGCTGACAGTCGAGGCTTTGAAGTTGTTGATAATTTCGACTGTCTTAGAACTAACATTAATCAATACCAATAATAATGTCAGCCGGCACAGAATCCTGCAGGTGATTCGTACTGAGTCCTTCGTTGACGACAAGTCCTCCATCATTTTCGTCCTGCTATGTGATGCGGAGGCCTGGACGATGACAACTTCCAATAAGTCAACCCTAGGAGTTTTTGAGCGAAAGGGTTTGCGAAAAGAAATTAATGTTTTACTCATATTAAGTAAACATAATTGTGGATAATTCTACATATTTTTTGGATATAATCTAGATGAGCACCACAAACTGGAAGCGAAGCTCGACTGAAGATCGCTTTAGTTTTGTTGCAAATTCTTAACTTTGATGTCCCATGGCAGGCTGGAGAAGACAATAGTAGTTTCTGTTACCCGAACCCTTTTCCATGACTATGATATGAGCTTTGCTGAATGCTTCTCTAATGAGGAAGCCGAAAAAATTTAAGCTTCACTTCCAACCTAAACCTAACCTCTTTAACGGGTTTCGAATTGATGTTATCGAAAACTATTCGAGAAAATTTAGTAAAATACCTACATGAATGATAAAATTAGAATCCTTAAATATCAAATAATTATTGTTAATTTGGCAGAATTTCATATAGATTTGAAAAAAATTGAGTTGATACCTGCAGAATGAGTCACACCACTTGAGTGGCATACTAATGAGCCTTGACAAGTGTTGTTCTATGCAATTTTTGCATTTTCATGCTACACGCAGTGCGATAAACGTCTACATTTGTTTGCCATTTGCAGTACTCATTGTGAACATGACAGTCAACAGCCAACAGCCAACAATCAACAGCCATGACAGACGTTCAATATTTGGCATAATGTCAAATGGTCGCCTGCCTGAATGTTTATGAACTTAGATATGTATGTAGTTGCAACCCCCTGTTGAACTGCGTAAATGAGTGCAGCATTAATAAATGCAGTAAAACAACAAAATTCACAACCTCAATGGGGTTCAAGAGCTAGTTGAACCCAACCAACGCAGTAGTGACCCTTTTTTCCAAAACTCCTTCTAAGCTTGCATGCCCTGCGGTTTGTTTGAATTTTCGGCATAAATATGCCTTCGGGCGCAACAACCCACAAACACTCACACACAAATGTACACCTATGAAGGTTTACCTTGTTGTCTGCGCTTACCAATAGCGCTCCACCCGCACCCCCACCTCGCTGTGCTTTGATGTTTGATCGGTTTGTGTGCTGCCGCCGTCGCTGCTGCTATTGCTGCCCTGCGGCGTAAATGCTTACTCAAATGCCTATAAGTATTCGAAATTACTACGTGATTAGCATGAAAGATTTTAGCTTAAGGCGCTGAAGACACCGACAACCATACCAGTTTCGCCAGCTGTTTGGATTAGTGTGAAGTAAAGTGCGTTGCAATTGCCGTGTTGTTGTTGTTGTTTTTGCAGTGGCCAGGGTGGAGGGGGTGATTACACTACTAGGTTTACGGTTATATTTCTTTGGTTTTTTTTTACTGTTGGTGGTGGCATTGTTGAAGTTAATGTTGTTGGTGGCTTATTGAGCCATTAGTTAGGTGAGTAATTTAATTAAATTGATGAAAAGGGAAATACAAAAATATTATGCGGAATTTCAATTTCTTCTTGTGGTTGTGCAAGAATTGCGACCCTTTCAGCATACAGAAAGGACAATGGTAATGCAATAAATAATTGAATAATGCCAGTTGTACTCACATATATATATGTATGGACAGAAGTCTTTGGTAGACAACATTGAGAGATTTCACTAACTGATACTCTCTAAGGATTTCCCTTGTTATTTCCTCAATTATTTGAAAATTAAGATATCGAATTTTATAAAAGCGTAATGGTAACACTCCACTACGAATGAGAAATAAATTTTTGGTGTCCATTGGCACACTAAAAATATTTTTTATTTTTATACCTTTCATGTCCAAAGTATTTAAGTAGCTGAATAAGAAGATATAAACCCTAAACCCTGAATTAATAGCTATCGTATCGCACTGACGAGCTGAGTTGATTTGGATATATTCGTCTGCCTATGTGCCGTCCATCTGTTTGAACGCATACTAGTTTCTCAGTTTTTGAAATATTTCAACGAAACTACGGTTGTATTTTTGATCATTTCTCAGAACAAGCTAGATCGGTCGACTATATCACATAGCTCCCATACAACTGATTCGTTCAGATATGAGGTTTTGGGTCAGAAATCCTCTAAAAAAATTATCTAATTGCACAACGCGTTAAAATTTTTGAAACACACTAAAAACATGGTGATTAAAACGAGGTCACGTTTCGTGCTTTAAGAGAAGATTATGGTGCACACAATCATCCAACTACTCAAGGTATTGGTAAAATTTTAAAGAAATTTGTCGAGATTGGATCGGTTACAGGTATTGTAAGGTCCGTGCATCATCGGTTTGCTCGTTCCACCCCAAACATCCCAGCTGTAAATAAAAGTGTAGCCGAAGACTTAAATGTGCGTATTTCTCGACGTTCTCTAGAGCTGGTACTTTTCTATGGCATATTGTGGCGTATTTTGCATTTGAACTTACAGCTCTTCTTCTTCTTTGGAGTAGCCGCATGTACAAAAGTGTGTCACTCGTTCCTTCTCTTTGCTGTTTCAAGTCAGTTGGAAATACCAGTTGGAAATACCAAGTGAGACCAAGTCGCTCTCCACCTGATCCTTCCATAGGAGTAGAGGTTTTCCTCTCCTTGTGCTTCCGCCAGCGGGTACTCCACCGTATACTCTCAAAGCTGGAGCGCTTTCGTCTATTCGAACGACATGACCTAGCCAGCGTAGTCGCTGTCTCTTTATTCGCTGAAATATGTCAATTTCGTTGTATAGCTCGTACAGCTAATCGTTCCACCGTCTGCGGTATTCGCCATCGCGCCAACGCGCAAAGGACCATAAATATTCCGCAAAACTTTTCTCTCGAAAACTCCTAAAGCTAACTCATCGGATGACGACATCGTCCAGGCTTCTGCACCATATGTCAGGACGGGAATGATGAGCGTCTTCTCGAGTTTGGTTTTGGTTCATTTAGAGAATACTTTACTTTTCAATTGCCTACTCAGTCTAAATTAGCACCTGTTGGCAAGAGTGATTCTGCGTTGGATTTCAAGACTGACATCGTTGGATGATGGTTCCTAGATAGACAAAATTATCTACGACTTCAAAGTTGTGGCTGTCAACAGTGACGTGGGAGCCAAGTCGCGAGTGCGATGACTATTTATTTGATGACAGGAGATATTTCATCTTGCCCTCGTTCACTACCAGACCCATTCGCTTCGCTTCTTTGTCTAACCTGGAGAACGCACAACTTACGCTGTGGCTGTTATAACCAGTTGTATTAATATAATCGGCATACGCCAACAATTTTAGACTCTTGTAGCAGATGGCACCTTGTCTATTGAGCTTTACAGTTCATATTATTTTCGCCAGTATCAAACTGAAGAAATCACACGTTAAAGAGTCACCTTATCGAAAACCCTTTTTGGTATCCAGCGGCCCGGATATGTCCTTCCCTATTCGCACTGCACCTATACCCATATATAAAGTCCAGCTCACATAACAATTGAAGCCAATTGACCATCTACAATGATTGGGTGCTGGAGCAACAATCATTGAATATAGCATAGGAAGCGATACCTTCGGCAATCAGTCAGGAGAAGAATGACATAAAGCTTATAAGATGGACTAATTGTTACGTTAACAATGTTACCAGATCGTAAGTAAAGTAAATTACAAATACAAAATATAATACATTTAATGCAAAAAATTCTTGATGATTAACTCAATTGCCACGTAGGTTTAAGGATATTTTAGAAAACGTCACATTTTTGCCAAGCTCTGTTACATACGTGAATATCTAGGCACATAAATAAGTTTTCAGAATAGTGAGTATATTAAAGAGGAGACTAAATTGACCCATTACAAAGACAGTTCATTGAAGACTCTATATTTGCGCTAAATAAGCAACGAAGTTAGCAAAACACACAGATAAGCAACCAACAAATGCAACAACTAGCAACGGCCGAGGAAACTTGACTTGAGCTGAAGACGCAATCAATGTTTGGTGGATAAATATGCAAATTGTGTGCCACGAATTGCGCAGGCGCTCACAGAAACGAACGGCAACAGCGAGCAAACGAACATGTTGAGCAACAACAAATCTTTGAAAAACAACAACAATACAACAAAAACTGCAACAAAGCAAAAATAACGTTTACAACAAACTCTTTACGTACGCTGACGACTTTGACGACAACATCGCCACGACGCGTCGCTTAGGCTGAACACCTTTTGACCGCGTTGGCTGCATTTGAACTGTCTGCAACAACAGGAAAAATCGCTAGAACTAAAAAAAAAACTTTTACATAAGTCTTAACAACAAAGTTGCAGAAATGTAGCGAAATGCAGCAAAGAACAGCAACAACAAAAAACAAGTAAGGAAGCAAGGCAACCGGAGGAGGCGGCACCACTCAGTCTGCTGTCCAACTGCGTTTTGTCCGACTACAACCACAATTTCGCCTTGCATTCATTGTGTAGTTCTGGACTTGGTGTGGCAATTTAATTTAATTTATTCGACGCAATCACCGCGACAAAACAAGCGATGCAGATTAGTCGCCGATTAAACAATCAGCTTGCGATTTCAGATCCAATTTCGCGATATGCACGTGAGTGCGGTGTGCTTATATGAGTATATACATACATATATATACAACACATAACGAGAATGCAGACGCAAAAGCTCTGCATTCGTTGTGGAGGCGATAATGTGTGCGGATTTATGTGTGTTAATGTTATGCCGATGGTAGGGTTGCCAATTCGCAGAAAAAGTGTATTTACAGCTGAACTTCACGAAGTTTAGCCCTGCAACACGGTGAACTACCTAAGCCTTTGAGGTTATCAATATTAAGCTAGTGCAATGAAGACAACTCTATTTACGGAACAGGTGACACCAGTCTAGTTCCTTTTCCAGAAAATTTCGACAGTAGGATAAAAAAAAAATGTCCAATCCCGGATGCCAGTGAATCATAACCACTAGTATCTGTAGAGTTCTGAGTTCAGCTGTCGTTAAGTGATATGCGTTCAATTCCAACACATGCTTACACCACAAAAATTCCTGAGGAGAAAGCTTAAACTTAAAATTTAGGGAATACAGAAGCCTGCTGATACTGCAGATAGGTCGATGCACAAGTCGTTGTAATGCTCAAGGAGTCCGTCTAACGTCGGTCGGCGTGAGAGTGGCAGACCGCGCTGGTATTGAAGGATACGATAACCTCTTCACGGGAGGACTAGGGGAGATATAGCCACTAGAACTTAATTAGTTACTTCACGGATGGGTCGAAACTTGATGATCGTCAAAGGGTACAGACTTTCAGAGGATAGCATTGTTTTTCAGTTGGAGGTTGCTGCTATCAAGCCATTGGCACACCGCTTCGAAGGCTGGTTTCCGTGAGACAAGCTAACATTTACTCAGATATTCAATCGGCTATTACTTCTCACTCATCGCGAGCACTAAAACTATGAAAGAATGCTTGCTATCACTTCCTATGGTGCCGATTTATTTTAGAATTAAAACCGGACAAACTTCAAACGGCGCTCCTCTCGCAGATGGGCTTTTAATCAACTCAATTTACATACGCGGTTGTGAGATCCTTCTGTCCCAAAACGGAAAGTTTAAGGCCAATGTAGCGGCTTTCCATGCCAAGATCATATATCGATTTTCTGACCGGATACTGTCCTATGGAAAATGACGAAGTAAGGCTTAGGATTTTTCAGATCTACATTGCCTCTTTCCCAGTGCAATACCAAATCCAAATTTGAAGAAATTATATATATACGAGTATTTGGTGAATTATAACAGCTGAAACGAATTTTTTTCAGGCTCCTCCTCCAACTTGTGGTTTTGCGTCTTGATATTTTTACCAACAAATTGGAGGGACCTACAGTTTATGCCTCTGAACGCCTGACATATTATTATGAGGGCTTTTATTTCATGTCAGAAATACACTCGGAGGGCTTGACATTCCCTTTCTATAATTTTGGATGTTGTTCGAACCTGAACTCGAACCTAGGCCTTCCGAATTGCAGTACACAGTGCGAACCACTTGGCTATTGTGGTCACCAAATTGTTCACTGCAATAAAAGTGATAGTCTTTACTGTGCCTTGGCTCATCAGCTTTAGCTTTGGATGGATGGATGGATGGATTCACTTGATGGTGAATTAAGAGAGATCTAGCATTTTAGGATCCAAAATACATGTCGTGAACCCCATAAATAGTCTGCCATCCTAACTTTCGAGAATATTTCCCAAACAAAGAATACTAAAATTTAACAGACTGTCCATCCGTGCGATGACTCGCTGATGAGCATCTCGATTAGTGACTGGCAAATGACACGAGTGTTGTTTTGCTCCAAGGCCTGAATCGAAGCGGGATTGTCCGCCTAGACTTTAAACTTTACATATCCTCACGGGAAAAAGTCCAACGGTGTGGTATCACACGATCTTGTTTGCCAATCGACCAGCACAAAATGTGAAATTATCTGCTCACCGAAGTGTTCTCTCAATAAATCCATTGATTGATGCGATGTGTGGGAAGTGGCGCCGTCTTGCTGAAATCAAACGTCGTGGAAATCACGAGCTTCAATTTCAGGCATCAAATAGTCGGTTATTATGTCGCGCTAACGGTCGGCTATTGAAAAATGTACATCTACTTGGATCACCCTTTATTAATAAAATCTCAAATTGTAGCAGATAAAAAGTTCTCTTTCGCCCAGTATTCAATGCTTTGGCAACTCTGTCAACCTGTGAGTAAGATGCTATCTGAAGTAGAAAAAAAATCAAAATAGGCGCGTCACATGGTGGGTAAATATGCGCGCACGACTAAATTAAATCAATTTATATGCAAAATAAGTTTTATTCTTAATTAAATTACGCAGTCATAGACATAATCGCACGTGCACACACACATACACACACATGTTTAACTGGAGGTAATCAAGCATATGAAGGCGAAATTTGCATTTAGGTAAGTACTTGAGCACATGTATGTATGTGCGTGTGTCTGTTTATTGGTCCTTCTGTGTGACTGATGGGGCGTTGTAATGAGTGTCTCGTTATTTGATGAGACTTCCTTCAATCGAGGCTATGCGAAGTTTGAGATTAAAAATAAATCCGCAGCGTTCAAGGAAGGGCAGACCAAATGCAGAAATGCACAGTGCATTTATTACGCATTTCCTTTCTGTATTTTGTATTTTTTATTTTATTTTTTATTTGTTCTTTTTACATATATTTTTTGTTTTTGTTTCGCCCTGCGAGCGATTTATTATCATTAATGCAGTTGGGCGTTGTTGATTGTGATTACTTGCGTTGTGGCGTTTAGTTCCATTCTCGCTATGTATGTGTGTGCGTGCAACCATTTTTTTGTATTTTTTTTGAATTTTGTAGCATCAACAGACACCGCAAATTCATCATCGCTTTATTAAAATTCCTTCGGCGTGCAGACATTTTGCGAGGGCTTAGCCCACTACCAACGAAAAAACAAAACACAAAAAAAGAAAGAAGAAGAAAAATTGACGCATTCCAGTGGCTTTATGGACCCACAACATGTTGCTGGGCGCTGCATGTGAATTATTTATCAGCACATGTGCTTGCATGTACGAGTACGTATGTATGTATGTAAATTTGTTTGTTTAACAGCAACCAAATTGCCGCAGACGCTCAACTGTTTTATCGCGTACGCTTTTGTTTACTGATCTTGTCGACAAAACGTCCTTTTTAAGACAAACATACACAAACACATACAAATATGCAAGCATATGGAGATTACAAATTTATGCCTGCTTGTGAAAACAACACGGCACACACCGTAAATTAAATGAGCGGAAGCTGACTTATCAGCCAAAGAGTGCAAAAACAAAGCATTTACACATGCTATATAAAAGGAGAAAAGGGAAATATATAAAAAGCAACAACAACAACAACAACTAAAAGTGGCGTACACATGTAAAGCGCACATCTGCGCAGGCGCAGCCTTAATCAAAACCGCTCATCACTTGCAGGCAACCCACGCATGCCGAACGAGCTGCAGCATCTCAACTGTAAGCTTAATTCGCTTTGCTGCAGTTGCATATACTCACACTCCCATACATATATACGAAACTCACTTCTCTTTTACACTGCGCATGCGCACCCTAAATTGCACTCCTTTATTTCTGGAAATTTATTTGGCACTCACACCGCCTGAGACCGTTGTGCAGACGATGCGACGGCGAAATTAAAATTGATTGCCGCGCCGCGTCAGACTTATGAGCCAAAACATACTTACATGTGTGCTTTCACACATACATTCAAACAAACACACGTGAATGCTTGATGGGGGAGAGAGTGTGTGGTGAGGTGGTTTCTGCATGAAAGTATATTGTAAATGGTAAAAAAATGTATGAAGAGGTCATCACAAGTATCACCGCGACCACCGCCGTACAGTTCACTGTAAAACAAAGAAAGATGAGATCATTGTGTCGCCGCAAAGCAACTTCATATACGCTTGCGCACACATTCTGACATACTCGTAGCTCGCTGCGCTTGAGTGCAAATAATTCGCTGAATCGCCAACATAATCGTTTATCGTTTATTGTTTTGTATTTAACTCGCTCCACAATGCTTACAAAGAAGGGCTTGCCATATAATTTAAATACTGACATTAAAGTCATCATAAATCGTATCTTCGTTTAAAAAGTATAAATACACAGACAGGCAGACAAACAGGCAAACAGACAGACAGATATTGACACGATTGAGAGACAATTCTTTAGGTAATGAATTGCTGGAAGTTTTATCGTAATTTCGTTATCAAATTTCACATTTCTTCTTATACTTCCTGCAATTCGCCGAACTCGGAAGATATTTTTTATTTTTTTTACATATATGTATATAATTGGCACTTTGTAACCGATAAAGCAATTTTTGGCTGAGCTTCCGATTTTGTAAATTGTAAATTAATTAAATCAGAGAATAAAGCTAAAACTCAAATTTAGAGAAACAGGATCCCGTTGATTATGCAGGTAGGTCTATCGCTGCAGAAGTCGCTCTAATACTCAAACAGTCCGTATCTCCCCGGCAGGCTCGAGAGTGACACACTTCATTGATTCTATTTCATACCCAACTGGCACCGAATCGCTCCATCTTCACCATAACCTTTTCATGACAGGAATGGAGGAGACAAAATCAGTGGAACAAAGGAGCACTTACACATAGCTTCTTCACGGTTGAGTCGAAGCTTGACTGAAATATTGGTGCGAAGTCTTCTATAGAGAATTATCCATAGGTAGGGCGTTTAGGCTACCTGATCATTGCATTATTTCAGTTTTCATAAATTTGGGCTCGAATATCTGATGATAAATTACGACAAATGCCTTAAATTTTTATATTGTAATAAATTTATTATACCTCTGTGAGGGCAGGCAACTTAATGCTGTGTAGGGACTCAGCTTCATCACCAATCAGTTCTTTTCTGACATGTAGTTTAACGCTGCTGGAGAACAGCGACCAAGGTATCACTTCCTAACCCAGGGAGTAACGTGTACCTCGTCTATTGGACGATTAGCTGCCAGAGGGTAATCTCGGTTGCGCTCTAATGGAGCCTTCCGCCTTAGGAACTAATGCTGCGGTAAGACGGCAAGGGGCGCTACTGCGATGAACTCGTTTTTTTTTCCATACACCAGCTTGACCACCGCATCTGCTCAGCCGGTGGTCGTATGCACAAGACGAATAGAAACAAACTACATTCATATAAGAATGAAGGCGTGAAGAAACTGATGAGGAGGTCCCCTACTAGGGTCACTAAAAGAAATGTGGACAGCTATGACTCCGACGAACGAAGCATGATTTCGGTTAGCTCCATGGGGGAAAGAGAGATTTCAGCTAGCCCCACGAAGGACACCGAGAGTATAGAGGACAGAAGAGCACGAAATGAAGAGGCCAAGAAAGTCTTATCGCAATATAAGGTGACTCTGGGTATAGTATAGAAGCTTTGAGCTGAAGTCAACCCAACGCCACGTGAGGTCGTGTGCCTGACGCGTGCAAGGAACACGGTTAGTGCTGACTGGGCACAATATGTGGGAAAGCACTGCAATGCAGTTATCCCAAAATACCAGAGCAGCATAGATGCGAAAGACGAATTTAAGAGTTAGCATTCAGAGTTGTTCGAAAGGTAAGCAGCAAACTCCGCGAACAGCGATATGTCAGAAAGTAGTGATAAATTTGATAAAGAAAAGCATTCCACTTCAAAGGCAGCAAATATTTTTTTCGCACCGTTGCTAAATGAAATAGTCAAGCAACACTTAACTCTCGCATTACTGAACCGCAGCAAGACTTATGGTCAAATGACCACTGGAAAGTGGAAATCAGCAGAGAGAGCGTGCGGTTACCCTTGATATCGTTTGATGTTGCAGACTGGTATAGTGGAGTCAAGTTCATATAGAGCAATGATTCAGCGACACTAGATTGGCTAAAGGGAGTGATTCCAATCCTCCTAGGTTAAAATGTGAAGTTAGAAGTAGTGGATGAAACTTTGATCCCGCCTGTAAGTAAGTAAATTGTACTGAGTCAGAACAGTTCTTTAAATCTTTTGGTATTGTAGCTGAATTCTATTACCTGTTTTACCCCTGCTAACTTTTGCCAATACCTTTTTCTTATGTGCTTCTCTTCTACTCCTAATTGTAAATTTCTAATGTGTGAAACCCGATGGGAAATAAAGATTCAGGACCTCTGGGTTGCTGACGCTTCTTTTGCTAATTGTCTGCTTGTTCGTCTCTTTGTATTTTCTGGAGCCCACATTGGCTGAACTGTGCTATACTTAGCCTAGCTGATTTAGGTGTTTGCATAGCTTTATCTCACATGATGAAAGTGCTTTAAGTGCTGATTACTATTGAGATAGTTTGCTTGCCTCTAGTAAATCTTTGATTCTTTCGTTGGTTTTAGAGTAATTTGCGTACCAGACACGCGTACGTGCTGAAATTGTACTCTCTATTTATATTTGATTCCAAGATAATTTCTCTTCCATCGGTATATTTCTTTTCGAAACTATTCCCTTTTGGTAAACTGTCTTCCCCGTACATCGCCACAGGTATATTTTCCATAATTTTGCCTCGCTGCTTTATTTTTGGTAGACTAACGGTTATATTTTCTAAATAACTCTGAAACTATGCTAGTACGAGGGTTACATCATATATTTCGAAGCACTTCCAAGCAAATGGTTACTTGTTTTTTTTTTTGGACTTGTCGCAACCCTACCGCTAGAACAACGCAGAACAGTAAATTCTGAGTGGTACACAACCGTTTGTTTGTCAGTTGTTTTTCAAGAAGTCAGGTAAACTAATAGCCGAAGGCGGCTCACTCTTCATTATGAGTCCCCACACATCGACTGAAACAACTGCATTCTTGAGCACTCAAAACATCATTTTGATGAGACATCCAACCTATAATTCTGAATTGGCATTGAATAAATTCTTTTTATTCCCGTGCGTAAATGCAAACTGAGAACGCAAGAAGAGGTGATGGATGTGTTCAGAATGAATGTTTTTTAAATATCTCTCAATCAGAGTGGCGAAAATGCTTAAAAATTTGGTACAAACTATTACAAGAGTATGTAGATCTTCATGGAGAATATTTTGAAAGACAGTTAAGCGGTTATCGATGACTGATATTTGTATTTTTTCTCTAATTCCGATATATACATATATATATATATATATATAATTCAAACCTCGTATTAACTTTTTTTAAAAATACTATTTTTCGATTATTCAGTTAAATATCAGCCATGAGACAGTGACTGAGCACAGTCAGATCAGTTCTTTCATCATTTCTCAATAAAAGAAACTCCTCTCATGCCATGATAAATTCGAAACAATGATTTACGAGTACACTTCATTCAATTCATTGCGTTTGATTAAAAATACGAGTATAGCGGCAGCAAAAAAAAAATCTGTAATTTGCCGCAATTCAATGCGAAATGCCAGTTGCAGAATTGGAAATTACGAAAAAAATGGATAAGGCCAACAGGAATGAAGTAAGTAAATGAATTCGCAACAAATGGCACTGACAAAACCTTCAACAGAAACCGTAGAGAAAAGGAAAAACGAACGAAAGCCATTATGGGAGAAGATATCGAACTATAGACGCGTACACATACCTGCGCATACATAACCGATAGCGGAAACTCCCATTTAAAATTTCTAATTTGGACTAGTATTTAAGGAATGAAATTATACCAGTTCGATATTTCTAGGCGAATAAATGAAAGTAGCGAGCACTGCCCTCATGGCAAGTGGTACTTCTTCTTGGCTCAAAATATTGTAGCTATTTCTTTCACGTTTTGGTTGGTGTGATCATGATAATCAATAGTTCGTATTTCATTTCTTGAAGTGGTAATTTTATACACATTAATGAACTAGTATTTTACCAGTTAGACTATAACGTGTTTTGTTTTTGAAAATATCTTACGCTAAGGAGGAAAAGTGTTCCAAGCTGTACTAGTTGGAATGACTCTAACAAAGGAAAGTCTTCTCAAATGTACTAGTTAGAATGAAATTGCAAACTAGTTGCATTTTTGTTCACAACTAGTAACTTTACCCGCCTGGGTTAGTGTAAATGTCTGTCTTTTTTTGTGCTCGTAAAAAAAGCTAACCAATTTGAAATTGCAGCGGAAAAGCAGCACTGCTATGAATTTTAGGGAATATGAATAGTCATTGGGTTCCGCAAAATACAATTCCGAAAAAAGAATCCCCAAACTAACTAAACAACCAACAAAATATTCAATTCAATTTTCGTTATTGTCAAACACACTTTTCTAACGCAAACACACAAATTTACATACATTTACCATGTGCTTGTCTATGCATGCTGCCCTGCGTTTGAATGGCGGAGTTGCAGGCAGGAAAAATGCTAAAATTCATGCAGATATTTTTTGTTTGCTTGGCGGGGAGCAAGGGCGGCGGTAGAAAATTGCAACTAGAATGCTGTGCCGTGCAACCACGCTATGTGTGGAGGGGGGAGCACGCCCACTAAACTAACGGTAACTAATATTGCTGGCAAATAACAACAATTACAACAAGTGTAGTGTTGCTCCAGCAATGTCGATTAATCGAGTTTATTTCGGTTTGACGCTTTGGCGCTCGCCGAAAATTCCAATTTCCACGCCAACTGCACTCGAACAAAAAAAAAAAATAATAATAAAGAACATGGAATATTCATGCCATTTCACGCACGTACATACATACATATGTATGAGTGTAAATACATGCACATACACCTACACTTAGCTGGCTGGTTCTTCGTTTAAGGTTAAGGGTTTCCAAGCGTTTCCAAAAAAAAAAAAAAAAACTATTTGTTCCATGCACGCAAATAACACACCGGCAAACACATACGAGTACATACTGTTTATATGTAAGTATCCGCATAGTTGCACCTAAATACCCTCTATGTGTGTTTCTGGAATATTTCCATCTTTTGCTACTACCTTTCTGTTGTTCTCCTTCGCTCTCTCTCCCACTTCTATTCGAATTTTTATGGCTACGTACATGTTGTTGCTGTTGTTACTGTTCCACAATGGCAGCAACATATCATGTTGACAGACAAACAATGTTTCTAATTTTTAACACAAAAATTTCAGGAAAAAATCGTGTAGTTTGTATTGAAAAAAGCTACTGTTATCGAGCTTAGGAAAAAGTTAGCTTTAAATAGTATGAGAATTTGCATGTTTTATGTAGTGTACTATTCTGTTGTGTGACGGTGGTTGTGTGGCCTTCGGTGAAATTGCCAGCTGTGTTAACCCAGTAGCCAATTGTTTTCTGGTTCAAAGTGAAAGGGCGAAAACTTATTATTCTTCTGCTCGGTTTTAAATGATATTAGTTAGTTCATTGAGAGATTTCCATTGATCATAACTGAATTCGAGGCCCTCTTCGAAAAAGCTTGATGGATTTCATAACAGTGAAAGTGACCTAACCATAACAGTGTAAATCGAACTTCTTGGCGTTAATTCATTACAGAAAACTTCTACAGCTGATATCATTAGGCGCACTTGGAAAACGTGGTTGGAAGCATCTTCGTATAGGTCATTTCGTACGCCTCTAGTAAAACTTATTAGAACTAGCAATTCGTCATTCGCTAATTAAAATGTAAAGACTACGGTGAACAACTGTACGTTGATTTAAAAATCTTGGATATGTTGCTCGGACATCGGATAGTAGATATCCAAACAATTCCATGCGAAATAACTTTGTTACCACCACATAAAGTTCTTCTTCCACCGCTTTACATACATTTGGTTTTGATGAAGCAATTTCTTAGGTCACTTACTAGAGATGAAAATCGTTTCAAATACTTAATACCAAAGTTCCTGGACCTCTCAGAGGTGTTGTTGAAGGAAGGTGTTTTCGTTGGACCATTAAACGTGCTGTGAGGTTTCCAACTTTTTTAAAGAAAAAAAAAAAAAACAGAAAATTCAAATTTAACGAGTAATGTGTTTTATCATTCAGAAGAACATTCTTTGGCATTTGTATTTTGAGGATTATCTCTTTAAAATGTTGGCCGCGGCTACGCCTCAGATGGTCCTTCAGTTGAATACAATTTCGGCTGGTAATTGGCGACTGACACGCGTGATGTTTTGATCCAAGGTCTGAATCGAAGAGGGATTGTCCGCATAGGCTTTAGAACTTACTTATCCTCACATGCTTTTGGTGGTCAATCGAACGGCCTAAAACGTGAAGTCCTGTACTCACCGAAGTGTTCTCTCAACAAATCCATTGATTTATGGTGTGGGAAGGGGCGCCGTCTTGTTGAAACCAAATGTCGCGGAGATCACGAGCTTCAATTTTAGGCATCAAATAGCCGGTTATCATGGCGCGACAACGGTCGCCATTTCACTGGCATTATTTTGAAGAAGGTTTGTGGCCCACAAGCCACACCAAACCATTTTTTTTCTGGATCAAATGTCAGCTCTTGAATGTCTTCAGTTTGCTCTTCGGCCCAAATGCGGCAATTTTGCTTGTTTTGCTTGAGCCAAAAATGAACCTCATCGCCGAGCATAATTTGGCTCGAACGGATCTTCATGGAACTTTTCAAGAGCCCATAGAGCGAAGTGATGTCGTTGCGAAGGTCGAGCGGCTTCAGTTCTTGCACAATCTGTATTTTGTACGCTTTCAATTTAAGATCTTGACTTAAAATGTGCCAGGTCATTCCATACATAAGTCCGAGTTGCTGCGAACGGCGCCGAATTGACTCTCCATGGTCTTCGTGTACACTCTCAGCTACGGCCGCTCTATTTTCTTCACTGCGTGCTGGACGTGGTCTATTCGATGGAATATTATCCAATAATGAATGCTGGGTTTCCAGGTGGATGATGGTATTGCGAATAGTACCCTCAGTAGGCCGATTATAAGTATGTTGACCATAATGTGAGCGAAGCGCGCGAAACACATTCTTTACAGAACGTAAATTTTCGTAATAAAGTTGAATAATTTGTAAACATTGTTCAGATGTAAGTCTTTTCATGATGAAATGCCAAACAATGCTGAACAAAAATAACATGAGAGTTTGACACGACTACGTGTGATCTGTCAAAAAAAGGCTATTGAAAGAAGTACCTCTGCTTGGATCACGCTCTATAACCATAACGGATATAAAAAGAGAAGGATGGATGGTTTTTAAAGATGTCATGGCGAAGGAAAATCATTAACTACAAAACCAAAATCGTTAAAAGCTTTTTAAGCTGAAAACTACTTTTTTTTTAATCCCATTACGAATATTTTGAACTAAACTTTGGAGATGGAGGTGAAGAACAAAGCGAATAATTTCACGAATATATTAAGCAGATAGAAAAAAATACCATGGAAGATGGAGCATCTCAACATTGACAGAAAACTGTTGGGCGCTTCGATGAGACCTTTAAGATGCTCCCTTTAAGTGAAATCGTACCAAAGAAAAGCGTTTAACGCTTAATATTTAAGGTAGAAAAGAAAAAAATATAAATAATTTATGTGTTTCATTTTATTTTTTCAAGATTGTCAAAAAACATCACGTTCTATGGCAAAACACAAAACACGCCCAAGTAAGAATTACGCAAGAAATCCAAAAAGAATCTCGAAAAGTTTTTAATATTTACAGTTGTTTTAGTTTTCGATTTTTCCGAAGGTTTATAAACAGTAGCTGTAAAATTTAGATATCTGTTTCGAAGTAAAAATGCTGTTCTTGTTTTCTTTTCATATTTCTGAGATTTAATACGTATTTTGAAATTGGCTTTTTCACAAGAAAAAAAAAAAAAAAATAAAAATAAAAAATAAGAAAAGTTCAGATAAATTAACTTCTCATTCGCTCTCGCTTAAAAACAATTTCCATAAATTATTATGGAAAAATTAAAAAATTTGATAACTTATATAAGATTTTGAAATGACTAACCCGCTTGGTCCGATTTTTTTTGTTTGCTGGCATGTCAGTAGTTACCAACGCAAACTTTTTCAACTACTGGGGAAATTGAACAAAGTGTGCTTATAGTCATTTATAGGTAGCAGCGGCGCTTAACGGTTTTAGCTTGTTAGACGGGAATTCGTTTAGGAGTATCCATCAAAGTTGTTTTTAATTTTGTACACTTTACAATTTCATGTGATGGCAAAAAAAAAGGGAGAAAAGCGAGTATCAAATGAGTAATATTTCGAAACTGTCTGTCACTCAATCCAACCATGTTTCCATCTCCCATCCAACTTTTTGTATAGTATTTACCCTCAATTACATTTATAGCAAAACAAAAGCTCTGTTGGAATGTGAACAGCTGAAGAGCTCTTGTTGGCACACAAAAAAAATTTTTTTAAATATATAAAAACCAAAATAAAATTTGGAAAATAAATAACAAAAATGAGAGGAATACTTGCAAAAGCCGAATAAAGACGATGGTGAGTGATGAATGAGTGTGTGAGCGTGTGATTGAGTGACAGTTGCAAATAATAAAAATTGAAATTGAATTGAAACAAAAGGAAAATAAAGTGTAGATGTGAGACGGTGAGTGTTACAAAATTTAATCATAAACACCCAATAAATCAATGAGTAAGGAAGTCATGGACCTGTCAGCTGATGTCACAATGTCATTGAATGAGCACAGTTGAGCATGCAAAAGCAGAATAGCAAATGTCGTTGTAACACTGGCTGTCACTTTGATATTGACAATTGATACTCAATCGTTTGACAGTTGATACGTAAATAGAATGGAGAAGAAAATTATACTGAAATAAAGGGAGTGCAATAATTTTTAGATTAGATTACTGTTTGATTCTCTGTAAAGCTATTTAACACTGGAAAGCCCAAAAGGGCAAAAAGGTATATTGTGAAAGAGGCTTACATCTAATAATAATAAAACTAACCGCGCTTTAAAACTGAGTTCCTTCACCAATTTATTTTAGTAAAATGAAGCAAGCATTTCGGACCTTGAATGGCAGCAGACTAAAGATCCTATAATTTATGATCACCATCTTTCTTTCTGCAGAACGTCGGGCGCTCAAAGATTAATGATGTAGTGTCTCTGCACGTCCCTTGAATTTCCTGCATTTGTTGTCTTAAACCGGGTCTTACTTGAAGCATGATATACCAACAGGCAATGCTCTATTAACCACTCTACTTACATTCCGGAGTCTGACTTTTTGTTGCTAGTAGAAAATTAGTAAAATTTGTGTTATATAATTTTCCTTATACTGCAGCATTTTGCTGATTTCCAGAGCCTTTTAGCCTGTTTTGATAATGGAAACTCCATAGCCACTGTCTTTAGCCAGTTCATCGGCTATGTCATTGCCCTCGATACCCATGAGCCCTGCTTCTGTTCTTAGACAAAGTATCCAACTGTTTAGCCAACAAACATTTGAGTTGAGACGAGCTAGAGTGAGAAGGTGAATCCCCTGCTGTTGTACATACTTTTGGGACCCACCACATAAAATATATACTCCAATTAAGAATCATTATAAGCCTCCGATGATGGATCCCAAAGGATCACGATTGGAGGGAATGCATCTGGAATGTCAGGTCACTTAATTGAGAAGGTGACTTTTCATTTCAGCTGGTTGATATCCTTGTAACACTAAAGGCTGACATCAATGCCGGCCAAGAAGTGCGATGGACGCAGCAAGGACAGAAGATGGTGGGTTCTTGTAGAATCTACTACAGTGGCTATTTAAAATAGCGCAGGTTTGGTTGTTGTTTTCTGATGGGAAAGACTTCCTCGCCGAGTCATGACATGTACCTCAGTGAATGAATGTCTCGCCACAATCCGCTGATAGCTGATTTGCGCCCACGCCCCGATGGAAGTGAATGAAGCAGTGACCAAAGATGTTCCTATAACGAACTTACCCCCGCCACGATGTCCCAATCCTCCTAGGCAATTTCAACGCCAGGGTGGACAAAGAGCATATTTTTGGCGCAACAGTCGGAAAATTTAGCTTTCACAACGAAAGTTTCCAGGATCTAACATCGACCCGGATCACAATCTTATCGCTACAAAGAGCACCCTTTAACAAACACAAGGATGGTTCGATGACGAAAAGTTGCAATCACAGCAGACAGCCAGCAGTTTTTTTACTCGACTTGTGTTCTCTGCCTGCTAAATCCAAATAGTTACCATGTGCTAATTCGTGGAAAATACCCGAGAGATACGAATATATAAACACCACCTTTTCCGGGTAAAATCTCCAACAAGGGAGTACAATTGAAACTAAAGTCGTCTTTCGACGAACCAAAATCAAATTCTACAAGTCACTCATCATTCCCGTCCTAATATATGGTGCAGAAGCTTGGACAATATCGACAACCGCCTACGAAGTTGCAGTGTGAGAAGGACGGTGATAGGCCCCAAGTGCAGCTCAATATTCTTTAACATGTGTCTAGGGCGCAAAGGCTTGCTATCCAACACAATTTCCAGGTACTTAGTGATGTAAAGTAATCTCTTCTTGCTCCGGTTTGATTCAAGTCGGTTGTATATGCTTGTGAATAGGATAAGTTCCGTTTTATCAAGATCCCACTGAGTTAGCACAATTATGTTTTTGTTCTCAGTGCCTGATTCGTCTTGCACATCCCACTTGGGATAATCGAAATGCCATCTGCATAAGTCTTGAGCTTCGCAGCCCTCAACAATCTGTTGACTACGCGAATCTAAGGAAGAGGTGATAATTCCCTTCTCTGTAGTGTGCCTCTATACGCCTCTCACACTATCACGTATGGTCCCCATTGAAAATGACTGTTAACGTTTGTTTAAGGATGTTGTTAAACGTTTCGGATATGTCCAGAAAAATTCGTATGGCATGGTGTGCTTCTGAGAGCAGCTTCTTATCCTCGTGTGCTTGATATGAACATTCGCCGAATACACATTTTCTGCCTTGGGTAGTAAAACAACTCACGCTCTTGGACATCGGATAGATAGTTAATCAGTGTACGAGTGATAATAATTTCTTACTAATGAAGGCACTTACAATTCTAAGCCGCCGGTGATTTTTCGTGAATCCTTCATTTCATATCATCAGATACAGACAGAGCTTTTAAAACTGCGAACTTCACCAGGCCCGACCTATGTTAGAGCAAAACTAATTTCGTGAAAACCTAAATTTTGATGCTATATTCTTCCTCTATCTGAAATTTTTTATAGAAATAAACAAAATTTTCTATATGAGTTTGGATCAAACCACTGTTTAAGGAACTTCTCATATTCGCGCTGAATATGAGCCTTAAAGTCACTCTTAACCTTTGTCTCAAGACACTGTTCAAATTTGTATGGGAAAAATGCGAAAAAAATTAAAGCAAAAAAGAGACGTCAAAAAGCATATTAAATTAAAGGTCACACTCGACTGGGAGAATGTAAAAGTTTATCAGACAGAAAAGCTCAGTATTGCAAATTAGATTACGAACGAGCATTTGCGTTAGCAGCAAACTTTCCAAAAAAAAAAAAAATAAATAAAATAAAATAAAAAATCACAAACACATAAGCATAAGTGAGCATAAAATAAGATATTCACATGCTTGTGTTGCAAGTTTCCAGACGTCACCGGCAACAATCGTCACACATGGCACTTGTGGCAAGCAAAGTTATGCATACGCTTATATATGTAGTTGCAGGTTGGGTGAGTTGAAGCAATCTACCTTACAGCTGTCACCTCTTTCTCTCAAATTCATCGGTACCATTTTTGGACTCAACCTCCTTATGCGCATATATATGGTACATATGAACGTCTACTTTCGACACACTCGCCTTGAAATTCGCCTTTGCCACAGTGTGAAAATCTTTTCGCTGCTTCTGCTGTTGCTTCGCCGTCGTCGCAGTTTCAATGTGCGTCACGTACATAATTTTGTATTTAAAATAATTACACTTAATAACATTAATAATAATCTTAAATGATAACGATGTTGTTTATAATAATGTTTACGCATAGCAAAGCAGGTTGACACAACGCGCCAGCCAGCGTAAGACGGCAGGTAGATGTGGAGTCCTGCTTAAGGTTAGCGCATTATTTTAATGTAAATGAACTGCAATAAACGGAACGTGGTTACGAGCAGCATGTGCGGTGGCATCGACGACTCAATAGAGAGCGTGGAAGAAGGTGAGAGAGAGAGAGAGGAGTAGGAGGACAAGGAAATAGACGAAATTTGGGAGGGTGAAAGGGTGAATGAAGTTAAAGCTTAAAGATTTTGATATTTTTGTGATAAATACAAACGCACGTCTCAGTAATTACTTCTATCTTCTTCTGAAATTTAAAACAGAATTGCTACCGCTTTCTTGAAAACATAATAATATGTTTTGTTACAAATAAATTTACATATAATTGTTAAGTTTTTAAAAAATTTGAAGCGAAATTTACTTAATTACTGCTTTTACTCCGTAATGTGGAGTTGTAGTTGTAATTATTTTAGGTAAGTTTCAAATTTAACAATATTGCTTAAACTTATGGTGATTACACTGAAAAAAAAATTTGAATTATGATATCAATTTTGTGATCTCTTCTACAGAAATTGCAACGTTGCCAATTTTCGTCGTGGGAATTCAACGTTTAGAAAATTTCTGTTAGACTGCTGAGGTTTAGAATTGTGAATTTTTGAACAGTATTCCATAATCGATTGTTCCGACATTGAAAATCCAGATAGTACATAACCCAGAAAAAGTTAAAAGCAAGCACGACAACTCTTTATCCAGAAAGTATGAAATAAATCACCAGTGGTTTTCAGTCAAAGCGAGACGTTTCATATATGATACTTTAAAATTCAAAACTTTTAATGCAAAAATATATTTTACCTTACATATTTAGCTCTGCAGCTCATATTATTTTCTTCAGCACCAAATTGAAGAATTCGTACGATAAGAGTTACGCTGTATTAAACCTCGTTTGGTATCGAACGGCTCGAAGAGGTCCTACCTAATTCTGACTGAGCTTCTGGTATTATCCAAGTTCCATTTACATAGTCACATATGTTTTGCAGTGATATCAAATTCAGACATGGCGACGTAGAGGCAGCCCCTCATCGTGATCTCAAAGGCAGCTTTAAAATCGATGAAAAGGTGGATTGTATTGATTCTTTTCTCTCGGGTCTTCTTCAAGATGGTGGATTTACTAGACCTAACGTTACACTGATAAGGTCCAATCAGTTTGCTGTCGGTGGGCTTTAATATACCATAGTAAGACACAGTTTTTTGACAATATTAATTTCTTTTTTTCAACGTAGTTTCCTTCAAGGGTGATACATTAATTATAGCGACCCTCGAATTTAGTACGATTTGTCCTTCGAAATAGGTCTCTTCATTAGGCGAAAATTTCATCCAAGCGAACAGTTTTTTGAGATCTGACAACAGCCAATAGTAGATGGGGGCCAGATCTGTAAAATACGGTGGATGTGGAAACAATTCGAAGCCCAATTCATGGATTTCACCGTTTCAGACGCTGAACCTTGCCAGCCGGCTGTTACATTTTGTTTATCCTTGCGAGCAGGTTCACCATGTAGAGTGGACTCGAATGACTGTCCATTAGACTTCGGAATGATGACGCCATATTTCATCTATTGTCACATATTGACGGTAAAACTCGGGTTTATTACGCTTGAGCATCTCCGAACACTGATCTGAATCATCAATTCGTCGTTGTTCTTGGTTAAAAGAGACCTCACGCATCATCCAATTTGCAAAAGCTTTCTCATACCCAAATATTCTTGAATTATATGACGTACGCATTCAGTTGATATCTTCAGAGGATTTTATATCCAGACGTGAGACAATAATTTTCAGTCGTCCTCGTCTGGCAATACTGGTTAAAAGCTATTTGAAAAATTGTGGCTAGGAGGCTTTTCCTCACTGGCCCTAGCCACTCAGACCCTGCCCTTTCCGACTACCATTTTTTCAGGTCCATTTCGAATACGGTTTTTTATCAGAACAGGCTACCAACTACTGGCTTGACTCTTGGCCGTCAAGCCTTTGCGCATGTTTTTCATAAATAAACGTTCAAATTTAAAAAAAAGCCGCACAAGCTAAACTATAAACCTTATTACTATATGAAGTGTGTTCAAAAGAAAAGGTGAATTTTGAATTTTTTTTTTAAAGTACTTATTTATTCAACAATATCTAGTTTGTCCTGTTCGAAGTAATCCCACTCGGATATAATACACTTGTGTTAACGCTTTTTCCAATCCTCGAAGCATTTCTGAAATGCGCTTTTCGGTATACCCATCAGCTCTTTCTTCGACTTGATCTCATCAGTTGTGTCAGAATAGGAAAAAGTCGCAGGGAGCCAAATCTGGTGAATACGGTGGTTGAGGCATGATTACGGTTTTGTTTTTGGCCAAAAAATCACGAATAAGCATTGATGTGTGAGCTGGTGCATTATTGTGATGCAGAATTCACGATTTATTATTCCATAATTCTAATAGTTTGAGCCGTATTGCTTCGGAAAACGTTACATAACTTCCTTTAGTATTCCTTATTAGCTGCACGACCTTTTAACAGGAACTCATGGTGCACCACACCATCGTTATCAAAGAAAACAGTGAGCAAAACATTCACCTTTTTCTTTGAACATACCTCGTATTTCGATTTAAATTCGCAATCAAGTCTTTCTCAATTTCATAAGCAGCAGCAACTCATATTCCGCACCACTTTTTAAATACAAACACTTATATTCCTAAAATAAAAAAAATATAGTTTAAATAGATAAATGCAGTTTGGAATGCATGAAATGGATTTTAGAAAACCTCAAAAATAGTCAAGAAAATTTTTTTTGGAATTGAAAACGGTTAGAGTAACATAAATTCAATTTTTAAAAACCCAACTTATGTTTTCTAAATACAAATTTACCATCCTTTATTTTGAGCTGTACAATTCAGATCTCTATCCAAATTGTCGAATAAGTCTGTTTAATTTATGCGTTTAATTTCTCACAGTGTAAGTCAATGACTTTCAGCTTCTTCAACCATCTAGAACCATTAAGTACAAATTAGTTGGCTTTTCCTGCTTTCAAAAGTTAAAGAACAAAATTCAAAGTCAAAACGCATTTCAATCAAAAATAAAGTGATCGAGATTGCTATAGAAGGCGATCGTGCACGCCCTCCACATAGACCTTGCAGCTCATCAATACAGCTTAGTGCGCAAGCGCGCCATGTCATCGTCATCAGCAGCGACAGCGACGCCAACGGTTTATCCGCTCTAATGATCTTCTAATCCGCCATTTGATAGACTACCACGTTCCAGCACTTAGGTCATTGAATACCAAATGTCTACATATTACAATGCAATGGAAAGACCGAGCGCTTTTCAGTGCGAGCGGCCATGGTAATTCAGCTTATGATATTGACCAAGCCAAGTTGCTTTTGCTTTGTGTATAGCAGACAAAAACCTCTTGGCTTTAAATATACAAAAACAACAACAGAGCTATGCCAGCAAATATATTTGTAATAATCTGCAGTTAGTGGACGCATTTATTGTTCGTCCAGTCATCATGACACGGCTTTATTGCGCCAGTCCAGTGAGGAGTTGTAAGTGGTCTGCGTCAGCATTGGCGCGTTAACAAGCGTGAATTGACCAACTACTCTTCGTGTTGCCATTTAATTGTCACGGTCATTGTTGTTTCGGTTTGTAACTCATATTCTTCCTCTTCCTTTCCTTCTTCTTCTTCGTATTCCGCATGCAACTCATGGTTTATTCGTTGTTCGCGACCTATTGTTGCGGTCGGTTGGCTTTGTGTACTCAAAGCCTTTTTTTTGTACCCTATTTAGGGTGCCAAGTGTGGAGACCTATGCGTGACAACAGCAGAGAGGTATACAGATATTAATACATATGTGCATACATAATTCACATAGTTGAGCCACTTGCAACACAATGGGCTCTTTAATTGTAATTAGTCCGGATCAATGATTGAGCAAATAGCCAGAGCTATAGCTTTGTCACTAGGTCATCAACGGACAATTTCTTGGTTGAACACTCAACGCTGAATAATTTGGTCGCCACTTATTGTACGTGTTTTCGGCAGTGTTTTTTTATTCACTTTCTTCTACACTTCACTTCGTTTTCTTTGTTGCGACAGTTGCATGTCAACTCATTTCACTTACCTCAAACACACTCAATTTGAGAATTTTCCCAGTCTGGGTACTCACTGTTTTCCCAACGGATGGAAGTGAGTTTGCTGAATTTGTCACCTGCTTCCTTTAACACTTACGCACGTTACACGCTGTGCTGGGAACTGTTTCGTGTAACAAATTTTGAGCGTTAGAAATGCGTCATATGACGAAATAACCCTTTCATATTTTGAAAATAGTTGAAAATTGTAAAAACTTCCGCTTTGCTTCCGTGGTTATGAATAAAGTAAATTAATTAAATAAATAATTCAATGAAATGAGTATTCGAAAGAGTTTAATTACTGGTTTTTACCCAACAAGTCTTTCACACCTGCTTATGTATACCACGCGCAACTCGAACAAGAGAGGGCTGACCTTGTGAGCTAGCATGATGGAAACGCAAAGTACGACTTGTCACGGAACCAGTTGAAGAAGGAAATATATGATTTCCATGCAAAAACCCTTATTCCGAGTTCCCTTAAAGGATAATCCAGAAACGGATGTCAAAATTCATTGCTTTCAGTTTACAAATATCGTAGCAACTTCCCTTTTTTTGTTCATTGAAAGCTGATATTTGAACCATTGGAAGATGTGATTTTGTGTAGGATTTTTTGATTTAAGTAAGAGTCATTTCCGGCATATGCTTGTGATACTTATACATGGATAGACTCAGATAAGAAAAAAGTAGTTAATTCATTCACAATTGGGTCGACGGAAAACTCAGTTGGGTTGACGGAAAAACCAGCGGGAGAGTTTTCCAAGGACACTTATCCGTCGGCAGGGCGTTCAAACTTCCAGAACATCATATCGTGTTTGAGCTACTATTACGGCAGCCGTGGACAAATTGCTTTCCGAGGCCGGTTTCTGTGAGGCAGGCTAACATAAACTCAGTTAGCCAATCGGCTACTACGTTCTTGGGCTCTCTCATAGGGAGCTCCAAGACTGTGAATGATTAACTTATACCATAAATAAAATCAAATGTGTACCAAAATACAGCGGACTTGTTTGGAGCTGCAGTGCTGATGAGCTTGTGGGTAATGTTGAATAAAGCGCAAATAGGCGAACCTCTGTTAACAAGTTGTCTACTTCTGCACAGAAAGGTCTTGAAACAACCCAATGAATGCTGGGTAAGCATCTCAACATGTGCTCTTGCGAAATTCTTCTGAACTAAGGTAGACCGTGTAAGGTTAGGAAACTCGATTCCTTTTGTTGTTTTGATCTTCCGACAGGGTGGTCGTGGTCGTTCTAGGAGAGAAACTAGGCATTGAAGATGGCGGAGCGTCGAAACCGGTTTGTCGCAAAACCAAAATTGACAAGGAATGACGGAAAATCGTTCCTTATAAATCACGTTAGGAAACTCCTTTCCATCCCTAGAACCAAAATCTTGCATATAGTGGGAGTTTTGCCGGACTTTGCCGCGGTTTGGAATTTTTCCGTAACCTCCTAGTTATAGTTATCCGGAAGAAGAGATAAATCAAGTATGCATTTTTTCATAAACTGTACAGCGACTTCTACCTAACCTAATTTAATATAAGTATACCCCATTCATGGAAAGCCTTTTTTGCAAAAATGAGATAAATGACATGAACAAAATGGCAAAGTCCCTTTATCGTAAATCTAAGATATTTTTACCAAAAATATTTGGAAAAAGAATATTTTTTCATATTTTGGAGTCACGATAGCTTTTATTTCTAAACTACAAGAAATATCTACGCTCGTGGGTCTTCTTATAAAATATATTATATTAAATAGGCAAACGGAGAGACTAGGCGTAGCTCAAGTATGGCTTTTCCAGGTGTCGTCGAATTTATGCCTCTCAAATTTTGAATGCCATACACTTTGGAAGAGTAATTTAAATTATCTATGGTTGGGATTTTTCTGAGAGCTGAGGGGAGAGCCGATTTCTCCAACTTGAAAATTCCACATATTGTGTGAGAAGAAGATGTAAGGTTCTATGGGTTCACGATCAGATCGTTTGGTGATACAACTTAACTTTCGAGTACCTAACCTCATATACCAAATTTTTTTTCTCGGTAGAAAATCATTGTTTTATATACCTGAAGGATTTGTTGAACTAACGGTTGTTTGTAACGACATAAAATAATCGAAACAAATACGAAATGACAAGACGAATCGAATAAATGACTGTCCGTCCTGAAGTAAGTAAATACGGATTGAGATATTTTGATAAAATTTGAGTGTTTACAGCAACCTCACATCAAACAACTCTCCTCAACCCATCTCTGTTGATATGTTAATATTTAATGCGGACTACAGTTATACCAAATATAGATGAAATAGATCCGGAAATAGACTTATTTGTGCAAAAAATTATTCAAACAAGCTTACCTCTAAAATAACTGGACTTTGGTCCCGCTGTTGTTTTCTTTTGGCTTTCTTGCATGATAATATACAGGGTGATACAAGTAGAGGTACTTTTCTGAAGAGCCTTTTTTACAGATCATGCGTGAATGGTGTCAAGCTGTCATGTTATTTTTGTTCAGTATTGTTTGGCATTTCATCACGGAAAAACTCCTGAACTACGTTTACAAATCACTCAACTTTATTACGAAAATTCATGTTCTGTAAAGAATGTGTTTCGCGCGTTTCGCTCTACTTATGGTCAACATAACCGGCCTACTAAGCGTACTAGCATTCGTACCAAGCATTCATTATGGGATAATATTCGGCCGAATACATCACGCCCAGCACGTAATGAAGAAAATATAGCGACCGTAGCTGAGAGTGTACATGAAGACCGTAGAGAGTCGATTCGGCACCGTTTGCAACAGCTCGTGCTGACGTATGGAACGACTTGGCGCATCTTAAGTCGAGATTTTAAATTGAAAACTTATATAGTACAGCTTGTGCAAGAATTGAAGCCGCTCGACCTTCCCAAACGGCATGGTTTCGCTCTATGGGCTCTTGAAAAGTTCCAAGAAGATCTGACGTTTTCGAGCCAAATTTTGTTCCGCGATAAGGGTATTTAAACATGCAAAATTGCCGCATTTGGGATGAAGAGTAATCTGAAGAGATTGAAGAGCCATTTCGCCCAGAAAAACGACGGTTTGGTGTGTTTTGTGGCCGGTGCAATCATCGCTTTATATTTCTTCAAAAATGATGCTGGTGAGAACGTAACCGTCAATGGCGATCGTTATCGCGCTATGATAACCGACTATTTGATAGGAGAAATTGAAGCTCGTGATCTCCGCGACATTTGGTTTCAGCAAGACGGCGCCACTTCGCACACATCGCCTCAATCAATGGATTTATTGAGAGACCACTTCGGTGAGCAGATAATTTCACGTTTTGGGCCGGTCGATTGGCCACCAAGATCATGTGATATCACACCGTTAGACTTTTCCCTGCAGGGTTATGTAAAGTCTTACGTCTGTGCGGACAATTCCCCTTAGATTCAGGCCTTGGAGCAAAACATCACGAGTGTCATTCACCAGTTACCATTCGAAATGCTCGAACGAGTCATCTGCCAATTTGACTCAACGGATGGACCATCTGAGACGTAGCCGCGGCCAACATATGAAAGAGATAATCTTCAAAAAATAAATGTCAAAGAATGTTCTTTCGAATGATAATAAACATTCCCCATTAAATTTTGAATTTTCTGTGTTTTTTTCTTTAAAAAATAGGGAAGTTGGGAATGGGTAAATACCTACATTTCTTTCTGTAAGTAGTCAACAATTTAAAGTATATTATGAGAGCTTATATGTGCATAAATAAAAAAGTGAGCTCGACATATAAATCGTTCGACTTCAAATGCACAGACCCTTCTACTTACACAAGTATTGATTTCCATCACTTGGCTTGCAAGTGTTTGATGTCAAACTTGTTAGTAGTGCACATTGTTGAAAAATTTTCAATTAAACTTTGCGAATATTTGCCATTGTAAATTTAAAGTCAATATTGATGGTTAATTTTCTTCTCGCAGAGTGTGCGACTTGCGACATAAACTATGCGAGGAAAAAGTGTAGTAAAGGATGGAAAGTGAATGAAGAGTGTGCTCTGGCTAGCAGCTGACATTAGAAGGACACTTGTGTCCTACATTTTCTTTACCTCACCATATATGCTTTGTTCGGTGAGGTGAATCTGTTTCTTGCGCTGAATCTGTTAAACTTCATTTCTTACTGTGCTCTGTGCTGTGTAGTTGACATTTGCTCTGGCAAGCACGTCTTTATATTCTTTATATGTATGCTTTTCGTTATTTCACATTCCTTTTCTACTCTACGCAGTTGCTTGTTCGGTTACATTATTTTCACTGCGCAAAAATATAAACAAAATTAAAAGTTTCACATCTTAAACTCTTGCCAAGACATCTTTGTAGCTCGTTATCTATAATGAGATCCATTTGCGCAAACACATAAACACTTTTGTACATTTTGTTCAAATGTAAGCACTTAGATCGGGGTTGCCTGTTGTCGTAAATAAGGATAGATGGCCACATATTTGCTTTAGTGCCAGCTGTTGCCAGTACAGAGGCATCCTTCAAGTTTTGCAACAACTGCTGTTACCTTTTCTTCGTGTTCGCTTTTCATCCTTCAGCTTTGTGCTTTCGCTTTCGTTGTCAGTTGATATTTGGCTTATTTTATTTTATTTTTTTTAATTTTTTTTTGCAACTTTTTCGTGCAACATTTTAATTTTCTGTTTTTTTCTTTCGATATCTATTCTTTTTTCATGTGATCTCGGTTTCTTAGCGCCTGCCTGCGCACCTGCACCACCGTGCAGCGAAAAATGTGACGAAGAGAAGAAGTACTGGAAATGAATGGAGGCCTTAGTAGGCAAGAAAATTGAAAGTGCTGCTTCTTGTGTATACCGTTAGAGTTGAGTTGAACATCTTTTTTACTTTTCTTGTGCAACATCTCATCTAAGATAACTTGGCATGTTATTGCCGTGGCTAAGAGGTACAGAGGCAACTGTCTTCACATATCTCTTTATGTAACTGTGCTTGCACGTGTATGTGTTAGTATACAGGTGTGTCTAACTTTACTCTACTCAACAGCAATGTATGTATGTATACACATGTGATGGCCTACTTGAGCATGGCAGTAGTGGTTGTTGCTGTTGTTGATTGTTGCTGCTGCCCTATTGCTTGACTGATAAGAGCTTCTACTCTTATTGTTGTCCTTGTTGCTGCTTGCACTCGTCGTTCTCGTCTCCTATTCAGCGAGCTTGTGATGGTACTTGCGCCTACTTCACTCTCTATTCTGCAGTCCATATGTCGCTCAAGTGTTTCGGCGTATTGCGTGTGCAACAAATGGGGTTTGACTTTAAATGAAATTGTCTCATAGTGGTTGGAGCCAGCCGGGTTGTCAGCTGGAAAATTAGAGGCCACTTTGAGAGAAGACTCTTTTAAAAAAGTTGACACAAAACTTTCTCCAGACGTAGTCACGAAGGCGACCTTAGGTTGCGCATTTTGCTTTTAGCTCATACTTTCGGAGATCCCTGCCTAGTGCGTCATCTGAAATTCAAAAAGGAATTTTCGTGAAATTACTACAAAGCAGAGAGCGAGTACTCAACTTCCCTTCAGCTCTCTCGTTACACGGAGTACAAGTTAAAAATCCTTCGGAAGACTCCAATTTTGGATATCACCATTAATCGGCTCGACATTTGTTTGGCTCAACTTTCCTACATGCCTACCATAATTTTCAATCTCCATTACTTCACAAAAATTAAAGCGAAGGAATCAAAGCAACCTTTCCAATTTCGTTCACCCACTACTATCATGCACAAAAGCCAAGCTGGTCTATCGCCAAGCCTCCCACAGTAGGCAGTGCTAGGAAGCACTCGAGAAATTTCTCTTTCAATTCTTATCTACAATGAGCTATCAACCCGGGCATAGAAGCCCGTCCGTCACTCAAGGCAGCATGGCAGTAAGGCAATGTGACAGTCAGGTATTAAGATCTTCCACGGATAGGCATTACTCCGTGATTACATTCACATGCGTATATTTGCGTGTACCTGTCGTGTATGTGTGAATCGATGGTAAGACAAAAAGCCATTACTAACCTACTAACTTTCTTTTGGCCCAAACAAATATGCCCGAACAGGTGAGAGGTGAAGCAATAAGAGCCGAAGTATGGAATTTTCAATGTTGTGGGTACTTCATAATAGATTTCCATTATTATTCAAATCATCAGTGATGCAGAAGCAGCCTTAGGCTATCCTTTATATAGGTTAGGCTATAATGAAGTTTGAATGTGCGTTATGTGGCGGAAAGCCAAATTACAATGGGGATAACAACCACAATGCCAATAGGTGAGCTCTTTGTGCGATTCCTTGGCATTAATAACTGGTAAGGAAAATAGGAATAAGTAAATTTATCATGCATAATGGATGGGCATTCAAAATTGTTTAATACCCTAAAATTGATTAAAATTTAGTTTTATTTAAACCGAAATATTTGATTATATATTTATTTTATTTTACTTTTATTAGTTAAACTTAATTTAGTTTAATTTTGTTTAATCAAATTTTTATTTTTATTTTTTTTAAATATTATTTAATTTTATTTTATTTTATTTTATATTATTTTGATTTAATTAATTTAGTTTAACTTAATTTAATTTAATTTTATTTTCCTTTATTTAATTTAAATTAATTTTATTTTATTTTATTTTATTTTATTTTATTTTATTTTGAATTATATTATTTATTTTAACTTAATTTAATTTTCTTTATTCTACTTTACTTTATTTATTTTATTTTATTTCAATTTTTTAATTTAATTTAATTTAATTTAATTTAGTGTAATCTAATTTAATTTAATTTTATTTTATTTTAATATGTTTAATTTAATTTAATTTAATTTTAATTTTAATTGAATTATTTTATTTTATTTTATTCTATTTTATTTTATTTTCATTTTTTTAAATTTAATTTATGTTTTTTTATTTATGTTATTTTATTATGTTTAAATTTTTTTATTTTACTTTATTTTATTTTATTTTAATTTTTTCCCCTTCCTTTTATATAGTTTAAATTAGTTTAATTTGACGTAATTTAAATCAAATGCTATTTTATTTTTTAATATATTTTTTATTTTATTTATATTTTTACTTTATTTTGCTTCACTTTATTTTTTTAATTTTAGTTCCTATCGCTATCCTTTTTTAAATTTTGTTTTATATATATCCCTTGAAATCTACACAGACTCAGATTTGAGAGCGAGTCTGCTGAATTACAAATAGACTATTCTTCAGCTTAAAAGTCTTTATCCGGCCTTTTAATCTTAATTTTAATGTGTTTGCTGTTTTGAGAAAGTGCTGGCTGTATTAGCAGGAACAAAAGCTCTACATAAAGGGTGATCCAAGTAGAGGTATTTGTTTCAATAGCCTTTTTTTCACAGATCACGCCTGAGCCGTGTCAAACTGCCATATTATTTTTGTTCAGTATTGTTTGGCATTTCATCGTGGAAAGATTTACGCCTGAAAAACGTTTACAAATCATTGAACTTTATTACGAAATTTCACGTTCTGTAAAGAATGTGTTTCGCGCGTTTCGCTCAACTTATGGTCAACATAATCGGCCTACTAAGCGTACTATTCACTACACCACCACCCACCTTGAGACCCAACATTCATTATTGGATAATATTCGACCGAATAGACCACGTCCAGCACCCAGTGACGCAGTGAAGAAAATATAGTGGCCGTAGCTGAGAGTGTACATGAAAACGGTGGAGAGTCGACTCAACGCCGTTCGCAGCAACTCGGACTGACATATGGAACGACTTAGTGCATTTTACGTTGAGATCTTAAACTGAAAACGTACAAAATATAGCTTGTGCAAGAACTGAAACCGCTCGACCTTCCCAAGCGATATCCTTTCGCTCTATGGCCTCTTGAAAAGTTCCAAGAAAATCCGACGTTTCCAAGCCAAAATTTCTTCCCACCCATCACATCAATCAATTGATTGATTGAGCGAACACTTCGGTGAGCAGATAATTTCACATTTTGTGCCGGTCGATTGGCTACCAAGATCGTTTGATATCACACCGTTAGACCTTTTCCTGTGGGGATATATAAAGTCTAAAGTCTATGCGGACAATCCCGCTTCGAATCAGTCATTTGAGCAAAAAACACGCGTGTCATTCGCCAGTTACAAGTCGAAATGCTCGAACGATTCATCAAAAATTGGACTCAACGAAGAGACCGGCTCAGATGTAGCCGCGTCCAATATTTGAAGGAGATAATATTCAAAAAAATAAATGCCAAGGAATATTGTTTCGAATGATAATATACAATTTGTGTTAAATTTGAATTTTCTGTGTTTTTTTGTTTATTTAAAAAAGTAGGGCACATTGAAATGGATCACCCTTTAGAATCATTACCCTTAAATGCCAAAAAGAACAAAAACAACAAAAAGTACGAATAGCACAGGTAAATAAATATATTTGTGCATACATACATACTTAGAATAATGGAAATACCTTCACCTACATAAAAATTAAATTGAAGGTAAAGTGAAATTAATAGAACTTTTACTTACCTCCCCACCTTTCACTGTTCCTAACGGCGATGGTGCACATTCTAGCTCTTTTCCTAAAAATATTTGTATAGACTTGAAGTGGTTGGAGACCTTTAACACACAAATACACTCGTATATAAATTTTAAGCGAAATTTGTGACAGAATAAAATATATGCGAAGCCGCAAACCAACGCTGTGCTTCCCCGACCAGCTGCACCAACCCTTCGTTCCATTCGTTCGTTGTTCCACTCCACATTTTACCATTTGGCAGCAGCACCTGTAACCACATTTGCAAGAGAAATCGCTTTAATGGCAAATGGAATGTGTACCAACATTTTACTCTAAATGGAGGAAGTGTGTAGATGGATTTCGGTTTGCGAGTGTGCGTGCGTAAAACAGTTTTTCCTTGCTCGCTGGGTGAGTGCAAATTAAATGAATATTTCTATAACTTAAAGAAGAAAAAAATGTGAACAATGAAATTTGCATTAAAATTCCATATTCCCTTGCTCAGGCAATTTGCGCGCCATTTGGTGTTGGTGATGGCGATGGCAGAGTTGCAATTTATTGTAGGCGTTTTGTATTCTCACCATTGAGTAGATTGGCTTGTTCCATTGAATAGCTGTATTTAGTTTACTAGAAAAGTTGGAAAAGTGTATAAATTTCTAGCATAAAATAGGAATTTTTTTTTTGATCATTAAAAGCCATTTAGAATCTGCTGGAGGAGTAGCCATAGTCAATGGGCATTTTCGTACATTTGTTTTGATATCCCAGTGGGCAGCACATGTGCTGTGCTAGTCCGCATTAGTCGAGAGGTGAGCAATGTGTACTACTGTAGCAGAGACTCCTGGCTAGACCAACATAGAAAATTATGGAAAATAACTTAAAAACTAATTTCTTTAATTGCGTTAGAAATGTAAAACCATCCTAGTGTAACTTGGGCATGAAAAAGAATTCCTAATAAAAAACATTATCCGTTTAAAGGTGGCTTAGAAAATCCTCTAAATCCATTGAAATAAAATAAATGAAGAATTTATTATTATAAAAGTACATGTAGTGGTAGATGGAGCTTCAATAGAATTTGGGGTGTAGTACTAGTAGTCGTCATATAGGACGTCAACAATTTTTCTGAAATAAAAGAGCTCCTTGAGCAGCTTTGAGAGTTATCTCAGGCCTCTTAACTCCGAATCAAGTCATAGGTGCCCAAGAAAAAAAGCTGTAGTTGTTCCAACGTCTCACTTATGGCTGTCGCCTTATACTACCAACTTATTATTTTTAATGCATATGAGGCGATATTTAGTGGTCCCTTAAAGAGCTTACAACTGCACTGAAGCCCTTTCCGATGTTATCCTCACTGAGTTTTCTTCTCGACTGCTTGCGATGGCTATTCCCTCAAATTTATCTGTCCGTCGTGTTTGGCATTTTCGTCGAATTATGTTGTTTTTCTGCAGTTTTCCTTACCGCAGCAATATCAACCTGGAAAATACGGTAAAACTAAGAAAAATATAAATATCGCCTGAAATCTAATTCAGTTCCGATGGCGGCCCGAATTTTTGTGCGCTATCCCCCTCTATCATGTGGCTTGAGAGCTTCTTTCACAGATGAAGCTTAGTGTTATGTGGTCTCCTTTGTGCACCATTCCATATTGATATATGTCCAATGGTTCTGCAGGAAATTGACCTAACGGCACCAATCTCACAGTTCAATTGGTGATAGCTTTAGTAACTTTTCGAATGAGGTCTTTGGCGTAGTTCTAGCGAGCTGATATTTCGTTCCAATGGTTTACTGTAGGCGATTTTTCTGTCCTTTTTTCAAAACACCAAGGCATCATAGAGTAAGATTGGCTTGAATACCGCTGTGTAACACCAATGCACGAGAATGGGTGATTCCCTCATTATAGTCATTGTTGAACGCTACGCTCTCTAGAGTAAATCTCTAAAATCTCCTCAAGCATCTTCAGAAGTAATGAGGTCTCTATTCACTCGGGTACAAAGGATTTCCTCAGCTCGTATTTAATATGAATACGATCATAACTGAAAAATACAGTATGTTTCTTGAGATTTAAACGGTCGGGCGTCGTTGATCGTCTAAAATTTTTTTCTTTAGGTATAAAATCAGGGGATACGTTCTCCATACTATTTAAAAAAAAAAAAAATTAAGGTCTATACTGCATATTGGCCTAAGAGCAGACAGGATAAGATCTCGAGCTGCCTTGAGAGACACGAGGAACACTGTCACAATTAAGCTCTGGATATTGTAGTAGACTTAACCTACCTATCCAGAATCGACCCCGACATACCCAACGTATGTTCCGCATGCAATGAATCCCCGCACGACAGTAACCACCTCTTTGCATGCCCACTCGATCCGACTCATTTAACGCCCCTGTCTCTCTGGTCCCAACCCGTTGAAACAACACGTTTCCTGAGCCTTCCTTTAGATGACCTCGCCAGCAGCAGCAACAGCAGCAGAGACAACAACAACAACAACAATAATAACAATAATAATAATAATAATAATAATAATAATAACAATAATAACAACAACAACAACAACAACAAGAACAGCAACTGCAATGAAAACAACTACAACCACAAAAAAAAACCGGGTACTATATAGTAATTATATCAACCTAGCTCCCTCGGTTGTTCTGTATACTCACAAAAAAAAGAGAATTGGTTAAGAAATATCTTGTCTAGAATTAGATCCCTTTACCGATTTTCTGCAGAGTATTACTTATTTCAGGGAGAGCACATTTTCGAGAAGAGAGTGATGGTGGTGGTCTAATCAACATTCTTCTATTTTAGTTACAACCATAATAAATAATAATTATTTTGCGAATATATATATTTTCTCAATTTCCACCGTTTTCCATTAATGAAATTTTGCTTGTAGAAAGGGTACAAGAACTTGTAAATTATTAACGGTAAAAATAGAAAGAAAAAACAATAACGAAAATTTATGCTACACAATAAAGAAGAAACGGGTTTGAACAATAAAAATAAATATTCGCACAACAACAAATAACAACAACGAAATAGCCTTCAAATGCTCACAAAATAAAACATTAAAAATTATTGCATTTCATTTACAGCTTCAACAAATATTTTCACGCTTCGCAATGAGTGAATTTTCATTACGTTTATTTATTTCGAGCAAACAATTTTAATGAGCTGCGCGAGCAAAGAGCAACAAAGAGCAACAAAGATGGTTGCCTGGTTGGCTGGCTGGTTGGCTCAAGCGTTGGCTGACTCCTTATTTGTAGGAGCGTGTTTGCATACATACATATACATATTTATATTTCTTATATTTACACTAGTTGTTGTTGCCTTTTAGCGAATTAAATTTTAATTTTGTTTACAAATCATTAAAATGATTTAAATCCGCGCGCACGAAGACACGACAAACGCGCTAGGAGGTAAGCAGATGCCAGCATGAGAAAACAGTGTAAATTTGTAGGCAACTGTATGTACATATGTACATACAAGTACGAGTATGTGTGTAAGCAGCGCATAAGTAGCTGTTTAAGTGACTGTTGCGGCGGACATGCAACACGTTCCCATAGACTGGATGGAAGAGTTCAAAGTAAATCCACAGCATTTCGCAAGCCTATCTCTGCGGCGAGTATGTATGCTTATGCGTGCAAGAGTGTGTATGTGTGTGTGTGTGTGTGTGTGTGTGTGTGTGTGTAGGCGGGTGTGAAATCGTTGATTGCTTAAATCGCCACTTCAACAACCGAAACTTCACTTCAATTCGCTTGCGGAGGAAGTGGTGTCCACGTCAGCAGCAGCCGTAGTCATTTCAAGGTGTCTATGGCACTTCTTAACTACAAACACACACACATACGCATTGTCTGTAAATAACAGACTGCATATATTTATTTTAAGTCAACGGCAGCCTACTCATCCAGCCAATTGAGATTCGCGCGGGTGTTAATTAAACGCTCTCGATTTGCATCTTCACAATGGTGGCGAGGACGGCACGCAATGGCACACAAAGGTTGACTACATATATGTATGTTTGTGTGTACACTCACTTATATGGGCATTAATTTAAATGCAAATATGTTTATGTCTGTATGTATATACGTGTGTATGTATGTATGTATTTGCATATTCTTGAACAACATGTCACTTGCAACATTGGCTGCAGCTGCCACCACAAAGACGGCGCATTCATTGTTATTGAATGTTATTGTTGTTGTTTTTATTTAACAACGCAGCAACTAAATGAGTAATACAATACAGGTATATAAATAAGTATTGTTGTTGTAGTCAACAAGCTAAAGTCACAAATGGCAGTGAAGCTGCGAAAAGAGTCCTTCGCATTGAGAATTTCACATTTGAAATTCCCTCATTAAAAGTGTGAAAATCCAATGTTAATTAAGCGACGTCTACCAGTTGTCTTACACATATATGTGTGTAGATATGTATTTCCTTTATAGAAGTTATGGGAACTTAAAAGTGGAAAATTATTCTAGGTTATAAGTTAATGAGCTTTATTTGAAGGGCTATTTGTTGGTTTTGCATTGAATATTTTGTTATGAAAAAAAATAAAAATAAAAAGGGTAGAAGCTGTTTCGAAGTTCACCACATCTCCCCATCTGACTTCTAATGGCATGAAAATTATTCATTTAGTCAAAAAGTTAAAGGAAAACTTAACTCCAGCCGACTGACTGTGTCCTACGCAAGCATCAAATCCACAGAGAGAAGAAAAGAGAGATTATAATTAAAGTAATATCCTTATCAGAGACCAATAAACTAATCTATCATGATATCAAATACTTCGAGAAAAAAACCTAAAAAAAAAATATAAGCCCACGAGTGCAGATATTACAACGAATATAGCTTTATCATCAATATAGCGGGATCAATAAGACTGATAAGACTCTATGAGAGTTGTGATTAACATTACGGCAACCCTAGTGTTACAATCAGGTAACTGACAACTTTTTTGTAAATTTTGACATTTTTTATGTTCTACCTACTCAGAACGTTTTGACACGCGAGCGCTATTTGTGTTGTTTACAGCAACTTGAAATACTCATCCCGGCCAAAAAAATTATTAAATCGCGAACATCTTCGCACAATTATTTTAAAAACTATTAATGCTGTAAGTGATATTGCAAGATCATCGTTAGGCCAATCTTGATATTGACATAATTACAGCCATTAGTGGGACAAACACGCATTCAATATTGTATGAACATTTGATTCACTTCGGACCTCACACAATTTGCCAACCGTCAAGGAAAGGCTCATGTCGAGAAATGCTAAAAAAAAACACTAGAGCGATGCTTCGAAGCACTTCTATGATATCGTAATAGTTGATGAATCGTGAATTAACCCGAAAGTAAAAAGCAGTCGAGCCGAATCCAATAGTTGTTCGCGCACGACGCCTTTTAAAGCAATTGGTTGTCTGTTTTTTTTTGTTGTTTTTTTTTGAAAAAAAATTGCTACCGTACCACTAGAACACAGTAAATCTTGGGTGGTACACAACTATCTGTTTACCTTCAAGAAATCAGAAAAACCAACCGCCCGAAGAAGGCTCTCTGTTCAACATGGCAATATTAGCTATCACACAACGACTGAAACAACATCAGTTTTGAGCAGTCAAAACATCGACTTAATAAGTCATCCACCATATACTTCTGACTTGACACTGAATGACCTTTTTTATTACCGTACGTGAAAGATTAACCGAGATGTCTACGTTTCTCCACACAATAAAGCGACTTTCAATTAATATTTTTTTGTTTTTGTTGTCTAATATTATATAATCTAAAGGATAAACCCCGTAATAGATCATGGTCTGCAAATATATTTCGTGTCATTTCCTTTATTTATGATTTATAAATCTTACAGACTAGAAGTACAGACTTGTGGCAAACAATAATTGGATTGGATCAAAGCCAAAACGATTATTCAGGAAGATGAAACGCAGATTTAGGCTAAGGAGTTTTATAGATAACTTACCGGGGCCCAAGATCTAAGAACTTTTTCACAGAAGCCTCTTATCAAAAAGACTTAATTAGGTCTGTGCTCTTTGTAAAGATAGTACAAAAAACTGGTTGATAATCAGAGGTAAAGCCTTAAGAACGTCATTATAGAACGTCATGAAAAAAAGAGAAGAAATAATATTGGGCCAAAAAAAAGTGTCTTATCAGTAGGGTCTTAGAAAAACTTACTTCACAGCACATTCGGTTTTTTTTTTTTTGTAGTGAGAAAACATGAATGTCGAGCCACTGATAAAGTTTCCCTGTTTCAAGAAATCATTTGTGAATATCCCTAAACCTCTTCGACTCCTTCCTTCGGCTTGAATTAAGCTCTTGGGGCTGGCGTGTGCTTTTCTTCCCGGTTTTTTTTAAGAATACCATCTTTAACTTTTCCTGGAGCTCAGTGTCAATAAATGTCAAATTCCTTACAGCTTCCTATGTGTGATTAGGGTTGAAATACGTCTGCTTTTGCCTTACTAAATAGTTTTTTTTTAAGCTTTTCATTATATATTTGTAAGGATCTTTGTCTATAGCTTTGATTGAGGGCTCTTATTTCTTAGCTTCGACATTTGAGAACAGTACGAGGTGTAGTGCCTCAAAGAAATGGTTAAAACTTTTTTAAGCATGCTCAGACTCGTCTAACTAGTTCTTGGGTTTCAATAGACGAAAAATAGATCCTCGGCACTACACCAGTGGGTTTCCCCGTGAAACAAAAAAAGGCCAAGATACGTCTGTCGGCCAGCAAGGTCCGGACGATTGTTTTTTTTTTTTTTGGATAGACGAGATGTCATTTATATCGATTACATTGAAAAGGATAAAAGGATAGAACGGGTAAAAGATTCGGGTCGAAGAAAGAGATCATCACAGAAACAAACGCCCATTTTGAGGGCCTTGAAAATCCTTTTACATGGAAAGCCGCTGGACTAAATATATAGAGCTCAAAAAGTCACGGCCTTAGCAAACCACACTCGCTAATCAGAAACGTAGAATAGTAATCTTAGCTATTCTACGTGTCTGATTAGCTGTAATTAGAACAAATAATAGTAAAATATATCCTCATTGATCAGAATGTTTGTTCAAAGTTCATCTTCCTGACTTTTATTGAAGACATTGTCGTTGCTGTTGCATAGCAGGAGTATTTGGTTGTCCTAAATTCAGGGCGTCTGGATTATCTGTAGTACTTTTTGCTACAATTTAAAGGGTACACCTTGGTCAAATCGACTTTTCTCAACAACCTTTTTTATGCTGGCGTTGTCTTGCGTTGTCGACCTCTTTCGTATCGTCTTCGACAGCTTCCAGCTTGTCGGACAGCCAGTTTGTCGGAATATTTTTTAATCAATTTTTGTGGCGCGTAGGTAATTTCATGTCAATGGTTGAAGTAATATGAAAAATTAATATCCTTGAAATAGTATAGATCAACTAGTGGATGATATGAGCACCGCTGCTAATATCGGTTCTATATTTGCCCTATGCAGGGCTTCAGTTTGTGTTTTTACAAAGAGTAAGTCGCGGAAGTTCAAAGCAGCTGTAATTTACGATGGTGATTCCGACGGAGATTAGTAGCAGGAAAATCTGTTCTTCGAACCAAAGGTGGATATAACATTTAAAACTGGAAATTATGTGATTTCTAGGATTGGTAACCATATGAAAAATGTCACTTAAAATATATTCGAAAAGTGCTGGCAATCCCAATCGAGTGACCACCGCCCATACAGGATTTCAGAGCAAGCCATTTTTGGAATTTCGTAGTGAAATACATTAACTGCTTCCTACCACTGCAGGTCCTTACGCAGACGGAGACTCTAAAATTTTGAAAATTTTCTAAAATATTTTTCAATACTTGTGATTATGCTGCCAATGGCTAAAATATATTATAATTATGCAAATATGTATGAGCAACAAAAGGCATATCTGATATTTGCCTCCGTATGGCCGATATGTGAATTAATTTATGTTTTTGCCGTAAAACAGTGTCTACACGTGTGCATATATGTATGTATGTATTTGTGCATATCCACATGTTTGTATACATGAATTTATGAAAATTTCCAGCAAAGCAATCATTAAAATTGTACAGCCCCAAAATGCGACACATTACCGCCGCGAGCGGCTGTCCTGCGCGTGTCCGTGTCCAGGTCCATGTTCGCGTTGCAGTGGGGCAGCTCATCATTGAGCCTCAACGTGTCCACAACTCTGTCAATCGCTTGTAAGTTGCGCTTTGTGGCGGCACCGCACAGAGATGAGTTGAGCTCGAGCACCGTAATAATTTGCGTATGACTAACTGGGTAGAATAGCTATGAAAACAACAACAAATACAAGTACATGGAATAGTGGTTGTAGAAATGGCATTATGAGCGTTAAAAGCAACAAAAAACAACAAAAACTGCTATGAAATTCAAAAATAATGTCAGTTTATTGATCGCTGCAATAATGGTATGAGGTGGCCAATGCTCCGTCACATTGCTCACATATATGTATGTATGCTGGAACATACTAGTACATATATATCCACTGCCAATCATCAGCTCATACTCGGGTCGTCGATGTCAGACGCGCTGGCACTTTTGCACATTGATTGTTGACAGCATTACATACATACATACATACGTATATACAAATTTTTAGGTAGCCCGCTCCCACACCTCGCTCCAAACGAACTGACAGTTGAGTACTTGTGCTGCGAAGCCGGAGTCCACAGCTCGCTATCCGCCGAGCGACTTTTATGGTAATTAGCTGAAATTTGCGTTTATGCCTTGAAAAGTCACTCCTGTCACCAGCATCACAGCCGCTAGTGAATGTGTGCAAGTGGGCGTGACCGTATTGTCGGTATAATGCCATCGTTGGCATTGCCAATGAAGTGTTGCCCGCAAAGCTGGCCGAGGGTACGTATGCTCGTATGCGGCGGGCTCAGGGCAAGCGGTCGATCGGTGAGTTGTTGGACGATTTTCTGCATTAATTAGAAATTAATGTAAATTGCTGCAATAAAATTTCACTGAAATGGGGCAACATCGGTCCAAGGTTTCAGCTGCTGTGGTCAATTTCGGCCTTAGTACACATGTGTACTTGGCGTGTCAACTCAGCTCAATGATTATGTAAAGAGGATATGGGTGTGCCTTTATGTATTTGCATTGGCTATTAATGTTGCCAACAACAACAGCAACAATGATTGTAGTAATTGGCCTCGAGTATCTGTGTCACTGTTTATTTGCTCGACGAGTCGTTATTCTCCTTGCAATGACAGGAGCAGCCGCGGAGTCGACGGATGCGGCTGCGGCAGAGGCTGCAAGTCAGCGTCGATATTAAATTCCACTGCCAAAATGCTAATCAGCTACGTTATGTGTTGTCATTCAATTTTGTGACAACGTAAATGAAAATGAAAATGAAAATCTCGGGATTTCGTCGAAATTAAAACACATTATGGCAGACACTTAATTTTGAGCAAATCGCAATTGGAAAACGTGTCGGCTTGGAATATTGACAGAAAATTGATATATTTAATGTTAAGCCTTTGCGATATTGGAACGCTCAGAATAATAAAAGGCTGAAATTTTTTATAGCCAAACTTTTAAATAATTTAATATTTTGTCATACAGTTATGTTGCACCTGAGTTCAAGAGCTAGAGGTGAGTGAATTTAATGGTAATAAGTTGACAGTTTTTATCATATTTACTCACATAAGAAATGTTCGAACTGCAATTGATCTCCGAACTAAAGTAATAAGTTTGCTCGAAAAGCACAGAATATCGAACGGATCCTCGGTAAGACCACCGGTCTGAAAAGGTTGGGTCGTTCCAAAACGGTTCATTTATGGAAATACAACCATAATTCCTGGTTCTAGAAGAAGATTTCCTTGAAAGTATAACTTTTTACGTTGTGAAGTAGAGTCCTATAATACTTCGGACGGTTCTCGTAAAAGGACAACACTGTCTCCAAGAATACTGGTTTTCAATCAGCCTTTCATGAAAAATAAGATCCCGAAAAATAGAAGAGCAACGGAAAATTATAACCATCATAGTAAAGGCTGCAATGTTTCTCATATAATCTTACTTTCTTCGGTTGACTTCAGTTGAAGACTCTGCTTTTAGACCATCCTTGCTAAACAACTAAGGAAAACTATAATGTGCTCTCACCCTCTTAATATCTAGAACCATAAAGGCTGAAGTGAAGGTATTCAAGCGGGTAACACAAATGAAAGCAATAGTGCTTTACCAAGAACTAAACAAAGACACATATAGTGCTCTACACAACCTATCTCTCATGTATGCGGCTCCTATATGGGGGACAGTCCTGCATCAAAAACATGTGCCAATAAGACAAAGGAGAGACAGACGAGCCTCGACGAGTGACAATCGCAATGGGATGCGACAGAAAAAAGGAAGTGGGCACATAGGCTAATTAAGAACGTACCGGCCTGGATTGAGAGGCAACACGGAGAGACAGACTTTTATCTCCACAGTTTTTGTCAGCACATGGCTGTTTCAGGGAGTACCTCCATAGATTCAGCCGTGATGACGGAATGATGGAATTTTCCTTCTGTGGTGTAGTTAGAAGAAAATATGGAGCATATATTTTTCTCTCTCTCTCTTGAGGTATGCATTGGGGAGAGTTGCCATAGAACAGTTAACAAAGAAAAGGATGCCGCCCGACAACATTTTGAGTCATATGGTGAAATCGAGGTTGGTATGGGATAAAATGAAGTAGTGGGCTGGGATAAGGCTCAAAGAGCTGAGGATAAAGGAACGGCAGCGGAGAGGCTGGATGAATAAAACATAGCAGTTAGTATGTGAAGAGGCATTTTGGCCCAGCTTGGACCTCCAAAGTAATGCTCAGCGGCAGCCTCCCAGATCCAAATATAATCGTAAGCTATAGCTGTCAGTGTACATTGGCTTCCTTTCTTTTTCCCTTTGGGGAAAAAACTTCCTATCTCTTTATAGAAACTATAATTGCGACGTTGTCCTTGCCATGGGAATGAGTACATCCATATGTATGCAGAATTTTCTTCATTTGTGTAATACCTTTTCAAGCTTGTTGGCGTATTGGTGCAGCCGGACCATCGTCATAGCCTAGACTAAGTATCTATGTAACAACTTCTGCTGCTTGAGTTAGTTCTACTTGGAAAAAGTTACAATGATCTCATGCCAAGGTTGTTAAAAAGTGACTCTAAGTGGATTTCACTGCTCATAATGTAATCAAAGTGTAAGACATACGTGAAAATTACAAAGACCTGTTGACAGATTCCTGGTATCTTACCTTTCGTTATTTTGAGGAATTCTGTAGCCCTTTCACACTTAATACTAAAGGACTTAATTTTTTTCGATTTTTGTAGTATATAGTATTTACGTGATATGAAAACATATTCCTCTTCTGAATTTTTGTGTTTCAATTTCTTTCTAGGGTTTTGAGAACGCGCACATTTGATGCTTCTCGGGTTGATTTCATTTGAAAGAGACAAAGGCAATTTTTTATTTATTTTTTTCGTGCGTTAAATCGTAAAACAAAAATTTTTATTCCTGAAGCATAAAAATACATTACCCTTTGTGATCGCGTGCGTGCATATGACTTATAGTCTTTTCGATGGCACACACCGGCTGGTTTTAAGATAATTTGGTAGGCCAGTGATTAATACCGTCCAGCAGCCGCTTTTCTGAACGCGTCGGACTGTATTTGGACGAGCGACTTGGATGAATTGCTTTTATTTTTTGCACCAACGACGAACATCATTCACCGAACTGCAGTCGAAAGAGGTTGATTTCAAAACAATGACTTTGAGTCCTTCCATTGTGCAATGACCACCAGAGTAAAAAAAAATCCTATATATCCCCTCCTCTCATTTTTTTGTCTTTGGTTCTCATAATTGTTCCAATTCCGTAAATTCCTTTTTCCAGAAAATTTTATAACAGCGGCAACTTGTAAAGTGTCTGTCAAAACATACTTTGGATTCTGTGGTTAGGTTTGTGTTAGAAGCAAAACAAATGCGTGACTACCACTAATATTTTCCTTTGGTTGAGGTGATGTCTTGCCTTGAGAAATCTCGAAATCGAGGACAAGTCCATCTGTTGTAGTATTTTTCAAGCCAACGCCTCTTGGTTTGTTAGGCAAAGTTTTACGAGTCTGAAAATGAGCAGTAAAAGTAACATTTGTTCATCTATAATTTTTAAACAGGTAATCCATATGGTATCAATATTGGTTGCACTCTCTGAAATTGACTCTTCTATGGCATTCAAGAATTTCGTTTGGAAAAACGAGGTGGAATTTTGAATGTAATTCAAAATATTTAAAGGAATTTGACCTTAGTTTTCCAATTTTCAACTCACTTTCCTTTCTATTAGAAGCAGCAACGCCTAGTTCAGAAAATACTTCTCCTGCGTTTCCTGTATCACGAACTGTAAGTGGTAATGAGTTAATTATTGAAGAAGTTAGTGTACCTAACTTTGAGGGTCTCATGGGAGATTTCCCTTACTAAATATAAGAAGAAGTATCGCGCTTCTAAAAGTTGCCAGCACACAATAAAACCATAGAGAATCTTCTAGAGAACATATTTAGTTTTAGTATGTACTATGGGCGTTAGGATCCTATTCTCAGGAAGAGATTATTTTCAAAAAGAGAACGTACTTATAACAACTCTGGTTCTTTTTAAATAAGGAGGAGATGTTTAAGTATATACAAGTAATTGTGAATTTGTATTGCTTCTCAGAAAGTTTTAGGGTGAGTTGGGTTAGGCAAATAGAGATTTAAGCAGCTCGACTATAGCACCAGCTATCGGCTGCAATTTCTCACTAAAGTATATACGGCCCAACTACTTAAGTGATTTGATCTAATTTTAATCAAATATGATGAAAAAAAAATCCGCAATATGTCGAGTCATGCGCCACCTGTTGGGTTTTAATATAATATGTGTCCTTCCGCTTTACTAAATTAATTTTTTTTTTTTTAATTAATTGTAATTTTTTTTTTCATAATGTATTCAAGGCATTCAATAAAATATAATCACGATTTTTTATAAATATGTTTACACTACCTACGTAGATGTTTATGTTCATACATAAATTGGTCTGAACATAAATGAATTTCTGCCTTAATCGTGCCCTTCAAAGGTGCTTATAATTCTTTTCAACTCATAATTGTAATTAATTTTTGTGAAGAAACTTGAAAAATAAAAATTGAAAACAGTTTAATGTTGCCTAATTCACAAAATCGCTATTAAGACCACTTGGAATGGAATAAAGGAGAGGAAAAAAGGTAAATAAAATTATGGCTAAGCGGTTACATGAAGCGATGCTTATCGCTGCGTGTGTGGAGCGCCTAGTTTTCGTGACTTTTAGATTTTTGTCAGTTAACTGGCTATATGTATATGTAAAAAAAAAAATAGCAGTTATGCTTGTAAGATAGGCTTGTATGTGTGGTGTGCTTCAAGTGCGTACTTTAATCTATTAAAATTGTCGATGAGTATGCACTTCTTGTACAACTTGTTGTCACTTATTACTGTCAAATTTGACTGAAAAGTTCAAGCCCTCTGCCACACCGCACTTAAGAGGATTACCGATCAGATAAAAGACAAAAAAAAAAAAGAGAAGAGTAGTGCGAATGGTTAAGAGTACTACGAGTTTCTTTTGCTAGAGTAGGGAAATTTTCTAATTATGAACAAGATTGTAACTAGTTGGTATTTATGCAACAACTGGTGCATCTTCTATAATTTTCTGCGCTAGCGGCTGATTTATAACACGTCTAAGTCTTAGCACGAAATTTAAACTGGCCAACCTTACATCAGCAGCATACTAGTCAAATACTAGTTCCAAAATGATAGTTGAAATATCATTTCACAAAAAATATGGTTGCCGTAAGGTTCGAACATCGAAAATCATAAACTTTAGTCTCTTCTCTAACGTGACCTCATGAAAAAAGAGCACGAAGTTTGTACTAAAACAGGTGATTGGGGTGCCAAAATATAAGTCAACACACCAGTGGCGTGGTGAATATTGTTGCCATTCGCCAAAATGTTGAAATTTTACGTACTCACTGTGGTGTAAAGGCTTGATATCATTTCTTCGTTTAAATATTAGTAATAAATTCAGAATTAGCATTTTTCTAGCTTAAAACGACTCTAACTTTTCGCTGCTTGGACTAGCTGTTCCCCAGAAAGTGGGTTGGCAACATTAAAAACCACTCTTTAATAAAGAATTAAAAAAAAATATTCTCCCTACCACCTCTACGCTTCGCTCTCAGCATTTTTAATTTTTCTTTACCATTTTTTAATCTTTCTACACAACTCAAGACTCGAACGAGTTGCTAAAGGAATGTCTTTAGTTTTTGAGCTCGAACTTGAAGAATATTGACACAATGATTGTTGTTTTTGCTGTTGTTGTTTAGGTCAATTCAACTGTCATCTACGTAGCTTGACTTTTGTTGTTTTAACCGGCTTTTCATTTTCTCTCTTCTTAAGTCAAAATAATTTGATTTCAATAAAATGAAATTTCAAGACCGGAAGCCATGTTCGGCATTAATTTCTGCCCTTTTGTCACTCACATATCGTTCAGTGTTTTTCTTTCTTACATTATTATCTATATGTTTTTGGTTCAGTTCAATTGCTGCATTCTTGTTATTGTTGCTTTTTCTTTTTTTATTTCTTAATTGAAAATTGGGTGTGATTGCCCGACGTTCGATGTCGAACTGTACTTGGTGACTTTGGCGTTAAGCCAACTGAGTTTTCAAAAGTTAAATCACTTTAAAAATGTCTAGCAGGCAATTGATGGAATTGAAAAACCTACAGCGAATAGGTCTATATGCATATACATACGAGTATGTATATAAACATATCTATATTACACATATGTGCCTTCATATATTCCGTAAGGGTGTGTAATAGTTCTTTACGACGGCATACAATTTTGATAGGAATTAATAACACTTTCATTGGATTGAGATTAAGAAAATAACATTTACCGTTGTTCATGTGCAGTGGTGTTGATTTGATCCGATTTTATTTAATTTCATTTCTTTGCTACAAAAATACACATTTCATACACCCCGTTATTCATTTGTAAGGGAATTTGTTGGTATCTTTATTTAAGAACTACCAATTAGCAGCCCCGTTGAAATTTTGTGTAAAACCTAACGGAAATGGGCAAGCATGAATGGAAGAAATTGAGAAAATTTATTAAATTGAATAAATTCCTTGAAAACACATAGACCAATGAACAATAGGAGTACAAAATACTATTCTACCGAAACTGATTGTGCAATATATTCATCCCTCAGATACTTCTTTTCCCCAAATGATGGAATTAAAAAAAGCATGATTATGATAAAAAATTAGGTTATCCGCGGTAGCTTTTTATTTATTTTTGATAATTAACACGTTGGCTGCCAATGTATCACCGGTGATCACAACAAAAAACTACCCACATGTGCCAGTGTATCACCGGTGATCCCAGCAAAACGCTACTCCCAGTTGCCAAGCAAAAAAATACATGTTGTGCTTTGAATTACAACGGGAATTTTTTACCATGAATAAAAGTCATGCTGCCGACGCGTTTGAGCATGTTTTTTGCTGTGATCACCGGTGATACACTTGCTGTTTTTTTTTAACTGTTATTTGTTTTTTGCAATGTGTATCACCGGTGATCAGGTTATTATGGAGAGAACCGTACACTTACGGTCGACAATTATTATACTTCTATCGAATTGGGCAATGCTCTCTTAAATAGAAAAACGCATCTACAGGGAACTCTAAGAAAAAAACCGGAGAGGCTTACCTAAATTGACTAGGTCGCTGAAAAGAGGGGATAATGTTACTTTCGAAAGATCTGGAATGATAGTCGGGTACTGGAGGGATAAAAGAGAAGTTCGTTTCTTGTCCACTGTAAAAAACGGATCAATTGTACCTTATATTATATTATTTTGTATAACGAAAGTAATTACAATACGAAAATATCTGACTTTCGGCAAAATATAATTCTAAATTTAAGTGGAAAAGATAGCGCTTCAATTTCGCGAACACCTCGTCAAGGCAAGCACATTTTGACGACATCAGTGGAAGTAACAAAGGACGGAAGGCGAAGGAGATATCGCTGCGGAGGCTGCTATTCTGAACTGAAGACAACCTCTTCGTCAGCTGCAAGGATGAAGGCCAAACTACATACATTGGCAGCCAACGTGTTAAAAAAAATGATATTTGTCTGATATAAAAATATTAGAGGTTAGCTTTTGAGAATGTTACAAAAAAAAAAAAAAAATATAATAATCTATTGCCTGCTAGTCCTGGAGCTCACGCAGCGTTGTATTATCGACGATTTCTTGATTTGGTTTTTTTCACTAATGTCTTTGAATTTTGCACGAAATGTGGATTTTAAAAATCTTTGTGGTATATCTATAGGAAAACACTAGAACCATAGAGCTATAAAAGAGCTTAAACTCTCTTTGATGAGAGCTTTTGACCTTTCGATTGATTTCTTAGTACTAAGAGTTAAGGCATTTGTGGTAAGAAATATAAGCCGTTTAATGCTCGTTTTACCTCTCAACCCGTTTTTTTTTCTCAGAAATAAGTTTCTCTTTCTTCCTTTGTGGGGAAAAATAGAAAAAACTTTCCATATTTTATAACCCTTTATGTGTCATGTGATATGAGAACGATGAATTTTGAAAAAAAAAATTATAATTTTTTACTATGGACTTTTTTGTACTAATAAGATCCATTAAGATATATCTCAATCCATAAAAGGAAAAGAAAAAAAAATTGACTGCTCCACAGAAGTTTGGTATGTGAAAGAGTTAAATGTTCTAGAAATGTTTCTTACAAAGATTTTACTAGGCGTCTTCTACGAATAGCTTAAAAATCCCTACAAGATATAAATAAAAAGTTCCTTCAGTACTACTACATTTTCTGCTTACCGATTAAATAAAGGGTGTTACTTTTAGTCGTGTGTTATTCGTGACGAAATAAAACGCATATATGTTATGGCCAAGAATTTAACTTCGGGGCTAAAAATTAATTCGATTCTTTTGCTTGTGTTCAAAAAAGAGTTTCTCTTTCAAAAATTGAAAAAGTATTGCACGCAACTACTATTTCCGATCTCTCTGTTAATTTTCGAATACCATCTCTAAGAAATGTACCTTTCCTGTCCTGGATCCAATTATTGAACCATTATTCGTCTTATTCAAAAGACCTCGACTTGAAACACTCAAATCGTTTTGCATCCGTCAAAAAAGTCAATAGTCTAATGAAGCAAAGTCTGAAGAATATGGCGGTTGCTTTGAGACTTCTCATATCCGCGTATCCAGGTAGTTTTTGACCGTTACAGCCAGGTTGGGCATATCGTTGTTATGTTACAAATATCACCCGGTCATGACGGTTTTACGCTCCGTACCTACCTCAAACGCAATAATATTTGTTGATAACGAGCTCAGCTTGCGTTTGGTACAAATCTTGATTCAGTAAAGCCTCCGATTTCAGATCTTAAAATTTTGGGGTTGGGCAGGAGGCTCTTTGTCTTCGACGCTGAAATAACCACTTTTGAAGTATCAACACCTCTTTCTATATGACGAAACAGACGCTGATGTACACAAATTATTGTTGACAAATGTGAAACCTTTTCAATGAAATTGGTAAACGCTTCGAAGATCAACCACAACTTGCAGTTGCAGCCATATTTTCAGAATGGACTGAATTAATTTTACAATTATGTGTTCGCCGCGGCTCGCTTATGAATGAATGAATTCCAGGCGAGGGGTTCGAATTTCGACTACTTTCTGCAAGAATTGGGGTCGCATGTCAGTGATAACTCAATGAATATAGGTCCGCCGGTTCAATACACACCAAACTGAGTAAAAATTAAGTAACAACTATCAGAAACGCCAACTCTGAAAAAAATATTGCCTAACTGAAAACCAAAAGTCTTAAAGAATACCCTGTATAAGCTGATTTGAGTTGTCCTAAATTGGTCTAATATTATATTTTTAACCTTAGTAGAAACGAAACTCTTTTTGAAGAGCACCTTCCTTGAACTTTCGATGCACCACCGATAATTTTTCTGATTTTAATCAGATCTGGGGAATTTCTTTCAACTTTGCATACTGGTATATTAGTCGCAAGACCCTACTTGACTTCTTAGATTGCTTATTTTTGTGATATTTAGGACTCCAAAATAAAAAATTTTATTATGGCCGTCTCATGGTGGAGAATGTCAACCCCCACGAGTGTATTTCTAGCATCGTCAAAGGTTTAGTCTTAGAATAAAACTGTAGATCTCGCCATTTATTTGGATCATCAAGGCGCTGAACAGTAATTCGGTTGGAAAATGACTTCAGCAGTTGTGAAGTACCTTCTTCATATATATATGTGTGTGAGTGTGTATAGGTCTCAAAATTTTTCAATCTTCACATACATTTTCTGAGCCTTAAGTCCATTAAGAAGTAAATATATAATCGAACAGCTTAATATCTATACATCTGCGAATAAGCTAACCACCACCTAAGTATATCGTTCTCGGGGGTAGAGAGAAATTCCTTAACTATATACTTTGCTTCTTCCGCAATTTTTTATACTTTTTTTTGAAGGATTATTAGCGTTGATTCTTCCATTGCCCTCCTAGTCGGGAAGCAACCAGTAGAGAATACTTTCTACCTTTGATAGTGGCCAAGTCCTTGGAGAAGTAATTTTTTAATTTCCATTTTCAGGTAATTGCGCACGCTCATATGGCTTTCATAGTCCTCAACCGGGCTCACTTTTTAAGCGAGGAACACCAACATTACTACTCAATAACACTTTAGGCTTTTTATGCGTGGAAATTAATATTTTTTATATTCATCATTTTTTCACCCCCTCCATATTTGGCCCAAAGTGTATTACAATGATTATTGTGCGTCAATTGTATGAGCATTATGCACTTACCTATATATGTATATATATACAAAAAGTGAGTTCACAATATAATTTGCACAATTCAGCGATTTGAATTGCTTCCGTGCGAATGATTTTATTCAATGGCACATTTTTGCAAAATATTTACTTTTTTCATTATAAGGCGTTGCGTTGTGCTTTTCTACTGCCTATCTTTATGTATGTATGTATGCAGAGAGACAGATATATAAACAATATTATTGTAGTGGTAAAAGGACATGAATTCTCAGTGGTGGAAAGTTGAACTAGTTCGAAAAAATTCTAGTTCACAACTAGTATTTTAAAGATAAAATCAATCCAGTTTGCTTTTTGTTCCCAAACAATAATGCCGAAAATAGCAATTTCCACTACCGCGCTAATGAAGTAAGCAAATCTTTAGCCCTCCACAAAGGAGATTTTCTTCACCGATATGCTCTATTGAAATGTGCAGTTCGCGGTGAAATGCTGTCTCACTCTTAATATTTTTGATATTTTTTGCGATTGATGAGCTTTTCAAATAAAACTAGAATAAAATATTTAAATAAATTTTCCCAAAAATAGGGTTCAAATATATTATTAACAGGAAAAAGTCTAAGGGTGTGATATCACACGATCTTGGTGGTCATTCGACCGGCCCAAAACGTGAAATTATCTGCTCACCGAAGTGTTCTCTCAATAAATCCATTGATTGATGTGATGTGTGGGAAGTGGCGCCGTCTTGTTGATTCCAATGTTTCCACCGCCCACAAACCACACGAAGCCGTTTTTTTCTGGATAAAATGGCAGCTTTTGAATTTCTTCAGGTTGTTCTTTGTCCCAAATGCAGCAACTTTGCTTGTTTACACTCCCATTGAACCAGAAATTGGCCTTAAAATGGGCGCTGAACAAAATTTGGCTCGAAAACATCAGATCTTCTCGGAACTTCTCAAGAGCCCATAGAGCGAACTGATGTCGCTTTGAAAGGTCGAGCGGCTTCAATTCTTGCACAAGCTGTATTTTGTACGCTTTCAACTTATGATATCGACGTAAAATGTGCCAAGTCGTTCCATACGTCAGTCCGAGTGGCTGCGAGCGGCTCCGAATCGACTCTACACGGTCTTCGTGTACACCCTCAGCTACGGCCGCTATATTTTCTTTACTGAATATTATCCAATAATGAAACAAACAATACTGAACAAAAATAACATGATAGCTTGACACGATTCACGCCTGATCTGTCAAAAAAAAGTCATTGAAGAAAGTACCTCTACTTCGCCTTTTAGTTTGTCGGCGTAATATCGACTGCACCAAAAATATGAAAAATACAAAACCCTTGGCCGCGTTAATCATTATTGTGGAAGTCGCTTCTGTCGTCTGGCAAATTATTGAGGGAAAATGAACTAGGATGAAGGACATTAGTCAGCGAGAGGACGGTAATGGGGTGAAGTAAGAATAGCGCTTCCCGGTCTAAGTTGTATGCGGAGGAGATAAGCCAGTCTTAGAGCAATGAAGGCGAACTGTCTAAGACCGTCTATATCTGCGGTAAAAGTTGCGTTAGTGAAAAGTGGACGGACGGACTGGTAGACGACTAAAGTACGAGGATGAAACAGACATGTAGGGGTATAGTGACTCTGGAACTCTCATCATCAGCAAATTCATCCGAATCCGATGAGCGACCGACTCGCTGTGAGTAAATATTTTTGATTGAGTTCGGATAATTGAGTTAAAAATGCCAGTTGCTAATGCGGCTTTCGGAAGCAAGACGAGAAGTGTAAAAATGCAAACTAGTAGCAAACTAGTTAACAACCAGTGTCACTATCTGCAGGATTTTTATTTCTAGGTATATATAAGTAGGTATAAATATGCTTATATATATATCAATGTGTGGAAATATTGTTCTTCTTCATCTCACTTACTTCGACTATCCGCTTTGTTCGTTAATTTTATTTTCATTTCATCTTTCAATTGCTGAGGGCATTTATATACGTACATATATACTTCTATATATATATATTTTTAATGCATTTACTTCCTTTTTCAGTTGTTATTGTTGCTTTTTGTTGCCCCATTTACATCGTCAGTGGCCCGTAGAGAAAGTCAATTGATGTGCATTGGAATATAGCTAAAGAATTCAGAGAGCTAAAAAAGTGAATTGCAGCCATATTAAATAAGCGATTCAAGGATGAAAGGAAACCAAAAAATATGACTGAACGAATTAATGCAATACTTTCTATGCACTTTTATTCACAGATTCATTGGGTAGTGCATTTATGGCCTAAAATACAAATTCAATCGATGGGGAAAAAGTAAATTAAAAAAAAAATGTAATAATAATTTATTAGTAATAATTAAATTTTTTATGTATTTTATTTACTCTTTTTGGCAAATTTAATATAAACGAATTTTTTTTTTTTTTTTTTTGAAAAGGAACTTAATAACCATACCGAAAAAGTGTGAACAAAATTGCTCAGGATATTGGCAATTACAAACATAATTACTGAAGACTTTCCTTATAAATCGTAAAGTAACAATTTGCGCATACAATGAGCTGCCAGGAGTGCAAAATCAAAAAGGAAAGAGAGAAGAGATAATGCTCGTTCGATCAGCAGCAGGTAATGAGTACAGATTGACGTAAATTCGCCTCACACAAACAAAGAAAATCACTTTCAATTAAATTCCGGAAGAATAATTATAATTTCCAACAGAATTGCAACAAGTGCTGCCACTTTGACGCGGCGCAACGAAGGAAGAGGAAGAAGAATAAGCAAAAAAAAAAGGAAAAAAAAAACGCCGAAGAGAGACAATGCAATTTCATTGATGCACTTTTCGTTGGTCAAATTGCCGGCTTTATTGCCACATTGTTGGCAGTGAAATTATTAACGTCGATGTTATTGTTGTTGTTTATCGACGAAATAAGTGTCATTTAAAATTAATAACATTTACATACATACATACATACATACATACATACAAGCAGTGCGTGCCACAAGAGCCATGACTGATAAGGCAAAAAGTGGCTGACGAGTCAATGAGAAATGAGCTGAAAATCATGAAAGGAAGATGTCAATAAGAGTTAAGCGCGAAGTAATAAAATACAACAAACACACATACGTTTGTAAATATGTATGTTGCACTGCAAATTGCACTTATGTATGTGTGCTCACGGCAGCTCATCTATAGCTATAGGTCACTCAGCTAACGAAGGCGCACAATAAGAATTATAATTAATGATTCAGCATAAGAGCAACAAGAAGTCCCGTTTCAGCTTGATGCGCATATCTGCACATATACAATATATGTATGTATGTATGTAGTATGCATACTGTGGTGATGATCGCCGGCGTAGAGATGTATGACACGGCGTATGAGCATTTAAATATATTTTAATTACATGTGAAAGTCACAGCCGCGCCGCGCCGCGCCGCTCCGCACATTAATGTGGTAAAGTGTTGTGTGAAATTGCAGAAGATGTGCACTTACGAAAATGATTGGATTGCAAGGAGAAAAGAAAAGTTTAAGGGCGAAATACATACGTAGACATAACAGGAAATTAAATGAAGATGTGAAGCACATAAAAAATTAAATTTAATTTATTGCACAATTCGCGCGGTATACAAAGGTGGAAGACAAGTAAATCTATTTATATAGATAAATCAATACGAAGAAGAAGTTATTACTGTAATTAACTGGTAATATAATATATTTTTATGCACAAAAGAAACACGGCATGAAAATTTATTTTGTGGGGATGGATATGCCCTTGATTAAAAAAGCTTTGGTTGCTGGAAATAATATTTTTCCAGAGATTTTTTGTATATAAATATTTTTGGACTTTTTTATTTTAAACTCTTACATTTTTCACCACGCGTCAGTTATGATATTCGTGTAGTTTAAAATATTTAATATTTAAAATTTTTTTTTAATTCCTTAAAATTAATGGATATAAATGTCATTTTCATAACAAATTTATCAAACAAATATACATATTGTTGGTAAAAACTTTTTTTTAATGGATAATTAAAAAATCTACGGTTTTTGTCTGTACATTTTGATGACAGAGCTGAATTCACCTTGTGCTGGTTGGCCAATCAGTAAAAAAAAACCGATGAAATTGTGCAACTGGTAGAGCGAGACCGGAATGAGAGTTGTAAGAAGGTCGTTGAGACATTAGGCATACCCCGCCGTACAGTTTGCAATCATTTAAAAGGGGTTTCTTCATGAAGAAGTTCGCCTTTTTGTCCTAAAGTGACACAAAAGTGTTTGTTTGCCAGAGATATCAACAGTAAAACTTCTGAAATAAAACACAATTAAAATGGGTTTATTGGTTATAAGTAAATGAGCTGTATTCAAATGTCTATTTTTTTTTGTTAGAGAAATTATTTTTTAATTGACTATTTCGTTGTACAACAACAACAAAATTGGTAGAAGTGACAGCTGTTTCGGAGATCACCACATCTCCTCATCAGACTTCTTTTGCCATGAATCGAACCGACGGATTCTGGCATCACAGGCGAGTGCTCTAAAAACTGAGCCAACGCTTGCCATGTAATCTGTTGTTGTATTACTCAATTCTTACTAACCTACAACTATTAAGTGCGCTAATATTTAGCCGCTATTTTTACTTAATGTTGGGTTAGCGAGTTTTTGCAATACTGCATACATTCAGGCATTAATAGTCTGAGAAATATATAAAGGGTGTTTTTTATAGAGGTATAGAACTTTAAGTTGGCATTACTTTTCAAGATGGCGACCGATTTAACAGCTGTCAAGAGATTTATTCTCAGTTTGGTTTGGCAATTCATCATGAATAGACTCACGCCTGAACAACGCTTGCAAATAGTGCAATTTTATTTCGAAAATAATGGTTCTGTGCGGAAAACGTATCGCGCACTACGTCCATTTTAGCGATGTTTAGCGATGAAGCGCACTTCTGGTTGAATGGCTACGTCAGCAAACAAAACTGCCGCATTTGGAGTGAAGGTAATCCTCAAGTGTATGTTAAAACACCGTTACATCCCGAAAAACTGACTGTTTGTTGCGCTTTATGGGCTGGTGGAATCATTGGTCCGTACTTTTTCAAAAACGATGGTGGCCAGAACGTTACAGTCAATGTTGATCGGTATAGAGCCATGATTACTAACTTTTTCATTCCTGAATTTAATGGTTTCAACCAGACGGTGCAACATGTCACACAGCTCGTGCCACAATAGATTTATTGAAAGACACGTTTGGTGACCGCCTAATTTCACGTTTGGACCTGTGAATTGGCCTCCAAGATCTTGTGATTTAACACCGCTGGACTACTTTAAGTAGGATTGCTTGTCGGGCTCGACTTATATCTTATGGATTGTTTAATGCGACCTGTAATTATTTTTGGTCATAGTAAATGAGCTGTATTCAAAGGCCTATTTTTTTTTGTTAGAAAAATTATTTGTTTAATATTATTAATTCGAAAATATATAACCAAAAATGTCTTAGTGAAAGGACACTCCAGAAAAGACTTGAAAGTCTGATTGAAGACGGGATCGAAAGGGAATTTTTTATTATGAGCCGATACAACCTAGCGCAACAGTCAGTTTTGAACTTTAATATCATCATGTTAATCAACTCTTCCAAAAAAAAAAAAAAAAAAAAAAAAAAACGTCCAGAAAACTATTTAAATTTCATCACGATTACGTCATACCATATATATCTTTGATGAACAAATAAGAATGTTGAAACTTGGTTTAAAAGTTTCTGCATGTATCACTTTATAGTAGAAAATTGGCAAACTAAAGAGCTACTAAAATTCAGTGGGCAACTTCATTGAAGATAAACCACGAAAGTTTTTCACTGATGGAAAAATGGCAAGAGATATTTTTTCAAAATGTATTTGAATAAAATAACTTTTTAAGAAAGTTAAATTTTATTAAAAATATACAAAATAAAAACTCGAAGACTTTTATATTGTCAATATTTTTTAAATTATGAAAGTATTTTTTTTCCGTATGTGTTCTAGTTGATATTTGATGTTTATATATCTATATATATATACATATTGTCAATATTTTTTAAAATATGAAAGTATTTTTTCCGTATGTGTTCTAGTTGATATTTGATGTTTATATATCTCCGAATTTGCATGCGTTCTTGTTGTGAGCTCATGGCGTATTCGGTGCACTGTAGATTTCACTGATATTAATAAGGACATAAATGGGAAAGTGGGCTTAGTAAGATGATTTTAAATGTATATAAATTTATTTTATTCTGGCACCACTTAAATATTATCCTTTATGGGCTTAAAAACATTTTTTAGTTCTTGGGCTACCTAGTAGTTATAACTGCAGCCTTTGCCGCAGCCGATGTCCCAAACACCTACCCACGCTTTAATCAGGCATACAAATCTCTTTAAACAAACTTGCCATCTTGCCATCTATGTGTCGGGCCAAGGACTTTTCACTGGACTAATAGACCAATTGAAAAGTCCTTGGCCCGACACATAGATGGCAAGAATTATAATTAAATCCATACGATACTTAGTTAGTTTTAACCTTCCAAGGACGTGTGTATAAATTTGACAGCTGTGGGATCATTAGTTTGTGAATTATAGCATTTTGAGTGAATAAACTTTTGTTATTGTAAAAAACCCCATAAAAAGAGTTCGCTTGTTGATAAAATATTGCTTTCTGAAGGGGAAAAATGCAGTTGAAGCAAAAACTTGGATTCATGACGAGTTTCCCGACAATTCCCCAAGAAAATCAACCATCAAGGATTGGTCCAATGAACATTCATACGAGTGGACTGCACACGATGAACCCACTATAAAACGTGGAAAAATACAACAGTCGGCTGGCAGGGTTATATAGACCATTTTTTGGGTCCATGCGCTTCCCAAAATACGGTTTATATAACCCTGGCAGCCGACTGCTTTATTTTTCAATTGACACCTTGAAGGACGAAGTCGCCGAAAACCAGCCGAATTTGAAGAAAAATTAAGTGTTGTTTCACCAGGACAATGCCTTGTGTCACATGTCAGTGAAATCGATGGCAAAACTCCATGAATTGGTCTTGGAATTGAGTCCGCACCCACCGTATTCTCTAGCGACATTTGTCCTGTTCTCAGATCTCAAAAGAATGCTCTTTGGGAAGATATTTTCGTCGAATACAGAGGTGATCGCCGAAACCGAGGTCTATTTTTAAGCAAATTACAAATCAGAAAGAAGAACTTTTCAATTGACCTAGTATGATAACGGTGTTGTTTTTGGCGAACAAGTATTGACAAGGTATCGGGATCATTAACGTTATGCGAAAAACTTCTTTGATTTTACTGTATTGTTTTCAGTCCTGGCTAACTGTGATAATTTTTTTCTGTCTTAATGTTTTCATTGTTTTTGATGTTCCGGGTCGGGTCGCAACATTCGAACCTTTTCTGAAAAGTTTATGCCACTCGTGATTTTTTTATTTTTTTATTTTTTATTTTTTACTCAGAATATACTCATCGTATGCCACTGTCAACACTTCAATTGTTATTGAGGCCTTAATTTCAACAGTATTTATATATATTTAACAGGTATTTAGTTGGTAAAAAAATAAAATATATAATTAAAAAAAATTCCACTAAAATAACTAAAGCAATTTTTTCCTCGAAGCATTTAAAACTGCGTTTGGAACTTTATTTTGTCAAACAAAGTTTCCAAACATTTGATTTTAGCAGAAAATTTGCTGTTTTTTTGTTGTAACACGCAATGAGCTTATTTTATTTTTTAATATAAAAAATTTAATTATCATTAAAGCATTAAACAGGATTTAATTAAAAATACACCGTTAAGCGTCAGAAAAATGTACATATTTGCTCATTTTTTTCCTCTTTTATTATGCAGCAGTGTAAATGTGTATGCCAGTATGGGTATATGGGAATGTGTAAGTGATATGCATATACAAATACAAGGTAAATTCCGTTAATTTGACAAAAAAAAATGAATAAAAAATGTATGCAATATTATGAGCTTCCTGCTAAGCCAACTTGCTAACATGTGTATGCTAACATTGATATGTGTGGGTATATGCACACATATATGTAAATGAACACTCAGGTGGGTGGAGTGAACGAAATTAAATGTACAAAACAAATATGAGCATAGCGCTTTTAAGGCTTTCAACAATTCATTTTTTTTTTGCTGAATTCTTTTTTCATCTCTTTGTTTTTTTTGTTGTTGTTAAACAATTTAAAAAACTCTTTTAAATATTTGTACACCTTTTTTTTTTGAGCTTAAATATTTATTTTTTTCCACTTTTCTAGTTTTTAATTGTATTTGATGAAAGCCAGCGGCGGCGGCGGCGAGTGAGCGAATGAAAGAGATAGCGGCATTTTTAAACATTGTTTCGTTGTTTCCTCTACAGTTATGGCGCTGGTGATAATTATTTTTTGTAGCTGTTGTTGTTGTGATTTTCTTTTGCTGCTGCTGCTGCTGCTGCTGCTATTGCCACCGGCTGCATTGCCATTTTGATGTCAAACAAACAAAATTAAAATTCCACAAATAGTTTGGATGCTTTTCATGCGCTTTGCTTTGCAACATCCGCCTTTTTTAATATCCTCAAAACTACAACAACAACAACAACAACAACACCAAAAATGCGCGGCGTGAGAAAAAAATAAAATGATTTGCTGCCGCGCGACCTCATTTCAAAAGGTAGGCGAGCGCAGCCTTTCGCATTCATCTGTTGTGCGTGTGTGTGCGTGAAAGCATAACATATACATACATATACGGATTTGTGCAACATGCTGCCTGTGGCAACTTCTCGCCGAAAATATTCACTACATATTTACTTGTGTGTGTGTGTTTCTGTGTGGTTGTGTATGCGCGTGTGCACTGCGGCGTGGGCGTTACAGGATTTGACGTTTATTTGCTAAACGTGAAATAAAATTTATTAAAGAATTCATATGAATGCCTTTCACATTTGTATAATTCTGTGTTAGCGCTTGGGATGCTGTGTGTGTTTGTGTCTATAAACACACTCACATCTACTAAATAGAAAATTTTAGGGAATTTGCTAAAATCGCCATAAATTTCCCAACTCACTGGACCATGTTGAAATTTGAAAATGTTTATGTACTTATGTATATTTATGTACATATATGCATTTACGAGCGTGAATATTTAAAATTTCCACAAAAATTTTAATACTGACACAATCGTGTTAACACACATACGTTTGAGCGCATCAAATTGTATGCTCGTCATTTTAATTAAAAAAAATTTCAGCGAATTTCCATATCGCAAACATTAAATTAAAACCAAATATCTATTCGCTGTTTATTCGTTGTTGAAAATATTGCATTTTATTTGCTTAGGCAACAAAAGTTTCGATTTTATTGCCCGCCATTGGTTTATTCGTTAATTTATTTTTCATTTTCATTCAGCTAATAATAATCGCAATAACGTCAAATTCGATTAAACGCGTTTTGATCCTAAATGATTATGGGGAATTTATTATTGATTCAATTATTTTTCGTATGGCGAAATCATTAACGTTCGCAAAAATTTTTAGAAGTGTATAGAAATAAAATATGTTTTAGATTTTTATTTTATTTTATTTATAATAATTTAATTAATTTTATCTTTACTCTTTTATTTTTATTTTATTTTATAATTTTTCTTTCTTTCTTTATTTAACTTATTTTGTTTAACTTTTTTTAATTTAATATGAATTAGTTTAAATTCATTTTATTTTATTTTGTTTCATTTTAGTTTATTTTTCAGTGTTTATTTTGCTCCTTTTTGGGTTACGTATCACATATCGGTTGCTTACAGCAAGCTATATAAAACTATTGCTAAATCAGGTTGATAATATACATGTTGATGTTGTTGATAATATAACTGCTTTTGCTATATTTAAAAACTTGTCCATCATTGGAGCTCGTCCAGCATCTTCAGCAACGTTTTCGAAACTGCAACTGTCGACGAGATCATGATTGGAACAATTGTAACCTTGTTTAAGTGCCACAGCTGTTTCACTTCTAATGCCAGGTGCTGGTATTTCCTTCTCTTTTCACCATATCAGTTTGGAAGATTGTGCGAATTCGGTACACTAACATCGATAAGAAGCGCTCGCTTTTCTTTCTTCTCGACAATAATAACAACTGGCCTGTTATGTTGAACGCTCCTATCCGTCAGTATCGTACCATTTCAGTAGATTTTATGCTCTTCATTCTCTAGAACTTCAGCAGGCTTATATATCTTTTTCCAATAACGTAGAACGTATAGCAAGGCTATGGTGTATAATTTTTGCTACGCTGTTATGTCGCGTCAAGTATTCAGTGAACGCTAAAATAACACACGCCCCTGTGATGTGATATATAGTTTCAGTTTGTTGCTGGCATTTTCTACACTTTCCATTGTAAATTTGTTTGCGAGCAATATATTTCTAGTTGCAATGACTTGGTCTTGAATTGCAAACATAAATCCTTCAGTTTCAAAGCTAAATGCCCGCATGTTGCAGCCATAAGTTTGAGGCGCATGCGTCGATTTCAGATTGGCTCAGTATATGTGGATGCTTACCATGCAATGTTTTCAGCTTCCAATCATTTAGCAACTTTTCGACTTGTAATGCATCTGTCAGTTCAACAGGTTGCATGTTTCTGAGAACCAAAGCCAGTATATATATCGCTCGCTTTGTATATTGCTATGTGAAGGGTCTTTTTTTTTGTGGAAAAAAGTATCGAAGTAAACTATGGCTTTTCATAGAGATGCATGCCATCAATAAGTAATCGTCCGCCTTCTGGTTTCTAGGCAAGTTTATTCGCTTAATTGCTGATTTAGGGTGATGAGCTCCGTATTTCGTAAGTAGCGTGCGTGTTGCTCTTTTCACACTTTCCAATTCCGTATCAGACCATTTCAATAATCCAAAATGTAAGTATAGGCATCGCAAATGTGTTAGTAGCTTTAAACAATTTGTTTTCCGTTAAGGCAAGTTTTTAGAAGATACTTTTTATGAGCATATAGATGTCGGTGATTCTTCGTATCACAGTATTATGATGAATTTTTCTTGCATAATACCTAGATATTTGTGCGTAACATCAGTGTTCAATGCCTCTATACTTTCACTGTCTGTTAGTGGGAAATTTCGTGATAACACTTTGCCACTTTCCACACTGACTATTTTACACTTGTTTAGGCCAAAGGACATATATATGTTCCTGGAAAATGTATCTGTTATTTGCAGGAGCTCGTTAATATTGCACTCAGATCCTACGTACAGCTTTATATAGTCCTGTAGAGGTGATGAAAGAGCCTGAATGGCATTACGTCGGCGTTTTTTATTTTACTTTTATTTACTTTTATTTATTTTTTATTTTTATTTTATTTTTTTATTATTGTATTTTTTTAATTTTTTTTATATTTTTTAATTTTTATAATTTATTTATTGTGTTTTATTTTATTTATTTTTTTTACTTTTTTTATACATTTTATTTTTTAAATTTATTTTATAAAAAGTTATTATATATTATTTTTTTATATTATTTTATTTTATTTATTTTAATTTTTTATTTTTTTTATTTTACATTTTTTTATTTTTTTATTTTTAAATACTTTGTTTTTTAAATTAAAACGAGTACAACAGAAAAAATATATTTTCGTAAAAAATTCACTTTCCGCAGCTTCAAAATATAACAAAAACACACATATGTATGTATATAAATCAAAGGGTTTGAAGTGATTTAAATCCCTCAATTTTTCACTTGAAAAGTAAATTAAGAATGCCTGCTTGGACTGACGGGTAAAGGTATAAGTAAATATGTATTTTGCATTTCTGATCGCAATACAAGTGTTTTGCAAACAAAAGATTGTAACAAAAAGCGCAGCAGCCAACATGTTGCATGATCACTTTGCCTTGGCAGCAAGCAGATGGCATATGATGGAAAACGAGAGGTAAAATTAATGCATCTATCATTAATAACTGCAGTGTAAAGGGATTAAGTGAAATAGAGTGGCCATATAAAGTGATTAATTAATATTTTCTCATAAAATATGGAAAAAAAAAAGAAATTTTTCCTTAACAGATCCGTCATCTATTTAACCACCCACTGATAGTCTAAATTAAATTGAAATATTTATTTAGTTAAAATTAAAAAAATATATATGTCAGCTGGTCACCTTATCCACCGAACTCATTTGCGCACATCTTCCAACTAATCCGACATGAATCAAGTGTGCTTTGGTAATTTTTCTGCCTTTTACTGCTTGCTTCTTGGTGTGGCGTAAGATGATTTTCAATTTTTTTACAACAAGCACTTTGGCACTTTAAAAACAGATCTACATGCGCTTATATGTATGTGATAATAGATAAATGGAAGAAATATAAGACTCTGCCTCACCAGCGCAGCTACAAAAACTATTTCGATTTCTTTTACTCATCAGCAGTGTATTATTTACTTGTAACGCAAGCGGCAGAGGCAAGTACTCGAGGCTCTTACTCGCTTGTATAAGCATTTACATATACTTATACATATGTTTATATGTGTGTAGGCGCGCGAGAAATATATCTGAACTGAAGTGTTGGACAAACATGACACTCACTGACGCCACTGAAATGTCAGTTTTGACATTTCGAATGACTTGCGCAGCCTGCACGCCGACACTTCATCGTCACAATTCAGAGTAATATTTGCATGTACTACACTTTGAAAAATAATGAAACAACAACAACAAGTACAAGAAAAACTCTTGAAAAAAGGAAAAAAATCTTAAATGCTTTAGGAATGCAAGGAAAGTGTTAAAGTGGTGTGAAGCAGCAAAAGAGGTCTTGAGCAAAGCGGCTCAGTGTTGTTGTGATATGGTCAGTGCTTGGCTTGTTGTTGCTGGTGTTTTAGTTTCTGATTCTATAAGGTGTTAGTGATCTATATCAAAATATCCTAATTTATTTGTTTTCAATTTTGTTTTGTTTTAAGAGGTGCAGAAATAATTTTATATAGGAGAGACATTTTCAAAACAATCAGAAAATTTTTAGGAAGCTCTCATCTATTGATACATAGTTTATTGCAGTTGGACAGTATTATTTGCTCCATCTTGTTGCAACGAAGGTAGGCAATCAGCTTTGTGAAGCAAAGGATAAGGTAAGGATTACCGTGTTGCAGTGGAGAAAAAACAGAGTACCTGGAAACGTTGCGATTGACCACATGCGGGCTTGGATAGATACCGAGAGTTGAATATTCGGTGATGATGAATCCTAAACTAAGTGGATGATGATGGAAAATACGTCTAAATAACACAATAAAATAAACTTCTAGAAATTACATTCAAATTGCTGAAATAAAGTTTTAAATTCATCGGTTTTACAAAAAAAAATTTTTTTTATAAACATTTTCGAATTTTATGTCAAATTTTTTTTCCAGAAATTACTGTAAAATTACTAAAAATTTAATTAAAATTTATTTATGTTTATGAATACATTTCTTATATTCTCAAAAATATTTTTTTTCAAAAAAAGAAGAAAAAAATGAAAAGATTAAAAAATGAAAAGAAAAATTTGCTTTTTTAATTATTTTAAAATTTTCACATTAAAAAATGTCGAAATTAATTTTTCAAAAAAAAAAAATAAAAAAAATAAAATATGCAAAGATTTTTTTAAAATTTTTTAAAATTGCCACGAAATTAAAAAATCAATTAGCCGCTTAAAGAATAACTAAGCGGCAGGAGCCGGTGGCTGAACTGCTATTAGCTATACAAATATTGCGATGAAGAACTGAAAATGTGCATGCATCAGTGCTCAACGATTGGAACCTTAGTGAGGGAGTCAAGCTTGTTTCACGGTGGGATGAAGAGCCTTAAGTCTCTTCCCATCCGTTAGTGCACGATAACGAATCGCATACTTCAAGAGGTGTCCCTGTCGCTCTTCGACTGAACACTGCGAATCTAGATCCGAAGAGTGTCGAAAATACCTATTTCAGGTGTTATTTGTTTTCATGAAGATTGGATGGGTTGTAGTCATGGGCGTCCGATTGTATTGCGTAATGGTGATTTGATTCTAGAACTTGTCCGAGTTAGCAACGAGGAGCTTCCCACCAACAGTGGAGGGCAGTCCAAGTTGGCAAGGTCAAGGAGAAGCAGCATTGTGTGAACAAGCAGCGATGTTTCTATAATAGTATTTGCGTACTGTGGAGGAGTATTCAGCTACGATTTTAAATTCGTCACATGAAGAGGGAGCCTCAGAACAAGAAAGCAAAATACACCTACTGGTCCTTAACCCAACGGATGAGTCTACTCTTCATCCTAAGGATACCTTGTGTAGCAGAGAAGAACTATAACCAAACGCAGTGGCAACAGAACTTTCGAAACCCTTAAACACCACCACGAGTGAACCTGGCAATTCTGGCCCAACTAAAGAAGCTTGTAACAAGTGCGGCTCTGAGGATGGAGGAGAAAAACATCTGGGACCAAATCTAATACAAGAGTCGGTTAGAGATATTATTATCAGGAAGCTAAACCAAATAATCGGCGCCGATGCAAACTTTCTCTGTGACTTCAGTGACACGAGCACACGAGGTGAGAGCCTTTTAGATTTTATTTTATATAATGACTTAGCAATCTGTAATATTGGGGTTAATACCACTTTCGTCACCACATCTAGGATACCGATGCTCGATATGATAACGCCTGCTTCAAATACTTTCTTTGACCAGTTCAGAGATTGGCTTGTTTGGAGTGCACACTCATTCTCAGACCACCTCTACATATTATTTTATCTCACATTGGGATCACCTGTAATTTCTTCCCAGAATAATTGAATGCTGAAGCGGTGAACTCCACAAAGCCGGTTTCTCTCGGTGAGCTAGACTCATCGCAAGAAATATTATGAAACGGTGGACTTTGCCGCTGCTTTGAGGCATCAACAGGCCTGTTAACCATTCCGAAGGTAAAGAGAAATAAATAAATATCTGAGCTTCGGAAAACAGCCTAAGTGTGCTTGATCAGAGGCCGAGCAGCCCCTTTAGCTTACCAGTGTGCCCTTCTCAATTTACAAAAAGGGGGATTCGACGGTAACTGCTTATTGATTTGGGACAAGCCCCCTTAATATCGGGTATAAGGTCATATCAAACTCATTGTGTGATAGATTAAAGCGCCCTGGCAAGAAACTGATTGGTCCTTATAAGTGTGGTTTCAGATCTGACAATTCTACCATAGACCAGATATACACCGTGTGCCAAATCTTGGAGAATGCCGGAGAGAAAAGAATCGATACACACTCACTTTTCGTGGATTTTAAAATCGCCTTCGACGACTGTGTAAGTTTATGATCGAAAATAATATTAGTAATCAGAATACCGAAGGACTGCTCCGAGGTCTTTAGTAACTAACGGGGTTTCAGACAGGGTGTAACGACTTCATCTTAATGGTGGAGAAAATAATAAGAGCTGGCCCCTCATAGTTCCCTTTCTGCTGTTTTTTTTTTTTTTGCCATGCAATGATCGTATCCAATTAGTGGATCTTAGAATAATGACGGCGAATCCCGCTGACTATACAAAATATACGCGATATTGATGCGGATCACGAAAATCTAAAATCTCTAATATTTATCCAAAAACCAAAATATTTTTTCGAGTATTTTGGGTAAAAGGCCCTCCATTGCGTTCTCTAAGTGTCTCTTATTAATTTTCTCTACTCTTTGTTGCGCACTAAACTTTTTTGCAGAAGCCCTGAACGCATCGCCAGCTCAGCCTCTACACAAAAATATTTCAAATATTCGTAAAAAGTATTTTAATTTTGCTTAATTTTTCTGCGAATTGTTGTTTGCTGCCATGCAAGCCGTCTCGGTTGCCTTGTTGTTGTCACTTTATTTGCACCGCCTTTTCTGGCGCTCTGCCGCTGCCGTTGCAACATTCTTCGAAATGTGTAAATCTCTTTTGGAAATCTATTATAAGCGAAAACATAAAAAAGAAACAATAAAATATCGGTGAAAAGAAATGAATTGGTGACTGCGCTTGGTTGTTTTGCCAGCGATCGTGTCGGTTGTGCCACATGTGATGCCACATGCCGCTAATCCGTGCCGTAAAGAAACTTTAGCTTCGGCTTCTACTACCTACTTTCCATTTGCAATTGTTGTTGTTGTTTTTTATTATTATTATTTTATTGCCACTATGCACTTAGTATGAAAACATTACTAAATACATATGTACATACGTTTGTGTGTGTGAGTGTGTGCAAATATGTGTTTTGCCATATTTGTTTCCACTTTTGGGGCAGGTCGTCGGCGTCGCCTGCCGCTCGCATTCGCTTGTTGTTGATGAAATGCATTTTTCTTGTTAGAACATTTTTACGAATCTCTGTGACATTTTGCGCCATTAGAACTATGTGCATACGAGTATGTACATACGATAGGCTATAATAAAATAAAAACAACAACAACAAAAGGCCGAAAATATGTATGCGAAATGCAAATGTGAGCAAAATCACTTTTCAACATTAAATCCAAAATGATATGCGACTGAAAATTGTTGGCTGTCAAAATATTTGCGCTTCAAATTTCACAAAAACAAAACGTTGAAAAGACATGTATGTATGTATGTATGCATGTATGTAGAATGGAAATGGAGAATGCGGCGCATATGCGGGCATTTAGATGGCAATAAGAGAGTGCTGCGGTGGTTAACAAGCCATAAGCGTTGGTGACTGGCGCGTAATTAACACTTTGTTGTCGGTAGAGGCCATGTAGGGAATGAAACGCAGTTCCTGCAGAAATTTTAGCAATGGAGTGTCAACCGGAAGCCTTGGCGTGTTTCAAGAGCTCTTTTTTCTTCAGAGCCTTAAGCGCTAAACTTGGTCAGCTATCATTGTGGTAGAATTTTTACGTTGCGCTTCCGATGATAGGTTATGTTCGACAGCTTATCCAGTTGAATTTAAGGTGACTTCAGCTTGCTCCTCACGAAAAATCTTCGACAGGCTCGAACGGAGAACACATTTATAGCTATGTACATGCTACACTCTGGTAGTGCCAGAACATCAGCGCATCTGTCTCTAGTCACACAAAGCGCAAAGAACCTCGCAACTGCGCTCTCTTCTTTTCACCAAGCTAAAGCTAGACATATATCGGCAACAGTAAACGAAAGGCTAATAGTATAGGCTACCAGTAGAAGGCAATGAGCTTGGATTCTGCACGAACCAATATACAAGATTACAAAAAAATATATATATATATACTAATAGCAGTCGCTCCGCGGCAAATAATTTCAAACCCTCCGAACGTATTCCTAGCATAGATAAAAAGCTCCTGATAATAGTCCAATCCCCGTTTGAAGGTGACCTAGAAATCTTATGTTAGTATAGTCCTTTAAATAGCCCACTGTCAGATCAACCTTGAACTTCAGGTCCAAAAGCCGGTATAGATTAAGCAGCAGTCTTAACTAGCAGATAACCTTGAGAGTTGGATCCAAATCAGTTCCTGCCTGTGTGTTTTGGAGACACAATGGCTCTGTTTCCGGCTATGAAGTAACAGCCTGAGCTAATCTAAATTCATACTTTTGCGGCCGTGCCCCACACTCTGCAGACGTAAAAGCCCTTTTACGAGATGTGATAACGAGCAAGTGAAGTTCACGGCTAAAAGTGAGAGAGCTTTAGTAAAGCCATCTCAATATTTAAAATGTGATCCGAGTAAAACTACTTTTTTCAATAACCGTTTTTGACAGATTCCACGTTAGTCGTGACAAGCTGTCATGTCAATTTTGTTCAATATTGTTTGGTACTTTACATGGCTCAAGACTTACTTCTGAACATTGTTCACAAATCATTCAACTTTATTACGAAAATTCACGTTCTGTAAAGAATGTGATTCGCGCGTTTCGCTCAACTTAAGGTCAACATAATCGGCCTACTGAGTGTGCTATTCGCAACACCATCACCCATCTTGAGATCCAGCATTCATTATTCTGTAATATTCGCCCGAATAGATGACGCAGTGAAGCACGCAGTGCGGAAAATATAGCGGGCGTAGCTGAGAGTGTACGCGAAGAGTCGATTCGGCGTCGTACGTAGCAACTCGGACCGACGTATAGAACGACTTGGCACATCTTCCGCCGTGATCTTAGATAAAAAGCGTACAAAATACAGCTTGTGCAAGAACTGAAGCCGCTCGATCTTCCCAAGTGACATCGCTTCGCTCTATAGGCTCCTGAAATGTGCCAAGAAGATCCAATGTTTTCGAGCCAAATTTTGTTCAGCGATGATACCCATTTCCGGCTCAGTGGGTATGTAAACAAACAAAATTGACTCATTTGGGACGAAGAGCAACCTGAATAGATGAAAGAGCTGTCATTTCATCCAGAAAAAACAACAGTTTGGTGTGGTTTGTGGACCGGTGGAATCATCGGCCCATATTCTTTCAGAAATGATGCCAGTGAGAACGTAACCGTCAATGGCGAACGTTATCGCGCCATGATAACTGACTATTTGATGCCTGAAATTGAAGTACGTGATCTCCGTGACATTTTGTTTCAACAAGACTTCCCACACATCGCATCAATCAATGGATTTATTGAGGGAACACTTCGGTGAGCAGATAATTTCACGTTTTGGGCCGGTCGATTAGCCACCATCATCGTGTGATATCACACCGTTAGACTTTTTCCTGTGGGAATATGTAAAGTCTAAAGTATATGCGGACAATCCCGCTTCAATTCAGGTCTTGGAGCAAAACATTATGCTTGTCATTCGCCAGTTACCAGTCGATATGCTCGAACGAGTCATCGAAAATTTTACTCAACGGATGGACCATCTGAGACATAGTCACGGCCAACGTTTGAAAGAGATAATCTTCAAAGCTAAATGCGAAAGAATGTGCTTTCGAATGTTAATAAACATTCCCCATAAATTTGAATTTTCTGTGTTTTTTTATCTTTAAAAAGTTGGGAGTCTCGAAATGGATGACCCTTTATATCTCATCGCTGAGGGAAATTTTCCGCTACAATGGAAAGGTTAGCCAAGCCACGGATAAGAACAACCAATTTTCATAATCATTTGATAGACATCTACCGGGAAAGAGGAGCATTAATTGGTAATACCAGTCTCCGATTGAAACCTAACAATCTCCTCCGGTTGTAGACATACCTGCAGGCCTTCTATCATTTAGTCAAGTTCAATACTACGAATCCTTGAAACTCAATTCAGTTTATGATCTCCATTTCCATTAGGGACTCTAGTGCAAGAAGTGCAAGCAAATAAAAAAAATGTAATTTAAAAAGCCTTTGGAATTTGTTGGTGCGTGTCCACTTGGAATGCGACAAAAATGGCTGTAAATGCAAATTTGAGGAAGGTGACACCGAGTTGAATTCGAAAAAAAGCAAAAGGCAGCCAAGGAACTGAGGCTTTAATAATTGCACGTTCAACTGCAACAATATCGGTATGCACATACATAAAAATTCACATATATACATATATACATTCAAACATATATATGTACATACACTCAAATATATCTGAGTACATTCAACGTCACATACCTAAACGCATGACATCGCATATCCACTAGTATGACTAGTATGTATGTGTATACTCGTACTTGCGCATGTATGAATTTGATAGCTTGTGGCATGTTGCACGTACTACTTAAGTCACACTATGAACGCTACAAAATTGGCAAATCCGCGTTGCACTTACAACTCCAACTCATTGAACATGACCGGCTTTAATTAGTAGCTGCTGCTTTTCGCAAGCTCAACCAATGCTTAGCAAAGACAACACCAGTGAAATACGAAGAAAGAACCATAGCCAATAACAACAACAACAAGTGAGCATTGTAAAGACTTCGACAACAAAAGGTGCGAATGTACAGACAGCGAACATTGTGCTGCAACAAAAGAAACAAAAACAGGATTATAAAAGGAGTGAAAAATGAGTCGAACAAACAGAAGGAGTTTACCACTTGCGGCTCGGCAACAACAACAACAACAACAACAACAACAACAACAACAACAACAACAACAACAACAACAACAACAACAACAACAACAACAACAACAACAACAACAACAACAACAACAACAACAACAACAACAATAGCAAAAATTAACAAAAAACAACAAAAGACAATCGGACAATGGCTAACGACAAACTGTTGCAATAGCAGCAACAGCAACAACAACGGTTAATGCTCAATCGCACACAATCAGTACATATTCACACATCCATACACACACACATATATATATGTATGTATGTATATAGACATATGGAATATCAACAACAAAACGACAAATGCATTAATTGAGATTAGTGCAAGATTTTACCATCCACACACCACAAACAGTAGCTGCAACAAAAGAAGTAATTAAAACAACAACAACAAATGGTTGCACTAAACTACTGAGTAACTAGCATTTTACACGGTTCTCTCAGAGCAGGCAACGCACGCAAAGCCATCGATTGTTCAATGCACTTCGTTGCAAATACACACACACACGTGCGAAATACATGTGGCAACTTGGCAGAGTCGTTGTTAGCTTGTGGGACAGTGATGGAAACTCGCGAGAAAGCCAAAATGCTGAGCGGAATTTTTGCAGTTTGGAGAATTAGAAAATATAGACATAGCAATTCTTTCCTCACAAAAAACTCCAAATCGAAATTTTGAGTGAAGTTTTGGACGGATACCTCAAAACCACGGTTCTTGGTTCTTATGTGTTGTTGTTGTTTATGTAACGGTTCACTTAATCCGCCTAGGGTAAGGTAGGTCTAGTCCAAGTCATCAAGATCATCTAAAGCAAGGTTCAGGAAACGTTCTGCTTTGACGGGCTCTGCCCAGAGAGAGAGTGGTATTAGATGAGCTGGTTTGAGTGGCATGCAAAAAAAGTTAGTGTCGTGCGGAGACTTACTGCAGGCAAGACATACATTGGGTATGCCGGGGTCGGGTCTGGATAGGTATTAAGTCGACTACTCTTTAGACCTTAATTGTGGAAGACATAATGGTTACTCTTCATTATGTCTCTGGGGATCAAGATGGGAAATAGTTGAAATTATATTAATACTATTTTCTGAATTATACTTAACTTTTCAAGGCTGGAGTTAAAAAAATCTTGGATCAGTCACAATTAATGATATGGCCAGGATTAAAATTCACGACCCTTCACACGTTAGTGCGCACTGATAACCATTGGGCTATTGCGGCCGCTTCGGTCGCATTTAATGAACCGTTTTCGTAGTCTGATTTGTAAATCGATGCTTTTACGTGGTTTTCTGATAGGTGTCATACAAACTGGAGACACGGTATAGGGGGAAAAAGCTACTACCAATGTTAGCAGATCTATGCTGGTGGCTAACGAGAATTGAAGAAGACAATACCGAGGAGGAAGAGGAGGAAGTAAACTAACCGCCTTCAAAAAGATTCAAGAAAAATAAGACAAATTGTATGACAGCGCCACCTGTCGTAAGATTTACGTAAAAGCTAATGTCAAAAATGAGTTCCTCGATCCAAAAAAAAGCGATATACAAAAAAAAACCATCTAAAATTGCTTCATTTGATCAAGTTTTAATCAACTTTTCTCATACACAGGGTTGCCAACTTTAAATAAAAATAAAAATCAAGCCAGACCTATAGGCCAAAAACCCGGAATGAGGTTTTGATAGGGATAGAGTTTCATCTCCACTTGGTTTCACCAATTACGTAGAATCTTGTTGCACAGTGTTATTATTAAAAATCATCAATTATTATGATTCATTCCATTTAGCTCATTTTCAAAATATTAAGAAGTAAAGAGATAAGGTTTTATTTACATATGTAGAAGTAATATACCGTTATGCAATGACAAGTAACTTACCGGTAGGTAAATGCCGACTGCAATAGCCAAGTGGTTAGCATTGCGTACTAGTATTCCGAATGCCATATACATTCTTATATATATAATGGAAGAAAAGCAATGTGTGCTTTTCTAAATTTGGAGAATTTGTTTTTTATTTTAAATTTAACTAAACTATTTCTCTAGACCACAAAGTTATGTTTCAATCTTTGATTTTGGTGTCCGAACTGTGGCCTCAAATGGCGACTTTCCCTCTAATTTTCTACACTTCAATTTGCCTTCAACTCCAATTCATCGAAGTCGTCTATAGCCGTCTTACAGACTTTCTTTTCCCAACTTTGGTGTTAAATGCGCTAAGGTGTTTTCCATTTGGTATTTACCTCGCCCAAACGGAAAGTGCTAATTTTTTGATTATTCACTGAGTAGACCGTATGGTCGAGCAAACTAAAACTCTTTTGCAACCGAACTACACTTTCTACACACTTAAATTGGCTTAACAAATATATATATTTTTTTTACTCTTAGCTTGAGCGCTCTGCTATGAAGAAAGCTCAAAAATAAAATTAAATGAAATGAAGGTGGAAAATTGAAGAAAAAAGGTAGCAAAAAAAGAAAACTTAAACCATGGTAATGAAAGAAATGACAGACGACAAGAGCAACTAGAAGCAAAGTGCAGCAGTGACGGCAGCGGATGTGGAATACTAACGCCAGAGCAACTGCCAAAGCAGCAGCAATGAGAGTAGCAAACGCAAAAAAGTCGTTAATCCAAAGCGTCTCGTGTTGGACACTAAATACCAGTCGACACGTAGGTGACAATTCGCCTTAAATGGTACACATCGCCATGTCCGAGTCCATTTACGATTGGCCTTTTTAATTTGAACACAACACCGAGTTGTCTGTGAATAGTTTTTCCAATATTTTTTTTAAATTTTTTTTTTCTTTTTTGAAGTTTTTTGTTTCATTTTTGTGCTCTTCTATTTCGGTGTCTAAGAGGAGTGCTTTTAATTTACGCTTTTTCAGTTTACTTCAATTTAAGTTTTTTTTTGTATTTTGTATCGCACTCATGTGGCGTGTTGACATTGCCGCAGTTTCTCCATATCAATTTGGTCACATTTTGTTTCAATTTTTAGATTTTTCGTTTTAGTTTTTGTCTATCTTTACTCAGTTGAGTATAACGAAGCCGCTTAGCCTTGTTTTGTGTATGTTTGTGTTTATTTTTTGCTTTCAGTTGTTGTTGCTGTTACAAGCTTTTTGCAATTGGAAGTAATTAAAGGACAAGGCGACACTCATGCCTTGGTGTACAGTCACTTAAGCTTACATAGATGGTTTCTATAAAGGTATGTGAGTGTGTTTGAGTGCGATTGTGAAAAATAAAGAGAAAATTTCCTTCTTGGAAACTTCAATGGACCATGTAGTAAAAATCTAAGCTTTTTTTGTGTAAGAACACTAGTTCAAAACTAGTATTTTAAAGATGAAATAAGAGTGATCCAAGTAGAGGTACTTTTTTTAATAACCTTTTTTTAATAGATCACTCTTAGGTCGTGTCAAGCTGCCATGTTATTTTTGTTCAGTATTGTTTGGCATTTCATCATGGAACGCCTGAACAACATTTACAAATCATTCAACTTTATTACGAAAATTCACGTTCTTTAAAGAGTGTGTTTCGCGCGCTTCACTCAACTTATGGTCAACATAATTGGCTTACTGAGCGTACTATTGGCAACATCATCACCTAACGTGAAACCCAGCATTGATTATTAGATAATATTCGATCGAAGAGATCACGTCCAGCACGCAGTGAAGAAAATACTTAGTAGGGACATAAATACTGTTACACACATTTTATGCTATAAAATAAAAAATAATGAATGTTTTCGGACCAATTTTTTTTTACATATATATTGATATATATTGTATACAAAAAAGCAGTATTCATTCGAAATGCCCGCCTTTGGCCTTCACGCACGCCTTAAGTCGGACTGGCCAATCATCAATAGCCGCACGCACCTCCTCCATTGGGAAATTGGCCACTGCACGAATCAAAGCTGTCTTAAGAGGATCAAAGTTGGGGTATTTTTTGTGGCAAACCATGTCCTCTAAAACTATCCACGGTTTGTAATCCAGCGGGTTCAAATCAGAATGCAAGTCAGTTACCCCATCATAAGAGACACCCCACCAAACCATGACTGAAGCTGGGTGATGACCTTTTTCGACCCGTGGAATCAGTTCAGATGCTTCTTTGGATAACCGTGCATACACCCTATCATTTTGTTTATTAAATTTTTCCTGCACGGTAAAAAATTTTTCATCGGTATACAAGATTTTTCTCTGCAAGTTAACAGCGTGCTTCACCAAAAGACCTTTGCATTTTACCACCCAATTTTTTTCAAAGCTGCAGTCAACAAATGTCCGGTACGGCGTTTGAAAGCCCCAAGTCCCAAGTCCTTTTTAATAATTCCACTCATGGACTTTTGCGAAACATTCATCTCCTGGGCCATGATTTTCTGTTTTCGGAGCGGATTTCGCTGAATTCTTGATTTGACAGCTTCGAACTGTGCGTGGACGGCCCGACCGGTGGCGGTCTTTAACATCCCCAGTCTCCACAAACAGTTTTGTGCACCGGTAGACGAACATGCGACTAATGCCGGGCGGACGGAGTGTTTTGAAAATACCACCTTTTTTCATTTCATACTTAAAAAGCGCTATAACAGCGATACGGTTTTCATTATCTGACCATTCCATGTTGAACACACAATTTAGAATTCCTGATACAGACTAACGCTTTATAGGTTATATTTTATAAATCATATGGGAATTATGTGGTATGCTCAATTCTTCTATTGAAATGCGAGTGTTTAATGTTGTAACAGTATTTATGTCCCTACCAAGTATAGCGGCCGTAGCTGAGAGTGTACACGAAGACCGTAGAAAGTCGATTCGGCGCCGTTCGCAGCACCTCTTACTGACGTATAGAACGACTTGGCGCATTTTACGTCCAGATCTTAAATTGAAAGCGTACAAAATACAGCTTGTGCAAGAACTGAAGCCGCTCGATCTTCCCAAGCGACATCGCTTCGCTCTATAGGCTCTTTAAAAGTTCCCAGAATATCCGATGTTTTCGGGTCAAATTTTGTTCAGCGATGAGGCCCATTTCTGGGTCATTGGCAAGCACAATTGTCGTATTTGGGATGAAGGGCAATCTGAAGAGTTTCAAGAGCTGCCATATCATCCAGAAAAAACAACGGCTTGGTGTGGTTTCTTGACCGGTGGAATCATCGGTCCATATTTCTTCATAAATGATGTCGGTGAGAACGTAACCGCGTGTCATTTTCCATTTACCAGTCGAAATGCTATATAACTCATTAATTCCAGTTTGATATTGGTTCCTAAATTCCCAAAAAGATGAGAAATAATAAGTTTCACCACCGCCCACCGAAGTGTTTATTTTTCGCACACTACGAGTGAATTTTTGCCAATACACAAAACTACTGTGAACCATCTGATGTCACTTTTCTGATAGCTTCTAGGAACTCTCGATGTCTTGCGTGAAATCCGGAATTTGAATTTTATTGAAGGTATTTTATTTTTTGGTTCATTATTTCATCGTAGTGTATGAAAATGACGCAGCTTTTGATGATGGATTGGTATTTACCTAGTATGAAACTGATTAAAAGCCAGTCAATTCACATTTCCTAGGATTTCGATGGTTTAAAATATCATTCGCTAACTGGGAAAACTTGGTGGGAGAAAAGCCCGATGAAATAGTTAGTGTCAATGCACAGACTAGTAAAATACTAGGTTATAACTAGTCGCTTGCCCTGCAGGGAATTCGTCCTCAATTTGCCGAAATTTTTTAGATCTCTGGTAGCTTTTCACTTCTTCGAATATACATAATTAAATTACATTTATTTTATTTATTTTGCATACAAAACAGCTTCTCTCCCACTGCCTCCTCTTTTGATTCATTTTTTTTTTTAATTTTTGTGATTTATTTTTCAATTTCACATTTAGTGTCACATCCACTAGCAAATACCACGATTTGTTACCATTTCAGTAAATTATTTTTACATATCATTTACAGCATTATTTTGACTAATGTGTGTGTATATGTGTGCGTGTGCCTAGTTATGTGTGCTTCGGCTCATAGCTAACAGCAAAATTGCATTTGCAGCAAATCTGTCACAAAATTCAATTTCCATTATATTTTATTTTAATTTATTTTATTGTCATTGCAACTTTGGTTTGGTTTATTGCTGTTGTTGGTCGGTTTGTTGTTTTGCATTAAATTGTCAAAATATTTGTAAATTTCATACGAAATTCATTAAATGCAAATTGCATTTTCTAAATGATTCAACAGCAAGAACAAACAAAAAATTCTATGGGGCTTAGTGAGTGTATACAATCGGAGTGGAATGATTCACTATTATGTATATATATTAGTATAACATATATATTAGTGGGTATATAAAGGGTGCTTAAGGAGAGTACATTTATTTTACTTACCATTGAAAAGATTAAGTTAGCCCACCAGACCTTGAAGTAGTAGAAGTGACAACCTATATTATATAATTTTATAATTAGCGTATTGTCATCGTCAAATCGGCGATATTAGTAGAACCTGGTATTCATTCGGACTATAGCTGCACATTCGTGAAATTTATTTTTAATTTATTGTATTCGATTAACTATTCTTGCATGAAGGAGTGTCAAGGTATAAGGGTCTTTTAATATCTATCTATTGGAATGAAATTAATTTTTTTCGGCAAATAAGCGTCTTTTTCATATAGTCTAACTTTCATTCTAGTTCTGTACATTTAATCCAGCGTTTTTCCAAGTTTTGTTTTCCTTCCATGCAATAGGATCTTTCAAGGCCTTCAAAATAGGCGTTTGTTTCGGTGATGACCTTTTCAATCGTCCAGAATCTCTTACCGCCCAGCCATTTCTTTTGATTTGGAAACAAAGAATAGTCGCAGGGGATAAATCTGGAGACTTTGATGGATAGGGAGAAGTTCGTAGGCCAATTTATGAGTTTTTGCCATTGTGACTACACACGTGTGCTGTCGTGTGTTATCACTGGGGAGCTTTAAACCAAAATATGTGAATAATACTTGCCAGTGATCGTTTTACCCTTTCCAAGGTAATCGACGTAAAAAACAAATATTTTGTTTTAAGTTTGATTTATAACATTTCTGTTATTTTAATTACCAAAAAAAAATTTTTTTTTGAAACAATACCTGCTCCAAAAATGTCCCTAAAATATCTCGAAACTGGTAGACTCTTTTGACTTCAAACCGAAAGTCAGATATGGGAAAATCTACTCAGCTCTTCAATTTTATTTAATTTTTGATCGATCCATCTCTTCCTTTATTTATATATATATATATATATATATATATATAAAGGGTGTTTTTTATAGAGGTATAGAACTTTAATTTGGCATTACTTTTCAAGATGGCGGCCGCTTTAACAGCTGTCAAGTGATTTATTCTCAGTTTGGTTTGGCAATTCATCATGAATAGACTCACGATCATCAAGTAAGGCGTAGATTCGTCGAATGGGCTCAAAACGAGATTACCGTTGTTCCCGATTTTCATAAGCGAATTTTGTTTAGCGATGAAGCGCACTTCTGGTTGAATGGCTACGTCAACAAACAAAACTGCCGCGTTTGGAGTGAAGGTAATCCTCAAGTGTATGTTGAAACACCGTTACATCCAGAAAAACTGACTGTTTGGTGCACTTTATGGGCTGGTGGAATCATTGGTCCGTACTTTTTCAAAAACGATGGTGGCCAGAACGTTACAGTCAATGGTGATCGGTATAGAGCCATGATTACTAACTTTTTCATTCCTGAATTGAATAACCATGATGTCCAGGAGATGTGGTTTCAACAAGACGACGCAACATGTCACACAGCTCGTGCCACAATAGATTTATTGAAAGACACGTTTGGTGACCGCCTAATTTCACGTTTTGGACCTGTGAATTGGCCTCCAAGATCTTGTGATTTAACACCGCTAGACTACTTTCTGTGGGGCTATGTAAAGTCATTGGTCTATGCGGATAAGCCACAAACGCTTGACCATTTGGAAGACAACATTCGCCGTGTTATTGCCGATATACGGCCACAAATGTTGGAAAAAGACATCGAAAATTGGACGTCCAGATTGGACTAAATCCGCGCCAGCCGTGGCGGTCATATGCCAGAAATCATATTTAAAATGTAATGCCACAAGATTATCTTTCGGAGCACCCTTTTGGTTTTATATTAAGAGAAGAGGGTAGCAAAAAAACATTAAACACCTTTAATGTCAGATAGTAGGTGCGAAACCGACTGCGAAGAGTGAATGATACTTTAAATTATTATATCGTGGAGCTCCCCCATATAATTCTCTCAATATATTGGGACTGAGCTCACTCGACAAACTCTACAAGGTGCTAATTATTACCATGATAATCTAATAGGAGTGGTTTTAGGTGCTTTTGGGGGAAAAGTTTTGTTTTCAAAGTATTTTTTGAATCTTTCTTTTTAAAAAATAGCAATAATTCCAAAAACTCGTCAACTAATTCCTTTACATAATACAGGTTAATCAATACCACTGTATCGAGTAACAAATTAAGCAAGGATAAGGAAATTATAAACAGATACACGTAATTTAGCTTTAACAGATAACATAGATATTATTAGGGATACCGAACACTCAAAATAAGTAATTAAACAAAAGAGATATTATAAAATATAACATATAGTTCGGGAGAAAAATTATGCGGAAGATTTACTGCGCTCTGAGAATGGGTGAAGACAAATAGATACCGTAGACACTGGAAAGATGAGCTTTACTGGTTAGAATATGTCGTACGGATGCGATAAAGCACTCCAGCTTTGAAAGAAAAATCAGGCGGAGGATAACCAGCATTTGTGGGTATCTCAAATGGGCAACGATATATTAAAGTAATCAGGGGAAAGCGTTGCCTAGGCCAATTAAAAAGAAGCCCAAGTTTGTTTGACATTTGTACTCGACATTGTGTACTCGTGATCATGCAGGCCTTTAAAACTGTATCTAACTGTGAAAAAAATATAGAGCGCAAGCTAAATCTTCGATAAAAAGCTTTGAGTATAGCTTAGAGAGACACCCTTTATTTGCAGACGGCGAAGGTGTCCTCCTCATAGTACAGGTGTGAAAAAGTGGTAAAATTAATTAAGCGGTGACGAAAATTATGCACCGTTGGCACTTTCCCAATAAAACTCGCTAAAAATGCAATGGAAAAAACAACAAAAACAACAGCAAATTAAAAGCAAATAACAAAAAGCAAGAGGCAACGCGGGCAATGAAAAATCGCAACGTGTGGCCTAAAGCCATACATGCAACGAAGCGCAGTGCAGCAGGTGTGCAACAAATGATTTACTATTGCAATTGTTATTTACACGAGCACATACAAATATACATGCACACATACGTAACTGCGGATGAGTTAATGCATTTGGGCGCAAATTATTGCATTAAGTGATTTGTTGTAAATATATATGTGTGTAGTTAATCATTTAACAAGAGATGTGTTTTAAATGCATATGAATATGTATATACATACATAGCTACAGTATGTGTATTACTTATATATTTATGTACACTTTCCATGTATGCGTGCGTACGTTCGCTCGAAAAATTACCCGCCGGCGTGACAGCTCGTAATGACGTTGGCGCGTTATTGCTGCATTACAGTGCATTAAGTTCAACAACAGTTATCTTATTTTCATAATCATTTAGTTTATATGCAATTGTGTATATATTTCTACTGGTTTGTATACAAGTATATAAAAATATTTGCGCTTAATGACAATTATTATTTTTTAGTTATCCTTTTGATAATTACCATTTCGCATTATTTTTAACAATCGCCAATGATACAGCCAATTTCACATTATTGTTAGAATTTATAGGACACACATAAATAAATGTGTTGTTACCCTTCAAGACGGGTAACTTTTATCTAACGTGTTAGCTTTCTCCTACTCTGCATTTATGCATATGTTATTCCATTTGTTACCCTTGTGCTACCTGTGAGAAAAAAGAAACCAATTTCCCCTACGTTTTTCGCGTGCGTGTGATTTTCTTTTTCACTCACGCTCATTATCTTCATAAGCATGCGATATATATTCGTCTTTTCCACTTTTCGTATATTTTGTCTACCCTTCATGTTACCCTTTTCTTATTGGAAACAAAGTTATCTCTTACCCGAATTGTTACCATTTAGTTATTGGAACCAAAGGTATCTCTTACCTGACCTGTTACCCTTTTGTTATTATGAACAATTTGATTTGTTACGCGATATGTTACTATTTCGTTATTGTGAACAATTTGATTTGTTAGCCGACCTCTTACCCATTGATACCTTTTTATTTCCATTGAAATGAAAAATATGAATTTTTAACTATTTTTTATTTGTTTATTAAAGAAATAAATTTGAATATTTAGTTAATTACAATATTAAAAATTTACGTCTTGTGGTTTTTGTTTAAAATAATTACAATGAAATTTGGTCGTATTAATTTTAACTAAATTTGAATATTGCGACATCTTTATTTCCAACTTAAAACCTGCATACACGGAAATTTCTTTTGGAAAGACGACGTAAATATATATGACAGCCATCATGGATTTTCGGTTATATTTTTCTGTACATTTGTCTGTCTCTTTCTTACACATAGATGTCTAAATATCGATTGAAAACGAATTGGATGAAGACACTTAATTTTATATATGTATATTTACTTTCTCTTTCAGTGAGATCAGCTCTCAAATTTTTTTTAATCTCATGTGAGCGGTATTAAGCTGATCACAAATTTCTTATATAAGCAATAAGCAATAAAAGATGCTGAAAGTCCTCCATGATGACGGCTTTTTTTTCAAGCTCGTCCACCATCTTATTAACTGTCATACTTTTGCGCCCAGGCAGCCGTAATAAGTTTAGAGAATCACTTTAAAAGATCGGCGGAAATTATTTTATGTTAGGGGTAAGGATCGCCAAAGAGTTGACAGCTATAATCTCACTTATATCTCGAAAATTTCACTCCCTTTGAAACTTCCACTAACTACTCCAAAGTAGATTTTAAAAGTTTATCATTTTTATAGTTTCTGCTGACATCATTGAATGGTTTTCAGTATAAGCGAATATTCACAGAGTAGAAGATATTTAGCATGAAGAGTTTAAGGCTCCCTCAAATATCCGTACCTATAAAATTTTTCTGTTTACATTGCAATAATTAAGTCTCTATCAGCTGGGGATGCGACGAATAACTCTTATATTTATTCAGTAAAACGTTGGAGAAGTATCAACCAAGCTTGCCAGCATCGATATATATTTCTGTTGAAAGGCATACTGAAGGTGTTGGAGTAGCTACTTTTTGCTTGAAAGCGAAAAGATAATGCTCCTTCCGGCAGCTGCATCAGTCTGGGTTTGAACCATTACTTTCGGATGCATTATCGCAATAAGTTTTGCTATGAGTAGCTCATGGAAAAAATAGTGGTTGCCCAAAAGTTTAGTAATTGTGCTTACGACAGCTGTAATGATTTGATTATTTAAATTAATATAAACTTATCTATCTTACAGAAGGCGATGGTATTTAAGCTTCTACCAAAAGAGTTTAACTTAACTTCCCCGTAGAGCGTAGATTTATCATAATTTCAAATACACGACTGCTCTCCTCAAGAAATTTATTCCTTTCAGATTCTCTGGGATGCCGATTATAAAAATACTGAGAAAAATTAGGTTCTTTTTGATTGGTTGCACTTATCTGTCCTTGCAACCTTCTGATGGGAACTCCGACCTTCTTCTTCTGTAAATATATTGTGACGAAAATCCCAAATACGAAGAACAGTTTGAAATAAGTGACAATGTAAATGCAATTCCCCGAAAAGGACCGAAAATAAAGCAGCAGCCGTATAATGCAAATTACCCATACCAAGCACAAACAAAAGGGTAGCCAGCGTAAAGGAAATTACACGCGGTTAACGATAAACGGAACAGCTGCAGCTACCGCAGGCAAACGAATACTCAGCCCATCCTTAAGCGCGTGAACAGGTATAAAAAGAGCGGCGGCCGCTATCACAGCAGGAGACGAGTAGACAACTTAGTGGAGTTAACATTGCTGTGAGCTGTGTGTGTTTTAAAAATGGATGAGCTGAGTGAAGCAGATAATAAGTGTGTATCATAAAGAATTGTAAAATAAGCCGTTGGCTAAAGACGAAAATTGTAATTACTGTACAAATAAATTCCTGACGGTTAAGAAGCCGAACAAATAAATCTTAGGAGTTTTGTTTAGCAATCCAGTGATCGGACTCGAAGGATTTGGAAAACCATCGAGGCGAACTTAGCAAATTCGTTACAATATATTTACTCATAAAGGCGGGAGAAGTACTACACCACGACCTCTTAGAGAAGAGGTAGTTACTTGCAGCCTCTGAATAGTTGATCGTAATTCCATACGAGAGAGAGAGTAGATACTCGGGGTCTCCTGAAACATAAAATGTAGAGTATTACATCGCCTATTTGTTAAGAAGTAACCGGTCATTACAGGTGTCGGCTTACGCTTCTTGTAATCTTAATAAGTTTTTTTTTGATGTATATATAAGAATGATGGCATACTAAGGTGTGAGCACCGCAGATAACAATCTATGATGATTCCAACAGTGGACGAGTAAATCAAGCCCTTTGAAAAAAGCAGAGTGCTCATACCTCTGCCTGAGAATTCAGACCACATGTGTCTAAAGAAATTCTGGTTTGTTTAGAGTAAATTTTTCTCTTGGCGATCTCCTAACAAAACTGCCATAAGATAACGCATGTGAAGACAGTGGTCTAATATTTTACCTTGATTCTCTGAAGAATGAAATTTTCGGCGTCTGATTTGTTCTGTATTCGCCTTCGAGAACACTTACCTATCCAGCTTTAGTTTAATGTATCCTCTTGGACTTACATACAATTTTTTGGCCAAGCTCCTCCTCCATTGTTTGGTGTGCGTTTTGATGTTTTTCCAATAATTGGAGTGACCCAAGTTTTTCTAAGCCGCCTCCGTATGATCAAAGAATTTTTATGAGGAGCTTTGGTTTGATGTCAGGAATAAATTCGGAGGGATTGATATTCTCTGCTGACGGGCGACAATTCGGAAAATAATTAAATTTTATATAATTTGGAATGTTGACTGAACCTTGACGGAAACTATAATGTTACGAATGGCGTTACGTAGTGCTAACCACTCGACCCGAAAAAGGAGTATTCCTTTATCCTTTATTATATTAAAAAATTTAATCCAAATTATTTTTTTTAATGATTTCCCAAAAATGCCTTTGCCTCTAATCCTTATATTACAGTATGTAAGTATGTATGTAATTTTGTAACCACCACAAATGAAATTGAAAACTAATCTTCGATCGAATTACTTGGACAAGTTGCAAGGGATTTGCAGCTTTGTAGAGACTCTGCAAGCAATCATTCATCGGCGAACCGAGATTGCATTTGTGCCAAGCATTGAGGTGCACCCAACTAAATGCAAGAACACACACACACACAAACGTACGTGGTAAATCTAACGAATGGGAAAAGAACGTGTTCACAGCAAACCAGAGGCGGCTTAGCATAGAAAATTATGTAAGCAGCGCTTGTGTGGAGAAGATTCTGCTGTTGGTATGTGTTTGTGTGTGTGTGTGCGTATACAATACACATACAAAGCCACAATAACTGAGGTGCCAGGAGGCATTGTTGTTGCCAGCAGCAGCAGATTGGAATTGTTGGGATTGTGCAAATAATATACTCATACATACAAATATGCATATAAATATTTGCACACACATGTATGAGTGTTTGTGTGTGTATGTATGTGTGGCATATTGCACTATTGCAGCAATGCATTGCAAGTGAATTACGGTGTGATGTGGTTTGAATTTCATGTAACGGCTTAAAATCATAATGCTTTTTGTTTTCATTGTTGCTTCTCGTGCTGTTTTTGTTGTTGTTGTTGTTGTTGTTGCTGCTGCTGCTGCATATTGCGTACGACACAGGATGTTACCTAATAATACGCCCGCTCTCATAATAATCCTAATCCCTGCTTTGTGCAATGCTAATGTCATTTCTTGTCGTCTGCAGCGTCGTCAACGTCGTCTCCAACACTGCTGTAGTTGTTGCTGTTGCTGTAGGTATCTTTCTGACAGTCACAATGATATATTTGCAATGTGCCACACAGCGCATAATCTATAATTTCTCACATATACGCATGCACTTATGAATTGGATGAATGCACTTGCATACATGTATATATGTATATATATATATATATATATATACATATATATGCATGCATATCTGGTTGTAGTTGCACTGTTGCGTATCCTCTTTGGTTATTTGAATTCAATCTGTGGCTCAGTTTGCAATCAGCTGCAAAATCCAACAGCCAAAGGTGTTAAATGTGCGTGTTGCACACATACGTATATACTCGTATACATATGTACATCCATACCTACATGTGTATAGTCACATAATTTCACCATTCATTCCAATTGCAACAACATGGGTGCGGCTGTAGGTGAGTGCCTGACTGCACTTCCTGTCAACTCGCTGCTGTAGCAGGCGTTGCAGCGCTCTGTTATGATAATCTCTCTTCGGAAAATATTCCACACTTCTATTTCTTCCATTTTCCCTAAATATGCGTTAGAAAGCGAAATCTTATGATGGCGTTCCTTTTTTTCTTTTATTTTTATTGGTTTTATGACTTCACCTTTGCTTCTCTGCTGGAAGGTGTTGAAATCGCATAAATTTTGGTGTCTAACCTTTCGCAGCACTATTGGCATGAAGTTCATAAATTTTTTGTTGCAAGGATATCGATGAGTGAGTGATTGTGCTCAGTGTTGGTACTGTCGCTGAAACTGAAATAATTAAATCAATGAATATTAATACCACTGAATTGATCTTAGTTGATGTTATTCAACTGTTTAATCTGGAATTAGTTTAAAAACTGAATTGAAATTTCAGCACTAGTGAAGTTGGAGTGCAGTTTCGAAGATATTTTTTTTTTTTGGTTTTTGAGGTCAATGCACGTGGTAGCTAGGATTTATGTTATTATACTTGTTATTGGTAGCTCATTGGCTGCTGCGATATTCAGCATACGGTTAGCACACATAGTGGCATTTATTGCTGAAACTTTTTTTTAGCCATGGTAGTTTGGGAGTAGAGGCAGATGCTTCGTATCCTCTCCGATCTTAGATTTATAAGCGAGTGGATGACCTAGTCTTAGTAGCAAGGGCAAATTATAACACCTGATTGAGAGCTTGTTGCTCTTACTTCCTCCCAGAGTAAGTTAGTTGTACCCTAGTTGCTTGCAAAAGGAAAATTTGAATTGCTAGTGATCACAAAAATATTTTTGATGGTTAATTTGGCTACCACTTAATGTGTGACCAGCTTTTCTTGTTTCTAAATTTTTATCTGTTTGTGATTACCAGAGCAATGTATATAAGAAATTTTGCTTACTTTGTTGTTGTCTTTTTTTTTTGCCTTTGTGTTAAACAAAAATAAATTATTTGATATTTTTTCAAATCTTATGGAATGCTTTCGGCGATAGTTGGTAAAAGCAATATATTTGAATCTCGATTAGTTCTAAAATCGTCCTGGAATGTCACAGATCTCTTCTGGGGAGGGCTGAATAGGGACACTATTTCGTATTTGGGTCCTTGGTTCCACATAAATGGAGAGATTGGTTAGACGATATTGAAAGGCAGTGCACGGCCAGAAAATAACTCACTGTTATACCTCTCGTCATGTGAAGGCTGTTACTTAAGAAATTTGTTTACCGACAAATCCGTTGAATGCTGGAGCAAAACTCATCTTGTCGCAAACATTGCCGAAATTGGACTTTAAATGGATGGAAAAGTAACATAATTTTTTGTAGTATAACAATGGGCAAATTTCGGCTTAATTTCTCGATATTCCTTAATTTCCTCTATCTAACATAACGTAACGTAATCATTACAAAACAACAAATTTACCTTAAGCTACCTCTTAAACAGCGAAAAAGCTGGACTCAGTCTTCACAACAAAGCCCACATTTATAAAGCGATCGTAAAGCCAATATGGATATATGGAATCTAATAACAAAATATGATATTTTACAAGGATTCCAGCTTAAATTTCTAAGACTTACATATGTATTACGGACGCATCATGGTACATTCATAGTAAGAATACCTACAAAGGCCTAACCGGAAGCACCATCAAAGAAGAGGTAAAAGTTGTCACACAAAAATACATAACAAAATTGCATAATCATCGGAATGCTTTGGCTAAAGCCTTGGCTTCCGCAACATGTCAATCCCATCTGCTCCTTTTAAAGAGCAATATTAAACCAGCAGCCCATTCCTGTTAATGGGCTTTTATGTTTAGTTTAGTTGTACGATTTTATTACCTATTGTAAGACTTCCGATGTCGAGGCAGATTCAGTAAATAAATATAAATGTTAAGCAAAAAGTTTGTGGAGAGCCCAACATGACATACTCGGCTGATATTTATAAAAATCAGCTGGCGGCATCTGACTTTCACTGATTGAAGTTTAAGTCCACCAACCGATTAAAAATAGAGGATCAGTTATATGGAAAGTAGGTCTATTTCTGGACTAATCTAATTTGTAGGAGGACTTTAGCACCAAATAAATGTAGTATATTCAAGTATGGTTGAGTTCTGTTGATGAATGTCTTAAATATTCGGTCTGGAAAAGTAAAAAGTCCGTTATATGGGACAAAGACACAGTTCTTTCCAGATTGAGTTCATATTCAATGTGTGTGGTCTAGTATGTTCATGTGAATTATATGTATTAAATTTTAACAAATTATGTCCCTGTGCAATGGCTTCTGAGATATACTTTTAACCCAAACATATGAACCCACTTGAAATTTTTTTCCGCCAGTCATATTTTCCATTTATTTCAAGAGTTCCTAACAAATATGACTTTAATTGCACAATTAGTTACTGAATTAAGGCGATTTGTGTACTTTTCAAAATAATTTTTGAACCTGAACTCTGTCCGATTTCACTCATTTGAAATATCCTCCGTACTTGTGACGCAAGGTACGTGTGTAAATGTGTCGATATCGATCTTGATTATTATATGCCGTTACATACAACCGTTAATCGATCAAAAGCTAGGAGCTGCGCGGTTCCTCATTATGGTGTTCGTTTTGGTAAGATTCCATAAGGATAGACGAGTAGATTCTCAGTACAATTTTCCAGTGGTAGAGTAAAACCTCTAAATAATTCCGTGTTCGTAAAGGAGAAGGGGAGTACCTCACCACACACTTCTCAAAGTGGAATAGTTTCATTAGTGCACTCATTACTTCTTTGTGGCTTATTAGCTGCAGTTACTTTGATTATTATGCGACCTCTAGAATTCTGATATGACACAGCCTATCATACCCTTCGATATTAGAAAATCGTGAAATTTGGTTAACTAGGAAAAATGTCCGATAAAATTAAATTTTATTTTATTTTTAGATTAGAGAGCTTTGAACAATTTCTTAATCAACCAACATTTTTTACAAATTATTCTCTAGCTTTCTGAAATTCTCATCTCTTTCTTTTGAAAAAGGCATTTCCTTGTGAAATAAATCACAGCAATGCTCATGAAACACCTCAAAAACTTTCAGTCATTGCTGTTGATGTTGCAACAAATTATTTTAGTGCCTTTGTTATAACAATAACAACAATGCTGTTGTTGCTCTTGTTTTTTTTTTTTTTTTTTTTTTGCCCAAAGTAAGACGACACGCATAAACCTCGCCTAATTGTGCGCAATGATGAATGTCAGGATTTACAACAAAAATGTCGCAACAATGCGAGTGTTAAGTATGACAGAAACATGAAGCCATGACGCTGCTATAGCCGCCTCCTGCTACAGTGAAGGACGATAACGATAACGAAGGCGTTGCTAGAGAGTTGCAGCAGTGCAGGAATGGGTAGCAGTTGGATGAGAAGCAGGCTGAAAAATAAGGATATTAAAAGGATTTACCAGAAAGTGTGTGTGTGAGAAAGTGGAAATTTCAAGCGAAATAAAAAGAAAAGAAAAAACTGTCGTCTTGTTAAGCAAAATCCTCAATAAATTGTTGTAATTTAAAACTACAAAAAAGCCAGCAAAAGAATGGCAAATAAAATGTGACAACTTCGAAGGCGCGAGTTGGGTTGAGTTGAGTTAAGCAGTTGTGTTGTAAATTGTATGTGCTTAAATACATATATATATATATGTATGTATATATTTGTATATGTATTGTACATGCTTAGTGCTTAAGTCCTTAGCAAAAGGTGCGATTACGCTTTCCGAGCGATTTGTTTCATTTCTTTGCCATAATTTCTCATGCAGATGAATTTGTATATACTTATATGTATGTATGTAAGTAAGTAAATAAGTAAATGTTGGCCTTAAATTTGCAGTACCCTTAACTGTTTCCTTCCTTCTTTCCTACTTTCTTTATATTTATATTTTTTGGCTCTTTGCCTTTCTTCCGTACCATTGCTTTTACACCTTGAATTACTTAGTTTACTTAGGTAGTGTTGTTGTTGTTGCTATACTAACATACTTTTTTTTAATTTTTTATTATTATTTTTTTCTCGTTTTTTGCTTGTTAACTACGTTTACATTTCAAATTTTTCTCTGTTCTTTGCAGTTGTTGCACAATCAATTTTTTTCTTTCCACAAACCTACAACTAACGGCATTACAACTCACTTACTACACTCCACTAACTGCTGGTATCCACATTCTCGTTTACGAGGTTGTAACGCAACCATTGCTGCCATTATTTGCTTTTGGTTAAAGCGGCTCACCATTTTGCATACCTGAGTGGGTAGTCAGCCTTAGAAATGGCTGCAGTGAGGCTGTCTACGGGTGAAGGCGTTAAGTATTTGAAGCAGTTGACAGTTGGACTTCAGTTTGCTCAAATATGCTAGTGTCACGTCACCAATTCCAACACCCCCTAATGTCATTGCCATCGGTTTACCTTAATAAATTGTTTACTTTTTTCTATTTCACTCATTTCTTCTGTGCTTTTATCGTTTCATTTGTTTCTACTGTTCATTCAATCGTTCATTCGCTCATTCATGTGACATAATTTAATGGTCCACCTTGTTATGATGAATATCTATGAGCGTGCGTTAAAAAAACATAAAAAGAATTTGTTGTATATTTAAGCTTTTGAATATTTTACGGCATTGATATCTTTTACAGATTTGGAAAACATACAGTAAGTATATTATGAATTTTAGGACACTTCGCAGAAGAGAGCAATCTGCATCAGTGAAAAGTTCTTTTGAATTTTATAATTTAAAAAATTTTGAAAAAGTTTTTAATAGATTTTCTACTCCTACAATGCTAGATTTGCAGTCTCTTGCGCTCACAAATCATTCGAGAACGTGAAAAAGATCTGATAAATGAAGTTCGAAACATATTGAGATTATGAAGTAAACACTTTTCCAGTCTGCTTGATTGTAGTAAAATCGTACACTCGGGGATGATAAACTTGAGTCCCCCTGATAAATTTCAAATAGCGATTGCCTGCTTGAGTAATATCAACCTACCAAGCTATACAAATATGATAATATGAATTTAGAGTCGGCTGAAAGTATACACGATCATAGGAACCAGCCCGTGACTGTGGCCAAACATTGAGGAAGGTGACCCGACATTCTGCGAGAATTATCGAATGGTACGTATTGTCAATATCGCATATGAGGTCCTAAGCCCTTCGTCAAGGAACGGACTGAACCTTATCATTGTGTCTCCATACCTCGAAAATCTACAATTTACCGTACACCAAATCTTGCAAAGGACCACTAAGATTTCTACAAGACTTATGGCTGCGTAAATTGACATAAAGCCCTCTGAGCTGTTTCATAGTAAACGAGGTTTCAGACAAGGAGCTCTTTATCGGTGACTTCGTTAACTTAATGCTGGAGAAAATAATAAGGGCTGCAGCGTACGACGATATTGTCATCATCGCTCTAAAGAACTACATCTCAAGAGTGGACAATGAAACGAAGCGAGTATGTGCGGAATTGAATGAAGACAAGACGAAATATCTCATCCAACAAATGGGATCGAATTTGCGTTCAGGTTCCCACATCACTGTTCACAGTCAATTAGTTGAAATTGTCGACAATTTGGCCCATCCAGCTAAAATGTTAAATACCATTAGTAGTGCCGAAATTCAACGCAGAATCAATCTTGTCGAATTTGCTACTTTGGACATTTAAAAAAAGGATCTTTGACAAATAAAGATCAAATATTACAAACCTTAACACATTATCGTCATAATTTATACCGCGGAAGCGCAGACGCTGACAAGATCCGATAAGGTCGAGCGGCTTCAGTTCTTGCACAAGCTGTATTTTGTACGTTTTCAATTTAAGATCTCGACGCAAAATGCGCCAAGTCCTTCCAACCCGAGTTGCTGTGAACGGCGCCGAATCGACTCTGCTCAGTCTTCTTGTACACTCACAGGTACAGCCGCTAAGTTTTTTTCACAGATTTGAAAACAATAAATAGTCGCAAGGAGCTAAATCTGGAAAATCTGTTGCACGGAGTAGCAGTTCGTAACCCTGAATATTTCCATGGTGACTACACTCGTGTGCCCTTCTGCATTGATTCTACTTGAAATCAATATCGAATCTGTCCAAAAACTCTGAATAATATTCGTTGGTGATATTTTTACCATATTTTTGCTACCAAAAAACTTTGGTCAGGACCTTGTTGGCCTACGTACTCATCTTGGCCTTCTTTGATGCATATTTACCCGGAGAAACTCACTGTCTTGTCTGTTCTATGATCTCTTGTGTAATGTGATGGATACAGATTTCCGAAAATTCTTCCCATATATATGTTTTATGTTGAACTTATGAAAACTTTAAATATATTTGACCAATTTAAAAAAACCTTTTATACATACATATGTACATATGTAAGTATGCCTGCTGTAACTATTTCGAGCTCATCAGTTTACATTTTGGCATATTTCGCTTATTATTTTCATAAAAGAAAAATCCAAATATTCAAGTGAAACGCCAAAGGCAGAAAAGACAGCACATATATACACATAAATTCAACACAACAGCCATCCTCCACATATACACGAATAAAAAAAAAAACTACATTTACTCATACATAGTAATGTTTTAGCCTTTTGGTGCCCGCAGAAAAATGAAAATGAGTCGACAACTGACAGCCGACATTGTGCTGCATACTTATGTTTATACATACTCGTACATATGTACCAGTGTTGTTGCCAAGCCGGATGTTGCAACAATATGGGCTCAATGCTGTTGCCGTTGTTGTTGCTGTTGCTGCTTGACACACTTTTGAATGTTTCATATTTTAATTAAAAAGTTGAGAGTGCAAAAATGCCAACGCCAACAACAACAACAACAATAGTGCAAGCAAGTAAAATGCAGCGCAAAAATATAGGAAAAATCTTCTCGCGCAACAACAACAAAAAAAACCAAAAAAGTTTCAGCCACTGCTGTAAACAATGTGCAACTGCATTATGCTTTCCATTCGCAGTGCGTGTGCATGCATATATATGCGTGTGTGTGTGTGTGTGTATTTGTTGCATGCAGCAGTGGCACATTTAACGGCGAAACTTCATTTCATTTCACTTTTTATCACGAACAATGCAGCAAGCGATTGCTCTGTTGCACAGCGGCTCAGCTACTGCCGTTGCGGATGCTGTTGACTCCCTGCTTTGGTTTTGTTGTCGTTGTTGTTGCTGCTGTTACTGCCAAGTTGACATTGCACGCAATGCAGTTGTAGGCGTGCATGTATCTGCAGGTATTTCCGTGAGTTGAGCACTTAAGTGTGCCACTCAGAAAACAAAATGTGCATAAAAGGATTCTTTACTTCGCGAACTCACCACTCCCCACATCCGTTCAGGTATTAAGGACTTACAACATGCGTGTTCTGAGTGCGTTGCTCTTTTTTCTTCTCATTCGCTTGGCATTGCGTGTTGCTGTAAATAACAACAATGCATTGGTGTGCTACTTGTGAGCCCGCAGCATCGAAAGTAACAGTAAAACTCTAAATTACATAAAGAATTCGCGGAAAGCAAGGGTTAAATGCATTTGGGAAGTTGAGGAAGTTTTAATTTTGAGATATGGTGGAGATTAAAATATTCAAGCTGTTCGGAATTTCTTTATTGTCACGTGTACACCAAACAAATTTCGTGAATATAATATAAGAATATTGGATCGATGAAGAATATACTAAGAGTTAGAGTCAACAAGAATATTTGGATTTTCAAATCTTGTTGCACAGGACAAAAATAAACGAGCCATCATCTGAATTTTTTTATTACTTGTTATAACAGGTCCGACCGATCGATTTCATCATGTATCTCCCATACAATCGAGTTTTCCCGAAATGAAGCCACGTACTTTTCTTCCTGATCTTTACAACGGAGTAGAGGTCTTCTTCTTTCGCTTCCATTAGCGGAGAGTGAATCAGATCAGATATGTTCATCATCATCGTCAATTCTTCTGCACTAGAGAGGAGGACGGGAGCAATAGCGAGGGAACTTTATCTTTGAATTGCTTTCTAACTGAGTGGGAAGCCGAGCGGAGATGAGAGTAAAGCTGATCGATGCGACAAAACCAGTTTCGAACACTTTGTGTGTATCGGAGGTAGGGTGAATTCAATCAAAGTCATAGATCACTCCAAGATGAATTTCGTGAAGGTCATCAAAAAACAGTTGGTGGCCCGGAAACTATTCATGCTGTGCAAATGTAAATAATGAGTTGAGTCTTTAAGATATTCAGAAAGTGTGTTTATACATAAATGATTCAAGAGAAGGCAACCAAGGCATAGCGATCTGCTTCCTGTAGTTTTTAAACAAATTTCTGTAGTTTTTACATATTGAACATCTCCATAAGGTCAGATTTCATAGTTATTTCGCCTTTACGGGTTTCTAGTACAGATTTACTCCTTTTCCAAAACGGGGTTTCTGTTAGAACATAGGATGCTAACTGAACGTTCCCTAACATACGAAGCACGTTCTGCTAATGAAAAATTCACCTCAGGCTAAAAGATATTTAACAGGAGTTGTATGAAAAAAGCTCAAGTTTAATCGGATCGCAGCATGATATGCTACAATCACTGCAGGCAGAGCTTATTACACTCACGGAAGCCGCCGAAAGGGTGGTAAAATCTTTGAATACTAACCAATCAATCACCATATTTTCGGATAGACAAGCTGTCATTATAAATACAACACAGCCGTGGTGTGGGTACCCGGACATAGGACTAACCCAGGAAGCTGCTCGGCGGATAAGCTAGCGAGAGGATGTACATCCCTAACTGCAATAAATTCTACTAATAAGGCAGGCATACCTCTGTACATGGCAAAACTCATACTGAAACATGATACAACAGCTGGTATATTAGCTTAATACTGTTTAATGGGGATTAACAGTAGGAGAATGGTATACCATTCGAAGGATTTTTTGTCGAGGAGGAAGAGGAAGAGATTGTCTAACACTACCTCTGTCACTGTAAAGTCCTAGTCATTGTACAACGTAAATTTCTAAGATATCACTTCCTCATTTGTCTGACTGATGCAGCTGCTGCTGGTATAGACAAATCGCAACGTTTATAAGGCGCACAAAATAGCTCGTGCATCTGAAAATATGATAAACCATAGCGGTGTAACCACGGGCCCTCTGTCCTCAGAGATCTTAACTTTTTTTTCAATCAGCTCAATTCACTTCTATATTTTTTATTATAGTAATGTAAAAAGTTGCGCTTTGCACACCATATTTGATGAAATTCTCTAGACGTACCGATCGAAAACGTTGCCTTTCAATGTCGCACGGGACAACTAAATATGTAATTGTAAAACGAGAGACTTATCGCCGTTACGTTCTCACCGGCATTATTTTTGACGAAATATGAACCGATGATTCCACCGGCCCACAAGCCATATCAAACCGCTGTTCTTTCTGGATGAAATGACAGCTCTTGAATCTCTTCAGGTTGATCTTTGTCCCAAATGTGGCAGTTTTGCTTGTTTATAAACAAGTTTTGGCTTGAAAAGTCGGATCTTCATGGAACATGTCCATAGAGCGAAGCGATGTCGTTTGGCAAGGTCGAGTGGCTTCAGTTTTTTCACGCTTTCAGTTTAAGGTCACAACGTAAAATGTGCCAAGTCGTTCCATACGTCAGTCCGAGTTGCTGCGAACGGCACCGAAACGACTCTCCACGTTCTTCGTGTACACTCTCAGCTACGGCCGCTATATTTTCTTCATTGCGTGCTCGAAGTGGTTTATTCGGTCGAATATTATCCAATAAGGAATGCTGGGACTCAAGATGGCTGATGTTGTTGCGAATAGTATGCTCAGTAGGTCGATTATGTTGACCATAAGTTGAGCGATGCGCGCGAAACACATACAGAACGTGAATTTTCGTAAAAAAAATTGAATGATTTGTAAACGTTGTTCAGGCGTAAGTCTTTCCATGATGAAATGCCCAAAAATACTGAACAAAAATAACATTACAGCTTGACACTACTCACGCATGATCCGTCAAAAAGTCTATAGAAGAAAGTTTCTCTACTTGGATCAACCTTGACATTATGTAGTATGAGAATTTTTTCTATTTTCTTCGGAGCTCGTAATTTCCTTAATTTTCAATTAGATGTCTGTCTGAACATAATATAATAAATGCATTTAACTTAATGTACGCCAAAGTTATGCCAGTAGTTTTAATCTACCAATATTTTACTAATATTTCCCTTAAAACTTTTCATTTATTTTATATAATTTTTCTCGTAGCTCTAAGTTAATTTTTGCCGCGTTTTTTTGCACTCTGTTTACAAAGTTTTGAATTTATGTATGATTATGAGATGACATTTTTCTAACCTCCGGCTAAATAAACTATTTAATACTTTTTTTTAATTTTATCAAAGTAATTTTGCATGAAAGTCTTTTCCCCATTGCAAAGAATTTTGAATATTAAATCTGTGTCAATGCAGCTCGCCTCTACTACGCTCACTCTTCAACATTTTCGTTTGCTGAGAGTATATACTTCAAGCGGATATAGCTCTTGCAAGTAAGAAGCATTTGACAATTTTAATGCTACTGAAATTCGAAAGCCTTGCTGGAGGAATATAATATTTATTAATATTATTGTGTCTATAACTGGTGCAGTTTAGTTGTAGAAAGGGGTAAGGAACGAGGGAAAATTATGTTTTTAAAATTCCTACTCTATTATAGTCTAAAGAGGTTAAGTAGTAGCGGAAATTAACTCTTTTCTTGCAAACCAAACCTATCTAATTTGCTTTCACTTTCACTTGGCTTACGACTCAATTAATGCCGAGACTTTTGTGATCCCAAAGAATCATAAAACTTGGTTAATATGGGTTGCAGTCAACATAATTTCCAGTTTTTTTTTTTTTTTTTTTTTGGAGCAACAGTCGTTATTATTGCTGCTACTGCCGTCTTGTTAATTTGCATATACAAGTGCACAAGTATACATGTGTATGTATGCGATTATGCTACAGTTATATTGCACTGCTTTTGCCAAAGTCATTATGCATGCATTGCTCGTCGTTAACTTACTCCAGCACATACGAGTACATACAGACATATGTACGAGTATGCAGAGCTATATTGTCGCGTAATTTGTGTCTGAAATGAAGTCATAAGAGAGTCATAATGATGATGATCTTGGTAATGTGCATATAATAATGTTGCTGCCAGCACTACGCCGGCAGTAACTCGGCGGGCAACTGCTGTTTCTCAATTTCGCTGGCGAGGGTTTTTAATATATTTTTTTTAGCTTAGTAGCTGTGCTTTAGTGAATATTTATTAAAATTACCAAAAACTAAATTCCTATGAGTTGAAAAAAATTAAAAATTGAAGGAATGCCATTAAAAATAAATTTTTATGATGATTTTTTTGTATACCTGCGCTGGATAGGGGTTTGGAACTTTTAGTAATATATCGAATAAGTTACAAAAATCTTTTCCGCTTCGATGGCTATTTAAAAAAAAACGATCTAGATGCGTATTTCTTCGAGTTTTTATCTTGAAATATATAATTTCAAACTTATTATGTCTCAAGTAAGAGGGTGGTTTGATAAGTTAGTAGTTGTTTAATTAAATTTATTTATTTTCTGCAAAAAGCGTTTCATTTCTCAACATAGTTTCCTTTTATCTCTATACATTAAGTCCAGCGTTTTCCCAATTTTGGATTTCCTTTCAAATAATATGTTTTTTCAAGGACCTCAAAATAGACGTTTGTTTCTCTGATGACCTCTTCATTCGAACCGAACCTCTTACATTTTTTTAGACTTGGAAACAAGAATTCGTCACATGGCACCAAATCTGGAGAAAATTCTGGATGGAATAGGATGGCGAAGCCGAATTTATGAATATTTCGGTGGTGCATTGCTCTGATGGGGCGGCCGCGATAGCCGAGTGGTTAGCATTGCGTACTGACATTCGGAAGGCCTGGGTTCGAGCCCAGGTTCGAGCAACATCCAAAATGATAGAAAAAATTTTTTTCTAATTGCGGTCGCCCCTCGGCAGGGAATGTCAAGCCCTCCGAGTGTATTTCTGGCATGAAATAAAGCTCCTCATAAAAATCCATCAGCCTTTCGGAGGCGGCTTAGAATAAACTGTAGGTCCCTTCATTTGTTGGTATAAACATCAAGACGCAAAAACCACAAATTGGAGGAGGAGCTCGGACGAAAATCGCTTCAGCGGTTACAAAGCGCCAAATATATATATATATATATATATTGTTCTGATGGAACAATACCTTTTTGTGTCAAATGCAGTTGTTTCAAATTAATATAGATTCTGTCCAAAAAGCTCTGAAATATTCGCCTGCGATCGTTTTACTCTTTTCAAGGTAATCGATGTGAGTGACACCTCGTGCATCTGACAAACCCACTTTGCTCTTCGTTGGTGCATGGTGGTCCGGCGGAACTCACTGTCCTGACTGTTCTTTGGTCTCTGGTGTGGTATGATGGATCCACGTTTCGCTATGGTAATGATGCGGTAGCAAAAATTCGTTTGGAATGCGGGTGAACATCGACAAACACTCCTTTGAAGTGGTAACACCTCCACGCTTATGGTGTGTGAGCAAAAGCGGCATTCATCGCGCGGATAGCTTTTTCATGTCCAAATATTCAAGTAAAATGTGATGTAGCCACTCAGTATTCTTTTATTCTTCGATCGTCCAATATCATTTCATGAATTTTATCGACGATTTTTGGCGTGGTGATCTCTTTTGGGCGACCTGCGGAACGTTCGCGTCACTCAAACAGGCCAATTCAAAACATAGAAAATTGCTTTAACATTTTTTTTAATAGTAAGGTTCGTAAAAAGTTATTTTTTTAATAAAAAAAATACCGTTGCAAAAGGAAAATTGAAATTTTTGAATGATAAGATAAGTGCTCAAAGAAAAAAGTCCAGGGAATTATAAACAAATACTAATAATATTTTACTTCATATAACATTTTATTAATTTTTAAAATTTTTTTTTAATTATTCCTTTTTTTTAACTAAAACATAATCATTAAATAAGTTAAAGAAGATGAAAATTACAAAAAATTAATAAATTTATTTATGTAAACTTTTACATTATATGAAATTTAGGGTCTTCAGTTTTTTTTTTACTTATTCAAAATAATTTTATCAGCCATGAGCTTCTCGCTTGTTCAATGTCAAAACTCTGGGATTATTTATAACTTGATTTTAATATCAACTAAATTTTCTGTACAAACATTGTAAATCAACTTTTAATCTTATTTCAATTAATTGATACATATAAAAACTTTCAACTATCACGAAGCGATTCTGCGAAGGTAATTTAAGTCTACCGATATTAACGCTAATGATTTTTTAAGTGCATCAAATTCAAAGAACATCAAAAAAAAAATCAAAATTAAAAAAAATTTGCAAACAACTTGTTAACAAATATTCCGAAAATGATTATACTGTATACAAAGCGATATATATATATTTTTTTTTTGCTATGCTACCGTGGTACGTCGTACAGTGGGTCGAGCTGCGATACAAGTACAGTAAATTCACACAGTTCAACACCGAACGATGAATTCAATAATTTTAAATTGCCTCTATTGGTAAATAGCTTCCTAATGCGAACTGTCGTTTCGATTGTCATCACATCGGACAGATAAAAGTTCGAAAAAAGGATGAAGATCATGATTACAAAACACTTAAACCATCATATTTATTTTACTTCCAAATTTCATAATATAAGTATCAACGTAGAATAGCGAAGCAGCATTTCCAGTTCGTTAATAAATAAAGATTGTGATGGAAAAAATATTCAGCTAGAATATTTTAAACTTAATTCAAAACCATAAAAAGGTACTGTCTTTACACCTTTAATCAGCATACACAGTACTTTAGGACTAAATATTAGTTCCCTCATCTGAAAAATCGGTTATAGAGGGTTATATGATACAGTCTTCCGCACACGATGATTTTCAGTGTCAATATTTATTTGTGTATATTTAATCTTGTCATAAATTCTGTTACAAAGTTACAATGCGTACAGCGGGGAAACATTCGCAGAAAATAGTTAAACTTTGGAACTTCTCAAAAAACTGAATATTTCGAGTTGATGACTGAAAGAGAAATGCTCGTCTTCGTGTGGTACAAATCAATTCAGCCATAAAAATTGTTCACGAAAGCACTCGCAGAAATCTCCTTAGAAAACAGAAAATTATGTTAAGGGAAATAAAAAAATCTACTAGATCTCTTCCAGGAAGATTCTCCTCCAGCACATAAGGCAAAAAGAACTTATGGCAGGACTAAGTACATGTGTATAGTACTAAATATCAGAATCCTATATGCTTTTTTGATGGATTTTTGATATTTTCATATATAAACATTAGTTTTATGGGGGCTATATGATAGTTGCATGGTCAGATCTATCCGGTTCCGGTCAAAGATCGTTTACAAATAAAAATATCAGTATAAAAAGTTTGATTGAAACGCACATGGGTAAATCAATTAGCTTTGAATTTATTATTATTTTCTTTTTTTTGTTATTATTATTAATATTATTTACGCTTTGTATTAAACGCATTTCGTTGTACTGTTCCACCACAACCCTGCCACATGCGCCATACCAACACTAATTAATATTTAAATGCTTTGTCGGCATATAACCAATTTCTTGTTAACCGCAAATGCCGATCAATTTAATTTTATTTTATTATAGTTTTTTTTTTGTAATTTTTCTATATTTTTCTTTTATATAAAAAACATAAAAGCGTTTGATGAGCATATCGCGTGCAAAATTTACATTTACACAGGTGGTAAACAATTTGCTATGACCGTTTTTTTTTTAAAACATATATTCAGATGTGTGTTTGTATGTATTTGCATACAAACGAGCACAAATTTGCTGGCGTTTATTCAATAGCTTTTGGTGGCTGCGTGTGGCAAGTGCAGCAATATCAAGTTTGTTGCCACACAATTACTGTAACTATTGCTGAAGTTGCTGTTGTTGCTGTTGTTGCAGCTGATATTGTTGCAAACTTTGCGCTTGACAACTAGTACTCCACTCCATTCGCCGTTGTTGTTTTCGTTGGTGGCGCCAACTAGCCAAAGCGTGTAAACAAGCGCGTTAACAGCAAATTAAAGCGATGTCCGCAAATTTTCCATGCTACAGCGGCCAACGTTTGTGTGTTTGTGTTTATATTTGCATGTATCAATGATGTGGCCACAATTGGACTGCTGGGAAAAACACTAGTTGTGAACTAGAAGCCAACTAGTTTGCATTTTTGCATTAACTAGTTCATTTTCCGTCTATTTCCCATGTCTGCAACTGGTATTTTTAACATTACGATGTTCTAGAAACTGTCATGTATTATAAGTATGTAATGAATTTCTAATTCAACAAAAGTAAAATTAAAAATAACAATGAGTTTGCTTGCAGCGAGACCCGAACCCTGAACCTCATGCGCTACAGAGATACTCGCTAACCACTCGGCTAGCGTTATGATATAGAGAGCAAAGACTAATCACGACATCAACAGAGTTTATTAGGAAATGAAATTTAGCTGTGCAGTACTATCAACATAGGAAACCTGGTGATAAAAATTATTAGAATTATTCAAGGTGAACTCCCATACAAATAACGAACTAATATGATTTCATCCTTTTCATACTAGTACTTACCAGAATTTTTGCATACTACTCTACCTTTTCACTGCAGGGTGAGACAGCTTTAAATTAATAGGAAAAAGGAAGCTAAAAGCATCGAGACAAAAATGTTTAAAATACGGCAGCAATAACATGCATTTTCTAGAAAGGCTCTAAAAAAGCATCTTCAAATCCTGTTTTAAGATCCCCGTAAAATTCACAATAAATTGATAATTTGCCCAGAGTAATAAGGGGTGATCCAAGTAGAGGCGCTTTTTTCAATAGACCTTTTTTGACAGATCACGCCTGAACAACGTTTACAAAATATTCAACTTTACTACGAAAATTCACGTTCTGAAAAGAATGTGTTTCGCGCGCTTCGCTCAACTTATGGTCAACATAATCGGTCTGCTGAGAATACTATTCGCAACACCATTACCCATCTTGAGATCCAAAATTCATTACTGGACAATAGGCGACCGAATAGACCACTTCCAGCAGGCAGTGAAGAAAATATAGCGACCGTAGCTGAGGGTGTACACGAAGACCGTGGAGAGTCGATTCGGCGTCGTTCACAGCAACTCGGACTGATGTATGGAACGACTTGGCGGATTTTACGTCGAGGTCTTAAATTGAAAGTGTAGAAAATACAGTTTGTGCAACAACTGAAGCCGATTGACCTTCCCAATCCCAGTCTCAAGAAGATCCCATGTTTTCGAGCCAAATTTTGTTCCGCGATGAGGTCCATTTCTGGCGCAATGGGTATGTAAACAAGCAAACTTTGGGACAAAGAGACGGTGAGAACGTAATCGTTAATGGCGACCCTTATCGCGTCATAATAACCGACTATTTGATGCCTAAAATTGAAGTTCGGGATCTCCATGACATTTGGTTTCAACTACGCGGCGCCCCTTACCACACACCGCATCAATCAATGAATTTATTGAGAGAACACTTTCGTGAGCAGATATTTTCACGTTTTGGTCAAATCGATCGGCCACCAAGATCGTGTGATATCACACCATTAGAATTTTGCCTGTAGGGTTATGTAAAGTCTAAAGTCTATGCGGACAATCCCGCTTCGATTCGGCCTTGGAGCATAACATCACGCGTGTCATTCGCCAGTGGATGGACCATCTACCATCTAAGACGTAGTCGCGGCCAACAGTTCAAAGAGCACCGCAATTCTGAATATAAACCAGCAGTAACTCGTAGCATTTTTGCTCTCTGAGAGCACTCATCAACAGTACGCTAAACATTATCGCACCACTGAGGAGAAGAAAAAACAATGCAATAGAGACAAATTGTACTGGAGATACCTAGAGCAGAGGGGCAAAGTGAGATGCATTTGTATACAGAGAAAGGAAGAGGCCGATATCCGTGAGTATGAAGAACTTGAAAACTAGCCGATAGGGGTAAAACACGAATTCTAAGAAGAAATGCGGTGACATATATAAAGTTACAATTCCGCTGGCGGTTAATGTTCAAAATACACAAAACTGGAAGATATATCAAGCCCTCTGAATGGCAGTAAAAATGAAAAACCAGGATATGGCAAACCCCAATTTTCAATCGGTGTTTATGGAAAGACATTCCTTCACACGACCATGATGAAATTCGAATAGAAATTGATAGAAAAATTTAGTGGGGTTAGTGAGTGTCTGACGATTGCAACCTGAGTGTGCGCTGCCCAATGCACTAAAAGATGGTCCTCTCCTCCTAGAAAATTAAAAGCCTAAAGTAAACGATCTGATCTGACCTTTTCAGGAACCAGCAGCAACATCAACAACCATGTCAGCATTGAAATCCAAAGCATAATCACTTAGAGCTAAAGCTGCTACTTTGGACTGTGTTGGACTGAATTGAAAAATAAATCTACAAGTCGCTCATCATTCCCGTCATGTTATATGGTGGAAGAAGCGAACATAGTTCATGAAATTAAGAGACTGTGGCGACAGCACTTCAGCTTTAAATATTTTCGACACGATAGAAGCAGGGGCATATGAAAACCTCTACGACGTTTGAAAGAACACGTGGAAAGGATCTGGCTGCACTTGGTGTCCCCAATTGGCGACAAATAACAAGAAGATGATTTTCAAGCTCTAGATCAATTTTTTTATATTTTTTTTTTGGAATTTGAAGGAACTCTCCTAACTTAAATACTTCGCCTCATTAAGATTTCTGAACTCTTAAAACAAGAATTATAAGCCGTGAGCCAGGCAAAATGAGCGCTCTTTAGCAACTCTTACACACTTACTTCTGAGCACTATGGCAGGTGCTCCCTCTCTCTCCTCGGCACTATTTACAGCTCCCGCTTTTCGTTGGCATCACTAAAATCACATTCATTTCGGCTTAAACTCAAGCATGACGTGGCGTGGCGTAGCGGCGTTGCACTCTAAAATGGTTTTTTGTTGCAGCTACTTAAGAAATGCAATAACTTCTCAGCTGCTCGTTGTGGTTGGCTGTCGTTGTGCTAAAGTTCTGATGTTGTTGTAAGCAAGTGTTTGTTTCCTCTTTAATTTTTTTTTTTGGAGTTTTTGTTGTAAGGCATTTGGTTGCATGAACTTTATGGTCTTTTAAGTATTTTGTTACTGTGAAAAGCGTTAAGCAATTTGGATGGGTAAATAGCAGAAAAGGAGAAATACTTAACACTAAAAACTGTGCAGAAACAAAAGCAACAAAAAAAACAATAAAAACTAAATGCTAACAAAAACAACAACCACATGCTAGTAGAGCCAACTCTTTTTGGACAGCAACTCGCTAAACTCAACAGCCGCAATATGCCAGTAGACAACATGTTAAGCGCGACGGTAGCAACAACAACAACAGAAAACAAGCATCAAGCAGTAAACAGCTAAAATAGTTTGCAAATTTAGCCAAAAATATCATCAACACTTGGGCGTTGAGCAACGTTTCATCCTCAGAGCGCGAGTTTACGACGAGCGCGCTGACTTTTTAGTGGTGTTTGGTGTTGTTGTTATAGTTGTTGCTAACTGGTGGCTTCTGGCAGCGCTGGAAAATTTGTTGAGGTCATAAAGTTGTTGAGTTGCTTGCTGCGCTTTTGTTTTTGGTATTTTATATGCACATATACATACCTATACACATACACACATAGTTATATTAAGCATGTTGTTGTTGGTGGGGTCGTTGCCCTTGTTTTTATTATTGCTGTTGTTGTAACACTATTTAAAATTAAATATATATATATAAAAGCGCAAATGCCGAGCTTTTATTGCCGCTAGTTCACTTGCATGCACACAAACACATAAACATACAAACATACAAACATACACACCCACTTCAACATATCTGCGATCCATTAGGGTGATTTTAGGGGTTAAGTGGGCATGACAGCTTTCTAGTACACGTGAGACTCAACTAAAACATAAAACTAAAAAGCCAAATGTCGCGTTGTCTGCTTTCGAGGATTGTAATATTTTTGTATGTTGTTGTTTTTGTTTTTCGCGTATTACTTTACAACTTGTTACATTGTACAATATATATATGTATATTAAAGCAACAATGTTGCCTGCTGATTGAGGTTGCAGGTGAACAGCGCGCGCCTTTATGTCTCCCGATGACTTTTGGTTGATTTCTATTTTAGGAGCGTCTATTCCAAAAGACAACAGGAAGTTGAATGTTTCGTGAACTTTGTAGCTGTAAAATTGGGTCCATTAACACATACACTCCTACATGCATACGAGTATATACGTGTGTGAATTATTGCTCTGAAGGCGATAAAAAATTTAGGCTGTTAGTGGATGAACAGATCTACTATGGGACTTGGTTGAATGGCAAGTGGTAATTGGTAAAAGAAGATTAAGAAAAAAATAATTAATCTTCTTCGAATACAGATCTCTACCATCGCCATTATTTCGTGGAAAAACTCACACCAAGAAAAAAATTGTTTGTGGCATCTAATTGAAAGCTGAAAAAAGAGGAAAAAAGTTTTTCATCTTCTGCTCACCGAAGTGTTCTCTCCATAAATTCATTGATTGATGCGTGAGAAGTTACGCCGTCTTGTTGAAACCAAATGTCGCGGAGATCACGAGCTTCAATTTCAGGCATCATATAGTCGGTTATCATGTCGCGATAACGATGGCCATTGACGGTTACGTTCTCACCGGAGCATTTCTAAAGAAATATGGACCGATGATTCCATCAGCTCACAAATCACAAACCGTTGTTTCTTCTGGATGAAATGGCAGCTCTTGAATCTTTTCAGGTTGCTCTTCGTCCCACCGCTCTTCTGCCTCACCGCTGAACAAAATTTGGCTCGAAAACGTCGGATCTTCTTTGAACTTTTCAAGAGCTCTTAGAGCGAAGCGATGCCGGTTGCCACGTAAGTCTCTCCATGATGAAATTCCAAACAATACTGAATAAAAATAACATGACAGCTTGACAGGACTCACGCGCGATCTGTCAAAAAAAGGCTATTGAAAAAGTACCTCTACCTGGATCACCCTTTACAATGCCTTCTAAATTTAAAAACGGTTAAGGGTTAAATATTTTAGTTTCGGAGTTCATCGCATACAAGCATCATTACATGTTGTTGCCCATTCAAATTTGGGGCATCTTTCTTGCCTTCTTAGGGAAAGAATTTTCGAAAAGCCTTTCATATCGGATGCCTCCATATTTCAAAGGTATTAAATTACTATGTTGCAGTGTGTACATATCTCTTACATGTGAGGGGGATTGATACGTCAGATAAGTCAGTGTTTCCATTCAAATATTAAATTCTTTCAAGGAACTTAAGATAGGCGTTTTTTTCTGTCATAACCTCTTATTTCGATCCGCCTAGCCATTTCTTCAGGTCTAGAAACAGTAACTAGTCGTAAAGGGTTAAATCTGGAGAATATGATGGATGGGTTGGCAGTCCTATGGAATAGGCTTTTCTTCAACAAATGCGGTCAAATCAATATCAAATCTGTCGAAAAGTTCTGTATAATATTCGCCGGCGATCGTTTTACCCTTTGCAAGGTAATTGATGTGAATATCATCTCGGGCACCAGACACACCCACCATTTCTGGTGTGGTGTGGTGGATCCATTTTTCGTCATTGCCAAACACCCCTTTGCAGAGGTTACATTTTTTTAAGTGAAAATTTTCATTCGATATGTGATATACCCATTTAGTTGAGATACCTACAGCCGCAGCCGCTCCACGCACTTTTATTCTCCGTTCGTCCACAATCATCCCATGGATTTTGTCGACGTTTTCTAGCATATGACGACCTCTTCTGTGCGACCTGAATGTTCGACGCCTTCGATACGACCCACAACGTTGAATAATAATAACCTGCACTAGATAGCTAATATCTCACAAATCCGTAGCTGTGTAAGTGGCAAGTGCTACAGCATCCCATCAGGGTTCGGGTGCCACTGGTTTTTGATCACCGCTCTATTAACCTACCAACTCCTCTACAGAAAAGTCCTTCTGTGGGTTGGGCGACGACTTATATCTGCAGGCCCATTTCGATATCTCTGTGTGGTTCCTGTTACCTTCTCAAATGTGCCTTATAAAAGCTGCAAATACTAGCTGAAGCTTGCTCGTTAAAACAAGCATAGAGTATATCGAAAGAACGGGTATCATACTGTCGTGGCTTTATATATTTCGGTATTCGAAAACAAAATCAAATATTTTCCATAAAGATCTTTACACTTTTGCATGCGTTTGAATCAATTGTCGAATCACTTTTGCCATTCTGATTGAAGTATATTAAAAACATAGATTCTGAATGCATGAACGCAGACCACTCATTTTATTTTTTACGTACGAGAATAAAAAAAGTAATTCGGTACTAAGTCATGACTAAACGGTGGCTGAGCCATCAAATCGATGTTTTGAGTGCTCATGAATGCAGTTGTTTCAGTCGATGTGTGAGAGCTCATATTGTCTTGGTGAAGAGTGACTTGTCTTTGGCGATTGATTTTCCTGATTTCTTAAAAAAAATTCTGGAACAACGATTGTTTTTGCTGCACGAACTTAATGATATTTGCCTTGGAGTGATCTACCGTCTCGATTGAATTCACTATAATATCAATCAACACTGCTTCTTGCTTGAGTTTCATCGCCAAGAATTGAATTAAATTCATCAATGCACTTGTGGTGAGTTAATCCACGTCGAAAGTGTAGAAGTTACCGAATGGAAAGACCAGCAACATTCGTTTAGTTCGTTTTGTTTGCGGTCAGATTTGCCATGCTTTGACGACCAATTTGATCAGATGAAAGGTTTTTTTTTTGAGTTGGTGAGCTGCTTCTACAAACTTCATTCTTGTGTGCATTCAAATATAATTTAATTTATTTATTATTTATGCTCATTTTAAATTAATTTAAAAATAAAAAAAAGTTAACTTCCATAATTTTAATATTTTTTTTGATTGAATTTTGTGAAAAATTAATGTAATTAATAATAAACATTTGGTATTTGGTATAAAAAGCGTCTCGCTTTCTGGCTATACCCAAACGCTTTTTGCAATTAATTTTTTGCAGCACTACCAGCCTTACCACCTTATTAAAAACTTCATATTTACAAATGTAGATAAAATCAGTTTCGTAAATCATATGCCAGACGACAATGTCACCAACACCAGCTGTGAGCGTATACGAATGCGTGTGTGTGCGTGTGTGTGTGTATTTGTTTGCGTGTGGTCTGCCAACTTCAATGACGCCACGACGTCATTGACGGCGACAATGTCACAAAAAATATCAAAACATTTCAAATTCTGACATGCAATGACAAAAATGACATTCCCACATATACATACACACACACCATATATATATATGCATACACTCTCAGGCGCATATGCAAAAAAGCCGTGAAAAAGTGGAAAATAAAATCATAAATTAAAACAAAGTCTGCATGTTGCATGTCGACATTATTTGCATGCCACACATGACTGTATTTATGTACATTTGTTCGTTGTGCATGAAAGTAATATTTAAAAGTATAAATTGAAAAAAAAAAAAAAAATAATGGGTGAGGAGCAGCACAGGATACTCCAAAGTAGTTGTTGAGGCAAGTAGTTAATAGTTTCTCTGGGGTCGGATGTGCTGCATGTTGCAAGTTGAATAGTTGTCGAGAGTATTTAGCTGGCACTGTTGGCGGTATACTTGCTTGCTACAAAGCAAAACGATTACCGCCTTTCTATTTTTTTTTTTCTGAACGAGAATCAAAGGGCTGCAGTTCCATACGGTAAACCAGTAGTGCGTACATACATACATACACATACATAAAGGTGTATGTGTAATTCCACCTTAATAAGGATACAACATTTGAGGAGGTGATTTTTAATTTCATGTTTTTCCTGTGAAATACCAAACATGGCATTAAAACTTTGTTACTAACCCAACCCAAGCCATTAACCCTTTGGTAAGGTGCAAGTATGGGGGGGGCATCAAGCGTTCTGGTTCTTAATTGAATTTGCATACTCATTTGCGTTTTATGGACGCTTTGTAACTCCGATACTTTGCCGGGTGCTTACTCATGCGCTAATAGCCGCTGCTACATATGTACATACATGCAAACATACAGGTAGGAATGTGTGTGCACATTCGTTTGCCACTTTATACGGAATTCAATGTGGAGCTCCTGCATTGATTACAAAAAGACGTGGGCACTGATAACAAACACGAAAGGGCCAATAAACAGTTGGACTAAAATGCAGCGCGAGATTTGAGTTGAGTGAGTGAGAAAGAGGGAGAAAGTAGAGGGAATGGAGAGTAAGATGTGGGGTTAAGAGCTAATGAGTTAAACAAGTTCTGCGATTGAGTTGTGTGTGTGAATTAGTGAAGCAAGGTTTGAGAAAATTAGGCTGATTTGGTCATTCAGTTCGTTCCTTTGTGGATAACATGATAAATGCCGCTGGGTTTAGCTTAAGAAAATGTACACTGAAATGAAAAAGGTGCTCTCAGTGGGAAAATAATACCAACCCATTTGGGCGTGCATTCTTAGTTGAGCTTTTCACTGCATATTACGTGAGCTTTGACTTCTTTTGCATAAGCTGCTTTCCAAATAACTGTATCAGACCGAGTTTAGTAGGGTCTACAATTTAGAATTTAGTACTTGGTTGTAGTGGTCCTGAACGAAGAGTTTCATCGTAACAATTTTGGTCAACACTTGTGGTCGCATACACTAGTTCAGCTTAAAATCCCTGGTGATCTGCAACATACGGATGAGTCGAAGATCTCAGGAGCATCATATCTAAAGCGTTCTCTTATCCAACTGTGATCTTTCTAATCTCTTTCTCAAATGCTCCCTCTTTTTGCAACCCTTTCTTCTTCGTCTTTGACGTCGACACAGTTTACGAGATTATAGCCGCATCAACAATAGCGCACCATCAGTTCCTTTTCTTTGCTATTTGGCGTCAGCTGGAAATACCAGGTGAAACCAGTTCGTTTTCATCTTGATACTTCAAACGAAGTGTATTTCTTACTCTCTCTCTACTTACATCAGCGTCTGCTCCAACGAGTATTCTCAAACCTGGAGCATTTTCATCCATTCGACGACATGACCAAGCCAGCGCATCGGCTGTCTCTTAATTCGCTGAACTATGTCAATGTCAATGCAACCGTTACCAAATATTATATTATATGGCAACCGATTTCAAGCTGAGTATCATTTATAGATCCTTGCATATAGATAATTGTTTGAAAGCGTGCAGCTCTCAAGTATAACTACGACGTAGACTTGTCTTACCTAAATTTATCGGGGTTACCTTATCAATTCGACGAAGGGAAGGCGTACATCGAGTATTTTAAGTAATCTGTGCTCCACATTTATGGTCGAATATCTCAAGATAAAAAGTGAGCGATCCGTCCATATGACTGCAGAACCCAACAGAAACCAGAAATTGACCTCAAGCATCTGAAACATTGTTTTCAAAAACGATCCTAAAGAAGTCGCCGAAGCTGTGTGCTCAGAATATTCACTATATTGAGTAGAAATCCCTTCCTCATAAAAATATAAAACAGGAACCAGCAATATCTTCTTCGGAGCCTACTATCATTACGTCTATCGGCAAAAATTACTTAATTCAAATCTCAAAAGGCTCTCTCCATTTGGTAGCGTTCATGAAAGTGTAAGACATGCAGTAATTGTGCCCAAAAAGTAAAGCCGAGCACCTTCAGTAAAACCTAGTTTCGTAAAAACAAACCAAGAGCGACCTTAAAAGCAATCTTTCCGCCCTTAAGCAAAGTAAATGTGCTTTTCTTTTCGACGAATAAGAGTCTACGCACCAGAAAACTACTTCGAAATGTACTCGTAGATATGTATGCACTTTTCAGTTCCTTCAGTCGGCCACTTATCGGCTTTGCTCTTGCCCTTGAATGCGTCATGAGCTCACAAAAGCAGTGTCGATTTGCTAAGTGCATTAAGTAGCAAGTAATATTAAAAACTGGTAGGAAAGGTTTTTTTTTTTAACAACAACACTTCTTCCGAATATTTCGGTAATGCGCCAGACTTTGCCCGCTCTGAAAGACTACATGCGTTGCACTCCACAATTTACTCACAACCAGGAAAAGAAGCTTTTAAGCAACAGATATAAAAACGAACGAAAGCAATATCTTCGCACTCATACCCACAACCAATCAGACTATTGGCAAATCAGCCAGATCAAACAGATACACGCACCTATTTATATATATATATATAAGTATATATATACATATATATATATATATATATATATATGCGTGTGTGTGTGTATCTGTTGGCTGATTTGCCATTTCAGCTTGCCATATCAGTGGGAATCCTTTTTGACTGGCGATTGCCAGGCTCAGGCGGCTAATTGACACCTCGATACTGCCGCTTTGAATGGCCTTTGCGTGCTGCGGGCGATAAGAATGCTTCCTTTTGTCTCGCACTCCGTCGCAGTCCCGCAACAACCACGTAGTAGTAGTCTCAACAGCAGCAGCAGGAGCTGCCGCCGCCTTCATGGTCACCGCGGGCCATTTGTGTCAATGCGGGTTGCCGATTACTGGCGCGATTCGCAATTAAGATTGTGATAAGATAGACGCTTCATACAGCGGCCGGTATTTGCGCCTTTGGCTGGTAATACGCAGTAAAGTCAAATGCTTTTAACGCATTTTTTTGCGATTGGCATTCGTTTTTTTTTTTAGAGAAAATATGCAAATCTGACCCGCAGTAGATCAAAACGCGACAACAGTTCAATTAACCGCTGCCCCTTTTCATGCGTCGAATCTCCACAGCCAATGTCATTGCATCTGTCAAAGTAGTTTTGACAGATTTTAGCGGCAGATTTGTCAGCGGCTCGTCTCTGCTTGCGTTTTGTTGTGTATGTGGGTCTGCGAGTGTGTGAAACTTGCAGACACAGCAGACGTTCGTATGCCTCAAACGATGATGTTTTGCGCACCGTCGCCCCTAAGCGCTCAGACAAATGACTTTGTACAATCGTATATACGTGTTGAAATATGTTTGTTTGTATGTAAGCTTGCGCGCCATATCTGCCCGTAGAGATTTTCGTGCGCATTTGCATTTTGGCTTACTGCCAAACCGTCTCCGGCAAACTGTCAAAAATCATCAAATGTCATTTGCTTTGCATTTACTCCACCATGACAAGCCATTGTATGCTTGAGGTAAAGCAACAACTGTCATCGACTGCTGTCACAAGTGTCATCTACGTCGGCAGCGCCGGAGTTGCACTGTGGTCGGCTTGTGTACAAAAATGTTATGGACATAAATATTATTATGATTCGGATTATTTACCGACTCCATGCCGGAAAGCAGCTTGTATGAGAAAAGCTACATCCTCTTTTTGTTCGGAATAGTCTACTACTAAAAATTCATTTTGTATATTATACGAGGTGTGTTCAAAGGAAAAGGTGAATTTGTCCCCTTCGAAGTAATCCTCCCCAGATATAATACACATGTGCCAACGCTTTTTCCAATCCTCGAAGCACTTCTGAAATTTGCCTTTGGGTATGGCCATCAGCTCTTTCTTTGATTTTGACTTGATCTCATCAATTTGGCAAAACGCTTTTCTTTCGCTGGTTTCTTTAGTTTTGGGAATAGAAAAAGGTCGCAGGTTGCCAAATATGGTGAATACGGTGGTTGAGGCATGATTACGGTTCGGTTTTTGGCCAAAAAAAATTACGAATAAGCATTGATGTGCAAGCTGGTGCATTATCATGATGCAGAATCCATGATTTGTTTATCCACAATTCCGATCGTTTGAGCCGCATTGCTTCACGTAAACGTTGCATAACTTCCTTGTACGACCTATTAACTATACGACCTTTTGGCAGGAACTCATGATGCACCCCACCATTGTAATCAAAGAAAACAATGAGCAAAACTTTCACATTTGATCGAACTTACCCTTTTCGGTCTAACGTGATCGCTCCTCCAGAACGCTCATCATCATCAACATCTGCTCGGCCTTCTGTATAGCGCTTGTGTCCCATATAAACAATTTTTTGAGACCAAGCCCGCGAAAAATCAAAATTCGCCTTTTCCTTTGAATAAATCTCTTATTTACACTTTGAAATTGTTTGCGTAGAACATTAAAAAAAAAATTAAGAAAAATTTAGTCGAAAACATATTTCAAAGGTTAATAGAGCAATAGAAACCATTGAACCATGAATTGTGATTCTCTGATTATTTTGAATCGGCGCCACCTAGTGGTTTTATTCCATGTGAAGATATTTATTGTCGAACATACATTATAAGCTTGTTGATTCCTAAAATCGTTTAAAAACTATACATTTCCTAAATATAATAATTCCTTTTTCATATTTTAATTTAAAAAACTTTTCAAAATAGTTTTAAAATTATATTTACGCTGTCTTTCATTTCAATGCAGTTGTTTAAACTTTTTCAAAACCTACCACTGTGCGATGCCGTCATAATTTTATTTATATTACATATCAGTTCGGTCCTTTGTGGTCGTCCCCATCACCGTGGTTGGCAATCTGCACGTGATCATGTCTACTACCGCCTGTCTCTATGTCTGTCTGTCTGCCGGTTCGTCTTTTTTCCATCACTCGTTTGCAATTGTCATTTTGTCGAGCTCATCATCTTGTGCGGTCTTTTCCGTCTGTGTTTCAATGAAATGTCATCAAGTGCTGTTATGCGTCGTGTTACTAAATGAGGTTTTGAATAAGAAATGCATTTTCCTGTTAATTTATGTGTAATATGAAACTCAAATTATATTCTTCTGGTGGCATTTAATAATGATTTTTAAATAATTGTTTGTGATAAAACATATCTTGTACTCCAAAAATTTGTTTGTGATGTGGAAATTTCAAATATTGCATCCATTTTTTCTTACTTTTGCCGTACTTAGTAATCTACTGTACGAAACCGTCCGCTCACGCATAGTTTAGAAATGATATTTTTAGAATAAACATTACAAATGATTCCACATAATTTAGGTACTTCATAAAATCTACCTCGATGAATAATCACAAGTATTTTTTTAGTGAAATGAAAGGGAATCTATAAGTAGACCCATGACTTATATGTGGGACCTATCGTAATTTGGTTTGTCCTCATCGCCTTCATGTTTCTTTAGTTTTGTCCAGCAATTTTTAATGGTGTCAACTTCACAGCCGAAGACTTTAGTTTTCTTCATATCACGATCTAGACCATCTTGTGAGTCTCGCTTAAAATGCCTTTCTTTCAGCCCTGACTTCGATGAAACGATGAGACGCAAATTATTTAGTAATAATAAGATTTTCTGTTTTCATAGTTTCTGTTGGAATTAATGTGATCTTTCATTTCGTATTATTTTGGTAAATTTTTTTAAGCGCCATATGACTTCAAGTGGTAGTATTTCCGGGTTCGGAAAACTTGATTTATTTGAATTGTTTCGCAGACCTTTTCTATGCTTCTTCGAAAATTTTTCCTAAGTTTGTTAATATTCCTGTTTGAGCACCGTTTTTGCAAATATAGTGGGGTCAACAATAGCACGGAAGTGGGAGTCAAGACGTGAGTGGTATGTCTAGAGAAACAAACGATGCGGTTATTAAGTCAATGGTGTCAATAGGATACGCCAGCCGCCATACGATTTTGCAGAAGATTTTGTGTTCTCTATTCAGCTTAGTTATACGAACGTAACCATGTCTGAATCTCGTTTAGTGTCGAACGACTCGGAGAGATCCTTTCAAATTCTGACGATGATAAGCCAACTCCTATTCGGACTTCGGTAATTAACATATATTTAATCGTCATTGCTTAGGTTTTCGGATGTATATTTTCTATGTAACTCACTTTTACCGCCGTTCAGCAGGTTGAGAAGTATTTGCTCCGTAAACTCAGTTTACCCTGGGTATTGGCCGACAGATTACCACTTTCATTCCCACATAAGTGTGTTCGGATCCCAGAACCTGCTATAATTTTCCACATTTTCTAATAGAATTTTTGAGCATTGCCCCTGTCGGTTAGTTTCTCAATTTCGGTCACTCCCGTTTTGTGACTGCAAATGCATCTCGTTTCCTTATTCAGCTCCTTATAAATATCTTTCCCATGCGTAGCGATTTTCAGTCTATCGTAACGCTTCAAGGTAGGTAGCCTTTTTTATATCCAATATGATACCACGATCCTCATCAATCCAGCTTTTCACATCAACCTTGTTGAAAACCATTACTTTCGTTGGCAGCTGTATGTAGACAGCTTGAAATGCCGTTCCAAAGGGTTGATGAAGATTGTTCTGAGAGAGAAAGCTACATTTTTCAACCGAAAATTCTTCCTTTGCCATATCTGGCCTTTATTCTGCTGACGATCCTGCAAGGGGAGGCGCATCCCTTTCACTTTCGTCATAATGGGAGAGCTTGGGATTGCAATCTCACTATGGGAGATTTATTCAGCAAAGTGTCAATGGTTGCAGATCTGACAAAGGAAGGATATCTTCCTACATAGGATTTTATATTGGGCAGGCACGCGGAAAGATTGGGTGTACTATCTAACGACTTCTGCAGAAGTTGTAGACAGGAGTAGGAACCTGAAAACTTAAGGTGCTACCCATGCGAACGCACCACAATTTGATGTCTCTAGAGATGGCAACCTTAGGAGACTTTGGAGAAATAGCATGCTTAAAGAAGAGGCGATTGCTTAGTTATGTAATTTCCACACATTTGTTTGACTGGTGGGTTGGTTCAGTGGCCTAAGTGAGCTGATGCACGGCAACCAATGCAACCTTTCCTAAGTATTTCACCCAGATTCTGTTAAGAAGTAGCTTTTATACCTTTCAGATCTATCACGCTGTATTTTTTACATTCCAGAATATTTAGAAAACTGAACCACGACTATTGCGCATGCATTCTCATTCGCTAGGTGTCACTAAAATCGATAAATAGAGAAATTCGTTATATAACTATGATACAAGAGCCCATTACTGGGGATCCCGTTAGTTAGATAATTAATTCTTCGCCCAAGAATGCTTCAAAAAGATATCTTTTATATTGGTCAATTCAGTCCAACTAACTTCCGGAACTTCAAAAAATTTAATACAATTGTAATTGTAACTGTAACGAGCAAAAGCGCAGAAAAACTTATTTCATTCAAAACAAAAAGCAATTTGGCAAGCGAAAAAGCAAACTGGCAAAGGAGTCGGTGGCCAATAAGTAAAAATGCGCAAAATGCAATTGGTATAATGAGAGTAATGCAAGGCAATAACTGAAATGAAGTGCAACGTAATGCGATGCGACACAAGACAAAGTGTTGGCTGACCCCTACTTTGGCTGCAATGCCTTCGCAGCTGAGCACTTCTTTGGCAGCGGATGGCAGAGTGAAAATTTGAAATGCATGAAAGCATTTATTAGTTGTAATGAGATTTTCCACGCCCGACTCTACACAGGCAAGTGCGGCACGAACTCATTTGTGAAAGTACAAAGTTGTTGGCTGTAGATGCGCCGCGCCAACATTCTAAGCTTATGAATTTAAAGCGTTGATATGCCTCACTAACGTAAGAGCAGCAGTAGCTAATTAAAGTTGGAGTACCAATTTTCGCAAAACTAATTCGCGAATTTTTTAATTTTCACTTTTCTTGCTTTTTTGTGTGGCTATTTCTTCTTGCTTGTGGTGCGCCACAGTCGAAACTATTTTTCTGTTTTTATTTTTTATTTTTTCTTCTCTCCTACAAGCGTTCCAGTATCATTGCTGGCTGTCTCTTACTTTTTCTCGGCACATTAATTTTCGAGTCTCTATTTGGTTTTTGCCTATTTTTATTTTTGGCTTTAGCTCCTCCATGCAGCGCCTGCGATGCTTATCCGCCCGTTCGTGCAGCCTAAGTATGCACTTTGCTAGCAATTCTCACCTCACAATGGGCTTCAAATTAACACCAGCTTATTGGACCGCCCCCATCACTCGAGCTGCAGTTGAAATTAAAGAATAAAATTATATTAAAAAGCGATTGAAGTGCACTAAATGTGACTGCCACACCGTTCCATTGCTCTAGAGCGGCACAGATCTAACTCAGACAACCTGTCCCGTGCAGGTTTCGCTATGTGGGTGGGTGGCTAGTTCGCGTCGCGCTCTGAATGTGCACGCTCTGCAAATGCGATTGCATGATTCTGATTGTGCTGCTGCCCTTTGCTAAAATTTTATTAAATCCTCATAAAGAAATCAGCAAATATTAAAAAAAAATGAAAAAAATAAATTAAAACTAAAAATCTACTACTTTTTGCAAATACTATTAAAGGTGTGCACTCTTTTTAATCCCATTTACCTTTTCGATGCGCCTGCGACCTGCCCTCTGACCTCGGCACCCAGCGCTGACAAAGTGTTGACAAGGCACACTTTAGGCCTTTTTTTACTTCTTTCTATTTTTTCCCTTCAAAAGTGTAGGGCTTAATGGCAAAGTGTCAAAAAATATGGCACAAAATTAAATTTGTGGAAAATTTTTAGTCGCAAAAGTGACAACTGAAATTGGAAAGCCTCAATGCTGAGCGCAAATATAGGTCATATTGCGAGAAAGTTTAGATTTTGTGGAAATTCAATTAAAATTAAACTAGTTTTTGTTGTTAATGCAATAAAGAAGAGTGAAAATGTGGGCAATGAAATGTGTAGATAAATTAAAAAAGTCAACAGAGTAAAAATAAATATATAAATAGGCAATTTGAAAGGGTTAGATGAAAGACAACAGTAAATGTTTGTACATAGCTTTTCCAGTAGGAAAGAATACCAGTTGCCAACTAGTACTATACTAGTTGGAATTTTTTTTTAGCAATTCATGTTCCATCAATTTTGATGCTGGAGATTGTCTGATGGTACAATCATGGTGTTCAAAGAAGTGTTAATTGCCATAATTTATATCATCCTCCTACTAGTTAAATACTAGTTCATTCGTGCAAATTGAACCTATACTTCGCACCATAAAAATGGCATAGGCAAATTTAGCCTACAGCGACAGCTCTAACCGCATATTAAGCTAAAATAAATTAAATCACATCCCATTCGCAGAAAGTAATGCGTCGGTATCTAGAAACTAGTGATAAGCCCAGTCATAAACTACCACTATAGGAGTCTCGGTTGGCTGAGGTTATACTTTTCACCTACATGGATATACATCGATATTCAGATTCGAGTCTGGAGTTTTAACTGTTAAGCTTCAGACTCATATACAGATTTATCCAATTTGGACAGCTAAAGGCCATTTGACGAAAAGTATAGAATGGTATCGGGCCCATCATTTCAGGAAATGTGAAAGAAAGTCTTAAAGCCCTCCACTTTATAGCCGTCGACGTAATTAAAAGCGCATCGCTTAAAGAACCTAAGGTTATCTGAAGGTATGAGTTTGAGAAGTGTTTGGGAATTAGAAGAAGCGCTGGCACAAGCATATAATCTCCAATGGGGACTATTTCGAAGGCGTGACAATAATTTGAAGGAATAAAGAAATATTTTGTTCAAAATTATCTTTATTTTTTAAACACATACCGTATATTGCGGAGGCAAGCTTGCTTTCGAGTGATTTGAATTGACTAAACAGTTGAAACCAATTTCTACTGAGCTCCGCCTCAAATTTGCGAGGGCATTTTGGTATTTTTCCAATATAAAAGGGCGCTTGTATTAGTTTATGTCGAAATAAACTGGGAAGGGTTGACATTTCCTGCTCAAAAGAAATTAGAAAAAATTTCCAAATTTTTTGATATGGGTCTGGCCATCATTCGAACACTGTAACTCTTGTGATATTTCCCAAAATTCATTTGTCCTGGCCTCTGTTTATTGTTTTGAAATAAAACTGGCTGAGAATCTCAAAAAAAGAGTCGCAAGAGTACCGCTAAAATATAAGATTAAGATAAGAATGAATTCAAAATATTTTTTCTGTGCTTTTTAAATTATGAGTTCAATGACCCACACATTAACAAAGTACTCACACATTACTCGTTAAGCCCATTTTGGAACATGGTTCCGTTGTATAGAATCCAAACCATAAATGGTATAGCCATAAATTTGAATCTGTTCAAAAACAATTCCTATTATTCCTTATAAAAGTCGATCATGACTTATTAATCTGCCTTCATATTCGAAGAGAGATGCTTGGTTTTTGTTTTTAGTTGTAGACATTGGAGTGCCTGAGTCTCTTTCGACCGAATTGATTATTTTCATAATGTTGGCAACAACGGTTGATGACTTCTCCCCTTAGCAACGGGACCGGTTCGAGGTGAGTACGATGAGAACTAACTATGACTAGATACGAAACTCTTAATTTCGTGAGAGCGCTCAAAATTTCGCATTTTTATAACATATCCGAACAGTGCCACTGTGATAGAAAAATAACTTTTTTTGGATTTATAGAGGAATTTGGGGAATTTTTTAACGAACTAAAAGTACAAAAATCGTTTTTCATTAAGTTTTAACATTATAACTAGAATATTTTCTGAATTTTTTTTTTTTTTTTGCTAAAACAAACTTCTTTTCAATTTAAAATAGTGGATTTTTTTATTTACATAGTGGTACTGGTGCATTCTGCTCCTCAGCTGATGAATGTTTCTCGATCTAACACTGCTGCCAGCATTTGAGTGAGTTTCGTATCTAGTCATCTTTGACGCCGCGCCTCCTGCTCTCTGTGAGAGGAGCGAAAGACCTTCAGTTGTGACTGACGATATGTCTAAAAAAAACGAAAATGCTGCCGTGACGATCGCAGATTGACTATGAATGAACCAAACCTATATATATTGTCACTTCGTTAAAATTAAAACGACTTTTGGCTGAACTTCTCTTGTTTTGTATGCCTTCATGGTTTTCAAATAAATGAAGCTATCGGTATTTTCTTCTCTGGATTGTGTTTTGTCGGAATTTGGTCGTGTTTGAATTTTGTATTTCGGGACTTTTTCTGTAAATACCCATTTTAAAAACTACAAAAGTTCAGTAAACTTACTTTCAAGATACGCCTCGTAGTATATAGATTAGTAGCGATCTTCCTCTTCTCATCCTCTATTCACAATACCACGCGGCTTAACTATTGTGGATCTTCAGCTTAACGCCTAGTCACATTGCCCAATTAACATAACAAATCTTGAGATTCTAGGTTAGAAATAGTGAAGAATTTATGAGAAAAAGAATTTGAAAAGCGTATTTCCTAGCACCATTGAAAACGTGAGTATATTTCAGCACTCTAGACGGCACAAAAGGCATTTCTTTCAATATGGTTTCCAGGCACTTCTCCTTGCTAATAAAATATCCTTAATTTCAATAATAAGGTCTGCTATGCATGTCAATAAATAAATAGAAAATGTTTTCGTGTAGAAAAGAAGCTCTGAAAACAAGTTACTTTTTAACTGGAGACTCTATGAACCCATCATAAACAATCTTTTTATCTACAAAAGTGCCTTAACTGCAAAAAACCCCTTTCAATTATTACTCCTTTATTGACAACTTGAAACAACTTAGATGCAAACAAATCACACCGTTCAAGGCTCTTGTGTTAAAAATGTGCCAAATAAAATAAATTAAATTCCGTACAAGTGTTTCTGGGTTCGGTTAGTATATAAAAATTGGACAAAATTCTTGAAAAAAAAAAAATATTGCACAATTTATTCTCGTATATCTGCGCTCAAGTGCATACACACAAACAGTTGCTCCTTCACTCAAATCCTTTTGAATGCGGCACTGATAAGTGCTTACATATACTTTTATATCCTCATATCCTCACGTGAGTGTATATGCGTCTCCCATTGACCGACTATTTGTTTGACTTAATGACAATGCCAAGTGGGGATTTTGTGTCACTTCCGAGCAATTGTATACAAATAATGATTGTCCAAAACTCGGTGTTATTTCGAATTTCTGGATGACTGTGCTGAAAACATTGACTCCTTGACCAGAACGAACTGGGAAGCTAAGAAATAAATAAATGCGGCGAAATGTGTAAACAGAATGCATATGTTTATATACATACTTATATATGTACATAAGTATAGGTGTTCATGCCTACTTGACCATATGCTAGCGCTGCTGCGACGATCCTTTCTGCACTTGGCAAGGGTGTCCATTTGCGGCACTCAAGAGGGTTGCGCTGTTACTCGAGTGCTTTGCGGCAAACAAATATGCTTGACTCTCAAACTTACTGTCTTGGCAAAAGTATGTGTCGAAATAAGTTTTGTTTGCCACAAGGGGCTGTATAAAGAAGATGTGTAAAGAAGAAGCAGAAGAGTACACAAATCTACTACTCAGGTGGACACTCAGAGCAGCCAAAGGTAAACAACAACAACAAAGAGCAGCGAGCTTAAATCAAAAGGCAAGTGAGGAATCTCCTCTGCAAATGGTTATCCTCTTTGTGGCGCCAAGCACAAGAACAATAACAACAACAAAGGTAACGTTTACAACAAAAGATTGGCGTTGGTCGAAGGTGTTTGCCAAGCATTGATTGTTATTTATATTTTCTTGTACTTCCCACTTGAAGGATATCTATATAGAGTTTTTGCTGTTGTTGTTGTTGTGGTGGTCTTATGCAGCACAACAATGATTGCGAGAACAATAATAAACAAAATCAGTTTCTTTGCACTCAAGAATATAGTAAATCACGGTATCCTGAAGTGGCGCAACACCCGTCAACAGCGGCAGCACTTGAGTTCGATATGGTCAAGATTGAGATTTGCAAAGGAAATCGCTGTAACCGCAGCAGTTGCTTCACTTTCAACAAGAGCTTTCTATCTTGTTAGTCGAAGGTGAGTTGAATTGCATGGGGTAAAAGGAACTGAGAGTTAGCATTGGTGTCACCCATTAGCACAGTGTGGAGTACAAGTAGAAAGTGAAAAAAATTTGATTGAATGACTGGTCCTTAATTGATTATTTTTGGAGCTAAATTAGATAAGTTGATTTGGAAATATTTTCTTTATTTTTTAATTTTATTTTCTTCTTTGGTATATCCCTGACCGACTAATTGAGGCGCAAAAGTTTTATTGAAATCCATAAGAAAAATAGTTTCAAAATGTAGGTTAGGTACGATAGATCCTATTGATGATCCCAAGAAGATCCCAAATAGAAATATAAGATATCTCCTTATTGTTGCTATAAAGAATAAACATGTCATAGGCCCAAGACCACTCTGCATTTAGTGAATCTGCTAATTTAATTTTTGACCTCTTCACAATTTTGAAGCTCACCATAGGTGAGCACAAGCCGATAAAGCCGATTACCTATCTGAGTAAGTGTTGGCTTCTCTCACAGAAACTACCCTCCAAAGTAATGTTTAAAGGGACTTCTTGATAGCGGCAACCTTCATGTGAAAAACAATTGAATGGTCTGGAAGTCTGGATCCCTGCCGCTGGATAAATTTCAAAGGGAAGGCTTCACGTTGAACTTTCCGTCAACTTTCGGTGCTTGCTGTGAGATGAAATTGTATCCCTCAATACGGACTCCTCGATTACTACAGTGGCTCTTGCAGATATAGACCTACCTGCAATATTTACAGGCTCCTGTATTCCCTAAATTTTGAATTTTTGCCCCCTTCTTCTTAGCAATTTTTGCTGACTAAGCCTGTGTTTGAATTGAACGCATATCACTTAACGACAGCTATGATAATGACCGTTGATGACGTTCTGTTCCCTGGAAAACCTTTCTGTGCTCCCAAATCTACAGACACTAGTTAATATGATCAACTAGAATTCAGAATTATACGTTTTTTTTAATCCTACTGGCAAAAGTTTCTGGAGAAAGAGGACGACCGGAGACCTTGATCTATAAACAGAGTTGCTTTCCACTCTGATAATATTGAAACAGTCTGGAAGACTTTACCTTCCGCTGATGAACCATTCTCAACACCGATGTCGATCTTCCTGTCAAGCTCCAATCCACCCATGGAGAATGTAAAGGCTCCTTTTCTCCAGTGTTTCCTCTGTTGCAGGCCTCTCAACAAGGTGTTATGGACGGACGTGGGAAAAGTTTTTACTCAAGAAAGCCATGAATCGGACAAAGTTTTTATCCACTATGAATTTGCTTCTTTTTTTACGATTTTATCCTACATTACGCCATTGCATAAACAATTAAAGAGGTTCTAGAAAATTTAAATGCAAATTTTGGAAAAATTTTTCAAACTAACAAGTCGCTTATAATTCCCGTCCTACTATATGGTACGGAAGGGTAGACGATGTCGACCTCTGATGAGTCAGTACTGGGAGTTTTCGAGAGAAAAGTATTGTGGACGATTTATGTTCCTTTGAGTCTTTGAGTATTGGCAATGGTAAATACCGCAGACGATGATATGATAAGCTGTGCGAGTTATGTATATGACGACATTTACATAGTTCAGCGAAAGAAAGACAGCGGCTACGCTGGCTTAATCATGTCGACCGAATGAATGAAAGCGGTACATCTTTGAAATTTTTTGATGAAATACCGCTGTTCTAAGAAGAGTAAGAGGAAGATCGCCTCTGCGTTGGAAAGTTCAGGTGGTGAAAGAGCTGGTTTCACTTAAATTTCGCGCTTCTACTTTTGAGACTGTAAGGGACAAACTAAAAGCATCCCTAAATTACCTTTTGTCCTGCTCAATTTACTACTGGTAACTATTAAATGCGAATTTTGTTTGAATAAACACATTTGAAATTCTATTTTAAGTATGTTGTGTTGTGTTGTGTTGTGTTGTCAAATAGGAAAACCTAGCAGAACGATTTAACCACACGGATTTGTTCGACTATCACTCAAATGGATATAAAAGGTACGAATTGACTGAAGGTGTAATAATTGGATGAAGGGATAAAATGTTATGGATGTTTTTTTTTTTTAGAGAAAATGCACTCCGCACATACCACCACTGTCCCCGCGTAACTTACAATAAAGCATTATCCCGCGCGGCTGCTAAGCACATTGGCTATTACGCGTTGCATTCACAACGAGCTGTGATACACAAGCTAGCCGAATAACTGGAGAGGTTTAGTCTCCAGTCTACTACATTCTACTTCGGACAGAAAGCCCTAGTTTCCGCTTCTTAATATCTTAACAAACGTAGGGTTATGGTACGAAAGGCATAGTTTCCGCTCCATATTCGCGTTTCCTAGAAGGCCAGAAATCAGAGTAGGGCGGGCGGAAGGTCCGATCTGTTGATAGACAATTAGGCGTGTTCGGAAAGGACGAGTACCCGATCCAAGCTAGCATAATATCTTACCATATTTTCCATATTCCGCTAAGACCACTAAATTGCAAGCTCTTTATTAAAGATTCTGGTGCCTTAAAATTTCCGTTTGTCTTAAACTTTTATATATGACATCTGCCTCTAGCAGAGTTATTACAGCGCTCTTGCCAGTCACTTAGAGACCGACGCCTTACTTCGGCAACAATCTCCCTCCAATTAACCAGCTAAAACAAATGTAGCTTCATCCGATATCGACTCTAATGGAGCTCAATCGAAACCTTTTTTTTGCGAATTGTTGCTCCAAGCTTTGGCCCAAACTGGTGCAGCGTATAACAAAATAGAATTTAACATACCGCTTAGTGGCTTCTTCTTACTTTGTGTAGGCCCGTAATTATTTTTCATAATACGAGATAGGCTAGCATTGACTTTTGAAGTCTCATCAGCCGCATACTCTATGCGAGCTTTAAAAGGTAATCGGTTATCGATCATGACGACAAGGTATTTCATTGCTATGAAAAGTGTACGAAAAGTGTGAAAAATAAAATGATTTGGAAAACTATAGCTCCAGTCGATTGCCGACGACTCATCAGCTTAAGCTTAATTCTATTCGTCAAGCTAGGTCATATGTCCTTTCGAAGTAAATCGAAGGAATTAATTTTGAAGTACTCAACCTGAATCCACCTCTTACAAGGTGAGAACACGAGAAAATAATTTTTATTTTTTTATTTTTTTAGGATAGATCTTCCTTCCTTGGTCATATGTGAACTGTGAGAAATTTCTTCCGCTGCTCTAACCAAATTCCCATCACAGCTAAGCACAAACATGCGTACAAACATATAATATATTGCAGTTGCAAGTTAAATCCGTAAAATCGAGCAGTGCGTGAGCAAATGCAAAGGTGATTGAGTGCAGTCCGCTGCTTGGCATTGGCAAATGCTGCAGCAAAGTGCAGAATGTGTACGCAAAAGCCTTGTAAGCTGCGCGGCGCAATTCACTTTTTATGAAATTTCACAATTTAATTTCGCCAGAGCCAAAGCAACGCGTACATACGTACCTGCTGCAACCGCAGACAGGAGCCGGGCAAGCCGTAGAGCTTAGCACAAAGCGTAGCCAACTTCAGCATTATTTAGTCAGTTGAAGTGGCAGACAGAAGCCGACACTCGAACGCATGAAAAAACGATGGTTGGCTGCCGTTTCCCGATGCAGGTTGCAGGTTGTGATTGCTAGTATTACATATTGCTGCTGCCATCGCCACTGTCACCATTGCTGCAAGTGTGGCCGGGTGCAGTGTAGTGCAACCGCAGACGTGCGAGAGTGCGCGCACTTAATCACCCGCGTACACGCAATGTGAGCAATGGTCTCCTGCCCAATTGCCGAACGCGCTTACACCTTCTTTGCCTTTACTGTTGCCGTTGATGTTGCTGTTGCCTTTGCTACACTCGATTGATCACGTCTATTGCAAATAATTTCATTGTTGCTTTTGTTTTTGTTGTTGTTGTTGCACGCATTGAATTGTGATTGCAGTTGGTGGCAAATACAGGAAGCACTCATGCGAAACAGTTGCTAAGCTCATTGGTTCTCTAACTGAGTGCATGGTGTACAAACACCACAACACCGCCAGCCAGAGTCGGCCATCTGGCTAAGCAGAGTTCAAGTGGCAAATGGCGCGCGGAATGTGCGACGCGCGTGAAAAAAAAATGGAAACTAATTTAAGCAAATGCATATTCAAAGTTTAATTTTCATTTGGACTGTCGATAGTTACATTCAACACGACACTCGAAATGCGAAAAGCGAAATGCGGCAGCGGGCCGACGCAGCTCGAGCGCTGGCGGCTCGCAATCGCCATCAGTATGATAATAACCACAGCACACATTCATTAACTCGGACGACGGTGATAGCGGATGTGAATGACCAAGTGTTGTTGTTGTATTTGTAGTTTTTGTTTCGCGCCTAACAACAAGCTCAAGTGGCTGTCGTCGTCTAGCAGCCTAAACGAGCTCACCTCACCGCCAGCATACTGGTCCATACCATTTAGCCATTTAGACACCTTGCCATTGGTCATACGCTATTCGCCATACGCTATTTGCCGCGAGTTGCGAGCGATCGAAATGGCAATGCACTGTTGTGTTGCCACTAGAGCGACGCATGTATGATTTTTATGTACCTGACAAATACCATTGCCACATTTGCCACATGCACCACAGCCGCCAGTGTGTGCCTGTACTGCTACCACTGCCTCTTCTGCACACCTTTAACAAATTACCTCACTTCATTGCCCCGTACGAAAGCCAAATGAGCGCCAGCCGCGGCCCACTTCATTAGTGCTGAAGTAAAGTATGTATTTTTGCATTGAGTAGTAGTAGTAGTTGTTGTTGTTGATGTTTGTGTCACTGCTGTTTGCTACTTAAAGCTTGAGTAGTCATTTTGCTGTTGTTGCCTTTGTTGCAGCTGTTGTTTGCCAGTCGCCAGTCGCCAGTCGCCAGCCGCTAGTTTGGCTTCAGCTCAATTTTTGCCTATTTTGTCTTTTTCTAATTTTTTTCTCGTTTTCCCCCATTTGCCTTTTCCTAAACAGCTTAAGTGATATTTACCGCGCTAATTAAGATATTAAAATGTGTGCATTCATATCTAAAGTGTTGCAGAAATGTTGAATTCTCACTGCATTGACTGCATTTTGCGATAAACAACGCTGATATGCTTATTGCATTGCACACAGTCGTATGTAACCGTACATATGTATGTATGTAAGTGCAAATGCTCATAAGTGCAAATATGTTCTTTCTCGTTTGGCATGGTGCAGGTAGTGCCTGATAGTGTGTGTGCTTGCATAGATGCTTGGCGGAGACCGGCGGCTGTACATGGAGAGAAATTGTCCTGGCAAATAAAGTTTTATTCTTCAGTTTCTGGGTTCTGTGCTGAAAGTTCATACGATGAGGATCTTATTGCCCGCAAAAATTCGAAATACGAAATGGATTCTTATGCGCAGCTTGTATTTCATGTCAGAAATGCACTCGGAGGGCTTGACATTCCCTGCCGAGGAGCGACCGTAATTATTAAAATTTATTTCGTATAGTTTTGGATGTTGGTCGAATTTGGACTTGAACTCTGGACTTCCGAATGATAGTACGCAAAGCTAACCACTTGGCTATTGCGGCCACCTCAATGAGATAGTCAAAAACACCCATTTTGAAGCTCGAAGAAGTCAGGCAAAGGAAAAAATTACAAATTCACGGCTCATTCACCCAAAATTCTTTCCTCTCAATGAATTGGTGAAGCCTAGGCTCACTTGGTATCAAAATAATTTGGCGGACCATCATTTGCTTACTCCTAGACGGAAATCAGTAGGAAGAGAACCAGGTCCTATGAAATGTGCTGATGTGTAGGATTTATTTCAGATTCATCAGGTTATATACTGCTGGATGCTACGCCTTCCGAAAACTTGTTGGTCCTTTGTAGTGCTAGATTCATATTAAATTATTTTAAATTGTTACGCAGTTATCGAAATCCCTCTAGTTCTGTAAACATCAAAGATTTAAGAGATCCGACACGTGTTGATCTTGGGTCCGACCGGAAACAGGGGAGATGTTTCAGCGTTTCACTAGTGTTTGCCTTCCTACACTTCCTACATGTGTCACTGCTACTGATGACCACTATGTTTACGTCACAAGCAGGTTCTGTCCTTAAACCTACAACTATCCAGTAGTATTTTCGAGCTAGCGTGAGCAAAAACTTTGGTATGCTCTCATTTACTCTCATTGCACATGATTTTGCCGGCAGCTAAAACGTAGCCTTTCACCCAGATTTCTCTGCTATTTCGTTGTACAGACCCTTAAAGGATTTTGTATTTTTTTGGTCTCAAAACAGATGGCACTTCATATTTTAATCAGCTGGATCTCTATCCAGGGGTTGAATCGTCTGATCCGCGCACGAGCAGTTCGTCACGAAATTTTGTGTGTGTAGGGAGTAAATTGAATTGGAGGAATTTAAACGGGAGAGTGTATCTTTTCAAAAATCTATCCTTTGAGGTCTCTTTCTTGCTTCCCAGTTATTGAAGCATTTTTAGGCCGAAACTACAGCTATTGTGGTTGCTACAGATTACAGCAGAGCCGAAGTCGCAGAAAAAGACATTTTTAATCGAATTTAAAATTATTACTGGACTGTCGCCGATCTCTACTTAAGATGACTAAACAAAACAGAATTTCTCACATCTCTGTACCTGGCCATGGGGACAGTAAGACAGATGAATTTATTAGTTACGGCTCAACCAAGCAGGTCATTTTTGATAAATAATGCTTTTAATACATTCAAACTGCTACTAAAATATTATATTTATGAGCCTCACTTACATGGAGGCAAAGTTGTCCCCAAGAAGAACGGAGAAGTTCACGCGAAAAGTGCTGTTAGAGGGGTATATGTTCAGACAGGACCCTGTGAAATATAAGGATGTGGAAAGGTGAGAATTCCTTTTAGAAAAGGCTTAGGAAACTACTACCTATGAGGTCATAGAGCCATAAACTAGCCATAAACAGAGTTAGGCTAAAAGATCTCCCAAAAAAGCGTACTTACTAGAGACAAAGCGTGGGCTTATCACCTTGGACTGAGACGGAGTTAGACTTCTTGCAAAGTTAGAAGAAGCGAAACCTCCAGAAAGAAGTACACATTGTCGGGATCAGGAAGATTTTTTTTTTTTGAAATTGTGAAGAAATATTTTTTTTACATATATGAAAAGCTAATTATTACCACCGTATAATACTGAGCGAATTGAAGGTGGAAGAAATTGTCCGCAAAATCTTCTCGCAAGGACTATCAAAGGCGACTCATGGTGCATGCTTCTTCACAATATAGAAGGTGGACAATGGTGAATAACTTGCAGAGTCTGTCTTTACGATTTCCTACTTTAAATTAGCACTTCAGTAAGAGTGACTCTGCGTTAGATCTCCAGATTGCTTATGCTGGTCCTAGATAGACGAAATCGTCTAGAACTTGACACTGATACCTGCCAACAGTGACGTGAAGCGCTGACTGTACGGTTGTTGAGACCAATGATATCAATATCCAACAGGTTCAAGTGAAAGGGAGTCTGAAGCCACGTTTGTTACCGAAGTTTTTAAAGTGACATAAAGGAACTAAGATATACCAGACAGGTGTTTTCGCATGCAAGGCGAAATTAGGAAGGCTAATCTCACGCTGATTGGCGCAGATTGTGGGTTAAATAGTCAGGCATGCTTTCATCAGACCATATTCTACAAAAAAAACTAATATAAACACGTTTACCGTGTTTCGGCGCAATGTTTGAAGAGCTCAGTCACTCTGTGGCGCGAACTTTGTCATAGCCTTTTCCATCAACACGAATATTCGCCATAAATTAGTCAACCATTTATTCTAAGAGGAGGAAAGACTTCGTGCTTACTCACATAGCGCTGAGATACATTCCTGAGGTGGATCCAGGTTCTACATTTTCTCTTACCTTTTTCGTCTCACAGGTTGTCGACACTTTTCGACCCGATTAATTAGTTGCCGCTTCTGGAGCAAACCTCTTAGCGGTGATCAAAGGCTCAACCTCAGTTTTTCATTAAGTTTTTGATTCTCAGTGTAATGAACAAACTCAGGGGAAGTAATTTAGCAGTTTATTTAATTTTCTTTTTATTTTCAAGAATTTTTAATGTGAAATTCTTGCATAAACAAAGACACTCCAAGAAATAATCTGAGCTTACAGGTCTGTACATATGCACATGCACACACATGTGTAAGCACATTGAGATCTACTAAAATTTTATTACGTGGTCATTAAGTGAGAAATGAAATAACACAAACGAAATGAGATGCAAAAAAAAAAATTTAAAAAAAAAATATGAACAACAAATCAAATGAAATAAAAACTGAATAAAATAAAAATTTTCAATTTAAATTCATTCGCACGGCCAATTTTCGCCTAGACACTCGAGGATGTATGGAATAAATTGCCTATTGAGCAGATTGCCTAGACACGAAGTGATTACATTGAGTACATGTGTGTGTGCATACGAGAAATGTTAATGGATGAGCGAGGAAGCTGTGGTGAGTGAATTCAACGAGTGAGGCGGTGGCGACGCAATTGCCCGGCGGTCATTTTGCAGTTGGAGCGCAGCAAATGGCAAGCTGTGATTGTGATTGCGTAGCGCCGTTGGCCATTTTACATATGAGTAGCGGTGTAAGGGGGCATATAACTACATATGCATATGTATGTGGCATATGCACAAACATATTTACAATGTTATGTGGCAAGGATGTGTACTAGACTATATATGTTGTCTGCGAGGCGCGCATGCGCAGGCTCATTTTTTTCATTTTGGTTTGAGTTGTTTTTTCTTGATCTGTTGTTTTTGTTTTTGCTTTGAGGCAATAAAGTGCTGCAATAAATCAACTTAATTAACTGAAAATCAATTCATAAATTATATTGGATTCTTGTATGCATAAACACACGCACTTAGTCGCCCAATAAGATGCGCTGAGAGTATGGTAAGTGATTACACCGGTGTGGTGGGGATTGGCAGGCGTATCGATGGTGGGTTGGTATCGGCCGGTGGCATGAACATGGCCGAGCGAGTGTTCAAATTAAATGCGAATTTTTGTTCTGTCCATTTTCACTATTTTCAACGAGCTGCCAATGGCATCTGCAACTTGCAACATTTGTGCTTGCCACTTGCCACTTGGCACTTACTTACCACTTGCTTCACAAGCGTAATCTGTACCATTAAGTGACTATGAATTTTCGCCTCGGCTCGTTGACTTTATTTTCAATACCAAGTGCCATTTAAGCGAGTCCAAAGCGCAAATGAATAGTTTTGGCTTTGCCAATTCTGAATTTTTGTTGTGCATTGTTGTTTTTGCTACTACACGCTGTTGTTTTTGTATTTTTTCTACGTTTTCGTGGCATTCTTAGTGGTTTTGGTTATTTAGTTTCCGCCGCGCAGATTTGTTGCCGCAATTGCTGTGGCAAATACATGTTGCAAGTGGCAAGTTGCTGTGTAATGCCACATAAGGATGCGGCAGCTAGAGTAATGAGAAACTGTTGCACATGCTCAAATTGCAAAACGGAGCGGCCGGTGGTGGTGGTGCTGGTGGTGTTCGGCGAGCAGCGGCGTCATTGAAGGTGGCAAATGGTACTATTTAGTTTGCCAGTTGGCTGGGCGGTTGTGCTTGCGCTTGGCTTGCTTGGTTGCCCGCCGAATACTGGCGGCATTATTGGTTCGCCATCGCGAAAGACGATATATTGCTGCCACTGAGTGTTGCTGCTGTGATTTCAATGTTCTAGCTGCTACTGCTGTTGTTGTTTTTGTTGCTGTTCTTCTTCTTCCTCTTGCTATTCAATACTCATTTGCCGAAAGCGTCCGCATTTAAGACGCCTATTTGTTGCAGCTTAGCGCGGTGTTTTTGTTTTTGTATTTGTTTTTGTTTCGCTATTTTTGTTTCACCTTCACGGAAATGATTATAGCCCTGACCAAATCGGTTAATAGAAGTGTTAGCCGACCAATGTGGCATTCACCTGCCACACCAAAAATATAAGACTCGCTACTTGTAGCACTCAGTTATAGGCGTAATTAATAAGTGGTGTCGTGTGCAGTGTGGTGTTGATTTTTTTTAAGGCGCGAAAATATGTTGTAGCGGAGCGATGGAAAAAAGATGCCAGAAGAAAACACTCAATCGCTCTAAGGAGAAGGAGGAGGTCGTCTTTTGGAGATAGCGAACTAAGCAAGGATTTAAGGGAAACCGCGCAAAAGTTTCATGTTCACTTGCTTAAGTCAGCGCGACCTTCCGCGATTGGTCTTGGGTTGAGGGCAGTCTCGGCTATCATAGATTTTCGCTTACCGGTTTGTTGAATTTTTCGTTTATGCTTTGGTCGGTTGGGCGAGAGGTGAGTTCATCGCCTAGAAAGAAAGTAATTTCAAAACAACATCAAAAGCTGCAGTGAATGGGATATACCACGAAAACTGAACTTCAGCGAGGTTGTGTTAAGGAACTGAGATTTACTGTTCAATGTAAATACAAAGGTCTGTCCAGGTTTCCGAAAATTAACTTTCCTGTCAGGCTCATACTAGAAGATTTCATCGTTTTTTTTTTTTTCGTATTTCAATCTCTTTTCAGAGGTGGACGAGAAAGAAACCTTTGATTGTCAGACTTCAGAACGGAATCATGAAAAAGTTGTTGTTGTTGTTGTTGTTGTTGTAGCTACTTTATTTAACGAAGAACACACAACTACGGAGCTGTAATCCCGGCCAACGAACTGGAGTTATAGACTTCAGGCACTTTCCGTGAAGTGAGGAAAAAGTAGTCTAAAGTGGTGAATAATTTCATCCCGGGGACCGAATGGTGGATGAGTCGGCTTACCGAAACATTTTCGTTTCATCAAGCCACTTTGCAATTTAGGTGTAGAAAGAATAGAGTCCACAATATTATAAATCTTTCTAGACATCGATAAATACAAGGAATCTCAAGGAACCGCTTTCCATTTGACTCTTCCTTTGACTTTCCCGAAGCGCTCAGCAAAAACAGGTTGCACTTGGTTGAAGATAGACTTAAACTGAAGAATGTGAAGAGTATGCAAAGCTTATCGACTTAACCTTTCAAAATCTTCAGAAGGACTGGCTACTGAGAGCAGGAATAGTTAAGTTATACCAATATGTAAGTGTCCCAACTCCCGAAGCCGCACTGCCTGATGTTAAATATGCAAATATGTCAAATCTCCCGCTAAAATCTATCAGAAAAGAAAAATTAAACTACTTCTTCCAGAAGGTGGAGATATTGACAAGAATATGTAAATGAAAAATGATGGAAAAGTTGCCACAAAGGGGCTCTCCCTTCTTCGCAACACCTCTAAACTTGAACATCGAACAACTCAGGAATGAACCGACCAGCAATTGATAGCCAAAAATATATATAAAAAGAAAAATCAACAAAATAATAGAAAAAGTCAAATAAAAAATATTTCTTCTTCTTCGCTCACCAACACGCTCATCGATCAGTAATATGATACACACTCGCCACACCAAAGTGCACAACAGCTCGATGCACCATAAATGCAATCAAATGTGCGCTAAAACGTGCTACAGCGTGACAACGTGAAGGTGCGGCAAGTACATAAACAAGGAAAGGTGCAATTTGCAACACAAAACAAACAAAACAAAAACAAAAAACATAAAAAATACCAAAGATTCGAGCACAAAGACACTGTAACATAAACTCATTCAAAACTCAAGTTGAATTCCAGCAGGAAACGGCAAAAGCAAAAGCGCAGAGCTCATTACCCTGCACAATGCCGCGGCGCGCACGTTTAAGCCACACATGTGTGGTAGACACTTATGGTCCAACGGCTGCCGCCCAAAACAAAACCCAAGCTTTATCCGCTTCTTCGGACCACGCCAGTGAGCCACTCATTTTCGTGTAGGAATTTATGTCGTTTACAAGAATTTCATGGTCGCGCTGCCATAAATTTCACCAAAACGCATCATGTTACACAACAACATTACATGCCACCGCCACCACGCCACGGCAAGTGTCCACAAAACTGTTAGTGTGCACGAGTGTGTGTGGGTATATACGGTCGATGCGATGCGGTATGTCAGTCTTTTAAAAACATCTTTTGCCGCTTTGACACCTACGTTTAAAATTTGCGACAAATGTGGATTGTAAAAATGTCCCGAAGAGTCTTTTCTTCTCAATTTTGGAGATATAAATACACTTTCAGTATTTGTTAAGCCCTTTTGAGGTTAATTACATTTGAAATTTGTATATTCTTAAGAGTTGCATATAACCATAAATTCCTTGGTTCTTCTTCTTGAAGTTTTAATGTCAACATAAATTCTCTTTTATTCCGATATGTGAGACAGTGGTAACAAAAAAGCATCAATCGAGCTGTAAAGCTGTCAATCAGATGGATTTTATGTCTCATTTGGTTAGCATAACATGAATGGTAAAAATAAAATTTATTCTTTTAATTTCAAATGTATCAACATTGAACGAATTAAAATAAAATACAATTCAGCTTAATTATATAAATCGAAATAAAATAAAACATATGTATATTGAAAAATAAATAAGAAATAAAATAACATAAAATGAACTAAAAACAATCAAAAACAAAAAATTTATAAATAAACAAAAAAATTATAATAAAAAAAATTCAAAAAAGAAAAAAAAATTACAAAGTTTAAAAAAAAATTAAAAAAATAAATAAATAAAATAAAATAAAATAAAATAGAATATTGTGGCAAAAATGCGAAGCGAATGTCAAATAAAAGAAAGAAGCCGATAACTGGTATGTTCTAGAGCGTAAACTAGTGAATATTGCAGACTATTCCCGAATACGATAGAGATAGCTATGGCGCAGTAATGCGAGTCCTGGAAAGGCACTATGGTAGCGAGAATAAAAGGCAAATTTACCAGATACAGCTGGAACAGCGTGATCAAAAACACAACGAATCTTTGCAGGAATATGCTTCAGAAATTGAGAGATTGGCTCACTTAGCCAATGGGGGACTCATCGGCTGAGCATCTCGAAAGGGTAAACATCCCAAAGTTTACCCTTTGCATATATGACATATACACCAAGCGAGAGATATATGCGAAGTCAACATTCGCAGAAACTGTTGCGTATGCTCATACCCGTGAAGAAGCGGCACTCCCAAGTAAACCAGCCTACAAAGTGAATCGGTTGGAGGTGAAAAGTCCAGATGTAAAGAAGAAGATGATGGAAATGCTAAGATTCATCTAGGAGAGTATTTGTACAAGGAAGTGCTTCAGTTGTGGAAAAATAAAATGAAATAAAATGAAATAAAAAAATAAAATATATAAAAAATAAAATAAAATAAAATGAAACAAAAAAATCAAAAAATTAAAAATAAAATAAAATTATTAAATAAAAATTAAATGCAAAAAAAGAAAAAAAATGAATAAAATAAAAAAAAGAAAAAAAATAAAAGTTTAAAAAATAAAAATAAAAATGAAATAAAAAAATAAAATATATAAAAAAAATAAAAAAGAAATAAAATTAAAAAAAAGAAAAAAAAATAAATAAATAAATAAAATATAAAATAAATATAATTTAAAAAAATTAAAAAAAAATTAAATAATAATTTTTAATTATTAAGTATTTTCTTTGCCAATTGGTTATCAAATCTGTACCCATTGCTGTGTGTATGCATGCGTCCCTCCCAATTATTCAACAAATTACTCATTGCCTCCACACAGTGAATGCTTGTTGCGTTATCTTAAGTTGGCAAAGATTTTTGCGCAATTTTTTTTAAGTTTTTGCAATCAAACTTATGTTGCAACAATAAAAAAGGCACACTTGTTGCAAACAAATTGTGTGGAAAGTACAAATATGTTGTTGTTCAAATCCCACTTGTTACTACCAAGAATTGTATTGAGTGCTTTTATTGCAGTTGGCTTTGTTTTTGTAGTTATTTTATAGTTGTTGCTGTTTTTTGTTGTTGGAAAACAGCACATCTTAACCTTAATTTGAACTTTTGCGCTGTTGGACATGTCATGTTGTGGCACAAAGCGCACTTACCACATTGCCGCAACAACTACAGTGCACTACTAACACACTGTCTACCGCGCAGCACAACATGCGACGTTAAGCAATTTATTTAATTTTCATTTGTTTTTTTATATATATTTTTATATAACAACAAATCTTATTAACAAATTTCCAAGCAAACGCTTGATGCTTGACTTACCGCTCGCTGTTTGCCACTTGCAACATAATATGTACTAACAAATCCCTGGAAAACCTAGAGTGCTACAACAACAATAACCACAATAACAGCATTGTAAAGACCAACACCACAGGAAAACAAATCCTCGACAATGCGGAGGTTAAAGAGACACATACACACACACACGCACTATCAAATACACAGTGACATTTGTATGTACTTGCAACAGAGCCACTAAAGTGACTGCTGACAAACCAGCCAACCAAATACAACTCTACAAATAACCATTAAAACTGTCATCGTATATTGAAATGACGACAGCGACAACAACAACATCAACAACAACAACTATAACAAAATGAAAAGAACGAAAGTGTAGAGGGCAATGGTATATGCAATAACAATAACAACAATTGTAGCAATGCACAACCGCCGCAACAACCAGCCGAGAAGATAAGAAGAGCTAAATACAACAACAACAGTAACAACAGCAAAGTTTACAATTACAATTGCAACAAACGACAAAGACGACAACGACAACGGCAATGACGCTGAGACATTTCATTTGACATTTGCGGCTGCGCATTCGTTCTCGGACATCTCAAGTCGCCACAGCTCAACCTCAGCTGTCAGTCGGGACCCTTTTCATTTGATTTGCGTTCGTTGATTTTATTGTGAATACTTTTTTTCCGGAGCTGTGTAGTTGGAATTGCTGTTGTTGTTTTCATTTATTTCCGAGTGAATATCTTTTCAGTGAAAAGCAATTCAATTTTCGCCACCGCTTTTGAAATTCGAGGAGAGCGAAGAGTATTGTAATCGTGACTGCAGACAGAAGCTCAACTCAGTTGGTCTTTGAGGGCGTTTACCGTTAGGTATTAAAGTTTGAACTAAGAAATGTGTTGTGGCAGGGATGGAGATCTTTTAGGAACATTTAAATTAAGGGAACCATCAAAGGAATTCAAAGAAAGAAGAGAGGGCAACGTTTCGCCAGAAGATCGACTGGGGCTCTACTATAGTGGTTTGCAGTAGATTAGACGCGCCAAATTTTAGATTATCAGAACTTGATGTATGCATCTACCAAACCGGCAACTCCTTCAGGAATCTCCTCACGATAGATTTGTATGATTAGGGGAAAAAAAGACACTGACGCATTTGGAGTTTTATAGAAAAACAACTATGTGAAAGAGCGGACCCCGGGAAGATTGATCTCTATCTCTATGAGCTACACCTAACGTAAAATGAAATAGAAGAATTTTCAACGTCTCCGCTGTAACTATGACGTAACTTACTCTTCTGAATGGAAGTTTTTAATAAAAGCATTGAAAATCGGCGACTCTTCGGTCTCGAAGCTATTTCTGCCATATTCTTGGTTTCAGCCCAAGATACTCTGAAGTGGGGTAAAATTTTGACAGCTCCGGGTTCAAAACTTTTTTCAATTCACTTTTCCTCGTTAATTAATTTTACTTCAAAAAAAAAAATAGCTTTGCTATATTTTTGTTTTTGTTTTCTTGTTTTTGTTGTTTTCGCGTAATACGTTCCTACGGAGACGAAACCAACGACTTTACGTGGAAGAGATCTTAAGTCGCCGGCTGACGATTGAGTCGAATGCGATCAGAGCTAAAAAGCCTTAAAAGCTACAACAACAATCGATTTTATTACAAACAAAACAAAGCGGATCACAATAACACAAACAAAGACAGCAATCGTCAACGTGATACCGACAATGCTGATGGCAATGGAAATGACGATGACAATGACAATGGCAATACCACAATGACAATTGTGGCAGGATCATGGCCATTTCCGACGCCCGATCGCATTGTATACACGCCCAAAAACAATGAACCGGCAAACAAGCAAGCAGTGAAGGCATACACATATGTGAAACCACAAAACCCAACCACACAAGCAGTGAGGCAGCCAGTTATTCGGTCGACCGAGACCAAGCCGCTGGCTGGCAGACACACACAGTCGTTTGGTGCAGACGCGCAGCGCATTTACCGAAATGTCTCGAGTTAAGACAAAAGCCAACTGAAGTGGACATTGCGTTTTGTTGCTCTTCCACAGAGTGACTATAAAAAATCTGCTCGGTCTACGGCGTTGAAGAGTCTGAACTGTTTGCGTTTCGAGGTTTTGACAACACAACAAACAAATGAAAGGAACTGTCAAAAGATTTGCGGCACTGACCGGCGAACCGCAGTAATTTGCTGTCATATCATCATCCTCATCATCATCCGGCAGTCGCATGCCCATACGGACGGATTGAATGCTACACAAGCGCAGCACATATATACAAATTAATGTTTGTATTTTTAGCTATTATCCAGTTTGTTGTGCCTGCGTGCCTCGTCGCGCCATCAAGCAGGATCAAGCAGGCTTTGGAAATTATTTAGCAGCTCAACGATAGCTTTGTGGTGGATTTTGGTAGCGTTGACCGCCGTCTCATGGCCTACAGGGACACCGCCAACTGGCAGTCACGGCTTGTCACATTTTCGCATCCCCAAGTAAGCGAAGCTGGAGGAAGGATGGCACAAGTTATTGCTTGCTTATTAGTTTCATCTCTACGCAGCGCTTGCATTGCCTAGCTGCTCGACTGTGGGTATGAGTCTCTTTAAATTCCACTACTTGGCAACTAATCCAGCGATTTGCGCATACTCAGGGGCGCCTGTGGCTGTTGCAGTTGATGTTGTTCTTGTTGTTACTTGTTGTTGGCGTAGCATTGATAGCAGTTTTTAGCAAATATGTCAAGCGCATGCGCAAACACAATTGACAGCGTTGCGCCAAGGAGATTTGCACACTCTTGTTGCATAGAGTCTTTCATATGGGCTCCACACATGCCAACATACACACATACATACATACATTCATACATAGTGAGATCAAATATCTTTCGCTTGTCGGATTAGTGTGTAGAAAAGTTGTACGGAAGTTGCTCAAAAAAAAGATTGATTGGTGGTTAGAATAATAAGAGACTCTGCGGCAGTTGCAAGTAATTTTAGAAATTAATGTACATACATCTACACATTAATAGGAAAATGTTGCCACATTAAACAAATATGAATGAAGATGTGTACTCCAACAGAAAAGAGTTCAGCACTGTATAAAGCAACAGGAGGCAAGAGACGAGAATATATATATAGAACATCTGGACTAATGCAAATGCTAGAAAATGTGTCGTCTCGGGACGGCAATATAGAGACATTTTATAATCCGTCAACCGTAGAAGCTCCAGCGGTCTGGTAGTCGGCTTTTTAATTTTTTTTTTCATTCTTAAAACTCTTTCAACGAACACCTTCCAACGTCGCGAACAGACCAAAGATTATGAAGACGGCTGCTATTTAATCCAGCACAAAATTATACCAGAAGTGGGCTGCTCTCTCTTCTTACTATTCAAAGGCTTTTTTTTTGTTGTTGCGAACTTCAGAGAAGCTAGGTTCTGGATCGGCTTGGAAAGAAGAAACACCGCTCTATGGTTAGATCCTACTCTATTACCTAAACTTTCGCTTTTAGTTAGTTGAATCTGGCTCTTTACTAGATATTCTCTCAAACTCCCTTCCAAAAAGGTCCAAAAATAGATGCACTAGATGTTCACATCGACAATATTATATAACACAGTGATTAGCGGAGTGAAGGACTATGCTTTCGAATGAGGATTCAAGCCAGTCTATTATCCAAAATTATACGAGGTAAGTTTTCCAATTGCGGTCGCCCTTCGGCAGCGGATGTCAATTATTTCGGGCATATTTTTGATATGAAAAACAAAACTTCTCATAAGAATGCAACGGCTGTTCGAAGGCGGCTTAAAACTGGAAACCTCTCTATTTGTTGGAAAAACATTAAGACGCACATTACAAACTGGAAGAGGATCTCGATCGAAGATCGGTAAGGCGCTACAAAACTTGGTAAAATATGAAGTTTTCAGACTTCATATGTAGTCCTCTGGGCTCAGTTATGTCTCTAAGCCACTATGTCTGAATGTGATATCCCTGCAAAACTATGTAAATTAACTATGTATAATACCAGAAGCATAGTCCGGATCGGGAAAGACCTCTCCGAGCCGTTCAATATTAAACGAGGTCTAAGACAGGGTGATCTTTTATCGTGTGATTTCTTCAATTTGGTGCTAGAAAAAATAATAATACGAGATGCGGAGCTCAATAGACAAGCTAGAACCTTTTGCAAGAGTGCATAGTTGCTGGCGTATGCCGATGGTATTGATTGGCCTTAGCAACCATGGGTCTGGTCGTGAGCGGGTATAAGATGCAATTGAAAAGTAAAGTCTCAACGAGCCAAAACAAACTCTACAAATCCTTCAACATTTCCGTCCTGATATATGATGCAGAAGCTTGAACGATGTTGACATATAATTCTTTGCGGAGGATTTATACTCCATTTCGCGTAGACAAGGGCGAATACCACAGACGGTCGTGCGATGAGCTGTACAAGTTATACAACGACATTGACATAGTACAGCGAATCAAGAGACAGCGGCGACGATGGCTAGGTCAATTCGTCAGAATTAATTAAAGTGCTCCTGCTTTGAAATTACTCGAGCGAGTACCCGCTGGTGGAAGCAGAGGAACGAGCGACCTGGTTTCACTTGGTATCTTGGCAGGCTTTGGATCTTGTTCGGCCACTACATTGAAGATTATCTGAAAGCAATGAAGCAAATATAAATACTTTCTTTAGGACTACTGGAAAATCGGAGCATAGTTGTATATGGCACAGTAGTATAGCATTATCCTTAAGTAGACAAATAGACTACGTTATCCCGCGCCAAACTTTCGGCAAGTCGCTGTTCTGTTAAAACAGTGCTGAATGTTGTCTAGGCGAACCGATTTTGGAAACGAGCAAAATGTTTCAGAGTTTTGGCATAGCTGCAGGACATTAAATAAACAGTGGATGAAGGCCCAAAATGACCACTGCGGTTTGAGAAGAGAAAAGCAATGTTCTTCAAACCCAATAAAGGGTGTAGCAGTACAGTTTTGGGCATATGTATTGTATCTAGTAATACTAGTAACATGTAAATGGAGCTCGCTGGAGTCAACCAGTTCAACATAACCTAATCTAGTACTGCCGACTTTTTCGAGTTTGAAAACTTTTGGTTGCAAACTTGCTTAATTAATACAGTTTGGTCTAAAAGGAAGAATGAAGGCTTGAGGTGTTACATTATTTCGTGCAACTTAGTTTTAGTCACGTTTCTGTCTGCTCTTCGATTCTTGAATTTTGAAAGAAGTGGAGCAAATAATATGTATTAAATTTTGCCTTAAAAATGGAATAAAGTACTCCAAGGCACTGGAAATGTTGACTGCGGCATTCGGTGAGACCATTTTGTCTCAAATAAGTGTCTATAAGTGGCACAAGCCCTTTACAGAAGGCCGAGAAATGTTGATGACGATGAGCGTCCTGGAAGTGCGACCACGTCAACAAGCGAAGAAAACATCGAAAAAATGAAAATAATGTTCTTGCAAATCTTCGAACCACGAACAGGGTAGTTGCAAAGGATGTTGGCTTATCAATCGACTCATGCAATTAAATTTTCTAGAATATTTTTGGCATGAAAGTGTGGCGGCGAAGCTTGTTATGGATTTGCTAAATTTTGACAAAAGCAATGTCGCATTAGTATCGCTGAGGAGTTGTTGAGTGTCGTCAACAACGATCCGGGTTTGCTCAAGCTGGTCATAACTGCTGATGAAACGTGGGTATATGACGTCGAAACCAAGGCCCAATCATCACAATGGAAGGTACCAGATGAGTCAAGACCGAAAAACGAACGCGAAGTTCGATCAAATGTGAAGGTTTTGCTTATTGCTTTCTTTGATTACAATGGTGTGGTGCATCATGAGTTATTGCCAAGAGGTCAGGACAGTTAATAAGGAATATATGGAATGTAACGTTTGCGTGAAGCAATACGGCTCAAACGATCGGAATTGTGGAAGAACAAATCATGGATTCTTCATCACAGTAATGCACGAGTTCACACATCAATGCTTATTCGTGATTTTTTTTGCCCAAAAACAAAACCGCAGCCACCATATTCAGCAGATTTGGCTCCCTAAGACTTTTTCCTATTCCCTAAACTAAAGAAACCAATAAAAGGAATGAAAGGGAAGCGTTTTGCCACAATTGTTGAGAGCTGATGGCCATATCGAAAATCGAATTTCGGAAGTGATTAGAGGATTGGAAAAAGCAAGTGTATTATATCCGAGGGGGATTACTTTGAAAGGGACAAAATAGATAATGATGAATAAATAAGTACTTTTCGAAAAAAATATCAAAATTTACCTTTTCCTTTGAACACACCTCATACCATGAAGCTTTTTCTGGAAGCATAAAATCTTTTAGCTTGTTGTAGCTGTTGGACTCGATACTAGCTCTTAGAACCAGGTCATAAAATGACCCGTAAAATTTCATCAGAACATCTGGTACCATGAGGAGATAACGAGCTTTTGAAAGAAAGCGAACTAAGTACTAATTTCTAAATTGAAAGTTGTTTTATATTCTATAAATTTTTTTGTTGTTGTTGGGAGTTTTCCATATTTTTTACAGAAAATTTTTATATATTTTTTCAAAGAAGACCTTTTGAGCCCACAAAAAGGTTTCAGAGCGTGCAATACCACTGGTGATAGTGGCCTGGCCAGCCACGACACTGCGGTCACATCAAGGCTTGCACTGTAAAAGGAGACTTTATTTTGACACCAAGGCATTGCAAACACGGCTCGCGAAATGAACGCGCTAACTGGCCACGATACTCCCGCCAGCCCATACACTAACAGCATATCACAACAACTCCAACCGCTATCGAGTGCCATTGACTTATTTGTTATGTCTCCCAAACGTGCAACATAGGCAATGTGGCGACATAGTTAAGCGCATGTTGCCACATACCAAATATGGCAACACAGTTGCGAGTTCCAAGTCGGAAAATCAAAAAGAGGAGAGAAAAAATTTACAAAAAAAAAAAACCGAAAGAAAATTCATTTGAAATAACATTGCCGACTAACGGCGGCGACGATGACGGTAAAATTCGTTGGCAGCGCACACACAAATAGCATTGTAACAATGCTGCAAGGGGCACTGAGGCAAGCAAAAAAAATGCTTAAAAATTAGTTTTGTTTGTAAGCGAGTTAGTGGCATGTTCGGCCACCTCATCAAGCCGAAGCGAAATGGCGCGGCGAGTTTGGCGCTTAAGTCTTTTGTTTAGCGCTTGCCGCACGGCGCATAGGTGCATGCGTGTGTTTATGTATGTACGTGTGTGTGTACGCAGTACAGAACGCCAGCAATGGCAGGCAGCGCATCCAACGATCGCTGACAAACAATTACAACAACTATAAAAACAACAATGGCTAATGCAACAATCGATTGCAACAATAGAACAACGTCATTACATGCGCGGTGTGAATAAATTTGTTCGGAATTTCTAATTGGCGAATGTTGAATGTCGAATGTGCGGTGTTGCATTAGCGGCAGCTACTGACAGCTGTGCGCCGCCCAATGGTTGCAAGCAATGAGTGTTTGAGTTTCAAATTTTTTATTTTTTTATTTCGCCAAATTTTTTTTTGCCGAATTTCACGTTGTTGGAGCGATGCGTAATCTGGTTAGCTATGTGTGCGCGCTGTTGCATGTAGCATTTACTTTGTTGCAATGATCGCGCCACGTACAACACTATTGGCGGCGGATAAGGCACGAAAATATCTGTTGTGTTTGTTGTTGTTGCACACATCTAATTGCCAACAAATAAGTCTCGACATTCGGTATGTTGCATGTTGGACGCATGTGCAACAAGCGGTGGCAGCTGTTAAAATTTGCCTGAATTTTTCATTTATTGTTGTTGTAATTTCGTGAACTCACAACGCTGTTGGTCACTTTGATGATCGGGTGAGTTCCCGGTAGTGAGCAATACAATGTTGCAACATACGTGCAACATGCACGCAGTAAGATAGTAAACATGCAACGGTGTAAGAAAAAAATAGCAGACTTTTAGCAAAGTCAAAAAGGTAACAGAGCTTTGTGGCAGCATACATATACATCTATCAACCAAAGTTGGATATTTGGTAAGCTAAAAAACGCCAAGTAAATCCAGCTTGCGGGTGGCTTTAAGAGCAAAGAAGTGCAAAAGTACAGCTGATCATGTGGCACCTTTGCTCTGCGCACAATTGCAGCATTGCCCCATCCGCTGCTGTCCTTTGTTGCAACATTCAGTTAGACAGCTACCCACACGTTGCCACATTCAGCTTGTGGCATGCTGCAATTGTCATAAAGCATAGCAGCTGTGGCACCTTCATCAATGCTATACAAGAAAAATACAATTATTCATTTCACATACATACAAACAGATTTAGTTGTGTGTTTTTATATGCATTTGCATGCGAAGACCTACACAATGCATACATATGTACATACAGAGCTACATATGAGTTTCCTTGTTATGCCATAAATCGATCGATCAGCAAACGATTTTGCGAAATCTTCGCCCGTAAGATTTAATACCCTTTGTTACATACAACCATACATACAAACATACAAACATAGCATAAATATAAAATTTCCAACTTTGCTGGTGTTTGAATACCCAAGTTCGCAGAAAAACCAAATCGTCCCACTTCCAAATATTTATTTGTGAAATCTATGTTTTTGGATACTCATGTATGTGTGTGCGTGTATATTGAATAAATTATGACAATCGTGCAATAAAATGATTTACACAAATTGAAATGTTACACAGTGAAAAACGCGAAGTCAGAATTTAAAATATATTTTTTTTTGTTCAAAGCAGAAGAAATGTTGAAGTTGCTGACGCCATCTATGAAGTTGATGTAGTTGAAGCTAACACAAACGAGTACAGATCTCAAATATGAGTCAAATCGAACCATAAATGAGATTTTTGATTATAATTCGATTCTGATGCCACCTAAGCCGGATCTTTGAAAATTGATCGATTATTTGAAAGTCCGCATAAAAGAATTCTTATGTCGTTCAATTGGCGCTGATGTTCTTTATATTTGCGGTTGAGTTTGAGTGCGATATTCCTATTGTTTTGTTTACAGTGCTCAATGTTGTCAGTCCATCCATGATCTGTAGGAGTAATTTCGTATGAAGAATCGCTAAAAAGGTGAATTGTCAAAGGCTTTTACATATGAGTGGAATGCTATCTAAAAGCGGTCCAGATGTGGTGTAAGATTTGCCTCTAGTCGGCCATTAACCTCTTTAAGAATTAATCTTACATCGCTAAATTGAAGGTGAGTTGACTGGTGAAAACCGTCGCTTCAGTTTGAGTTGGATAGCCGTTGAAATTTCTGTGTTTCACGAAATAATTTGTTTAATTTTCAAGGAATGTTCAGCTTGAAATGCGTTGCATTTCGACTACATGACACTGAAACACTTAATATTCTTCAAAAATTTGAGTTTACTGCAAACATTCGAGGGCTCTTCAAAAACTCGATCGCCTAAAGGCTGCTAAAACTAGTCAATGCTGATTTTGCATTCTTAAAACGTATTTTAAGTGGTGAAGAGACTTGCTTCAGCCCACTTTTTTCACTTTCCATAACTCATATTTCCGATATTTCCACTTCAGTGCAAAGATAATCCTCCGCAAAAATTGAAGTAAATTCCAGAAAATTCCATTAAAAATGTTTTTATGATTGGGTTGTTTGTGCATAAGCTCGTGTGTCATTTTGAGAACGACATACGGCGTTGCCAACTTAAAAAAAAAATTGTGAATTATTTTCAAAGTTTTCTAAAATGAACTTAAACCAAAATATTAAGAAGATTCTCGGTTCTCGAAGATTCTCGATTTTCTTTTGTTGTCGAAAGCCTTAGATAAAGTTTCAAATTCGTGTGTCAAAATTTTTGTTGAACATCATATTTTCAATTGAACACATTTTTTATTTCGATGGTTGAATGCAATGGAAGAAAATGTATGAAAATTTTAATATTTTTCCTTTTTCTTGTATTTTTCTGTTACTCTGCATTCATTTTATGCAAGTCTGATGATCCTTTCTTTCCTGACGTGTATTTAATGATGGAAAAAAATTCTCAGTTTGTAAAAGATATTTGTTTAAGCTACATTCAGCAAAAAGTTGGTACACGTTTCCGAAGTAAGGCGTTGAAAATGTGCCTCAATCGTTTTGTACTTTAAAAAGTTCCCTTTGGGCTCCATTTTTTGTTTCACTGTTGCATCACAATTCCATTAAACCAAATTTTTAAAAGCTTATTTTAACTGCGACGGAAATTCTCTTAGCTTCATTCTCCTCGCCGGCGCCAACTAAGCCATGTGGACATCATTGTTGCCATCGCAGTGCTCACCTCGGCTGGACCCGGCTCAGGTTTTGTGATTGGGATCAGGCATCGTCTAGTGAAGCTCGGAGTATATATCCATCCCTCTCGTATGCTATTCCAGCCATTGCTAATCACAATCACAGATATAAATTTCTAGGCATCTAGGAGGATCCTCGATAGATGAACTCAACATGGACAAGAAGAAGGTTTTCTGTGGACACTAAGAAAATGTGGAAAATTAATGACGCGAAATTTCCTAGATTCTATTAGCAACATTTTGGAAAATGCTTTTATAGTAATATACGAGTACGAATGGATATTGTAGAACATAGAGGGAAATCCGATGAAACGGGCAAGTGACTTTTTATAAGAAGGTACGAGATCCTATAACGACTAATATGGCAGTAGAAAGCTTTGCAGCGAAATCCAATATAAAAAAACCTTTGATAGCGCAAAAATCAATTAACCCCCACATTTTATTTAGGAAAGACAGGTTTCAAGGCATATTAAAACAGAAGAAATAGCGCAAGAACAGATGATCACATATAGCCGATGAAATGGGCGCCGGAATCAATTGCGCCATTACAGTATTTTTTAGGCGATCGCCTCGAGAATTTTTGCAAACGCGACGAATGTTGGTTTTCAAGTAGTTTTCAAATCGCACAATCTCGGTGGCCGATTGTCAACGCCTAGACGAAAGATTATGTGGCCGGGAAATTTCTCTCACAATAAAGCCATATTCACTCGTGCTATGTGGCGTGTGGCACCATCTTGTTGAACCAGGCCAAGAAATGTAGGTTATCATACGGTTATCATCGTTATAGTTTTCAAAGAAGTAAGGTCCAATCACACCCCCGTACCAAAGAGTGTACCAGACGTAAATTTTCTTTTGCTGCAAACGCCTCTATTCAATTATTTTGGAGGACATTCGGAGCCACAAAGGTGATAATTTTGCTTATTTACGTATCCTGCAAGTGGGAAATATGCGTCGTCGTTGAAGAGCATTTTGTTGGAAAAATCACGGTCCACTGCTTTTGGCTCAAGCATCCAACCGACGCAACCTAACTACGGTGTTGTAAATGGTCATCTGGCTTCAGTTGTTATGTGTGCTGGAATTTATATGGATGTGGGTCTAAGTTCATGTGCAAAATACGTCATAATGTGTCGTAAGAACGTTCCAGAGAAATAGACGTATTCCGGTATTCGGAACAACAGCGATATTTGAGATGGAACCAGCAAAACGATGATCCGTAGGCCTTACAAAATCTGTAACCGGTACATTAACTTCAAATTTCTTCAAAACTTCTCCAATTGCTTGAGTAGTTAGTTGATTATATGCTAAATAATCTGCTCAAAAAGTACGGAACGTGGTCAAGTATGGATCAGCATTTTTGTCGTAGGTTTTAAGCGATCCTTTTTCATAAATGCCTGCCATTTAACTAAGACAAAACGTGTTTGGTTAGGAGTTAAGTTTGACAGATGTCAAAATATAGCCCTGCACTTTCGAAGTAACTAAATGGATAACCCTTCTTATGTTAGATCTTGTCTTTGTCGTCATTTCCCATATAAATTACAAAGAGATTTTTCACTTTTCATATATATCTATTTTCTCGTGAACAAATAAACTTACAGATATAAGTCGGGTTACTGTATAATGAAATTTACGAGAAAACTGGTAGACGAAACAGGACGTTGGAACACCTTCTCTGTTTCTTTCTGGGCTCATAGGGAACTTTCCAAAAAACTGAGGAAAGTTTTCAAACCTGGATAGCAATGCCTTCGCAAACATTTTTAACATTTTTGTGTGACGTTGATACCTTACATGGTTTCCTTTAAATAACTTCTAACTACTTTTTTTTGAAATTTATATAAGCAAGGAATTTATTGAATTTTTGAGTGTATCTTTTGCTTACTAGCAAGTTAAAGTAACAGAAAAAAAGTGGAAAAATCGCACAAAGCAATCGCCTGATAATAAGTCATTGCGATTTATTTCCCGATTTCCTGCTTAAGGCAAACAAATATTTATTCATTTATGACATATAAACAAATTTTTACTTATAAGTTCATATGGACATATATAGATTTGATTTAGATGAGTAGCTCTCTTATTATGTGTGCGTGTGTGTGTGTGTGTGTTTGTATTGTCTCTCCTGCGCACTCTAGAAAATCATAGCCCTAAATCAATTAAAGTACGTAGGTGAGGGCATAGATAAATGAGTGGGTTGAACTGTTAAAATATTTACATACATACACATGTACATTCAAACATACACATATATAATCATTTCTAAATAGAATATTGCTTAAGCTCATATCTTCTGTGTGATGAGTTGATAAGCTTGACTTTTTTTGAGTTGAAATGATTTAGTCAAATGAGCCAAAAGCATTATTTGCGCTGTGATTCCGCGAAATGATATGAAGAGCTCTTCGGTGTACTTTACTTATTTTTTATTCAAGCAGTTATTGAATCTCATTTGTTTATTTTTTATTTTTACTTTTTTGCTCGCCAACCAAAACATATATCTTCCGTGAACTATGATGTTCTAACTTCCTTTGCCAACTTAATTTCTGCATATCTTGCAACTTCTACACGCCACCGTCGGAGAGACCCTTACCCTGTCGTGTAGTAACTGTTGGTGGTGAGCTGCGCAAAGCCGCTAAGCAATTTGATTTATCGCACGCTTTCACAGCAGTCGCCTCATAGATTTACGGTGACAGTTGTGGCAGCCACAATGGCAATGGCGCAACGCTGTGGCCATGCGCAGCTTTGCTTTATGAGCTCGCGCGCGCCCTGTTTGTATGGGCGCGCGCGTGCTGAGCCTTTTGTGTTAAAGAATGTCAAAAGCGGAGGATTGTGACTTCTTCTTCTTCTTATTTTTCTTCTTTTTATTTTTCTTCTACTTCTGCTGCTGCTGTTAATCTCTGCCGGCAACACAAATTTATAGCTTGCCATGCAAGTACTGGACGTCTCCAAAAGTTACATGTTGGTGTGGGTATGTGTGTGTCGCATGCGTGGTCTATCTTTTTCGCTGCGGCCCATTAGTAAGTTTGCTGTTTGCCCATTGCAAGTTCATAAATTGAGTAATTTTGTTTGCATTTTATGCTAACTAATGGGCGAGCACAGCAAGTTGTGTTGGCTAGAAATAGTAAAAGTGGCATGCAACAATAGCAAACGCACAAACATACAGATGGTAATTTAGTTTGTCGTCTTGCGGCATGCTTATTGAGAGCAGTCCATCTGTCCATCGTCTATTCAGTCCGTCTGGTTTTATCAACCACTCAGCTCGACCGACTGTCCATCTCGAGTTGAGCCGTGGAGAAGTCGCGTTGACTGCTGCAGCCATCAAGTATTTGTGTGTACCTTTGTTCCGTCACTTGAGGCTCAATAACGCCGTTCGTATTACATCTGCTCTATGTAAATTCTTAAAACTCACTCTCTACTCCTTCCAGCCCAGTGCAGTTGTGGCAGTGAGCTTCTCAACTAATTTTACGATCTGCTTGTCTTTGCCTCGTCGCGTCTCTTCTGCCTTTGCTGTCGCTTCGTCTGTCTTTACTTTTAACTGACTGTCATTGTTTAGTCGTTGTTATTTGTGCTTCTTCTTCTTCTACTTATTGTTGCTGTAAATTTAAACGTACTGACATTGCAGTAAGCCTACAAAAGTCAACTATACTTTCCTTTCCTCAAAGCCAGGCCCAATGAGCCAGTGAATCAGTCAATTTCAACCAGGCAGCGAGACCATTCAGCTGAGGTTTGCGACTGATGGCGTTCAGTAATTTTGGGTAATCTATGCGGCGGCGGCGGCGGCGGCACCCACGTTCAAGAGTCGCATTGCCAACGCAAGATCTGTCTTTCTTTCGTTCCTTTTTCCTTTCCGCTTCGCTCAAAGCTGTCGTCCTTTGCTTTATTGCTTTGCTCTTTTATGTTTTATTTATTTTTTAGTTTCTAAATTGTGGTAATTGCACACACGTGATTGATCGGTGCAGTCCTAAACTGGATACTTGACTTTTGTTTATATTTTACTTGTTGTTGTTTTGTATTGGCTTGGTGCACTTGAAAAAATACTGTTGAGGGTTTTGGGAACGAAAGCTGTTACTTCGATTTAAAGAAAAATATTGAGTATCCAAAATTCTGTCCGTTCTCAAAAGATGGTTCTGCCATCAAGTTGCGTGCGATCTTGGAAGTGATTGCATATTTCACGTGAAAGGTTTCACAACTGACAACACCATTGTTTTTGCCTCTTCAGGAAGTCCGGTTTTTTTTTTTGTTGAATTAATAGCATTAGCAGGAAGCTTTGATTTTTCAAAGAAAAGTGCAGCTGGTGGCCATCGAATGATTTTGGAAGTTTATGCTGAATCTGCGCCCACAAACACAGATAAATCATGCAGAGAGTGGTTTCGACGATCCAAAAGTGGTAATTTTAGCGTCGAAGGTAAAGAGCATCCTGACCAACCCAAACAGTTGAGGAATTGCAGGCTTTACTGGATAGGAACCCATGGTTACAAGAGTTAAAAGACATTTGCCCATAGCTTGTTGGCAGACAAGGTGTACTCACCGTGTGATACCAAATCTGGAGCTATGGCTAGAAAGGAAGCATGACATCAATTTAAACCTAGTCCTCAGTAATCATGGGTGTTTTAAAAGCTTCTCTCACACTTTTTGACACGAAGCAGACCCATACTGTGACATTTGTAGAATAAAGATGATGATGGACGATATCGAAAGTAACTTCGACAAAATGGAAATGACTGCTTTAAGCAAAGTTCTCGCGAGCGGACCGTAAAACCCTGCATCTCTAGCTGCTACTATGTCACTATAAAATTGGTAATCGAAGCTTTCCAACCTCGTTCCAATCGACAATGACCTCGCGTCAGCGTCGCCGTCGTTCACATAACAAAGAAGAATGATATTCCATCCAGACTGATACAAAGGTAGCAAATCACCGCGTCAATGCCTAACAACAGTTGTCTGGAAGTCTACAGTCAATACTCATGCGCCTTAAGTTTTTTTATGGAGCAGACCTAGTTCTGAAGCTCAGCATGCTGCGTAACATAGGTTAACCAACAACGCGATAATCACAAACACAGCCTCGTCAATGAATACCTCAAACGAACCTTGATGCCAAACCTGAATGCCTCAACATGCCAACATTTATGTTCCTATTTCAAATCGTATTTTCGGGTCTAACTATAGGTTATATTGTCCCTTATGAGATTTTGACTAATATGTACCGCACTGTTTGTTTCATATTGTTTTTTGTTTATATATTTCTCTTTCTCTGTAGAACTCTTTGGAAGGCTTTGCACTATGTCAAAATCTTGACTGCTGTGGGATCGTTAGTTTGTGAAATGCAGCATTTCGAGTGAAGCAACTTTTGTTATTTTGAAAAACATACCATCAAAGATTGGTATACTAAGTTTAGACGTAGTGAAATGAGCACTGAAGACGGTGAACGCACTGGACGCCCAAAAAATGGTTGTTACCGACGAAAACATCAAAAAAAAAAAAAAATATCCACAAAATGATTTGGTCATTCAGAAATTAAAATTCATTCAAAATTGAAAATAAATGATATATCAAGCACTTCAAAGACATCAACTGAACATACCTATATACAACATATCATAAACGCGAGCTCACTTTTGACCAACCACTACGACGAGTTAATGATTCGGAGCAGTGTTTGGAGATGTTCAAGCGTAATAAACCTGAGTTTTTGTGTCCAAATGTAACAATGGATGAATTATGGCTCCATCATTTCTTTCCGAAATCCAATCGACAGTCATACGAGTGGACTGCGCACGATGAACCCGCTCCAAAGCGTGGAAAAACGCAACAGTCGGCTGGCAAGGTTATGGCGTCTCTATTTTGGGATGCGCATGGAATAATTTTCATTGACTACCTTGAAAACAAGGACCTTCAGCTGCCACTATGACATAGCGTTACTGGATCGCTTGAAGGAAAAGAAATCGCTGTTTCACCCACCATGCCAAAAGTCAGTGAAATTGATGGAAAAAAGCCATGAAATGGGCTTCGAACTGCTTCCGCATCCACCATATTCTTCAGATCCGGCCCCCAGCGACTATTTTCTGTTATCAGATCTCCAACGAATGCTCGCTGGGAATAAATTTTCGTCGAATGAAGAAATGGTCACCGAAACTGAGGCCTATTTTGAAGCAAAGGATAAACCGTACTACGAAAATTGTATTGAAAAGTTTGAGGGTAGCTAAAATCAGCGCATCACCCTTGCAGCGAACTATGTTGAATAACAAACTGGATTTGGCCAAAAAAAGTGTGATTTGTTATGGTAGGCCGGGGACTTTTCAATTGGCGTTTTGAAGACATTTTCGGTCAAGCTCCTCGACTAATTTGTGGTTTTAAGTCTTGACGTTTTTACCAACAAATGGAGGTATCAACAGTTTATTCTAAGCCGCCTCCGAACGGCCGATGGATTTTTATAAGGCGCCTTTTATTTCATGTCAGAAATACCCTCGGAGTACTCGACATTCCCTGCCGAGGGGCGACCGCAATCAGAAAAATGTATTTTCTATAATTTTGGTTGTTGCTCGAACTTGGACTCGAACCCAGGCCTTCCGAAATGTAGTACGTAATGCTAATTTCTATATTTTCTTTAATCTAAATTTTATTGTTTTCTTTAACATTTTTTTTTTACCGTGTACATCATGGGAGAAAAAAATATCAAAATCACAACAATCAAGGTATTGAAATTTAAGACGCCGCGCTTGCAAAGCGGAGCGCACTCATGTGACCTTGGATACAAGTCTTTACATTTATATGTACATATGTATGCTGGCGTTGCGACTGTTGGACGAGAAGAACAAACATATATTTAAGAGCAACAAAAACAACAGCAACCACAAAACACAAAATGCGAGCTGTAAACTAAACGGCCAACAACACGTCTGCCTAAAGTCAAACAGTCAGACTGCTGGCATCACCGGAGTCGATGATTGCAGTGCAGACGATGAGGAACAAAACAGTGAAGGCATTGAACAAACAAAAGCGCTTTATTATCCTTAATGTGCATTATTCGACAGAGTGAAATATACGGTTTCATTAGGCGATCGCAAAGAGCGCAACGAAGACCAGCTTTTAAGCTCACATACATATGTAGCTGCGTATATATATGTAAGACGGAAATTACTCATTCCTTAGCTGCCAGAGGAAATTTCGTTCACTGCGTGCGAGGCACTACACCAACTGCTGTCCTACCTCATTGCGTACGCCGTTGACCAGTGAGGTCAGTTGCGAACAATTGCCGCAATCTCAGCACATCCCCAACTAAATATATCGCGCCTTAGTGTCCACCTCCGCTTCTGTTATTACCATTATCATCATCTCAGCGGCATTGTGGTTGTTCGCACGCATACAATCGTCTGTTGATTGTGTGTATTTGCAGTTTGTGCCGGCTGGAGCTGGAGGCTACTTTGTGGGTCCGCGTACGCGAGATTTTATTTATTTTGTGGCTTTTCACGCAGGCGATTATAGTTTTGATTATACTTGTACATATATTCATCCATATATATATATTTATGCATTTAAATGCATGAAATTTCGTTTCTTTGGTTTCCTCCTTATCACTTTTCTTTGTTTATTTACTGTGTATAAATGGCAAATATTCGTCGATTACTGGCCGGCTGATCAGCTGGCGTGTGGCACTTGCTTTCGGGCGGTTTGCTTGCGGTTGGAATTATTTGATGTTAAATGTGTGTTGCGGCATAACTGTTGACATTGTTCACAATTCAAATTGCTAAATTAATTGACAATTTAAGTCAGCGAAATGCGTTGTGCCTAGAAGAATATATTGAAGTTGAATTTTCATGGAGGCAGGTGCTCCTACAATAAATATGAAGAAAGAAGTACAATCTTCCGCCATGCCGAAGTCTTTATACTTTTCATAAGCAAAATTCGATTTCAATGATTTACAGTGTCAATATTTATTGGAACTTAGGTGTAGAGAAACCAAATTTTATGTTCCTAGATGCTTCTTTTTTGGATTATTAACCAAAGTAGTAGTCTGATGTTATGCAGCACTAAAGTTTACGTTATTGTATTTGCGTGTAATACTAAATTTTATGTTTTAGAAGTTTAACTGAAGTATTTATGATACAAAATCACATATAAGTACAATAGAACAGAAAATTTAAATTAAATGGAGAATGCTTATAACCATTCGAAAGAACATTCTTTGGCATTTATTTTTTGAAGATAATCTCTCTCAAAAATTGAAAACTATGTTTCAGATGGCCCTTCCGTCGAATTCAATTTTCGATGACTTGTTCGAGCATTTCGACTGGTAACTGGCGAATGACATGCGTGATGTGTTGCTCCAAGGCCTCACTCGAAGCGGGTTTGTCCGCATAGACTTTAGACATTACATATATTCACTGGAAAAAGTCTAACGGTGTGATATCACACGATCTTGGTGGTCAATCGAAAGGCACAAAACGTAAAATTATTTTCTCACCGAAGTGTTCTCTCAATAACTTCATTAATAGAAGCGATGTGTGGGAAGTGACGCCGTCTTGTTAAAACCAAGTGTTGCGGAGATCACAAGCTTCAATTTCAGGCATCAAATAGTTGGTTGCCATGGCGTGATAACGGTCCCCATTGACGGCATCAGTTTTGAAAAAATATGCACCGATGATTTCACCGGCTCACAAACCACACCAAACCGTTGTTTTTTCTGGATAAAATCTCAGCTCTATAATCTTTTCAGTTTACTCTTCGTCCCAAGTGCGGAAATTTTGCTTGTTTACATACCTATTGAGCCAAAAATGGGCCTCATCGCTGAACAAAATTTGGCTCGAAAACGTCGGATCTTCTTGGAACATTTCAAGAGCCCATAGAGCGAAGCGATGTTGCTTGGGAAGGTCGAGTGACTTCAGTTCAGTTCAGCCAATTTAAGATCTTGACGTAATATGCGCCAAGTCGTTCCATACGTCAGTCCGAGTTGCTACGAACGGCACCGTATCGACTCTCCACGGTCTTCGTGAACACTCTCAGCTAAGGCTGCTATATTTTCTTCACTGCATGCTGAACGTGGTCTATTCGGTCAAATATTATCCAATAATGAGTGCTGGGCCTCAAGATGGGTGATGATGTTGGGAGTAGTACGTTCAGCAGGCCGATGATGTTGACCATAAGTTGACACTCGGGCAAACTGTAGTGTAATGAATGATATTAATGACCTTATTTCTCATAGTCGTCGTAAAACATCAATTACGTGATTATGTTCGCCTCAAAACTAGCGCGCCAATTGAATACCTTTTCTTCTCCACCTATGCTTCCGTCAATTTGGTATTCTTCAGGAAAACAAATATTATTCGAACTCTAATTTTGGGTTAATGGGTGCGGTATCCGCATTGGGGGCCAATGAGTATTGAGCTTATACTGACATTCAGTAAGCTTGAGAAATTTAGTATGTTCTGGATATCTGACACCTGATTACCTCTTTGGTTAATAAATCTGTATTCTTAGCTACTAAAGACTTCTGTGAGTCGGTAAGTATTTTCATATAAATTTCGAGCATTACCGTCATGTCCGTCAACTTCACAAATTCTTCACACTAATGCATTTTTGTCTCTTGCTTGCATCTCTATTTCTTCTTTATGACAGTCGATTGCAACGTAGCGGAGTAGACAGCTTGTGTTCTTTACATTGCAGCTCCAAATTCGTCATCGTACCAGCTCTTGAGCTTGAAATTCCTTCCTACAGTTTCCTTATACCAAGTTGCTGATGAGTAGTGCTCTCTAACAATAATAGTGCTGTCTAATGCGATTACAGCTTTTCGAATTCGAATAACCCTTGTGTTTTTCGACGGAAGTTCTTTGCTGCTGAAGAACGGTTGAGTATCTTTGCAGCGACAAAATAGTGATCCGAGGCGATGATAGATCCTCGCACACACATTAAAAACACTGGAGATATGACGTCCATCTATGCAAAGAAGCTCGATTCGGTTGGGCTTTGATTGAGAATGTTTCACAATTGAGGCTGAATTTTCTAACCGTATAGCCGTGATAATCTTGTTTGCCAACCCTGAAATTGAAATCACGGAGCACTATTTTGACTTCAAGCGGGAGCTGCGATCGTGGTTAGTTTCGTTCCTTACTTTATTTAAACCATCGAAGGGGTCGGTGCATGGAAGTTGAAGAACTTTTCTTTGATTCGGCTTGTGGCAAGACTTTCATTCACCTATTTGAATAAGATGTTACTCTTACCACAAGCATATACGCCCTTCTCTTCTCGTCCCATCTCTTGGACTGTGTGGATGCCAATCTTAGTATTCATAAGGAATGAAGCGTTCAGTATTTTTGAAACTATTCAAATATAAAACGGAAGGGTGTTTAACGCGTAGTAAAATATGAGAAAAAAGCCTATTAATAATTTCAGTCTCAAATTAACTGGAAGTTTTGACACACTTACCGTTACTTGCCACAATTTCGCTGCGCTCAGCCCAAAGGTGCCATTTACCGTTTCCGCTGCGAGCGACATCAGTAGCACTATCTCACTCACTTATTACATGCCACACAAATTACAGCATTTAATCTGAAGAGCCAACGGCCATAGGCCATAGAGGCAGTTTGGTGTAGGCTTTAATCTGCTTGCCACATTTTGTTGGCATTTGGCGATGGAATTATTAATAATTCTAATCATTCTGTTGGGTGGTCCATTAAACGGTAGAGAAGAACGTTGAAGCGCGCATAAAAGAAATAAGTGCAATCGTGTTGTGGCAGCAAACATTTAATTTGAAACAACAACAATTATTGAGGAAAAAATGGAATGGGAGGCGCACGGGCGCACCTCGTTTGACGAAAATACAATTTGACGTTGATTGCGATGCTGTCGCGATAATAATGAATATCCGAAGAAGATTATATGCATTTCTGTGTGTTTTTTCTAGCGCAGCAGAAGCAAAAAAGAAAAAAGAAAAAAAAAATTCAGGCTCTCAATGTTGCAAGCGCAGTTGTTAGGCATGCTCTACATTCGAAGCACTGGCAGTCTCGTTTTTTTTTGCTCAGCTCGTTGTAGTGAAAAATTATTAGCGTATAACGGTTTCTCATGTGATGAACTCACGCACATCACGAAATAGACATAAATGCTTTTATATATGTACATGTGTACTTTTGAGGCATGGAATTGCTATTTGCAACAACGCTAAGATTAGCTTCTGGAAAATTGACAACAACAAAAAAAGAGGAGAAGTCGACAATTATTTTGGATTATCTCTCTGTTATCATATTCGCTAACCTTCCAGCGCGTTTCGTCTACTGCGTGACTGAGCTTGACTTAAGCTTGAACATTTATTTGGTAGCTCTTCCCTCTGCCTATACTCGACTGCTACTCATACACTCATTCTTCAGAGAATGTATGTTATAATGAACTGAAGTAAGAGGAACTGAGTCATTGTTAAAATAGTGTTGAGACTTTTCTTCTATAGAAGTAGTTTACATAAACTATGTCAAATTAATTCCGTTTTTCAATAAAATATAAGTAGTCTCAAGGAGGGTTCTTTAATCAGTAATAAGCAGGTCCTCCATTGTCGTTGCTATTTAATTAAATCAATGTAACTTACAGAAACACTTAAATCTCTAAACTAGCCACTACTACAACCCCAAACTAATATAAAAAAGCAGGGGTTTTTTTTACCAAGCCGAAGGGCTTTTTGTATAAAATGAAAGAGAACTGAAAATTCTGGTGGAGATCTTAACTCTCCTTTAACACCTCAACGGCGGCATCCGTAGAATATGGAAGTTATATTTAGGATAAAAATTATTGAGAGCTATTCTTGCGAGAGCTCGTCTTTAAGAGGATAAATACATAATATCTATCACTATGACCCAAGATTTTAGCGAAAGTTGAGTACTGGGGAAGAAACCAAGAGAGTTCATTGAATTATCGAATATTTAGTGAACAAATTGTTTTAAGTTTAATATAAAGGGTCCATTCAACGCTCTGAACGAACCAACCACTTAACAATTTATGGATAAATACTTTCTGATATCTTACAATTTCAAATTAGGGACAAGTCAGTCATGCTTGCAACAGAAAAATACCCTTTATTTCATATGTTCATAAGGGAAGAATATAATCTCTACGGCATCCCAAGATATTCAAGTTGATGTCAAGTTACAGAAGGTAAATACTTCAAAATTTATGTGAAACCCCTCACATAGAGTCCCGGCTCCGATTAATTCTTAATTTTTTTTTTTTTTTTGTATCATTGTTGGACTTCAACTTCTGCTCAGATATTCAAAATAATAGAGAAAAAAAGACTTTCTTATCACGATCGCCCCACAACAACAAATGTCAACCCTAGGTTTACTATAGATTCGAGAAGGAGCTTGAATGAAAATCGAAAAAACATACAAGGTTATCGATTTTGCGGTATCCAAAATAAACGTAAATAAAATCCATTTAAAAAATGTTTTTTCATGAAATTCCTTTTTTGTTATAAAATTTCAAACTTCGGATTATATGTGGCACAGTACGTCATTCAAATGACCGCCACGTGAATTCTTGCAAATTTCGATCCATTCGGGGTAATTTTCGACCTCTTTTTGGCAGATATTTGGCGGTAGCTCTGACATAACTTGACGAATGCTAGTTTTCAATTCCTCAATAAAAGGTAAAGGCTTATTCGCATAAACACGGTCTTAAGCGTAGACTCACGAAAAGAAAAAAAAAGTCCGACGGTGTAAAGTGACCTCGGTAGAACGAGAGACTACGCAGCCGGAAAATTTCTCTCGGAATAAAGCCATATTTACTCTTGTTGTGTGGCATTTGGCACCATCATGTTGGAGCCATATATTGTCCATGTCATGTTCTTCTATTGCAGGCGGACAAAAGGCGGTTTTTATATGACCATAACGCTCCGAATCGACAGTGACAGTTCCGCTGTTATGTTGGAAAAATCGCGATCCACTGATTGTTGTTTCAGCACCCAATCGACGTAACTACGGCGTCGTGAACGGTTAGCTGGCTTCAGTTGTTGTGTGCGCTGGACTTTATATGGAGTAAGTTCAAGTCCCAAGTACGACATAATGTGTTGTAAGAAAATCCCAGCTCTTGAGAACGTCGAGAAACAGGCATATTCGGGTCTTCGGCTACACTTACATCTATAGCAGCGATATTTGAAGAGCAGCGAGCAAAATGATGATGCACAGACCTTAAAATATCTGTAATCGATCCAGTCTCTTCAAATTTCCTTAAAATTTTACTAATTGCTTGAGTAGTTGGATGAATATGTGCACCATAATCTTCTCTTATAGCATGAAGCCACGTTTAAATCACTATATTTTTAATAAGCTTCAAAAATTTCAACGCGTTTTGCGCTTGTTAATCGATCCATTGTCATAAATGCCAGACCTTTAACTTAAACAAAACATGTTTGGTTCGACAGTTAAGTTTAAAATATTTCAGATTATAGCTCTGCACTTTCGAAACCACTAAATGGATAGAACTATTGTTTGCACCTACAAAAAGGTCACACAGCCAGTTATAGATAATAATATTTTGGTCTCTGAATAACTTGAATTCGATCAACCACAAGATCTCTAACAGTCTATCTAATATATCTCGGAGGGAATTTTAAAAATATCATTTGACTACTTTGAAGCCACCCTTCCTATAACTGACCAACTCAATCCACATCGCTAATTATTTATTTCTTAGAAACCAAGTATTGGTTTTGAAATACGTAAGGAAATATGTTTCAAGGACAATTTTACATAACCTCACTCCACGATTAACTCCCAATGATTTCTTCATTCATCATGAAGAGAGAATATTTCATGTATATATCTCTTTATTTAGACTGTTTGTCGATCGGATTTCTTATTTGCTGCTGCTCCCGTGATATTCAATACCAGCATCAGCACCAAAAATAGAATTTTTACACTTTTCGATTATTACTGAACGGATTTTTAAACTCATGACGTCACACTGTACAAGCTTTTTTTCCATGCTACATGCAAGAAATAAATAGAATGTCTAATAAAATAATATGGGTGATCCCCATAGGCGGCTGCAAACTACACAAAGTGTCCACAAGCATAGTACACACACACATACAAACTATAAAATAGTGCATACTGCATGCAATAACATGAGGTCACGTTTTATGTTGAACAAAATTCAATCGATTCTACGCCACCGCTTTGTAGATTTTATTCAAACAAAAGCACAAATATACATACATACCTAAACGTATATATATGAATGCATAGGAGTATAGATGTGTGCATGCATGTGTGCTGAAAGCAATCAAATAGAGGAGGAACTGTGGATAAACAATTTATACCACAATTGTTGATATGATACCCCTACAATGGCATATATACACATTCACATATGTACTTATATTAATGTATGTATGTACAAACATACATATCTGCAGAATGCCAAGTTAAGCCACTCATATGCGCACTTCAATATCATGAGCTTCGTCTCGCTCGTAACGTTTATAATAACAATTTTTAAATTTGAGCATAAAGGTAATAATATCCAATCATATTCATGCATATACATACATATGTAATAACATATATATGTATGTACATAAGCCAAGTTGCCAGGTTAACTCTATGTGCGCTTCAATATATGTTTATATGTATTTATATCTCATAGAATTCAGTTCTTCTAAAAGTGCTGCACCTTGAAGCCAAACATTATGAATATCAACGCTTGAGTGTCGACCATGATGATGAAGAAGAAGAAGAAGAAGCAGGAGAAGAAGAAACGGAAGAGCAAGTAGAAGAAGAAATCTGCCAAGTTGCTTTTGTGTGGCCTGCAGCTGATGCAGCTAAGACGACGTATCCATGAATAGACTTAACACAAGATACATACCCGTAAAGACACACAATCAAACACACACACACAAAAAAGTGGGTAATGTATTAAGAATAAGAAGCTGCCGCTTGCAAAATGCTCAGAAGTTGTATGAGCTTCTTTAGCTCAGCTTCAAGTAAAATGTTGCAAAGATATTTGCATGCAAGAGCTGTCCTACGGAAAACGAGACGAAAAGAAAATTTTAGAAACATTTACAAAAGTCATATTTTTGATTCAAAATATTCGTATGTTACTCCTATACAATGCTTTGGAATATCAATCAGATAAAAAAATTATTTTTTGAGAACCATTGCTCTTGGTTTACCTTCTTCATGCCTTTTGTATCGTTTCAACAACTCTTGATTTAAATGGAACCTGTCAGAAACCTGATCAGCCCGCATAGGAATTTTTAGTGAAGGATCTTTCTCTTAGGAAATCATCAATTTTATTTGTCAAAAGTCAGCTACAGTTTTCGAGGAAATCATAATTTTTATGTGTCAAAAGTCAACTGTTTGTAGCATGGGATGAAAGTTGGGTTCATTGTTTTGAAACTCAGTCTATATAAGTTGAACAACACTTCCCAGCGAGTTCAAGCCTTCGAGATAGGCTGGAAAATTAATTTTTACAGACCTTTCCAACTCTGGAATCGTGAGGCAATCTATTTCTTCAGGATTTAAGGTTAATACTGATATAGCAGATCTGTTATATTCACAAGAAAGTACAAAAATCTAGATTGGATTAAACCAATGCTTGAAGAACGTATGGCCACAGCAGTATAGCTGATAGAAGAAGTGCAGGTTCTTCAGAGCCGAAATATTTGTTATAAAAATTGCGGTAGAGATACTGAAGAGAGCAGGTCAGCAGATAATACATAGACCTTTATGGCTTTTCTTTCGTACAGCCCAAAGTTGGCTGTGTTTTTACTACATAAAGAGACGATAAAAATACTTTCTGAGAAAAGAAGAGTTTATTTTTACTGTGTGCCAGGTCTTATGGACATCAAAGTCAGTTATATACTGCTAAACTGGTAAAGGAGAGTGTCCTTTTGGAACAAGACAAAATAGTTGACCTACCAATTACAATCAGGGAAATGAAGCAAATGCCATCAGTAATCTTGCGTGGTCAGACAAATAAACTACAGGAACGAGCATAGTGTTGCAGAATTTCGAACTTACAAAATTTTTGCTAGCAGTGGAAAGGCCGGATTTCAGGCTGCTAGTAGGACTGTTAACGAGTAAATGTCTTTTACCTCAGCATACTTTTAATGTCTGAAAATATAGTCAATATGTGTAGACAAAGGTTATGCTTACATGGCGCCGAAAAGTTGCAAGACCTTCAGTTCGAAATGGACAAAGTCCAAAACGCCCACTTCTAGTTCGAATATTACAAATATGTTCTTCAAACTAAGGACACAAAAAAGAATGTTGCATTACAGCTTGACCATATGTAGTGTATCTGGTAATATTATGTACGTAGTATCATTTACCAGCTCAACCTAACCTATGATGTATACTATAAGGTACCCTTGAAAAAGGCACAAAGAACAAAAGCAGAAAAAATTTATGTAATGGCTGCATTGCTAGCCTCAGCTTCAAACCTTTTTCTAACATCCTCCATATTCCAAATCAGCCAGATCAGGCTCTGTTGACCAACTGTTTAGCAAAGAAATTAAGAGAATGGCAATGAGGTCTCGTTGAGTTTTGAGACAAGAGACCAAAAACTATTTTTCTATAAAGAATGTGTGAAGAAAAAAATACTCGTAACCATCCCGCATAAGTCTCGTTTTCCATGGGATCGATGTTGTGTTTTTATATTTACTACATATGAAAATGCTCGTATCAATGGACAGACGGACAAACTGAAATTGAACGTTTGTTTAGTGGGTTATGTTAAATTATTTATAGAAATTCTAATCTCCTGTATTAGAATAGTTAAATTGAAGTACCTGCCGGCAAATGGCGCAAGATTACCAGGTATTATAGACCAAATATACATACATATATATCTTCATATATATATATTTTTTTGTCTATTTCGCCTATTGAATGTTGCAAATGTGGCATCAATGCTGATGTAATTTACTGGCCAGGTTACACTGTTTTTTTTTTTTTTGCTCAATGCGAACAGTTAAGTAGGTCAGCAGGAGGATTTTATAGATGCAAAGTGCATGCAACATGAACTGTGCAGTGGTTGAGTTTGTGAATACGTATACATATATACATTTGAAGATGTTAAGTGTTGTAGGTGTGTTTTGTATTGCATATGAGTCTTTTATTTGAATTGGGTGGAGCTCAAGCGAAAGCAATCATAGATAATTGAAACACGGATGAGCTGGATTGAATTGAAAAAAAAAAAAATTCTTTGCCACATTTTAGTCTAATAAGACAAAATTCTTAGCTTAAATTGGAAAAATATGATAATAACTCAACAGCTCCGCTAAGTCAGATATTTAGGCATCTTTTCCCTGATTCCAGGGGTGTCTTAGCGTATTGTAAGCTAAACAGATATATATATAAATTTTTGGCACAGCACCTCCTTCAATTTTGGTGTGCCTACTGCGCATGTTAGTAGGTACTGCAGATGCGGCCACCTTATAAGATTTGGTTAAACATATCCAAAAGCTAAGCGAACTCGAATAAAAACTTTTGGGACCTAGGTTTGCACCCACAAAAGGGTTGTTGGACATAGTATTCGTAGTGGAGAACTCGTAAACCTTGCCGATTTTGCTTTAATCCGATTTGGGAAGCAAACTGTCCATGGTCAAATAAGCCGTTCTAGCTGACTGCACACATTTCTTATCAAACTTTTGACCGAGTGGAAAGCGTTTGCTCAAAAGCAGGCAAAGTAGCCGGGTACTTGTTTGCAGATCTTTCATCAATGCATGTTTCATAAAAGGTCCATTGATTCCTGGCTGAAAAGAAACCGAAACCAAACTACTCTCATATAAAAATCTCATAAAGAAAATAAAAAGTAAGAGATAAAAAAGAAGTAAGGTTTTCGTGCCGTACGATAAGTTCTTGAGCTGAAGAGTTTCAGTTGCAGTTGTATCAACAAAATCCTACTAAGCAGTCGGAGGTTGAACGAACCAGATTTAATTGGTTGGCTGGTTGTTCAGCTGATTCGTTACTCTAAGTCAATATAAACGCTTTCTCCTCTAATCCGAAAAGTATGAGTTTGAATCCTGAAGACGAATTGCGCTTTACTGCAATCCGTATAAAGCTCGGAACCCAACATCTCGCCTAATGTGTAGAAACACCATATTTAGTTAAGAAGAGCACAATCAATCCAATAAAAGAGCATACAATCGCGCGAGTATCCCGATGATATGGACATCATTGGCTTAAAATTTCTCATCGTTTGTACTACTTTCTACTGAGGGGATAAGGAAGCGGATTAGCAGGAGCAGTTAGCTCATTCGCGTTATACTCCCGCGTTACTTTTGTAAGTTATATCTTTTTTGGAACTATCGTCAACACCAACAACAATATCTGCCTTGAAATCCAACTCAAAAACTCCTTGCCAGGTGCTACTTGAACTGGGAAGGCAAGTGAAAAGTAAAGTTCCCTCTTGATATACAAAGATAAAGTCCCAGCAAGTCGCTCATCATTTCTGTCATGCTCTATTGTGCAGAGACTTGCACGATGACAACCTGGCTGCGTCGGCACTAGGAGTATGCGAGAAAAAGGTTTCGCGGAAGATATGGTAACGGCGAATTCGGCAGACGAATAAATGATAAGTCGTAAGGGATGACACAGTTCACCGAATTAAGAGACTGCGACTTAATTGTATCAGTAAAGGCCGTAAGGGCGATGGCAACACTCTAGCTTTGAAAGTTTTCGGCACAGCACCCATCGGTGGAAGCTGAGGGAGAGAAAGACCCGCAATTTTTTGGAAAGATGATATAAATAAGCAACTGGCCGACCGGCAAATGTAAGCGAATGAAGAAAAAAAATGTTTAATGAAATATGGTGATCTAAGCTCTCCCCTAACACCTAACTAGCACAGACGGCCAGACAGTTCGTTCTTGAAGATATGGAAACTGGAAACCGTAAAAAGGTTGGACGTCAAAAAATTTAATAGTTAAAAAATCGAGCTAAATAAATAATAAATTTGGTGCCACTAGCTCGATAGCAGTTCGCTTCTTCGCTTCTGCTAACTTGAGCAGTGTTTAAGATAATAATTTTATTCACTTTAGCTTTGCAGAGTTGGTAATTATCCTGGACATAAATGCAACAAAGTACGCCCATTGGCGTCATCTCCAATCCAAAGCAATTCAGTGCACAAAACAAGGTGATACGTGAGTTTCTCACATTGTGATAGATAATGAAATTATTTTCATCGACGCTGCTGAGAGATTCTTATCGCCGATTCTCATGCCATCAATGATGTCAAAAGCAACTTTCCGCCTAACGCAGATTTCCGCTGAAGCATTGCCGGCGTCTGTCCGCTCGCCGCAACTCTACTGTAACTCAAGGCGGCTGTAGTTCGTTGGTGTTGCTGTTACCTCGACTGCTGTAGCCGCGACCAAACTGGGTCATTAGTGGAATGTTGTAATCTTGCGAGTGGCATCATTATACTTATGGCCCGACACGTACAAAAAACCTACGACATACATACACACAAACACACGTATATATAGGTGCGTACGTATGCAAGTGTGCTGCGTATTGACCGCCAGTTGCAGTTGAAGTGTCTTCTACCTGTAGCCAACGGGCAGTGAGTGTCTATTTACCGTCACAGTGTTTGGCCTATCGCACGGCTCAATCTTTGGCTTACCAAGTGCAGCTCGACAGCCGATAATAACGCTGCGGCGTTGTCGATAATGATGCTGTTGAATACCTTGAATGCTTTGAATGTTCAACAGTTGCTTCCCGAGCTGACAGGCTGAGGATGATCGATTTCTATCGCTTGCAACTGAAAATTGCCATGTTGTTGCAATTGCAAAAACAAAATAAAGAATAAACGAAGAGAAATTAAAGAGGGAAAAAATTATAAAAAACAAAGCAAACAGAGTTGTATTTAATAGCCGGTAGTCAAAGTCACTATTGCCGCGTTGCACAGATTGGTAGCATTGATCCATCAATTCCATGGTATGCCGTCCGCGCCAACTCCTCCCGCGGCTGCTGTGACGGCAATTTCCACTATGCGCCTTTTTTTTCAATATTCTCTAACGGTGCTTAGATGTGCGATCGCTTATCGGTGCTAGTGTTGTTGTTGTTGCTGCTGTTGCTGTTGGCGGTGTTTGATGATCGAAACACTGCGTACGCTACTTGGACTTATTAGGCGCTACTACAATAGCAACCGTGCGCGGCTGACATGATTGCCGCAAAACAGAAAGCAACAACAAAAAAAACAACAAAAACTATGTGCATTATGTTGCACAGATAGTCAAGTGCAACAAGTGCTCTGTTGATTATTTTCGTACTGTGGCGAAATGTTGAAAAGTAAAGTAGAAAAATTTTGAATTTCTCTGAAAACTCGTCTTTAAGAGACGCTTATCCGTAAAATCTTCAAATTTAATGACGAACGTCTGTCTTTATCTAGGGGTTTCAAAACAATTTTCAGTGACAGAGAATAGTTTGGTATGAAATTCAGTTTCGGTTCACTGCTTCTTTATAAAAAACTTCGTATAAACACTTCGCTATCTTCATTCCCTTAATGACAATTTGTACAACACATAGTCTCCCAATTATACGGAACAGTTGTGGTGAAGCTATCTGAAGAGACTTCTCCATTAAATACGCTTTTAGACCTGCAAACGTGCGTATCATTTTCTAGGGTACGAAGCATGATTTTGGTAAGATGCTCGCACTTTTTGTATGCTTAGATTATTATTTTGATCTTCAAGAAACTTATTGACGAAAAGGTTCATGTCAGCTAAGAAATTTTGGACTAACAAATCAAATGCCTCGAATAATTTCTGTCTAAGGCTTATTTGGATTCGTGGTTAGAAACCTGCTCATCTTCATCAGAGAATACCTACAACTGGATATACAGTATCCTTAGAAAGCCGTGTCAAGTTGTCATGATATTTTTATTCAGTATTGTTTGGCATTTTATCATGGAAAGACCAACGCCTGAACAACGTTTACAAATTATTCAACTTTATTACGAAAATTTACGTTCTGTAAAGAATGCGTTTCGCGCGCTTCGCTCAATTTATGGTCAACACAATCGGCCTACTAAGCATACTATTCGCAACACCGTCACCCATCTTGAGACCCAGCATTCATAATTGGATAATATTCGACCGAATAGACCACGTCCAGCACGTAGTGAAGAAAATATAGCGGCGGTAGCTGAGAGTGTGCACGATTCGGCGCCGTCCGCAGCAACTGTGACTGACGTATGGAATGACTTGGCGAATTTTACGTTGAGATCTAAAATTGAAAGCGTATAAGATACAGCTTGTGCAAGAACTGAAGCCGCTCGATCATCCCAAGCGACATCGCTTCGCTCTATGGGCATTTGAAAAGTTTCAAAAAGATCCGACATTTTGGAGATAAATTTTGCTCAGCGGTGAGGCTTATTTCTGGCTCAATTGGTATGTAAATAAGCAAAATTGCCGTATTTTGGACGAAGAGTAACCTGAAGATATTCAGGAGCTGCCACTTCATTCAGAAAACAAAACGGTTTGTTATGGTTTCGGCCGGTGGAATCATCGGTCCGTATTTCTTCAAAAGTGATGCCGGTGAGAACGTACCCGTAAATGGCGACCGTTATCACGTCATGATAACCGACTATTTGATGCCCAAAATTGAAGTTCGGGATCTCCGTGCCATTTCGTTTCAACTACGCGGCGCATCAATCAATGGATTTGTTGAGAGAACACTTCGATTCAGGAGCAAAATATCACGCGTGTCATTCGCCAGTTACCAGTCGAAATGCTCGAACGAGTCATCGCAAATTGGACTCAACGGTTGGACCATCTGAGATGTAGCCGCTGCCAACATTTGAAAGAAACAATCTCCAAAAAATAAATGCCAAAGAATGTTCTTTCGAATGATAATAAGCATTCCCCATTAAATTTTTATTTTCTGTGCTTTTTCTTTAAAAAAGTAGGGAAATACATCACTACATTATCTAGCTTCATATGACCAAACCAAATCTAACCTCACATGAACTAGCCTTACAAACTATCACCAAGCCTAGTCTAACCTAGATATACCTAACCTAACCTATCCTAACCCAATATAACCTAGCCTAGCAAAAATAATACTCTAAGCGACAGCATTATACTGCTGAATCTCACAGCTACTTGGAGGCTCTATGGCTCCCATTATTGTAATTGATGCCGATGTGGTAATTTCATCCTCTAAAATATGCATTTGAAGCTGACTCTTTTTGGAAGCAGAGTATTGTATAAAAAAGAGAGAGAAGCGTGATACATGGTTTCTTATTGGAGGGTGAGAGAACTTTCAAAGATCTTCCGGTTAAGTATGAGGTGTGAAATTAGTTCATATTTCTTGGGATCTTCAAAGTGGCTTTACAAAATGTGGGAATATTCTATTTTAGGTAGCAGTGGTAAAGAGAGTTCCGACCTCAAATCATTAAGGTCAGGTAGTCCAAGAAAATAGGAAGTACCAGGTAGGTAGGTCCTATAAATGCCCTATATACTTTTGTAATCATTTCTTCAGCTGTATTCAACAAATTGTTTACCAAAAACCATAGACCGCACCACTGTATAACAAGTGCAACAATAGACCACAAAGCAAACTTGGTTTTTATTTGCAACTATTATCCATAGTATTGTTGCTATTGTTGTATTAATAATACAACAACAACAAAATACGTGCCTTGTAATAATTTCCACAGTTCACTCACGCGAGTAGTACCGTATGCAGCCAGCGAACCACTGAGCCAGTGAGCAAGCGTGCGCCTGCGCATTGAGCCGCAGGCAATACAGATTTTTACAACAGCAACCGTCTCCATCCGCAACGCCCGCACGCCTATGCGCGCGACGTGCGTGAGTGAATGCTGTTTGTAGCCGTTTGGGTATCGGTCAAAGCGGCAGATTGCGGAGCACCGGCGAAAGCCAGAAGTCGTGGAGAAAAATGAAATAATTGAATGCGGCCAGATGCCTCTGCGACGATGCGGCTTGATTGGTTTGCCGCTTGCTGCACACAACAGATAATGTGCTTCTAATATTGTTTTAGTGTTGCAACATGAATGAAAAAACCCGTGCAACGCCCACTTTTTTTTTGATAATAAAACAAATCATGAAGGCAAGAAATACAAAATTGGCGGAAAATGCGACTTTACTGTGGCGTATCAAGAAATCATTAACGACTGCGGCTGTGACTGTGGCAATATTGCTGTGTTGCAAGCAAAACCGGTCAAAAGCAGAGACGGTGCTTGATGAAGTAATCGCACGAGCGAGTCTATCAAACCACTGGCTCTGTCGTTGTTCAGCCGAGAAGACCAGCTCCAGCTAGCTCTTTACATCCTCTCTTGCATCATTAGTGAGGAGCGCACAAAATTATGGCATTATTAATAATTTTGGGCAGTTGTGGCAGCGCTTGATGTGGCACGATTATGCCAGTTTGCATGCGAATGCACCATCAATGCATTATGAGTAGCATTCTGAGGCAACATCGCTCAACTTAGTTCACCATCGTGTGGCATACACGGCCGGTCAACGGCTACTGGACATACGTACGGACTACACTTGCAGCTGCCACTTGCTGCAACATCATCAAGTGAATTGATGAGCTGTGTAAATAAACCATTTGATGTGCTGCGCGTGCGCGCAACTTGCAAGCAGCGAACAACAAAAACTCTGCAAGAAGCAATCATGCAACATTTTCGCACAGTAGCCGCGCCAAGTTGCTGGCAGTTTAAACAGTAGCCGCAGCAGCAACAGCAGCACTGACGGCAGCTATCAGCAAGACAGCCCGCTTGTTGCATGCCAAAAATGGGTGTGACAATTTGATGTTGCTACAGCTACAACAACAACACAAAAAACTCAGACGCGTGCACACTCATCAAGCAACGGGAATGTAGCATGCCTCAGCGGTATGCCTGCGATGTGTCACTGCGAAAGCGCGCTCGTTACAAAGTTGCTGCTAAGGTAGCGCTGAGCGATGAACAAATCAATCAACTCCAAAAAAAAAAAAAGAATATAGCGAAAATTGCAAAATACTTTTCAAATAATTAATAAATGACAACAACAACAACAAATTATTTTGCTCGATGTTGACAATAACAGCGTTATTGCCTCTTTCCTGCAACTTTGCAACATTAAATACTCGTATTTGGTGCTGCCTCGCTTCCTTAATGAAAAATGCCTTACTGCCGTCAGCGGGAGCTCGCCTCATGTTGGGGCGTTACTCAGCTGGCAACGTCAATTTGTCATGAATATTAAAAGATTTAATTAATAATTTAACTCCTGCCATGCAAACTAAGCAGTTTGGCGCTATTGTTGGTGGGTCAGAGATTGAGAGCGAGAGAGAGAGATGATAAGGGAAGACACTGAGCTTGGCTACAGAGTCGTTGAAGTAATCAGTCGAGTAAAATGGATGTTTATGTAGTGCCACACCCCCATAAGCTTTCTGCACTATGTTGTACCACAGAGAGGGGTGAAAAGTTTACCAGAAAAATTATCAATTTGAAATAATATTCAAAGTAGTGCGGCCGTTAGATCCAAGAGAACGAGCACAAATGTGTTGAAGTCCAAGTTCTGAGACCCTAATAAAAATTGGAGCAACACTCAATTGTCGTAAACTTCCTATATATTTCTTCTTATAGATTAGCAATTCAAACTTCTTCACTGTTTGGCTATGGCAATATATTCCATCGTCATCGGTTGGGGATCGGGTTCGACATCCCCTAGAATTTTATTTTCACCACAATTCAGTCTGTTGCAGCAGTCGCTAGATCACACCTTTAAAACCTACATGAGTATACCCGGTCTTCTGTAATTTCTCTCATTTTTACATAGAAATTTCGATCATTACCCCTGTCGGAGGGCTCTTTATACTCACTCCTTTCGGCGTCTCTCTTTTTTATCTCTTTTTCTGTCACGCTTCCATCTTCAACTCTTGTTATCTCTTTCCCAAAGCACTGATGAGGGATAGGTAGTCTGTTTATCTTCACTGCGGTACAATGAGAATTATTCCTTCGATCTTTTCTTCACCACAGTACGCTAATACAGAGTGCCCTCAGAGAGCAGGAGTGCAAGTCGAGTCGGAGCGTAGCATTGATCTGGTTGCGAGTTTTTCTATCTGCAAATTCAAGTAGTTTTGTGAATTTTCCTGTGCTGGAATCTAGTAATACAGTTAAATATACTTCGCGCACCAATATATTTCGGGCCCTGGCGAACCCGATTTTCTCAACTCGTTTAGGAATGTTGTGTCATGTGGTCTGAATTTTACGACTAACATGCGGAGTATTAGGCACATTAGTCGTAAAGTCTTTGCCCACACTCACGTTAAAATCGCCTAGCACAATTTCGACATCGTGGCAGCGCTAATAATTACGCTACAAGTACACATAAAAGCTATCCAGGCGACTCAGTCTCTCCCACTGGACCAATCTGGCATCAAATTTGCACTCCTTTATATGGCTGCTGTAGTACGTGTCACAAGGACTCTCGTTTTTGTCCTTGTCTAACAAATTGAGACATTCCAAATGTATATCCCTGAATCGTCGTGCTAAAAACGGTTTGAATGGCCGTCATAAATTGTGGAGACTTTAAAGGTTTAGTTTCTTATACAATGGAACTGATTTCTAAGCCGTGGGTCCTAAATTCAGCGCACAACCTCCCTCCCTGAAGCTCCTTCTCTCTTAGCTGTGGCTTTAGGTTTCACCCTTGCTGGATACCACTGCTTTTTCGACCTTCCCAGATGGAATTGTTTCTCGTTCTGGAATATCTGTTCTACTCTAATCGATTTGGTGTTCGAAATCGTCATCTCCGGCTGATTGGAGTGGTAATTAGAAAGGCTGGAAAGTGTCGGTTAGCAAATCGTCTTTTTTTTTCCTACCTCAGCTTTAAGTGCCGGCCTTCAGGTGATTTAAGAGAGATCCATTTGGTTTTTTCTCTCAACTCAGGAATGCTAAAGTGGCGCAATGAAGTTTTTTGAATTTATACAAACTATCTTTTTTACAATAAGGCGATTGAAGGATATGAGATCCTTGCAGAAAATTTAAAAAAGTTTTTTATTTAAGAATTATTTAAAAAAATTTCGAGCAGAATATTCAACGAACCGGCAAATTACTAGTTCCCTAACGAAATACGAACCAACTACGTTGGCGTGCTTGCCACTCGAATATAAATGCAAAATATTTTATTTTGTTTTAATTTACTACATGAAAATTTTTGCGTAAATTTTGAAATGACAATCGGCGGGGTAGAGTTGAGTTTGAGGGCGACATGAATGGCAAAGAGTTTATTATTTTGCACTGATGCTGACACAAAGTCATATTTCAATAGACATCTCCATTGAAACACATACAAAGACATTAATATATATATTTATATATGTATATATTTCACGTGAAATATTATATGCCACACATGCCGCTTTTTAGTGACGCATGCATCCATATACACACCAACATGTGAGTGGCTTCACTTTTTCGTAGAAATTTGCGGCAGTTAAATGACGCTTTGTTAATGTCGAGTGGCGGCAGCGGCAGCAGCAAATGACGCACTGCGGCAAAGGCAAAATCGGCGTATGACAGGGAAAATATGAAATCAAATTTACACTCAGGAAATCAAGCATACACATGTGTATACGTATAGAGGTGTGTAAGTAGACATGTATGTCGTCGGCAGAAAGGGTAAGCTGACGCCACTCATGCTGTCACTGACACTACGCCATATTCATATGTGGCAACGATGGCAAACAAATAACATAAATACTTATTCTGCGCTTATGAGCTTCAAATAGTATTTAAAAAAATACGTTCAAACCTCTTTACATACGTATATATTTCAAAACAAGAAACACACGTACATACTTATTATTTATATAAAAGAAAATATAGACAAATACGATAAGCATTCTATGTACGTATGAGTTCCCTGCCTACCAAATTAACCCTTCAGCTTATAAGCTTTCCTTCCCCCAAACTTCTGTCTTTCCTTTATTTTTCCCTTCTTTATGCCTTTCTTAATTTTTTCCCGTTCTTTGTGTTGTTTTTTCTCGCCTCTCCTTAGGTTTTTTGTTGTTATTTTTATGGTTATTATTGTTAAGACATTTCTTTTTGTTGGTGTGTTGGCTTGCTGTTGTCCACAACTCACGCATACTGCTTTTCATATCCTAGCTGTTTTTATTACATAAATTGCCTTTTTGTTTGGATTTGGTAGTCATTGATTTTTATTGTTTACTGTAAGGATATGCTAAAGGATTACATGATAGCTTGCGCTTTTAAGACAAATTGTTTGTATTTCGTGACTTGAGTATTTGTGTGAAGTGTGAAATGCATATTCTTTTATATATTCTCGGAACTCTTCTAGAGCACGTATAGCTAAGCGATATCGCTTGGGAAGGTCGAGCGGCTTCAGTTCTTGTACAAGTTATATTTTGCACGCTTTCAATTTAAAATCTCGACGTAAAAAGCGCCAAGCCGTTCCATACGTCAGTCCGAGTTGCTGCGAATGACACCAAATCGACTCTCCAGAGTCTTCGTGTACACTCTCAACTACGGCCGCTATAATTTCTTCACTGCGTGCTGGACGTGGTTTATTCGGTCGAATATTATCTAATAAAGAATGGTGGATCTCAAGATGGGTGATGGTGTTGCGAATAGTACGCTCAGTAAGCCGATTATGTTGACCATAAGTTGAGCGAAGTGCGCGAAGCACATTCTTTACAGAACGTGAAATTTTGTAATAAAGTTGAATGATTTGTAAACGTTGTTTAGGCCTGAGTCTTTCCATATTGAAATGCTAAACAATACTGAACCAAAATGACGTAACAGCTCATACGTTATCTTTCAAAAAAAGGCTATTGAAAAAAGTACCACCACTTGGATCACCCTTTATAGATAGTTGTCATCAACTGTTATCGATTAATAGACCGCTGTAAAATTTTGAGCAAACTGCGCCATTTAGTTTGTGTTTGACAGTCATTGAAAACAGACAACCTCGTGAGTTTTAACAAAAATGAAAAAAAAAAATTAATTTTGTGGGCTGATTAAGCATATTCTTTTGCGTAAAAAATCACCACCGAAACCACGGAAAGACTTAATAAATACCATGGGGAATCTGCATCACCAATTACAGTGGTTGATAATTGGTATGCTGAGTTCCGTTTCGATCATACCAGTACAAGAGTCACCGAACGTTCAGATCGCCCAAAAGTAGTCGTCACGCCAGCAAATCGTCGATAAAATCCTTGGAATGATATTGTTCGATCCGAGAATAAAAGGTCATGAGATGAGTGAGGCTGTGGATATCCCAAATGAGTGGGTACATCACATTTTACATGAATATTTGACCATCAAAAAGTTATACGCGAGGTGGGGACCGAGATTGGAGTATTTGGTGATGTTCAACTGTAATCCAGGCGAATTTTCACGCCGTTTCGTTGGACGAAACGCAGATCCAGCAAACCACATGAGATATCAATATTACTTCACAGATCGGAAGCTTAGCTATATAAGCGATGACGGTTCCGGGGTCTTTACGATCTCGGCAGTCGTCCCCCAAGGATCTGTGCTGGGCCCGCTTCTTTGGAATTTGATGTATGATGGTATACTAAGGTTACAACTTCCAAATAGAACGAAGGTAATAGATTTTGCCGACGACATCGCCCTGACCACAGTTGCAAAAACTATACCCGAGGTGGAGGACAAGGTCAACGAATCAATAAAAAGGATTATTGATTGGCTCTCAACAAGAACACTGCAACTGGCTGCACACAAAACAGAGGCCGTACTAATCAGCAGCAGAAAATTAGTAGAGGTGATTAATATCAGAGTAGGGTCTGAGCTGATCACATCTAAGCCCGCAATAAAATATCTTGGCGTTATGATCGATAACCGATTATATTTTAAAGCTCACATAGAGTATGCGGTTGATAAGACTTCAAAAGTCCATGCTAGTCTATCCCGTATTATGTCAAATAAATGCGGACCTACACATAGTAAGATAAAGCTATTAAGCAAGGTGGTAAGTTCTATTCTGCTATACGCTGCACCAGTGTGGGTCGAAACTTTGAGCAACAACTCGCAAAAAAGAAAGTTGACCGCCCTATATCGATTAAGCTCAATTAGAGTTATTTGTGGATTCCGAACGATATCGGATGAAGCATCATATGTTCTAGCTGGTCAAATCCCAATTGACATCCTCGCTGAGGAAATGAAAAAGGTATATCAAAGGCTCTCGGTTCTAATTGTGGACGCTAATCGAAGGGAAATCGCTGCCGAAGAAAGGCGTCGGTCTATAAGTGATTGGCAAGACCGATGGAATAATCATGCGAAGGGCACATGGACTTACGAGCTCATTCTTTGCTTAAGCCGGTGGATGGAAAGAATACAAGGGGACAATGACTTCTTCCTAACGCAATTCCTTTCAGGACATGGAGTTTTCAGGAAATACCTGAACTCCGCGTCTTGTCCAATATGTCCAGAGTGTGAGGGAGATGCGGGGCACGTAATGTTTCGATGTCGGAGATATCGTTCAGACACCACCAGGGCTTTGAATGAAAGCAATTTATTAACTTATATGTTGCTCTCTCCTGAAAGTTGGCAAAGAATATGTATGATTTCGAGTCATATATACAAGTTTAAGACCAGCGGAAATTTTAAGGCACCAGAACCGTTGATAAAGAGTTTGTAATGTTGTGCAGTTCGAGAGGTATGGCAAATGATATCATAAAATGCAAAGTTAGCCTGGATCGGAAGCTCGTCCTTTCCGACCACGCTTAAAAGCCTCTCAGTTGAGCGGAGCCGAAGCAAGACCTTTCCCCCTGCCCCACCTTGATTTGTGGCACTCTTAATAATGGGAATATGCAGCGGAAACAAGGACTTTCCGACCATAAACCTGTATCTGCTAAGAGAGAAAGGAGCGGAAACTTGAACTTTTCGCCCGCAGTCAAATGCTGTTGACTGGAAACTAGGTCTCTCCAGCTACTCAGGTAGCGTGTGTAATCGCAGCACGTTGTTAAAGCAACGCGAAATAGCTAATGTGCTTACCAGCCCCGGGAGGAAATACTGTATTGATAGTTCCGTGGGGAGAGTGGTAGTGAGTGGAGAGGTGTTTAGTACGTAGGTGCAACTGTGAGGTTGCAAGTCGTGCATACTGTTACGTCGGTGTAGCAGTACTCATGAGAGTTTCCTCTTCACGGGCGTCATCCCAGAAAAAAGAAACATGAGATATCAAAGGACCATCAAGACAGTGGGTATCTCCAGTGAATGTGCACCAAAAAAGGCCAAGTTGGGTCTGCCGGCCAACAAGGCCATATCTAGAGTGATGCACGAGGTGTATTTCACATCGATTACTTTGACAAATGTAAACGATGACCGGGAGTACTGTTCAAAGCTTTTGAGCAAATTAGATTTTGATTTGAGGCAGAAACGACCGCATTTGGCGATAAAAAAAAACTGCTGTTCCATCAGGACAATGCGCGGATGCCCATGACTGTATTCACCGTGGCAATAATTCATAATATAAATTGGTCTACGACTGCTACCCCATCCAGCATATTCTCCAGATTTGGCTACCTGCGACTATTCCTTGTGTCCAAGCCTGAAAAGATGGATGGGAGGTAAGAGATTCGGGTCGAGTGTAGAGGGTCTTGAAAAACAGAATTATTGGAAGGAAAAAAAAATTGGCAAAAACTGAACTAAATGTACAGAGACAAAGTAAAAAATAATAAATCAAATGAAATAAATAAAATAAAATAAAATAAATAAAAATATAAAAAATAAAATAAAAAAATTTATTGGTTCTTGCTTTGGATATTCCAAGTTCAAATCCAATTCCAACAAGGGTGTATGGAAAGAAGCTTGATGAGTAAACGTGGTGGTTTCCGAAATAGCTATAACTTGAACCGCTTAGACTGTTGTTGTAATTTTTGGACTTTTCCCAAAAACAAGAGAAGCTCTGATATCGCTGAAAAAAAAAATAAAAAAAAAATAAAATAAAAATAAAAATAAGTAAAATGAAAATAAAGTTAAAAAAATGGAACAGAAATTTTTTATTAATTTAATTAAAAAAAAAAAAATAAATAAATAAATTAAATTATATTTAATAGAAATAGAATACAAAAATTCAACGAATGTAAATTAACAGAAATTAGTATACGAAGGAGCAGCTCAGACTATGATGTTAGCGAAATGTAGAAAGGTTGAATTAATCCAATAGATTTGCCATCTATGAGAGAGTTTAGGATTGAATAAATTTTAAACTTTAAAACTTTAACGAATGAATTTTTGAATATTTATTAGGCACACATAGTACACACTATATTTTCTTCCTACAGACGTTACTATTTATAAATAATTTCAGTTCAAATATCAAGTTTACTGAAGCGTTAAACAAACATACCATAACACAACATAATTTCCACTGCCTCCCTGCCGCTCAATGCTATAAATAACGAATAGTCTCACTGGCATTTGACACCCGCCAGCCACAAAATAGGCGCCGGAAAAATGAAAGTGAATATCATGTCGGGATACAGTCGACAGAGGCTTTTTCTAAAATAATAGCAAACCATATGACGCAGAAATACTAGAAATTACAATGATATTTATATACAAACAAGGAAGGAGTAAATTTGAAACCACGCCAATTGAAGAAAACACACACAGAGACCCTCATGGTAGCATAGCATGGAAGTGGTGATCATCAAAGCTACGCGTTTGATACGCAAGCAGTAAACACTTTCACTGCGACTACAGTAAAAGTAGTTTGAGAAAATTTGCTGCATCAGCTTTTTTTGTAAGTGACATTTTAAACCATATTATTTACGTTACTAGTGGAGTAAAGGCGAAAAACAATAACGGTATATTACATAAATAAAGCTGTGGAAGAAGCGTAGGTTAATGCGCGAGACCTTAAAGGCACTTGCTTTGTCATTTTGCTTTGTTTATGCGCACTTTCAACCGCAAGAAAAATGACAATAAAAGTATTTTAAAGATTTTAGAGATCCGACTTTGGGGGTGAGCAGCACTCTGCTCAATCTTTGGTACCGTTAGGCGCCATTGGTATGTGAAGGGGATTGAATTTATATTTCAACAAAAATAATAATTCTACAAAAGTCTGCTTAGAAAGCTGTATGTACATAAATAAATCCATAATAAAACCAAAAAATAGAAATAAAAACATTTGAAGTTCATTGGGAAATGTCGCTCATACGCCCCAGAGGCTAACAAGCAGTAAACATTACACACAGCCAAGCTGCCAACCAGCCAGCCACCCAGTGTCACTGCCATTGACATTGTTATAATCAGTTGTGTCATTGGTGTTCACCTTATTACCGCTTTTGTTTCCGTATCGTACTTTCTGTTGTTGTTGTTGTCGCTAATACAGCATCTCTTGTAATGCCAAAGGCGTACACAAAGTAAATTGTTAAGCAACTCTAATGTGCGTCGCTACTTACTTATATATTTATACATTTGCTATTCTTAAGGTATTTGAGAAAGTGAGTTGGTGCGTAACGGGACTCAAAGGATTTAAGACAATTGTCAGTCATTTTACGCAAAGCGAAAATTGTCTGGCTGGAGCACTGCCAGAGATATATTATCATTTTTATTATTAGGGTGCGGGGTTTCTTCGAAAATTAATAAAATGCGAAGAAGATTTATGTTTTCTTATTTTTTATTATATCTATATATATATATATTTTTTTTCAATTTAAAAAAATCCATTAAAAAGAAAAATATTTTAGCTTTTAAAATAGTTTAAATGTTGAAATAATGAAAAGAAAAAAGTTTTTAAGAAAACCGGCAACATCCTTAAAAACAAGATTCTGGCAAAATTTGTTAATAACTATACGTCTAAAAGTACGTTCTCCTCAAAACCCGCAAAAATTATAAAACCTAAATATAAATTAAGTGGCAAGGCTCGTTGCAAATACACTTAAACGTGGCAATCCAATATAAATTTTTTTGGAAGGGCAAACACTTGCAAATATTTACAGTTTTTTAAGTACATACATGAAAAGCCAATCGAAATGTGCTCGGTCTAACACATAGATAGCTCCACTAGAATTAAATCCATATGAATTTTCAGTTAGTCTTAACCTTCAAAAGAAGAATGTATAAATTTGACAGCTGCCGAATCATTAGTGTGTAAATTATAGCATTTTGAGTGAATAAACTTTCGTTATTGTGAAAAAATTGTTAAAAAAGAATTTCGCGTGTTGATAAAATATTCCTTTTTGAAGGGAAAAATACAGTTGTAGCAAAAACTTTGGCTTGATGACGAGTTTCCGGACATTGCCGCAGGAAAATCAGCCATAAAGGATTGTTATGCTAAGTTTAGGCGTGCAAGACAGATAACTCAGTGGACGCCCAATAAAGGTTGTTACCGACGAAAGCATTAAACAAATCCACAAAATGATTTTGAATGGCCGTAAATTGAAATTGAATGAAATATCAGGCACTTTAAAAATATCAACTGAACTTGTAATTCATATCATTCACGAATATTTGGGTATGAGAAAGCTCTGTGCAAAGTGGGTGCCAAGCGAACTCACTTTTGACCAAAAACAACGACGAGTTGATGATTCGGAGCAGTGTTTGGCGATGTTCAAGCATAATAAACCCGAGTTTTGGGCCGATATGTAACAATGGATACAAATACATGGCTCCATAATTTAAGTCTGACGTCCAATCTACAGTGATATGAGTGGACTGCACACCATGAACACGCTCCAAAGAAATGCGTGCAGAAATGCAACAGTCGGCTGGCGAGCTTTAGCGTCTGTATTTTGAGATGCGCTTGGGATAATTTTCACTGACTACTTTGAAAAAGGAAGCACCATCAACAAATATTATCATATAGCGTTATTGGACCTTTTAAGAACGATATCGTCGATAATTTTCCGCATTTGAAGAAGAAGAAAGTGCTATTTCACCAAGACAATGAACAGTGTCACAAGTGAGAAAAATCGCTGGCAAAAATCCATGAATGGCCTTCGAATTGCTTCTGCATACACCGTATTCTTCAGATCTGGCTCTCAGCGACTATTTCCTGTTCTCAAATACTAAAAGAATGCTCGCTGGGAAGAAGTTTTCGTCAAATGAAGAGGTGATTGCCGAAACGAAGTCCCATTTCGAAGCAAAGGAGCTATAATCAATGTATTACTCTTGAAGAGAACTATGTATAATAAAAAAAAGAATTATGCCAAGAAAGGTGTGTTTTACTGTAGTAGGCCGGGGACTTTTCAATTGACCTGTTAAACATATGTATGTTCCCATTTACCATTTCTTTCGAAAATTATTTAAATAAATTCTGCCAAAATGTGGCAACCTCGCTTAAATACCCTTTCTTAGTTTTTTTAGTATTTTTAGTTTTAATAAATTTTGGTTTTCATCTTCTTTATATTTATGTATTTTTCTAAATAGGTGGCAACCCTACGTGTATTTTTTTGGGAATTGTCAAATTTTACAAATTTTGTTTGTTTGTTTGAATTGAAAATATTTTTATAAAAAAAAATAAAATTTTCTTTAGAAGTGACAGTTGTGCCGAGGATCACCACATCTCCTCAGCAGACTTCTTATTGTGGAAATCAAGCCAGCGGATCCTGACTTTACAGGCGAGTGCTCTACCACTAGCCATCATCAGCCATGTAATTTAATTTTGTGATAATTTACCCATAAAGACTTCGAACAGGTGACAACCTGTTTTTTTTTAGGAATAAACACTAATAAATTGTTACGATTTATGGCATGGATTGTGGCAACGATCGAATTTTATTTTAATACGAAATCACTTCAGAATTCTTCGGACTTCACATTTTTGTTCTCTTTTTTTTAAATAAAAATTTCAAACAGTTGGCAACTCTATGAAACTAAAATTTTTGCGTACAAAAGTATTTTTTCTAAAAAATTTTAAACAGGTGGCAACATATTTTTTGGAGTAAAATAATATTGCAAAAAAAATTTTAAATACGTTGCAGCCATCACTATGTGTCTGTATATTCAACAAAAACAAAAAAAAGTCATTTCGACATCGTGTTCACCCTATTGTACCATATGCTTATACAAACGAGTACATATATATACATATACATGAGCACAGCTGAGTTCACATTTGTTTGGCATATTTTTCGCATGTCTTTTGTTGCAAATAATCATATCGCCAGCGGTTACAAAATCCTTTGATTTGCTTTTATCTATATAACCAGTAATATATGCGATGCTTCTTCTTGTTCTTCGTCTCTCTTACTTACTCTTTCACTCATGTTCAGTTGATCTCCCTTGAGTTTGGCTTTGTTGTCGCTTATTATTATACACACGTGTATTTGCTATATATTTATGTCTGTCTCCATATCTACATAAATGTGTTTGTGTGTAATATTGTTTGCAAGTTCACTTATTCTTTAGTCGTTTATGAAGCGCATAATTAGATTAGATTCTTTTATGCGTGTATAGTTAGTAAAAACATACATTCAACTACTCTCTCGTTCTTTGTTTGTTTTCCACTTTATATCCTTTCGTGCTTCATCCACATCCAACGCTGACCCTCTGTACGTTGATACATACCTACACAAACACATACGAATATAGGTGAGCAAGTAGTATGTGGTGAGCCCTCATTGTGATATAGATAACTTCATAGTGCCACATTATGTCGCATCATACGCTGAAGCTGCTTTCATACTTTTTTTCCGCAACTCCCCTTGGGGCACTTTTGTACGCACTTTTCATTTACAACAGTCTCAACATACAGTGGTTCGTCCAAGGACCCTCCTTGTGTGCTTCTATGCTCTTAGGATAATGCGAAATTATATAAAATGCGCTTTTACTAAGCTTCAAATGCTCCTGTGTATGTGTACTACACGGTTATGTGTCCTGAGGGATAAGTGAGGAGCACTTGGCAGAACGCTTAAGTATTTTCACTTTTCTACACACTAACGGTAACTGTAAATTTATTATTATTTTGCTAAACTGAGTGCTCAGTAAACTGTGTGCTCGGAGAATTACTCATACGCAAAGGTGTTCAGGTGGATTTCGAGTGAGGGATCCGAAGCGATGTAATCTGCATATATTCGAGTTTAGATAAACATATATAGATATTACTCTCCGAAGCTTGGTTTGATTTCGTTTTTAATTTAAATCTTTTTTTTTTTAAATTAAATCATGTACATGGTGAGCATTATTATCTTAGATTTTTTGTTATTTTTCGGCTAGTTTCATTAGTTCATCAATGCGGAATTTCTGTAGTTATTGGCGAAGAATTTAGCTAGGGACACTTCGGTATTCCAATTTTTACCATCAAGAGGGTTTTGCAGAGAGAAAAACAAATGGTAGTCAGATAATGCTAGATCTGGCCAATAGTGCATCAAAACTTCCCCACCAGGTTTAAAAAAATTTTATATCAAAAAATCGTTTCTTCGATATATACTAATATTCAAATCAAAAATCTTTTCACACGAAAGAAATTTTAAAAAGCGTTTAACTTTCTACTACATGTTAATTTGACACAACCGGATTAGTGTTGCCCTCAATACGAGTTACAAAAGCCGGGAACACTTTTTAAAAAACAAAATATTAATATTTCAACTCAATTAGGCATGAGGGAATGAGGTAATCTGGTGACAGATATCCAGACCACACTTAGAGTATGGATGACTCCAGCCTGCTGAATGACTGTGAATTTGAAACATCAAGAGATGGAAAACATGAAACCCTAATCGACGACGGTATGTAAAGGGTGTTTTTTTATAGAGTTATAGAACTTTAAGTTGCAATAAAACAACGATGGATTATTCGATTGACATGAATTTTATTTATCCGAAAGATAATCTTGTGGCGTTACATTTTAAATATGATTTATGGCATATGACCGCCACGGCTGGCGCAGATGTAGACCAATCTGGACGTCCGATTTTCGATGACTTTTTCCAACATTTGTGGCCGTATATCGGCAATAACACGGCGAATGTTGTCTTCCAAATGGTCAAGCGTTTGTGGCTTATCCGCCTAGACCAATGACTTTACATATCCCCACAGAAAGTAGTCTAGCGGTGTTAAATCACAAGATCTTGGAGGCCAATTCACAGGTCCAAAACATGAAATTAGGCGGTCACCAAACGTGTCTTTCAATAAATCTATTGTGGCACGAGCTGTGTGACATGCTGCGCCGTCTTGTTGAAACCACATCTCCTGGCCATCATGGTTATTCAATTCAGGAATGAAAAAGTTAGTAATCATGGCTCTATACCGATCACCATTGACTGTAACGTTCTGGCATCCATCGTTTTTGAAAGAGTACGGACCAATGATTCCACCAGCCCATAAAGCGCACCAAACAGTCAGTTTTTCTGGATGTAACGGTGTTTCAACATACACTTGAGGATTACCTTCACTCCAAATGCGGCAGTTTTGTTTGTTGACGTAGCCAATCAACCAGAAGTGCGCTTCATCGCTAAACATCGCTAAAATACAAGTAGTGCGCGATACGTTTTCCGCACAGAACCATTATTTTCGAAATAAAATTGCACTATTTGCAAGTGTTATTCAGGCGTGAGTCTATTCACGATGAATTGCCAAACCAAACTGAGAATAATCACTTGACAGCTGTTAAATCGATCGCCATCTTGAAAAGTAATGCCAACTTAAAGTTCTATACCTCTATAAAAAAACACCCTTTATGTACCCTCACCCGACTATGCTGATGTTCGAATAGGGAATGCCAGCTTAAAAAATTACAAAGCGGCGATAATCGATGGCTTATTGGCTTCTTTGCAGATTGTGGTCGGACAAAAGCATGTCTACGTGAAAAATTAAAGCCCACTTTCAACAAACTTATTGCAGTTTATCAGTGTAGCTTTAGGTCTGGTAAAACCATCAATGACCAGATATTCCCCATACGACAAATCTTTGTTAAGACCCCAGCCAAAATAATCGACATCCATCAACTTTTCATCGATTTCTAAGCTGCCTTTGACAGAACGATAAGGAATTGCCTCTACGCCGCTAAATCTGAATTTAATATTCCGGCCATGTGAATCAGAAAGAATCTCTCCGGATGCCAAAGACATTGATATCATGAGTCTGGTAGACGAAATATCTCATGCCATCAAATAAAGAGTCATCGCGTTCACGACTTGGCTTCCATGACACTGCTGGCAGTGAAAACTTTGAAGTTGTAGATAATTTCGTCTATCTAGGAACCAGCATTAACAACACCAGCAATGTCAGCCTTGAAATCCAACGCAGATTCACTCTTGCCAAGAGGTGCTACTTTGGACTGAATGGGCAATTGAAAAGTAAAGTCCCCTCTCGACGAACCAAAACCAAACTCTACAAGTCGCTTATCATTCTTGTCCTGATATATGATGCAGAGACATGGACGGTATTCGACGTCCGAGGAGTAAGCTTTGGAACCATAGAGAGAAAAGTTTTGCGGAAGATTTGTGGTACTTTGTATTAAAATAGTTCAGCGAATCAAGAAACGCTGACAAGGTCACGTCTTCCGAATGGATGAAAGCTCTCTAGCTTTGAAATATTCCAACTGTCTTCAAACACCGAAGAGTAGGAATAAATGAAGTGTTTCTGTTGATTTTGATACAATCGCGTAAGTGGTGCCAACTCCCAAAGAAGAATAAGAATGAGAATCTTCCATCTGGTTATAGTTAAGACTTTGATGACAACCTCATCGGTTTCCAAATAGTAATATGTCGAACTTTGTAACCTGCCAAAGCTAAAGTATTTTCTTTATGTTAATATGAACTTCATATTGTAGCTTGCACTGCAGCCCTTCGGCTTTTGCAATTCCCAGATCATATTTTTTAATCGAAAATCTGCGCTTTCAAAAGAGATAAATAGCCTAAACCAGCCCCAAATTTTTAACTTTTGGAGACGAAATTACAAAAAATTCATCTTTCCTTGTTAAGACGCTCTTAGGGGGTCACTGTAACCTGTTTACAGACAGACAGATGAGCGCCAAAGTTGTAATGATTATATATAAATCTGATATCCCAGTTTTGGGATTAGTTCATCAGTTTCTACAAAGGAACCAAGTATTCGCTCTCAGTAGATCAGTGGGATTCATCCATATAAATATGGTAATACGGATTTTCAAAAATTCGTATCATCTGCGCATACGAAGCTTCAATAATTGCCTTATAATTATTAAAGCTTCGCATGGGCAGATGATGAACGCGCTCATGATGAAATCGAGGAACTCGTCTGTAGGATGAACGAAAAATCTAAGAGATTAATGTCCCCTTCTGCCTAACGAACTATAGTGAGATCAAGCAGAAGACTGCGGCTTCACCAAGCCACTAACATCAACAAGTAAACTTGTATCTTAATGTGGTAGTCATACAGTATGGGAAGCAAAAACCCCGCATAACGGTTAGGTTGGCAACTTAGCGACTTGAAGTTCGTGAGTCCATGTCCGTGACTGAGGACATCCAAATCAAGAGTCCGTGGAAATGGCTTCATTTTAAACCTGATAGCTAAAAAAAATATTGCAGCGGGACCTTTGTCACGGAAAAACAGTGCTGTCAGGAAGAAAGATTCCATTCCTCTATTCCAAATACAACAACGGCATTGAAGATCAGATTTGATTTGCTGACTTGACTATATGTGCACCAATAGGGCAAGGACCAGTCAGAGCTTTCATCCAGATGAAGTGACAGGTATGACTTAAAAACCGTCTGTTGAGGAACAGGCTAAAGTGGCCATAGATATATCCATCCGTCTCCTGTAAGGTGATATCCACTCAAGGGTATTTATTACTTGGAGCTCATAAACTTTGCAGCTACCACTGATGCTGCTGTAACCAACTTTATTGCGAAATAACTCGGTAGTATAGACTAGGACGAAAGGCAAACTTTAGCTAGTTTTGAGGGCTTATGATGCTCATACAAGGCCAGAAGAGTCACCTTGCTTCCAGAATAAAACACAATGGAATAAATACCTACCTGAAGCAGTTCAACTACCGCTTCCTTAATAGTCTCTCCGAGATACACGATTTTTCTTAGTTCTTAGAAATATAATAATTTGAAATTAAAATAAGAGACTTTCCTAACATGTTCACATCCCCAAAGAATAACGAATAAAGGAACCTATAGAGCAATCGAATGAAATTTCTTCAGGAATTCTAATATGATAATGCACTGGTCTGCGCATGGGATCACTTCCAGCGTAAGCACCGTCCCTGCGACAACAGCAATGAAGTGCGCAGATTTTTAAACTCACAAAAGAAAAGATCGCCTGTCATTAAACAGCAAAACGCGAAAACAGCAGTGTCAGTCAGCGACACTTTAGGTGAACGCGCGAATGGCTCTCACCCAAATAACAACCACAGCAAGCGACAACAATAACAAGCAAAACAAAGTGACAATTTTATTTGACAGCCAACACTAACATAGAGAATGGCATATAAGAATGACGGCAAGAAAGGTTCTTTCCACCAGCAACAGTCACACGAAGGAGAAATAAGAAGCCAGTCGAGTCAAGCAGCAGCAGCAGCAGCAGCTTTCTTTGTGTCACCTCTTGTTTTATTCATATTTCGTTTTTATATTAATTTTCACCAAAATTGGCAAAAGTGGAATGTTCAGTGTCAGTAAAAGCTTGTTGTTGTTTTTTCAGTAGCTCTCGCTGTTGCAAGCCAAAGGTATGCACGCAGTGGTTGATCAACGGCAAGCCAAGCGGCAATTGGGCTTACATTTCAATGCCTTTTTTGTTGCAAGTTATTGTTTTTCCTTTGTTTTCGTTCCAATTTTTTGCTTGGTTACTGTTGTTGTTGTTGCCTTTATTTAAACAATAACATGGTCACAGTTGAACATCAACCACCTCTGTGGCGGCCATCAGCAGTTGACCATTCGATGCGCGTTGCAGCAAGCGTTGCGTCGAAGAACTGAGTGAGTGAGTGAGTGAGTGGTGAGTGAATGAGTAAGTGAAAAGTGTCACAGCTCTGGACGGACGGACGAACGCAGGCAGGCCGGCTTAGCTGTTTGCTGGTGCAACATGACACGCTGAGGTGTTGTCATTGGCTGTCAATTTTGATTGGCGTTGGTTGTTTGACTTTTTCTTCAACACTCGCTGCTTTGGCTGCATTTTAACCTTTCTTTATTCTTTCTTCATTCGTCACACATTTACAATCTCTTTTCATCGCTTGCACTTTGTGATTGTTGCTATTGTATTGTTGTTGGTGATAACAATATGCCGCTGGTCGTCAAAGCTTACGCTATAAAGTGGTGGTCGCATTATGGTCACACGCTCGCAAGTTGTAACTTTGGTTGGCTTGGTGTTGCTCACTTATTCATTCACTCACTCACAACTTCTTGTGTTTATATACCTACATACATACATACATGACGGCACTAGCTATATCAGAGTTGTCTGACAACTGTCACTAATGACACTTGGAGACATTAAATTTCTACTTTTTCTTTGTACACAAAATTTCAAAGCTGATTATGGCTGAAGGCAGTGATTACGAGTTGAGCTCTTCTTCACTTCGTTGCCTATTAGGTGCTTGTATGTCCATATAAATGCATATGTACATTTAATTATAATGATACATATATTGATATTATTCATAAGGCATTTAATACATTTAATTTTTTAATTTTTTTATTTTATTTTTTTTTTTTTGGTTTCAATTGCACCAGAAATTTTTTGTAGAGAGCTTAATATATAAATAACTCAGAAATAACTTAAAATCCACACATTCTACATATATATACACAAAAGCCTACCCTACAATAGACGAAGGATTTTGAAGCTAAAAGGGATATAAAAGTTCAGGAATATAGGAACTGGTGCAGTGGCCGGTAGCTTCTGCTGCACCTCAGCATCAGAAAATATCCAGTATCTCCTTCCTTTCTAATAGAAATAAGATCAGGCATTTAGAAGCGGCTAAGACCTACTCCATCTCCTTTACCTTTGAAGCACAAAGATGGACGAGTGCAACCAATCGAAAATGAACCTATAATTTTGTTATTTTTGTACAGGGATACGCTATTACAATTTCCAGGCTTGAGTACGTGAATTCTGTATGCATCACACCCCAATCAATACCTTGCCACCACAATGATGTTGCTTTCTGCCACAACAACTCTTTAGGTTTGTGAGTGAGTTAAAAAAATTTTCTTTCAAAATCTCATTATAATTTGTTTAACATTTTCTCTGCTAGCTCGAGAGGAATTTTGAACGAGCTGATTTTGTGCCTATTAAGATTATTTTAGCCGAACGTTTTTAGAAATTGAAAGTGATATCAAAAAAGCTCGACGAAAGTGAAAAAAGATCGCTCTTCACCTGACCCTTCCAACGTAGTGGACTCTTTCCTCTTCAGCTCCTTCTACCAATAGTACTCCATCGAATGCCTTCAAAGCTGGAGTGCCTGTTGGCAATAGTGATTCTGCGTTGGACTTCAAGACGGCATACGTCAGCAGTTGTATACTTTTGTAAAACACTGTACCTTGTCTATCTCGTAATATTTTCTCTAGCATTTAAATTGAGCAAATCATACGACAAAGAGCCATCCTGACTGAAACCTCGCTTGCTATCGAACGGCTCGGAGAGGTATTTCCCAATTCTAACTGCGCTTCTGGATAATAGGTCTGTTAACATAGCCGATATAAAATTCAGACATGGCTGCGTAGAGTCAGATTGTTATTCTATGCCAACGAAGGCAGCTTTAAAGCCATTGACAAGGTGCTGTGTATCGATTCTTTCCTCTCCGGTCTTCTCCAAGACTTGGCGCATGGTGAATATCTGGTCAATTGTGGATTTGCCTGGTCTAAAGCAATACTAATAAGGTTCGGCGGATCTTGCAGCATAGTCGGGTGATGGAACGTCTATACCATCGTCATCGATTGGGGTTTCGGCTTCGCCATATCCGATGCCAATGAGCAGCCTGGAGAAGTATTACCACCATACACCAAATATGCTCTGGTTATCTATCGCTATATAATTATGATGTGGTCTCGAAACCTTGCGAGGTAGGCAATCTGATTTATGTCCATTGCAATTCGACTTTCATCATAGTGCCAGCTCTTTTCTTTTTCTGGCACTGTTAAAAACCAATTGTTTGTGTAGTGTGGAAGCGTAGGGAGTCTGAATGTAGAAGAGCCAGTTTCCTTGCCAATAATTGCTAGGTTGCGGACTACTGCGTTAAGCGTCGTACGCTAACAGCTTTTGAGGTCTCTGCAGTTGCGTCTTTGGTATTTACTTAGTAAATGGTTTCTGTTAGTCTTTTTCGTTGATTAGCCTTAGTGTTACGGGTAAGTGTTACTGCTGAGGGCCTTTCAAGTAAAGGGAAGTTACTTTGAGACCAAAGTAGTGTTCACCAATTCTTAATTTATTACACACCAAGCTCATTTTCTAATAGTTAGAATAATTATATAAATAATTATATTTTATAAACAAATTGTTTTTGTTGTACTGTTCGAGTTTTTCGGTTCTCCATGTATAGTTCTAGAATTGAACCCGAGAAAACCAATATTTTTCCAAAGGATTACTAACAATGTTGTATTTATAGTCCAGGGGTGATGGGGCAGGTCATGCCAATCTATGTATATTTGTGTATTCTGTGGTAGGTAATGTCATGCGTGTTCGCTCGTTAGCTGAGCGGTAGGTAGAAATCGGTGATTTTTGTCGTTTGATTTATTATTTGTTTTTGCTTGTTCATTGTTACGTGTTTGGTAGCTGTACCTGCTGGCCTGTGCTGTTTTTTTAAATTAGTTTTAAGGGTTCAAATATTTCGTCAGAGTTCATGTTAGTTTGTTCGTTGATGATCCTACCGTCAAATGTTTTTAACTTGTATATCTCCATGTTCTCAAGTACATTGAGCCGCCGACCCTTCCTTTGTACGTGAAGTACTCGAGCCGTTGTTTTGATGCTAGCTGAGGTGCAGTTGTTCTCGAACATGTGATTCGCCAAGTTAGATTCTGGTGTGATGGTGGATTTTTGTATTTTTTTGTTGTAGTCCCTGATATGTTCTCGGAATCTTGTGATTATTTTTCGTCCTGTTTGTCCTATGTAGCTGTATTGGCATTCGCAAGTAAGCTTATACACTCCGTGTCTGCTAAATGGGTCATCAGAATTTGTGTCGGTTCTTAGTTATTGTCCTACGTTGTTCGATGTTCTGAAACTAACAACTTACTCTAGATCGATCATTAGGGTTAAGTGTAAATAGTGGCTTGCTTGTGTCAGAGTTACAATTTTTGTGGAATGGTAGGACCCATGGTAAATTTATTCGGCCTCTCTTACTTAGAAGCACTTTTTTAGCCTTTAAGCTTTATTACAGTGGAAAGGTTACGAAAAGTGATTTTGCGATTTCTAAGTCTTCTTTTATAATATCGGTCAAGAGTGATCTGAAAGCCTTTCCTCAGTAACTAATTTAATTAAACTTTGTAAGAATTTGAGCCACATATTTATGTATTAACATCAAAATTCAATTTAAATGATTTAATTGAACTATTTTTATAAAGAAATTTTCCTATAAAATTTTATTATTTTCATAAAATCATAAAATATCTTAAGGGGCTCATATCCAAGAAAAATGTATATAAATTTTATGAGAATTTCACCCACACATCATACGATCATATATATGTATATGTATGTTTCAATATTTTATACATTTTTGTTGCTTCTCTGCGAAATATAATTTTTTTCCTTCCTTTTCTCTCGGCCAGTTGCACATACACATACACTCACGCACGAACAAACACACATGCATGCTGCACATATGACTTGCGGGTATTTAGTTTATTTGGAAATTGAAATATTTAAATCGTGTAATTTGAAACTGTCAAAAGAAGAAATTCAAATTCTGTTCCAATTAAATTAATTTGCCTCGAGTGAGTGTCGATTTGACTTCACGGCATCTTGACGTATGTATGCACAACGAATGTGCAAACAAACCTACACACACATATACTTATATATGCGAGTAAGAGTAAAGCAATGTTGATAAATATGTATATATGTCCATATGTATACGTAGTAGATGCTGGAGAACTTTAGTTTCGGGCGCGCGCATTGCCAAAGAGACTTGGCCAATCGTGCATCTGTTCGAATTTAATCATTCCTCGCGCTGCCCATGCTGACATTTACATACACACATACATACATACACGCATCACAATACATACCTGTGTGTGTCCTTTCATTTGTTTGCCCAACTTTTTGGGTGTCAACACCGCGTGACAGCTGAACGAGCTATGCGCAGCGTCTGCTTGTCAACGCCACTGCAGTCAAGCAACGCGCTGGAAGTTGCAACGCCGCGAGTTGTGTGCGCTCACTTTTCTTTACTTTCCTTTTTCATTCTGTGTCATTGGGGAATTCTCATTAGATTTTTTTTTCGTTCTATTCGCTGCCTTTTCCTTGCTCTATTTATACTTACATGCTGCAATTGTGTGTACAAATGTATATATGTGTGTATGCACAATCGTTTATGGTAAATTGATCGTTGCAATTAATTAAAGTTGATGCATATTTTCATTATTTGTGTGCGATAAATAATACGCCAAAGTATTTGGGGCAAATATCATGAGAATTTCTAAGAATATCAGTTTATTTCCTAAATGGAGAGGAGGTATCTCCCCTTGGTATTGCGCTAATGAATAAATAATGTGTTAAGCTTTTGGGTATTTTTTCGAAATTTTTTACTTTCTGTTGAACTAAGCATATGAGTTTATGAGAGTTCAAGAAGTGTATTAATAGATTTTTTGAAACGCAACAACCAGCTATGTTTGGAGAATTTGGAATTTTGAGAAAAAAATTATCATAGATATTTAGAATCGAACAAAATTTTATTTTATTTTTTTTACTTTTTAATTTTAGAAAAGCTAAATTATCAAAATAATAATATTTGAATACAAAACGACAAAAAAAAATCAGAATTTACAAGTAAAAGATTAAAAAAGGTCAAAAGTTTACAGAACTTCATTTAATAAGTTATTAAAAATTTCATTTTTTTCGCTGAAAATTACTAAATAAAACTTATAAAAATTACTTATGAAAATATTTGGTCAGATAGAATAGCCTATGTAAAGGAAGAATATAGCGCGTGTTTTTTTATAGAGGTATAGAACTTCAAGTTGGCATTACTTTTCAAGATGGCGACCGCTTTAACAGCTGTCAAGTGATTTATACTCAGTTTGGTTTGGCAATTCATCATGAATAGACTCACGCCTGAACAACGCTTGCAAATAGTGCAATTTTATTTCGAAAATAATGGTTCTGTGCGGAAAACGTATCGCGCACTACGTCCGCTTTATCGTCGTCTAGCGATGAGGCGCACTTCTGGTTGAATGGCTACGTCAGCAAACAAAACTGACGCATTTGGAGTGAAGGTAATCCTCAAGTGTATGTTGAAACACCGTTACATCCAGAAAAACTGACTGTTTGGTGCGCTTTATTGGCTGGTGGAATCATTGGTCCGTACTTTTTCAAAAACGATGGTGGCCAGAACGTTACAGTCAATGGTGATCGGTATAGAGCCATGATTACTAACTTTTTCATTCCTGAATTGAATAACCATGATGTCCAGGAGATGTGGTTTCAACAAGATGGCGCAACATGTCACACAGCTCGTGCCACAATAGATTTATTGAAAGACACTTTTGGTGACCGCCTAATTTCACGTTTTGGACCTGTGAATTGGCCTCCAAGATCTTGTGATTTAACACCGCTATACTACTTTCTGTGGGGCTATGTAAAGTCATTGATCTATGCCACACATTGGATAAGCCACAAACGCTTGACCATTTGGAAGACAACATTCGCCGTGTTGTTGCCGATATACGGCCACAAATGTTGGAAAAAGTCGTCGAAAATTGGATGTCCAGATTGGACTACATCCGTGCCAGCCGTGGCAGTCTTTTGCCAGAAATCATATTTAAAATGTAATGCCACAAGATTATCTTTCGGATAAATAAAATTCATGTCAATCGAATAATCCATCGTTGTTTTATTGCAACTTAAAGTTCTATACCTCTATAAAAAAAACACCCTTTACAAGGAAATATAGAATTGCTTCATATGCTTACAAAATTGCTTCATATGCTTGAAAAAAAATGGGACCACAGACCATATATCATTTTTAGGAGCAAGCTAGACAGTGTTCAACGGTGAGCAGTTGTGCTTATAACAGAATCTTTTGTTTCGACTACCACGGAACAGCAGTATTTCTTCACTTCTAAATTTTCTCCAACTAGACGTCAGGCGAGCAAATTCGAGGCGAGCTACAACACTATTAGACCTAGTGCCGAAGGGACGAAGAATAGAACACAACCAAATAATATCTTCCTTACAGACTTTGGAAGATGTGAACTAGACTTGTTCTGGTTTGAAAGAACCCCGAGAGGAATAAATGACAAAACTAGATCAAGGAACAATAGCCATCTGTACAGAAGCCATAAAACTCAATGACAAGATCGACAGTCAACTTGAGCATGAGACTACCGGACCGCTGCAGCATCTACAACATAGAACGATCGAAAGGCTGATTAAATATGTGATTATTAGCCAGTCAATTGCTATAAATTAGAGTTCTAGATAGTCGTTCATTGCTCATTTTCTCAGCAGAAAAATAAATTCATATTTTTTTTTTTGTAAAAATTTCTGTAACCTTTCATTAAAGGCGAATTCATATAGGAAAGAGCACGAGAAAAAAGTCAAGAAAGCCATATTCGTTAGCTTTAAGAGGCATGTGGCACCATCTTGTTAGAACCACATTTTGTCCAAGTCGAAAAAAGTGAGTTATCATTGACTTGACTTGACTTTTTTCTAGACTTTTTTCTAGACTCTGAATTGACCCTGACAGTCTCGCCGTTATCGTTTTCAAGGAAGTAAGGCTCGATCACATCCCTGGACGAAAGAGCGCTTCAGACAGTAAATTCTTATTTTTTTTGTGTAATGACCTCTATTCAACTATTTCATTATCCTCGAGCCCCAAATACGACAATTTTTCTTATTTACATATCCACCGAGTGAGAAATTTGTCTCGCCGCTGAAGAAAATTTTGTTGGAAAAATCGCGATTCACTGCCTGTTGTTCAAGCATGCAATTGACTTTACTACGACGTTGTGAATGGTCAGCTGGCTTCAGTTTTTGTATGAGCTGGACTTTATATGGATGAAGGTGTAATTCCTAGTGCAAAATATGCCGTCATAAAGTCCGAATTTTTGAGCAAGTCTACACTTTCATTTACAGCAGTGGAACGAGCAAAGCGATGATGCGCAGGCCTTAGAATATCTGTAACCGATCCAGTCTCTTCAACGTTTTAATCACCATATTTGTAGTAGGTTTCAATTACTTAAGTTCCATTGCTGTTGTTAAGCAATTCAATTTCATAAATGTCTGACTATTAACTAAAACGATTCATGCTGAGTTTGACGGTTAAGTTTAACAGATGTCAAAATTCAGCCCTTCACTTTCGAAGCCACGAAATTGATAACCCTTTACAGCAATTCCCGCGAATTTTGTTTTTGATTTTGAGTAGTTATTGTAAAAATTATGAGAAACTCTCTGTTCTGTTATTTTTTCGCACAAAGCACATTTAAATAATCACAATTCTCAAGATTTTTGCATTTAACAATAAAAAAAATCAAATTCCAGCAAACAAAAATCAACTGAAAAATAGTTTTAAAAATCTCATTGACCATATTTTGTTTTTGGGAAAAGTGAAAAAATTACAACAACAGTCTGAACGGTAGAAGTTATAGCCAATTTAATTTGTAGAAAAAGGTGCTGAGAAAAAAGTTAAAGTTTTTGTCGAAATGCTCGAGGCGAATTTATAGGAGGTGAATTTGCCTCATCATATGTTCGCTCGTTCTTCCTTCCATTTCACCAGATTCCAAAAAAAAAATCGAATTTTGACATTTCGATCGCACGATTACACAAACAAAATACGTAAAATGACATTCTTACTACTAAAGTGTGTGAGTTTGTCTTGCAACAATTTTCCAGCAATGAGCAACGAATAAATGTGCGAGTTCTCGTTCAGCTCGAACTGCTCGAAAATAATTGAGGAAAATCTTGGGTTTCTTGAAAAATATGCAGGTATAAATCTATGCACAGCAAGGCATGTGCTAAACCTAGACTTACAAAGAGGGCCAATAGCAAATGGCATAGTGTGTAACAGACAAGGCAGACGTGGCCAGCGCCAAACCCAAAAAGGTCATGAAATATATTTATTCCCGACCGTTTCTCTATCAGTATCATAGCATAATAACATGACATGTTTCTCAAATGTTTTTCCCCACCTGCATGCGTGAGTTTTTCGAACAACTTCACTGCCATTGTCCAGCACGAATCACCACTTTCCTGGAAAATTTTATTTCGACGATCTCTCTGAGTTAACCGCAGCAAGTATTCAAAATCTCACAGCATTTATTGGACCCACCAAATGGTTCGCGCACTTGAGAAGGTGATTGGAACCTTAAAGTGGTATCCCAAGAAAGAAATATCGAAATGAAAATTGCAAGAGTTGTTGCGACGAGTCAGATGACAATGTGAGAGGTTGATAGCGGATATGAAGGAAGGTGCTCAATATGCGGATATCTAGAGCTCTACTTAATGGGTTTCAACATTTTGGGTCCAAACTGATTTTGCCATTAAAAAAGGAAATGTTAACTCGACCCGCTCTTCCTACGCTGAAGAGGTTGTTTGAAACTTGACTTTGAGATAGAGCGTCCCGAAGAACGCTACGTTTGTAGATATGCATTTTCTGTTCATATGAATTTGGCATCAGTCTTCATGATCCCAAAAAAAAAAAATTCCCACCATTTATTCTATCTAAAGAGGTTAAATACCGCTGTGGCTCAACAGATCTCAAAAATTTCCTAACCTGGCTAACAGGGAAATATTTCCACTTTCGGAGCGTTTGTTTTTGTTCAAAGGCTTAATGCAACTGCGTTAAATATTAATGTTATTCATGACATTTATGACATACTAGTATTCTCTGTTTGTCATTATAAAATTGTCACAAATACATACAATCAACCGACTACAGCAGAGCGTAGCTGCGCAAGCGTAAAAATAACTACTCGCCACAACGTTGACCGCATTGAGTGGAAACATCAGATCATCAACAAACACTGACCGAACGTTGAAGCTTATCTGAGTAATGATATTCAAAAATCTACAAGTTACTTGGAAGCAAATGAAGCGCAAACAACACGATGATAATTTTTTATGCTTGCGAAAAATGCAAAAAGAAGACAAAAAGAGCAGGGAAAAGAGCGAAAAAAAATCGAATGGCAAATGATGATAGGAAATGAAAAAAATTTATGGCAATTTAAAACAATAAAAAGCGCAAAAAAAGCATAGAAAAACCCAGCAAAGGCGCGTAGAGATCTGGCAGCTGTGGACGCACACAGGTTCGTTGAAGCGCGAGTGGCCACGGCTGGCCTAAAAGTCAGTGTCCTTGATGTGGCGCAAAAGATGAGTGTTGTGTACACTTTGTATTGTTTTTAATCTCTGTCTTTGTTGTTGTTTTTTTGTTATTTTAATGTTAGTGATTTCTATGCTGAGCTTTTTATTAATTTTTTTTTTTGGCCTGCCGTATGATGTTGCTGCTCTTGTCGTTGTTGATTGCATTTGGCTGATGTTGATGTGACGCTGATGATGACTGCAGTGATTTTTATAAACAACTACAACATCAAAACAACAACAATAATGCAAAAAAAGTGCGCAACACCGTGTGCGTTCGGCCATAAAATAAAATGTCAAGTTTATTTATCATTTGCAAGCGTTCAACATACAAACAAATATATATATATATGTATATACATTTATACAAAACCAACCACAACAAAGGAGTACAAAAAAGCTGGGCATGAAATACAAATAAGCGCGACAACACCATCAATTGCAACCAACAACAAGAGCAACTGCACTGCCCATAGTGGAGAGCACGAAAAAAGTGGAGATCACAAATATGCATAATAATGAACGCAAACATGCCACAAAACGTAGAAAAGCAGCAAGACACTGCTGAACACACAGCCCCAGTTTCAGCCTCGCAGACTCGCCAACCTTCACTACCATGCACATATATATGTATTGACCAAGTGATCTGGAGAACATGTGTACTGGCATAAATCGATCAAGATCACCACCAGCGCTTTGGACATGTTGCAAGTTCATATATTTGCATATTTTCACATATATACGTGCGTGCATGTGTGACCACAGTGATGGTGTCGCCGATGCGATATTGATGTGTTCAGTGGATCAGCCACATCATATGCGCATGAACGGAGATGAATGGATCAACGGACGATTGGTTGGCTGGCTGACTGGCTGACTGGCTGCCTGGTGTTGAGATGAATGGCTGGACACAAGCGTTGCATGCAACAGTCTTGTCTTCATTGCGCGGTTGTCGCATTGCCGCACAAGAATTTAAATATTGATTTATGCAATCAGTTAAAGCAAAGACGCAACAACAGCAACAACAAACCACAGCAAGCCAAATAAAGTAGACAAAAGATGGATGGGTGGACTGGACCGTTGGAGTGGACTGCACTCGGGCAGTGGTCAGTCAACAAAAACATAAAATCAAGTGAACTGAAGAGTAAATAGCGCAAAACATGCTAAAGTGAGCGACAACCACCAGCACCAAGCAACACCACACCAATTCAATCAATAACCATAACAACGCTAAAGGCCTGCGATCCAATGTAAGCTGGCTCAAGTAGAGAAGGGCAGTAGCCACTCTGGAGCACATAGAGCATTTTTACAAATCTTCTTATTATTTATTGTCACAAGTATAGCATTTTGCGACTCTATTTGCACAACTGCTTGCCTACAAGTGGACGTTCCGACCACCGCAACCCTAAAACTCTGTATTTGTGCTAGCAGTAGTAGCAGTGCTGTGCTCTACACCTCCCTGTCTTGCAGTCTTCCAAGATCTGCAATCCTTTTGTAGTCTTCTAACTACACTTTATTCTTCGCTTCTATCTTTTCCCCACCTAACCTCACTTTTTTTCAATTTCCTTTCTTTTTTTGTCCTTTTGCCAACTACTTACTCATGCATTTACTCAATCGTTTTGGCTTACTTGCGTCAATCTGTCAATCTGTGTTGCACTTTGTCACGACCAATTGAGCCATTCGATGAATAATTCAGCGGCATCTCTCTGGAAATTTAACTCATACAAACAAATATACGTTTGCATGCATGCACATAGCATTTTGTCTATTTGTTTATATGTAATGTTTGCCTATGTTGACTCTGTCGACTGTCCGTCCGCATCTTCAGCAATTCGCATTGGTTTCGTCGTCATCTTTGCATCAATCAATTTTGGTATTTGCAAATTTGTTTATTTATTTGTTATTTTTCAACTCATCAGTTGCGCAATTGAGATTCTTCTGCATTCTCCTTCCAATCAACTTGTTGCTAGCTGCTGCAGCTGCTGCAATTCCATTTGATTAAGCGCAATTAAAGTGTTTGGTGTCGGTATTTTTATTATTTAGCCCTAATGAATGTGGCATGTGGAGGTAGGGAATTTTCGCTGCTGAAAACAAAAGAGAATGGAGTGTTGAAAAAATATTAAATAAATATTCAGTGTTGGTGGTGATCAGCCTTGGCGCCAGGTGGGAACTAAAATTCATTGCAATGGCCGCCCTGAAGCATCAGTGTAAACCTTAATGGCTGAATTAATTTTCATTTTATGTTAAGATTATAATTAATGATAATTTGTTAAGATTCAAAAAATTTTATTGAATATTTTCCCAAACACAAATTCTTGCTGCAAGTAGAGGGGCGTAATAAGAAGGATGTCCCTTTCCATTATCTTATAAATTATATAAGGTTATTTAGCTCAACGTAAGATATCATAGACAAATCTTCAAGATAGAGAACTTTGTCAGATATCAAAGCATAGATCTGCTCAAGGAAGGGCAGCCGCATAAGGGACGAAAACCCGTTTATTTCCCCTCAACGTTGTTATAGCTTCTGCAGCATATTCCAAAACGAATCCTCTGTCTTATTGCATGTCTTCCTATCAATCACAACTCATACTTCAATTGAGATGACGAATAGATCACGTCCAGCATGCAGTGAAGAAAATATAACGGCCGTAGCTGAGAGTGTACACGAAGACCATGGAGAGTCGATTCAGCGCCAATCGCAGCAACTCGGACTGACGTATGGAATGACTTGGCACATCTTACTTCGAGATCTTAAAGTGAAAGCGTAGAAAATACGGCTTGTGCAATAGCTGAAGCCACTTGACCTTTCCAAGCGACATCGCTTCGCTTTATGTGCTCTTGAAAAGTTCCAAAAAGATCCGATGTTTTCGAGCCAAATTTTGTTCAGAGATGGGACCCATTTCTGGCTCGATGGGTATGTAAACAAACAAAATTGACTCATTTGGGACGAAGAGCAACCTGAATAGATTCAACAGCTGCCATTTCATTCAGAAAAACAACTGTTTGGTGTGGATTGTGGGCTGGTGGAATCATTGGTATATTTCTTCAAAATGATGACGGTGAGAACGTAAATGTCAATGGCGACCGTTGTCATGCCATGATAACCGACATTCTGTGCCATTTGGTTTCAAAAAGACAGCGCCACTTCCCACACATCGCATCAACTAATAGATTTATTGATAAAACACTTCGGTGAGCAGATAATTTCACGTTTTGGGTTGGTCGATTGTCCACCAATATCATGTGATATCACTCCGCTAAACTTTATCCTTTGGGGTTATGTAAAGTCTAAAATCCATGCGGACAATCCCGCTTCGAACTCCACGCGTGTTATTCGCCACCTCCCAGTCGAAACGGTCGAACGATTGGTCGAAAATTGGACTCCCTTTTACTTCCCATATATCTCTCTCGCATTTTTCTTATTTGATCGGAGACCAATCCGAATTGGTGAAAATTGTCGAAATCGGTTCAAACGTTCTTGAACTCAATAACTGTTTGGCGAAACGATTTATAAGAGGGCTGCATAATATAACATATATCAGGATTTGGCAAACACTGGTGTTGCAATTTGGCAACTGATAACATTCATAAAGTTGGACGGAAGCTATTGATGTTGTATGCAAGCTGATATTCCAAGATCAGCATGTGACCTATCGTGAGATTGCGACAATTACAGGCATTAGTGTGACCAGCATACATTCAATATTATGATTGGATCGCACATAATTTATCAAACGTTCCAGGAAAGACTCATGTCAATTTGTCGAGAGAAATGTAAAAAGAGTACGATGGCGACACTCCGATACATATCTATGACATCGTGATAGGTGACAAATCTTGGATTTATACGTTTGAGCCCGAAAGTAAACAGCGGTCGATCGTATGAGTGTTTCAACATGATCCAAACCCAACAAAAGTTGTACACGCACGAATCACTTCGAAGCAAGTTGTTGTATATTTCTTTTGGAAAACTGTAAATGTCACAACCGTTCCATTAGAAAAACGAAGAGCAGTAAATTCTGAGTACTACACACCCATTTGCTTGCCAGCTGTTTTTCCGTGAAATCTGGAAAAACTATTGTCAAAGACGAATCACTCTTTACCACGGCAAAGCGAGGTCTCATACAACTGGAACAATTGAATTTTTGAACATCGATTTGATGAGTCATCCTTCGCATAATCCAGACTTGGCACCGAATGGCTTCTTTTGATTACCGTACTTAAAAAATAATCTGAGAGGTCAACGTTTTTCGGCACCAGAAGCGACGGTTGATGTACTCAGAACGCATGTTTTGAAAATGCCTCAATCAGAGTGGCTAAAAAGCTTCGACAAACTCATGCAATAGTCTATAGATCTTAATGGAGAGTATTTTGAAAAACTATAAAACGATTTTCATATCAGATGATAGTTAAAATTCTTCTTAGTGTGCTTAGTTGTCTGTCATAGAAAACGTTAGAAAATGCAATTGAGAAGTTTAAGATAATTCGTTGAGATAGGGAACCTTAAGGATTAATAGTGATATAGGAAGTGACCAACTGTTATTTTCCTGGCCTAAAAAACAAACTTAATTGGGTTTCGGTTTAACCTACTCTGTGTGGCAAGCTGGATATGGGAAGCATAAAAATTGCGATGAGTATCAGTTCAGTTCATGAGAAAAATTAATTGTTTTATTTTAGACAAAATTACTGTTTTTGTGTGAATTAAGCATTTTAATTTACCCACTCGCCTCACAATAATTGTTTAATTTTTAAAATCCATCAAATCCCTCATCGGCAGCAACAGCTGTTTATTTTGAGGTATAAATATCTGCAAAAAAATCAACAGAAAAGTGAAAAAGTAGCCGTCCATTTGCTGCAATTGCCACAACAATAACACACTCGCTGACATGGCAACTTAACAGCTCCGCTCACACGAAGAAGGATCAGCCCCTAAAGCAGCCGTGCAAGCAGCGTTGTTGATTGTGCCACCCAGATGGTAATCAGCTTTGGCGATTAAGCCAGCTGCCGCGCGAATAATAACTCAATTACATATAAAATCTACAAGTGGAAATCGGCGCTTCGCTTTTTTTTGGCAATCCAAACACACCAGATAAGCCCCAGAGTGAGGCTTGTGAATTGAAGTGAAGTGTTTTGAATACACTAAAGCATACACTAACATACATACATACATATGTGCAATGCATATGCAGTAGGGAATCGCAGGAAGCAGTTATTAAATTGACGTGACCATGACAAGTCGGTAGATCGAGGAAGAAGAAAAAGATGCAGGGAAGAGTAAAAAATGCGCTTAAAGTAAATAAAAATGGAAATAAAAAATTAAGAAAATAAATAATCAAGTTTTTCTGAATAGTTGCTTGCCGGCAGCTGTTAGTGTGGCTGGTTGTGGTTGAGCAGCTTCTTTCTCCTGTGTGTTTGTACGTAAGTTTGTGTGTATTGTCGCTTTATTTACTTACCTCGACGTATATTTGCATTGAGTGGGCCTTAATGAATTTGCGCTTGCGGCGCTGAGCTTAACAAGTTTCTTGGCGCTTGCAAACAACAAAATTCAATTTTTTTGTGTAATTTGTTTTTTTTTTAAATTATTATGCAATGCAGCTAGCAGAAGCAGGTAAATTGTTGCAGTGCGATCAGAACTGAATTTAAGAAAAGAAGAGAAGACTTCTGTGCGCGTGGACAGGGGCGTACACGTAAATTTTCTTGCTTTATTTGTGAACATAAATTTTTTATTTGTACACCTGAGCCTGCATAGACCCTTGGGTGTACTAGCTGGATTATCCTGCTTTTGGGCATGCCGTTGCAAGGCTATACTCAACTCCCACTCTTGCAACTTCAGCGCGCCCTGAAAACGAGAGCAATTCTTTTGTGAGATATGGTAACCAGTCCTAGTGGAGCCTTGGATTACAGCTAAAAGAGAGGGGGCTTTAGTGCAACCAGCACGAAATATATGGATTAAGAGTTTTTTGCTCACCATAGCAGCGGCTGTGAGCGAACGTCGATCTTGAGGCAATTGAGCCCTAAATCCGTACCTACTCAGGCAGTGATCTAGTGCGCTGAACTTGTGGTCCACCACTTTAGAAACTAGTCCATTGAAAAAAAGACGAAACCACCCATCCCCCTCCCCCCTTATGTCGATAACAATTGTACTAAGAACTATGATTTGAGGGCAAGTAGTTCGAATGTCCGAGTTCGTAATTGGGAAAGACTGATATTACTACCGTTAAGAAAAAGCGACAGACGAGAGAAGAGCGGAGGAGGCTAGGTCCTTGTGACTTTTGTTATAGTTATCATATAAAAAACTCGATACGATACACTCCGAGTTCAACTTGCCAACATTTCACGGACAAAAGAAACTGACGATGTGAACAAAGTTGTTTTCTACGCACTTGAAGCACTGTTCTTACCAAGATGTCAAAATCGTGCGATTTCAATATCAGAAAGGAGCAAAGCACTTATCTTGGGCGACTAAATTCTTTGCGAGTATTTCGCTCACTGAGAGTACTCATCAACACTTCGGTAGAAAATAACTGTGAGGCGGATTTTCAAGCTTCCATCGTATAGCCACCAATGAAAATATTAGCTTTCTCTAAGGTCGAAAGAAAAGCTGAGACGTAGAAGAATGTCGAACCGCAGTGAAGAGAAGAAAGTAGCCTATTCGCTATGTTATGTTGCACCACGAGATATAATGAGAGTTAGAGAGAGAGAAGCAAAGGTATTTGCAAAGAAAATATAATAAAACTCGTGTAGGAACAATAAATGTGATATGTTAACCGATGCTCAGAGCTTGCCGAGCTCATGGTGGAAATGCTTAGATTGCCTACTTAACATAGCTGCAGTGATGGAGAAAACACATCAGATAGTGATCATGAACTCTCTATGTTATTGTTGTTGTTGTAGCGGAATCGAACTCCCAAACTATGGTGGACTAGCTATTCACCACATGCCACATTTTGGAAAGACAAGTGAGAAATGAATTGGTGCACATCACGTCTTCACCTATTTTAAAATGGCCCCGATAGCACGAAAAAGAACTGTCTTTACGTCACTTTTGGTAGTTCCGTAAAATTTATAAGGCTGTGAGGCTGTGAGGCCTCTCTCTTAGCCGTTCAAAACTGATTGAATATTTATATATTTGGCCTAAACAAGAACCTATTTAGTACCAATTTCTCAAGACTGGTTAAAAAAAAAGTGCAGTGAATGAGTCTGAAGGTAATACGAGTAAATGCCGATATATCGAAGAGACACCCATATATCTCAATTCCAAAGAGGCAGTCCACTTATTCCCGTCCTATTTTAATCGCTTTCGGCTAACTTTATGCCAAGAGTTTCCAACGGCTCTTCCTCGTTCATTCACTTCTCCAGCTACATTTTTTTTTTACTGCTGTGGCAAGTAGGAGAATTTGTCAGCTTAATTGAGAACCTCACAATATATATACAAGTATATACAACTTTTTTCCACCAATTGAGAAAGTTTAGTTTTAATTACGCTTACACCATTCCATTACACACTTGACTTTTTACTCAATTTTACGGTGTTCTTCTACTTCAGCTGTGGTGCCACTTGCAACACTTGCAAACATTTTGTCCACTCCTTGCAATTCACTTTACATACGCAGACAATGTTCTCTTAATTAAATCGCCATTAACAGGTACTACAGCTTAGATTAGACATTTGCAACAACAACAAAAGCAACAGTGACAATAAAAAAAACTCTACCAGACCTGTTCAGCAACCAAATTTTGTCTAGCAAATGTCGTTTAACCGCCATTACCTCTTCGTTGCAACACACATAATTTATTGCGGGCATGCGTTTTGTTGCATGCCACATGCAGTAAAATAGCTGAAACGTATACTATTCGCACACATGCAGACATATACATATATATATATATATATATTAGTGAAGTTTTGTGTGAAAGAAAAAAATGCGATTTTCCAACAGCAAAAACATGCAACTTGAATTATGTCGTTATCCTGCCTATTTGTGCGGCAACAATATATAGCAATTGGCCGTGCCTCAAGTTTCGCCGCAGCCATCGCCACTGTTGATAGTAAATGCTGCAATTAAAATGTGCATCATTCACAATTAAGCGCTGCACTTGCAGGAACTGCCAATGCCAAGTTCAAACTGTCTCACATCAACCAACCTGCAAGAACTTGCAACACTTTGCAGCATATTGAGCGCATTAAGCGCTGCGTATGCGTACATCATAATTCTGACAGCTTTATGCGCAAGTGCGGCACAAATGAGAGCTGCCGATGCTGCCGGTGATGCCTGCTGCCTCCTAACAGGGCAGGGCGGTCGTTGCAGCAGCATGCGCTTGACCACGCCCACTTAAGCGTAGTAATTGAATAGCACAGAAATATATGAGTACATTGTGTGGCAGAAGAAGCGGAAAGAGAGACGAAAAGAAAATGGAAAAGAAGAAACTCAAAAATTTATGTTATGTGGCAACCACGAAAAAAACGCTAAGCTAAGAGGGTGATTACGCGAGCGGCCAGTGTGTACTGCAAGTGGCCTCCAAGTGGCAGCCGACCGGCCAGCTGTCAGGCAGGTAGATACGTTAATATGTACGTGCTTACTGTGCAACGCTGTGTGTGGCATAAATACTGCGGAAAGGCGAGTAATGATTTCATGGCTGTACTACAGCACTCACTCTTAGTAGTAGTAGTTGTTGTTGTTTTGTTACTGCTATTATCAACATATTCGTGGTACATACATTTCATTGTTGCTGCTGCCGCACGCTGCTCATATGCTCATGGTTTATAGTTATCAGGAACTCCTAATTGTAGGTTGCCTACGCGCTTACTGCAGCATTCCCTTGCTCACCACACTGCCCGCACAGCTGTGCTTAGTGCAGCTGGCACGTATGCGGCTCATACGTAGCCAATTTCGCTAGTGGTTGCTTAGTTAGCCTATAATTTTGCGTGCCACATGCGTTGCATTTAAATTTATGTACACAGGCAATAAAGTTCATAATTTAAATTCAATCAAAAGTACAAGTTTATTTAGGCTGAATACATGAAGACTATGTGCGCTACGACAAAACGCTCATGTACTTATTATTATTATAATCAATATTTATTTACTTATATATTTTCATTAAATATTTCTTATCGTGTCTTCCTTGGCCTTGAACTTGGCAAAAAAAAAAAAAAAATCTGGGAAGTTACTACTACCTCTTAAGAGAAAGAGAGTAAGTCATTTTTCTTTAACTAGAACGGAAAAAGTGCAAAAAATCGTTTAATTTTTACTCAGAAAGAATTATTTCTCTTGAGTTGTACTCAAAAACAAATTAAGAAAATCCATTTCGAACATACACTTACATAAAACCTAGAAGGTTTAGAACTTTCAAATTGAGTAAAAAGAAATTAAAAGTAAACTCAAAGTTCGCAATTTTTCTGAAAGTGTGAAAAAAAAACCATTCAATGGTTTCGAGATAGCAGGTCTGTATTTAAAGTCTGTGAAACTTAACTGTCAATATATGCCAAAAAATTGCGCGATCATTAGAATGATGTGGGTTTTCAAATTTCCAAATTCCGTAATCACAGAAAATTAAAATTTAATGTGGAATATTTACTATCATTCCAAGGAGCATGTCTTAGCATTTATTTTTTGAAGATTATCTCTTTCAATTTTTGGCCGCGGCTACGTCTCAGATGGTCTATCCATTGAGTACGATTTTCGAAGACTCGTTCGAGCATTTTTACTGGTAGCTGGCGAATGACACGCACGATGTTTTGCTCCAAGACTTGAATCGAAGCGGGTTTGTCCGCATAGAATTTAGACTTTATATATCTACACACGAAAAAGTCTAACGGTGTGATATCACATGATCTTAGTGGCCAATCTACCGGCCCAAAACGTGAAATTATCTGCTTACCGAAGTTTTCTCTCAATAAATCTATTGATTGATGCGATGTGTGGGAAGTAGCGCCGTCTTGTTGAAACCAAATGTCGCGGAGATCACGAGCTTCAATTTCAGGCATCAAATAGTCGGTTATCGTGGCGCGATAACGGTGGCCATTGACGTTTCATCGGAGTCATTTTTGAAGAAATATGGACCGCTGATTCACCGGCCACAAACTACACCAAAACTTTGTTTTTTTTCTGGATGACAGCTCTAGAATCTCTCCAGGTTTCTTTTCGTCCCAAATGCAGAAATTTTGCTTGTTCACATACCCATTGAGCCAGAAGTGAGCCTCATCGCTGAACAAAATTTGGATCGACAACGTCGGATCTCTTTGGAACTTTTCAAGATCCCATAGAGCGAAGCGATGTCACTTGGGAAGGTCGAGCGGCTTCAGTTCTTGCACAAACTGTATTTTGTACGCTTTCAATTTAAGATATCGACGTAAAATGCGGCATGTCGTTCCATACGTCGGTCCAAGTTCGTGTACACTCTCAGCCACAGCCACTATATTTTCTTCACTGCGTGTTGGACGTGGTGTATTCGGTCGAATATTATCCAATAATGAATGCTGGCTCTCAGGATGGGTGATGGTGTTGGGAATAGTACGCTCAGTAGGCTGATTATGTTGACCATAAGTTGAGTGAAGCGCGCGAAACACATCCTCTACAGAACGTGAACGTGTTTCTTAATAAAGTTAAATGATTTGTTAACGTTGTTCAGGTCTCTCCATGATGAAAGACCAAACAATACTGAACAAAAGTAACGTGACAGCTTGGCACGGCTCACGCTTGATCTGTCAAAAAAATTCTATTGAAAAAAGTATCTCCGCTTGGATCACAATTTATATACATTTTTTTTTTTTTTTTCAAATAAGTTGGTCCCTGATACACTACCTTCCGAAAAGAAAAAATCCACTTGCATCCCGAATTTCAAGTAAATCGAACCATAAATTTAATTTTTAGGAATATATCGATGTCAGATCCACTACCCGGAAGAAAGAGTGGTACTCATCTTAATTTCGGCAAACGGCTACCAATGTGAAAATTTTTTAAGAAAAGCAGACCAAAAATACTACTTTTTCGAATGGGTCCACTTCTCGGATTTTTCTGTCGGATACTTCTTGTTTGGCCGGAAACCAATCCGAATCGATGCGGATCACCGAAATCGGAAGAGCGCGTTCTTGATTTATAAGCGTAGAAACAGACATCTCTTTCTTGTACATATATGGATTATTAAAATTAATTTTTGTGAGAAGCTAATATATTTTTTATATACACTACCAGCATATGTTGCCAACAAATAAAGAAAAATTTTGCCGCCAACCTTTACTTCCTCAAAATTCAAGTCTGTATGCCTCTTTTCTTCTTTTCTTCAAACTATAAATAATTCGCCAAAAAAAAACGACAAAAAAAAGAGCAGCAACAACTTTGCGCTTGCAACACGTGCACACAATGCAACGACAGCTTCAAGCAATATTTAAGCCAACTTTACGCTTTGCCGGTTAGGTTTCTTTTTGTGTTTTACTTCATTTTTTTCTGCCACAGCAACAAAAAAATGCGCGAAATATGCGCACAACTTGCAACTATGCACTTCAAAAACTTCAAAAACCAGCTCAATAAGCAAAACAGCAAACTTCAACTTGAAATTTAGGAGTTGCAATACAAAATTTGCTTTGCTGAATAATGATGAGCGTGTCGTTGTTGCTTTTTTTTTCTTTCAACTCGCAAAGCCAAACAAAAACTGCTGGCGGCCAAAAGTCAAGAGGCGAGCGCAAGAGACGCAACAACACTACAAATAATTGTGGCACAGCAACATGAGAGTGGCATTATTACACGCCGCGCCGCTATGTCAGCTACCTACTGCCGTCCGTGTGCTGGGTGGGTGGGTGCGAGTAGATACTTGCAAAGCGGTGACTTTTGCGAACGCAACAAGAAACGCTGGCAGCCAATTTTCTTGTGCGTAGCTTGTTAAAGCTAAAACGTTCTTCTTGTTGTTGTTATTTTGCTTGTTCATGTCGGAGTTTGTACGCTGGGCCACTGTAGGTGGGTGTTTGTTGGGGCGCGCACACTTTGCTTTTATAATAACTCGCAATTAGAAAAGTTTGCGACAAGAAAAATGCTTTTGCCAGCAAAAGTATGCTGCGGCTAGGTTTATTTGGCGGCCCGAATCGTGCTCCTTAAGAAAATTCTTCAACTCAGACTTTTCAGCGCGTAGAGGGCAGTCGCTTGCTCGAGGCGGCGGATGCGTGCGTTTTTCCTTTTTTTTTTCTTTTTTTTTTTTGTACACCAAAATGCGCATACGCGCAACAAATAATATTTGGCCGAAAACTTTGCAGACTAATTGCAAGCAATATTCAATTCAATTTCGAAAACATTGCGCGTAGATATTCGGCAGTTAAGAAAAGCTTTAGGGGGATTTTTCTTTCCAAAAGTGTTTTAGCAAAAACAAATGCAAATTGAAATTTATTGAATTAAAGAAACAACAAATGAACACAAATGCCGGGGCACGAACATGAACATAATATTCTTAAGAATAAACATTATTTCTTCAAAAATATTCATACCAAAATCTTCTACTCATATTGCGTATTAACTTAATCGGTGAAATTCCTCGCCGAATTTTCGCCAACGCGCACTTTAATGGCATTCGTCAACTTAATGCCAACAAAGCCAAACTTTTCGTGCAACGAACTCACTTTATTCAGTCATTCGTCCTCGCTCGCTCGCTCGGTCGGCTGGTTTCTGTCGTCTTCTTGTCTTCACTTCAGTCACAAGGCCATTGCCATTGCCACGGCTGACCTCGCCACATTTACCATAACCAAAACCTTCTCGTGCTGCTGCTGCTGTTGTCGCTACAGCAAGCAACATTGAGGCATCAACGGAAGCGGATGTGCCTAATATGTTCATTTGTACCTACATTGTGTTCTGATTTTGAGTAATTACGCTGCGTCATTCGCATAAGGGTTGCCAGATGTACCATGTGATGAAATCAATAAAGATAAAGGCTACAGGCTAATACAACAACATCTACATCAGTTAGCCTACAGTCAACCCTAATCAGAAGTATGGATACAAATTTTTAGGAACGGAAACCATCACTAGGCACTTCGTTGGAAAGGAAAGCTTCCTTGGGAACAAAAGCGCACATGTTTTTTTTTTTGGGTCAACATTTTTTTATGCTACAATATTGCTACCAAGGTACCTGCGATAATGGACGTTGCCTGCTTCTGGTGTAAAATGAGAAAGTAAAAGATACTTCCTTTCTATACGCTTTGGGATAACTCTTCCAAGCATTTAAAGCGCCACGAGATGGGTGCTGCTTCGAATTTTTTCCTTGCCGAGATTTGGAAACAGAACTAACTCAGCCTTCTGGCTCTCCGGAAAAACCACATATTACGGCACGCAGAAGGACTAAAGTGAAGCAACTCAGAGCAAATACCATCAATCAAGAACTTCATTATGAGCTTCAAGTATTTCAGAGTAACTATGAATCAGACCTAGGGGGGTTTTTTATTGTCTTAGACCAATTCCGGGATCGTAATGACTGTCTCTTTTCTTTCATTAAAAATGCCCTTTAGGTAGATAACTTCAAACCCTTAAATACACCTAGCTAACTGAGGGTGCTACATTCGGGTACGACTGATGTTGTATTTGAGCTGACAAAATCCGTGGAAGAATAATAAGCATTGAATAAGCCTTCGAGAAAAATTTTAAATCCTCATAGTTGTCCCAAAATAGTGGCCAGGTAATATGTATGGCATACGTTCTTTGATTGCTCTCTTTCTCACACACACTTCCCCTCTTTCTCTCTCTCTCTGTCTCTCTAACTCCACCAAAAAGTTCAACGTTGTACAATCGCACGACGAGATATTTACGGCCGGGGAATTTCTATCGCAATAAAGCCATATTAGTTCGTGTTGCGTGGCAGGTGGCTCCATCTTATTGGAACCATATTGTCCAAGTCGCGTTCTTCAATTGCAAGCCAAAAAAAAAGGTTGGCTATTATAAGACCATAACGCTCCGAATTGACAGTGACAGTCTCGCCGTTATCGTTTCCAAAGAAGTAAGGTCCAATCACATTACCGGACCAGACAGACCACCAGAAAGTGAATTTTTTTTGAATAAAATGAACTCGCTTCAAGCACGTGAGGATTTTCGAAGCACTAAATTCGACAATTTTGCTTATTTACTTATCCTCCGAGTGAGGAATGCGCCTCGTCGAGGAAATTTTTTTTGGAAAAATCACGGTTCACTGCTTGTTGTTCAAACACCCTAATGTGCCGTAGGAAAGTTCCTGCTCTTGAGAACGTCGTGAAATAGACACATTTGAGTTTTTAGCTACACCTCTACAGCAACGATATTTGAGGTGGAACGAGAAAACCGTTGATACACAGGAATTAAAATATCTGTAACCGATGCAGTCTCCTCAATTTTTTTTTAAATTTCACTTGGCCACATTCGAATCACCATTTTTGTAGAGGTTTTGACAATTTTAACGCGCTGTGGAGCTGGTAAGCTATCCAGTTAAATTTGGCAGATGTAAAAATACAGCCCTGCACTTTCCAAACCACTGAACGGATAACCCGTTATTAATAATCTTTCTGTAGTTGAGCCAAGAGCTTATATGACCTTGCAACCTTGCTTATTTACTTTTCCTTTTGGTATTTTTCAGTCCATTTTAGATCAATGGCAACCCTTTTCTATTTTGTCTATCATCTTACCACAAGAGAACTGAATAAACTAAAACTTGAACAGACAATTGCTTGCTGCTCTATGTCCGCAGTCACATACTTATATAGCTGCTACATACATACATTCACAGTGACGGACAGTCAAAAAGGATATATCAGCCATTGCGAAGGGCAAACCGAGGAGATTCTTGACTGCATTTCAATTTTCGATTTTTAATTTTCCCGCAATTTTTTTTCACAAGCTGCAGTACGGTATGACAAAACGAAAATTCGCGAAACGAGCTGAACGGACAGGCTGAGTCGCCGAAAATTTGAAGACTTCTTATGTGTCTGTGTCTAGACATTGAACTGATTTTTTACTGTTGACAATGAGCGGCCACCAGTTGGTAGGTATATTGAAACGAGTGGACAAACATACATTATCTTTATCATTGCTTATCATCGCCAAAATCAAAAGAAGTAGACACAGCAGCGGTTGCAAGGCACAAAGCAGACTGAGGGAAGCTGCCGTTGCCGAATTGCTATGCTTGCTGATCTTTTGGGAATTCAGACTAATGGTTTGATGGCTTGATTGCTTGCATTTTTTTTTTTTTTTTTTTGGTTATTTATCTTGGTATATTCACACGTTTCCCTGCACACTTTATCCCCGCTTTGTGACCGCATCTTTGTATTTGTATTCGCTTATTTACTTTGCTTCGCAGTTAGTCCTTTCTTAATTTAAAGTTAAAACAAAATTAAAATAAAAGCTAAAAAATATGTAGAACAAGTATGAATACACGCAAGTTTGTGCCGAGAATGGCGAAAATCGTGTAATGTAAAATAATAAAATCGAAAAAGAAAATGAAATCCCGCGTGGCAGCATCAGCGCTGAGGTATCGCAGCAACTCATCTTAATTGAAAATTGACTGAGCTTGAATTTCGACAGATGTGTTGTTGGCCTAAAAGGATGTTGTATTGTTTGCTCTTTGTTGTTGTTCTTGCTCTTGTTAACTGTTGAAGTTGAGTGAATATTGCGGTTGCCCTTGCTTCCTGCGCTCACCTTGCAACATATTTTATTTACATATTCATATATGTACATATATGCATGCTTATGTGTGTTTTTATGCGCTTGTGTATCGAGTCGCATCCTTTTGCATCCTTGATTGCCTCAACTTTTGTGTTTTTCTTTAATAATTTATATTTTATTTACTTTAATGTTTTTATTTTTCTTTTCGTAAATAACGCAAGCAACTTTGGTAATTCAACTTTTTTTTGTAAAAGCGAAAACAATAAGAAAAACAGTGACAGCAAATATTCGTGAATATGTTGAAAGCAACAATAACAAGGGTTAAGTGAAGAACAAACGACATTTCTTTTGCCGCTCTTCCACTCCTCTACTACTTTTTTCTGCTTGCAATAACATATACTCGAAGTGTTGTTTTTGTTGTTGCTAAAGTCATATTTTGTGTGCTTACTTATCAAAAGTTGGTTGCGTTTGTTGATATTTCGTCACTGTTATGCAGGAGTTCAACGTCAAGCTTTTATTGTAAATATGAGTTAAAATAACTATACTCGTACTCATTCGACCCAGTAGGAAATAGTATTAATATGTTATAGGTTTAACTCTAAGATGTCACAATAAAACAAATATTTTAAAGGATGATCCTTTTCGAGGTTTCCTAATTTTTTAAAGAAAAAAAAAACAGAAAACTCAAATTTAATGGGAAATGTTTCATATCATTCGAAAGAACATTCTTTGGCATTTATTTTTTTTAAATTATCTCTTTCAAATATTGGCAGCGGCTCCGTCTCAGATGGTCCAACCGTTGAGTCCAATTTTCGATGACTCGTTCGAGCATTTCGACTGGTAACAGACGAATGACACACGTGATGTTTTGCTCCAAGGCCTGAATCGAGGCGAGATTATCCGCATAGACTTTAGACTTTACATATCGCCACAGGAAAATGCTAACTGTGTGATATCACACGATCTTGTTCTCTCGAAATGTTCTCTCAATATAGCCATTGATTGATGCGATATGTGGGAACCAAATGATGCGTCTTGTTGAAACCAAATGTCGGGATATCACAAGCTTCAACTTCAGGCATCAAAGAGTCGGATATTATGGCACACACCAAACCGTCGTTTTTTTTTTTTGCTAGATGAAATGACAGCACTTCTCTGGTTTTTCTTCGTCCCAAATGCGACAATTTTACTCATGGAACCTTTCAAGAGCTCATAGAGCGAAGAAATGTATCCTGCGAAGATCGAGCAGCTTCAGTTCTTGCACAAGCTGTAATCTGTGCGCTTTCAGTTTAATATCTCGACGTAAAATGCACCAAGTCGTTCCATATGTCAGTCCGAGTTGCTGCGAACGGCGCCGAATCGACTCTCCACGGTCTTCGTGTATACTCTCAGCTACGACCGCTATATTTTCTTCACTGCGTGCTGGACGTGGTCTATTCGGTCGAACATTATCCAGTAATGAATGCTGGGTCTCAAGATGGTAGTACGCTCAGAAGGCCGATTATGCTGACCATAAGTTGAGCGAAGCGCGCGAAACGCATTATTTACAGAACGTGAATTTTCGTAATAAAGTTGAATGATTTGTAAAAGTTGTTCAGGCGTACGGCGTTCCATGTTGAAATTCCAAAGAATACTGAACAAAAGTGACATAACAGCTTGACACGACTAACGCGTGATCTGTCAAAAAAAGTCTTTTAAAAAAAGTAGCCCTGCTTGGATCACCCTTTAAAAAATCATTATATGCAAGCAACTCCGCTAGAGAGATTCGGGTTAGTTTTTAATTTTTTTATAGACCTGGACAGAGGAGAAAACGAATGAAGGCAGACAGCACAAAAAAATCTCTTGATTCTAAAAATTATTACCGTTCTTTTCAGCAAGTAACTTTTGAGCACTTGTCAGCTGGTTTTCAAGACCTAAACCTGTAAATCTTTATTAGAGCTTATGATTATGCAGACAGAGTTTTTTGTAATATTAGATAACTCGGACTCGTGGTACAGAATAACTAATTAATTCGAAATATCGGTTAACGGTGGTTAAGTGAAAGAACCGCATACTCAGTGACCACATACAGTTAATATCACTGGAAGACTGGTAAAGATCGGTAGATGACTGGTGAGTTAGTGGTGAGAATCAGACTCTGGTAAGATCGGTAGATGACTGTTGAGTTAGTGGTGAGAACCAGACTCTGACTGTTAAAGACTGATTCTTGTGGTTTATGGAAACTCGTCTGTTAGTGGCAGCAAGCAGTGCTCAACTGATGGCGATCGATAGATCCATAAAATAGCCCGAAATTTCACAGAATGTGACAACAAGAACGTATAGTAAAAAAATAAAAATAAAGGTATTTTATGATAGAATCTATCAAATAGGAGCAGGAAAATTGGTCAGATGCCGTATATATCCACCATATTCTATTAATAGATGGAACAGAATTCAATTACCGAATAAAAAATATACTCAGTTCTTGCGCAAACGTCAGTGTAATTAGTCTTATTAGGTCGATCCACTGTCGACGGGACTATTTTGCCGAACCGTTAGTAAAACGGAGAGTTAACCGCCGTCTATACCAGTACTATTGAGAGTTAATTTTTGGTTGTGACCGCCAACGTAACTGAGAGCCGAACGCCGTGGTGCTGCCCGTCAGCTTAGCACGATGCTGCTGAGGATCAATCAGTACGGCTAGTGTATTTACCGTCGGCCATCAGTTGCTCCTACATCACTGTGTTATTGACTGCTCAACGTTATCTGCTCTCAATACGAACTCTTTGCAATATTCATGATCTCTCTCTCTCTCTCTCTCTCTCTTCTTGAAATAGGTTGTCGGCACTTCGGGATTGTGCGTGTATGCGAATTAAAAATATTAGTTACTGTGTATTAAATGGCGGAATTTAGAGGTCCCGCTCGACTCTGCATCAGCTGAGCTCTCCTCAGCCTTTAACAAAACCCGCCTCACAATATGCAGATACTTTTTGACATTTTATAACAGAAATGCTTGTTTTTGTGTCCAAATTCAAACTTTTATAATATTTTTTATTATTCACATCTACAGAGTTGCTTTCATTTGTTAAATTTTTTACTTAAGGATTTGTAGAAGGCGGACGGAAAAGTCTAGTGGTTAGCAATTCGTATTGGAAAGCAAGGGTCGACTCCTGGTCTTATCAACATTCAAAATTAGAGAAAATAAGTTTTTCTTACTATGGTCAACTCCATGCTCTCCGAGTGTATTTCTGACATGAAATACAAATTCTACATAAATATATTTTGGCTGGAAGCGGCTGAGAATAAACTGTAGGTCCCTCCAATTAGTTGGAAAGACGTCAACACGTATAACACGAATTGGCGGAGGAGCTCGGCCGAAAATCGCTTAAGGGGGTGTAGGGATTTAAAGTCATATTTTTATGACTTTTTTTCGGCTAATCAATAACATAATTTTAAAAATTTGTATTACATATTATTGTACAACTTTTGAAGTATGTCGCAAAAAATTTTCAAAGAACCGGTGACGGTGAATCTCCAGAGGTGCCTTGAAAAAAGTGGTTTTGCGGTGTACATTATAACTCGGTACCGGATTATCTGAAACAAAAAAATGTATATGCATTTTAAAGGTGATGTAAAGCGTGTTTTTTATAGAGGTATAGAACTTTAAGTTGGCATTACTTTTCAAGATGGCGACCGATTTAACAGCTGTCAAGTGATTTATTCCCAGTTTGGTTTGGCAATTCATCATGAGTAGACTCACGATCATCAAGTAAGGCGTAGATTCGTCGAATGGGCCCAAAACGAGAATACCGTTGTTCCCGATTTTCATAAGCGAATTTTGTTTAGCGATGAAGCGCACTTCTGGTTGAATGGCTACGTCAACAAACAAAACTGCCGCATTTGGAGTGAAGGTAATCCTCAAGTGTATGTTGAAACACTGTTACATCCAGAAAAACTGACTGTTTGGTGCGCTTTATGGGCTGGTGGAATCATTGGTCCGTACTTTTTCAAAAACGATGGTGGCCAGAACGTTACAGTCAATGGTGATCGGTATAGAGCCATGATTACTAACTTTTTCATTCCTGAATTGAATAACCATGATGTCCAGGAGATGTGGTTTCAACAAGACGGCGCAACATGTCACACAGCTCATGCCACAATAGATTTATTGAAATACACGTTTGGTGACCGCCTAATTTCACGTTTTGGACCTGCAAATTGGCCTCCAAGATCTTGTGATTTAACACCGCTATACTACTTTCTGTGGGGCTATGTAAAGTCATTGGTCTATGCGGATAAGCCACAAACGCTTGACCATTTTGAAGACAACATTCGCCGTGTTATTGCCGATTAACGGCCACAAATGTTGGAAAAAGTCATCGAAAATTGGACGTCCAGATTGGACTACATCCGCGCCAGCCGTGGCGGTCATATGCCAGAAATCATATTTAAAATGTAATGCCACAAGATTATCTTTCGGATAAATAAAATTCATGTCAATCGAATAATCCATCGTTGTTTTATTGCAACTTATAGTTCTATACCTCTATAAAAAAAAACACCCTTTATTTCTCGAGGTACTCAGCAAGAGTTTTTTTCTATTTTTTACAGCACTTCGAAATGAAAAACGCGATTTTATCTAAAAATAATTTGTTATTAAAAAATAGAAAAAGATGAAAAAAACCTCTTGCTGATTACCTGTTGATTTATGTGAAGAAGTAATTTTCAAATTTTCAAAAGGATCGGTTCAGTAGATTTTGAGTTCTGATGTTCACGAACTTCAAAAAAGATGTTTTCGGGAAAATCGATTTAAAGTTTTTCATACGTGAAAATCAGGTAGCACGGCCGGTCGTTTAAAACGCTGTAACTCCGTTAGTTTTACTCGGATTGACTTAAAATTTGTACATAATATTCTCGACATGTTGTTCATTCAGAAAAAAAATAAATAAAAAATAATAATTTTAAAACCCTACCCCACCCTTAAGCGGTTACAAAACGATAGAGGTACGTAATATTTTTAATTTTTGAATGAAATTGTATTTATTTATGTAGGTTTGTTTCTGTTCAACCATATAGTACAGTTATTTCGTGTTCATTCGCATTTCACTTCATTTTACTTTTTATTCGCCGTCTGGCAAGTTTTTTTATTCAGCTTTGTACATTTTCATTTAAATTTTCGGCCCTCAGGTATACTTACCAGCATGATTATACCAGGAAGAACTGAGAAGAGGTAAAGTGGTGCGGACACTGGCGCTGTCAAATCGTGCTATGCTCCAATGCGCATTTAGCTACACCACATGAAGGATTTCCACAACCGCATACATCAGCTGCAAACTGTGTGCCAAAGCCAAAAAAAGGATAATGAATTTTTAGTTATTGAATTATTAAAATGTGTTGTTGAAATGAAATACACACAACTATATGTACATACCCATATGCATAAATATATAATACTACCATTACAGCTGCTGCTACTTTGCTTGTGGGTTGAAAAAAGTATGTGCATACATACATACATAAACATATGTGTAATCCCTTGCCCACGTATGTGCCCTTACAGAAGCCACAGATTCAAAATTATTTGGTTTTTTTCCAAAAAAAAAAATCACCATAAATCAGGCTGGAGAGAGATCAGGGTGAGCACCCGACCGGCAACCCTTCAAACCCACACCAACGCATGTACACATCTTATATGACCAGCCATCCAACACCCACCGCTACCACAACTCCTTTGCATATCCTGGCTTACCTGGGCCACACAGACGCACGTCCGTTTGGGATTTTCACCGGAATACCGGAAATTAACTCGATGAACTTTTTCAAAGTTTTATAGTACAAATGTGCGATTGGTTAATGAGTTGATGGATTCAGCTTGGTTGGTTGGTTGGTTGGTTAGCCAGCTGTTGTGCGCGCGTCCCAGATCCATCAGGCGTGGCCGTTGCGCTGATACAACATACCACTTGTTCGTATGTTATATTGTGTGTTGTATTCGAATTACGGTAAATAGTAATGGTGCAAGGAGATTGCTGTTGAAATTAATTGCTGTGTTGTTGTTGTTGCTTTTGCAAATGAATATGCGTCGCTTTGCACGCTGCTCAGCACTGGTATTTGCATATGCAAATGAGGCTTGAGTTAAGTGCTCAGCGCGTAGTTGACTGAGCGCACAGCGGCTGGCTGGACCGGGTGGACCTTGCTGGTGGGTGTGTAATAATACAGCATCCGGAATTGTAAATTAGGTGCTATTGAAGCGGAAGAATTAGTGCTAAAAGCTAAGTGGCTAACATGTTATGGATACGTAGTGAGGATTGAAGCATTATGGTCGATTTTTTTGTTTTTTAATTTATTTGAATTAACCATATAACTGTAAAGTAAAGTAAACTAAAAATGAAATGCCTGGGGGGAATAAAAAAATTTTGATTGTAAATATTCACGTTTTTGTGTAATTTACAGCTAGTTTTTGCTATTAAAATATCATCAGGAGCAACGTTTAAAAAAGTTTTTCTTGAGTTTCTAATAGACGCAAGGTTCGTGAAGGCATGCTTTTCTCTAGAAGACTTTAAAGGAGGTCTAAAATATATGTAGGAGCCAACATGGAATTCTTCGAAGGAGCCAAAGTCAACTTTTATACACAGAATAATATAATGACAACCATACTACTGAACTTAGTGGGCTATCAGGTAGCAACACTAGCCTGCCTCTCAACTAAGGTTTTTAAATCTGTCGAGTAATCAATGATATATATAGATGAAATACCTTGAAAGATGATAGTGTGCTTTCATATCAAACAATATCTCTACTGGGGAAGAAAAAAATGATTATGTCGACACTGCAGTCATTAGTATTGAGATACGGATGGACCCAAAATCGATCAATAACTGCTGCCTCCTTTCAAAAATCCAAATTTAAAGCCATTTTTGAGTATACTATTTTTTCAATCAGTATCGAAACGATTAAAATGCTTGGCTCGCTTAAAACAAAAAAAAAAAAAAAATGAAAAGATAAACCATAAGGCAGATGATCTTACCAATGAAGGCTCATGAAAGCCTATTTATTCTGGTAAAGAATGAATTGGTATGACTGCATGCTGCCAAAGGGTGATCCAAGTAGAAATATTTTTTTCAATAGCCTTTTTTCACAGATCACGCCTGAGCCGTGTCAAGCTGCCATGTTATTTTTGTCCAGTATTATTTGGCATTTCATCGTGGTAAGACTTACGCCTGAACAATGTTTACAAATTATTCCACTTTATAACGAAACACGTTCACGTTCTGTAAAGAATGTGTTTCGCATGCTCCGCTCAACTTATGGTCAACATAATCGGCTTACTGAGCGTACTATTTGCAACACCATCACCCATCTTGAGACCCAGCATTCATTATTGGATGAAATTCGACCGAATAGACCACGTCCAGCACGCAGTGAAGAAAATATAGAGGCCGTGGCTGAGAGCGTGCACGAAGACCGTGGAGAGTTGTTTCGGCGCCGTTCGCAGCAACTAGGACTGACGCATGGAACGACTTGGCGCATTTTAAGTCGAGATATTAAACTGAAAGTGTACAAAACACAGATTGTGCAAGGTTTGAAACCGCTCGACCTTCCCAAGCGACATCGCTTTGCTCTATGGGCTGTTGAAATGTTCCAAGAAGATCCAACGTTTTCGAGCCAAATTTTGTTCAATGATGCGGCCCATTTCTGGCTCAATGGGTATGTAAACAAGCAAAATTTCCGCATTAGGGACGAAAAGCAAACTGAGGAGATTCAAGAGCTGCCATTTAATCCAGAAAATCCTGCCATGATAACCGACTATTTGATGTCCGAAATTGAAGCTAGTGACCTCTGGACATTTGGTTTTAACAAGACGGCGCCACTACCTACATATCGCACTTCGGTTGGCAGATGATTTCACGTTTTCAGCCAGTCGATTGGCCACCAAGACTGTGTGATATCACACTGTTAGACAATCCCGCTTCGATTCCGGCCTTGTGCAAAGCATCACGTATGTCATTCCCCTGTTACCAGTCGAAATGCTCGAACGAGTCATCAAAAATTGGACTCGGCGGTTGGACCATCTGAAACGTAGCTGCGACCAACATTTAAAAAGATAATCTTTAGAAAATGAAGGCCAAAGGATGGATGACCTTTCGAGTGATAATGAAAATTCCTAATTGGATTTGATGTTTCTGTGTTTTTTTTTTCTTTAAAAAAAGTAGTATTTTTCAGAACTCCCCAAGGACTGCTCGTTCGATATTTTTGATATTCTTAAATATTTTTGGAATGAAGAAAAGTGCAAGTTTGCCCTACAAACTGGCACCCGTGTAGCTTCATATTTTATTTATCTCTTATTTGGAACACAAAACAAGTCTATTGAGAATTTCATTGGTTAGCTGTCCAGCTCCAGCTTTGAAATTTTTCCATGCAGTACCATGGCATATGAAAGAAAAGGAAGGGGAAGATTTTAACTCCGTTGGAAAGATCAAGCAAAGAAGGACCTGGTTTCGCTTGGTATTTTCAATTGTCACAAAAATGTTTCGGCTATAATCGCGCAAATGGTGCCTACGTAATGTAGTAATAGTAGAGTTTTCAGTAAAAGCTTACTTACTTCATCTTGCATAAATGAACTAGTATTTTACTGATTCAATGCTGTCATATATCAAATATACGATTACGTTGTTTATTATGGCTACAGAGTCAGCGATAGCCAGACATTAGGGTTTATGCAAGTTTCAGAAAAATAACTCTATTTTATATTTTCAATACTCTTTTTAGTGCCACAAAGCATCCACTTCCAGCACATACATATGTTTTCCGTTAAAAGCCCAAAACAGCAGCTCACACCCAAAAAATTTAAAATGCATTACAGCCAAAAATAATTGTTGCTAATACCGTTTTTATGGCTGCCACGTCTGTGGTAGATAATTTTGAAATAAATACTCGCATGTGCCACAGGCACCCACTGTCTCCATCATGCTCGAGAAATAATGCTGACGATTTACGCTATACGCATAGGTAATTGGAATGTCTAGAGCCAACTTCAAAGCGTCCCGCTGTTGCAGCTGAAATGACAACCGAAAATTCCGACAACGTAATGAATTATGTTCAGCGCAGCTCAGAGGACGCATACACAAGCTGAGCAGCATCTGCAGCTGAAACTGAAACCGAAACTAAAACTAAAATGAAGATGCCACATATTGAGCAATGCAGTGTGTTGCAAGAATGAGTGGCATGGATCGTTTTTGGAAATGGCTTTAGTGGAGATTTTCAAGCTGTCAGCAGAAGCTCAACTGCGTGGATGAAAGGAGCTGATACTTGCTCCTTTTCCTCCACACATTTTTTGCTGCTGTTGTTGTTGTTGTTTCTGCACCGAATTTCTGACACCTTCAAGGGCAAGTGGGTGGCAAAATACAATGAGTTTAGCTGGCACTCACTCACTTTGATGCCACTCCATGCGAACCGTTAGCACTTCATTGTCTTAGCTAAATGCTGAAGCTGTTGCTACTGATGTCTGAGCTAAAATACAACAGCGTAGACAGTCAGCCAACCATCCAGCCAGCCAGCCAGCCAGGAGCGTCATCAGCTTGGCGTGTCTGCTGGTGTGAATGGCTGCGTTGATGAGGCGACGATGGCGGTGAAGAGCATGCGGGGCAGCAAAATGTCGACAATGTTTTCTGATGAAACAATCTGCGATAAAATTTACAAGGATTAACGTGCGGATTTTCTAAAGTGTTTCTTGGGCTTCCGATGTCAGTGGGCTGTTGTTGTTATTGTTGTTGCAGACGCTGCATGCCTTTGATGTGCGCTGAAAAGCCAATGTCTGCGGATCAAGTGCGGCAACAACTACAGCAAATGTATGAAGTACAAAAACAATGTGAGTAATTCGCTGGTGTTGGTGTTGTGTAAAGAGATCTTCGTCATCACATATTCATTGCTTCAGCTGCTAATTGTTGTTGCTGATGTTGTTGCTGTTGTTGGCATTTATGCCGTCATGTTGCCAGAAATTTTAAGCTCTAACTGAAAAATGAAATTTGCCACTCCTACACTTCTACCGGCTGCTGCTACTGCTTCTTCTTCTTCTTCTCATCATATCATTTCGTAAATGATTTATTTCTTGTATTTAGTTTGGCGAAGCATGATGAAATAATGCAATAAATTCCAAAGACGACGACTGCCTGAATGACTGACTGGATGACTTGTAAACGTATACTGATGGCTTGACGAAATGACTGGAATTAGTTTGGTATTATGTGTTGTAGAGGTGGGAGATTTCTGAGTGTATTCGCTTAGCTTAAGGGTTTTAGCATTTTGGACGTTTTTTCGTAGCTCATTTTATGTGAAGTTATTGTTGATATTGTTTTTGTTGCTACAAACTTTTTGGGTGGTGGCTACTGATCCCTCCTCAGTCTTGAAACAATGCAATCTCAGCATTACTATTTTTGTTGTTTTTCTTATTACTATGAATTAGTTTGGCATTTCTTGTAAGTTTATTTATTTGTTTATTTATTTATATATTTGTTTTTGAGGTGATCTATACAATGTGAATGCTAAGCAATTTATGTGGATTAAAATAGTCAAGCGAAAAAGGACGAACTATTATTTCTTCATTATTCGCATATATTTTCTTTTCAAAATGCAATTTTTATACTTACCACAGGGATGACCAATAATTTTTTATTCACTACAAAAGTATCAAAATTTTCTCGTCGGTGCCCAGGTTTGTTTCTAATGCAAATCAGCACTAAGCTTTGTTTGGAATTTCAGTTTCAAGATCAAGTAGCCTGTGGGTAGCCAACCACTTCATGGAGAAGACAATTAGAAGACCCTGTGAGCTGTAAAAAGTTATTTGAAAAGTTGAAATTTTACGTTTTGATGATCTCAGCTTGCGATTTAAGTACTTTTATTTAAGAGAATGATGCATGGGCATTTGATCTCTTATCGGGTTAGGTGAGTCTCAGAGGTTAAAAAAAGAAATTTTCACTATTTTTTTTTTCCATATATACAATCACATATTTTATACAAATAGTTCAGCACATGAAAGATACATATACAAACAGTATTTTGAGAATTTTTTTTTTAAATTCAGAAACCTCAACCGTTTTGATGTCTCAAAAAAAATTCCCTCGCCGTAGACAGCATAACTCATTATTGGTTCATCTAAACTCAAAAAAAAAAAATTTCGTCAGTACATGGATAAATCTCGTTATTGCAACAAATAAAAAATTTAAATTTTAGTTTTTGACAGACTTTGAACAAAAAAAAAACACATTTTGTGATCAAATTTTCGCCATGCATTAGCTCGAAAAAATTAGTTGTAATAAAATTAAAATAGAATCCTTCATTAAAGGACTAGATAATGTTATAACAAAATCACTTCATAACGTTTCGAGAAATCTTCTCCACCGAGTTAAAAAATAGTGTTTTGAGATAAAAGCGTTTAAAGTTTCAAATTGACACAGACATGACCTGATGGGCGGAACTTCTAAAGGGTCTATCTTTTAGAATTTTACTCGAATCGATTTGAAATTTTAGAAGAATATTTTAAACATATTTTTTAATTTAATAAGGTAAAAAAAAATTTTTTTTTTCAATTTTCAAAACCCATCTAACCCCTTTAGGGATTAGTAGTAGTCTGATTTATGAAAAAACTGATTTTTTTAATAATTTTTGCCAGTAAGTGATTTTACTCCATAAAAATAGTAGGATGTCATAGCTACATCATGTTCCGGCCTGACTTCACACAATGTTTAATTTTTTTTGTTGATAATTTAGAAGTATGCGTTGATGCAGTTTTAAAAGAAGCGCCTTGTGGTGGCCATCACAAATCCTTGCAAATTCATATAAAATTCAGAATTCCATGATTTTTGCTACGAATATTTTTTTGTAGAATACCATTTCATGTTCATAAATGCTCTTTTAGTTGTTTTCATTTCCAAAACTTTATACATATATGAACAAATAAGTTGAATGGAGGAGCTATATGTTTCAGTGACGGTTCAAGTGCATCTATCTACCAAGTTTGATTGAAATATCTCAAAAACTGAGGGACTAGTTTGCGTTCAAACAGGCGGAGAGACGAACATATGGAAATGGCTAAATCAACTCAGCTTGTCATTTTGATACGATTGGTGTGTTAATCTCAAGAAAGGGAAAAAAAGAAGTTTAACTTGAAAATTTTAGAGTTTTACATGAGCGTTCTTAAATTTTTAGAAAGAATTTAAAAAATAATTATTTCTTTTTCAAACACCTATTTTTAGAAAATTCTGACTACCCGTAATCCCTTAGTGGAGAACCAATAAGCATAATATGCAATGGACGGAGAAGGACAAGGATTGAGCTATATACCTACTACTACATGTACAAGGACGGCTTGATAAGTCAGGCAGTTTTATTTTTCGACATATTCTCGTGTTAGCTGTAGTTACTTTCAAGTCAAGTGTTTTTCGAATTTTTTTATTCCTTCCACATAATAGTTGTCCCGACAAGAGTGTCTTGCCCCCAGCCATTGCTTCAGGTTTGAAAACAATGAATAGTGGCAGAGGACTATACCTGGAGAATATGCTGGATGGGGTAGCAGTTCGTAGCCCAATTGATGAATTTTTGCTTGGTGACTGCATACGTAAGCATTGTCCTGATGGAACAGCCCTTTTTTTCGAAATGCGGTCGTTTCTGCTTCAAATCAAGATCTAATATATCCAAAAGCTCTGAGTAATATTCCTCAGGGATCGTTTTACCCTTTTCAAGGTAATGAATGTGAATGACACAGATCCATCTTGGTCTTCTCACCCTGAGAAACCCACTGTCTTGTTTGTTCTTTGGTCTCTGGTGTTGTGGGCTGGATCCATGTTTCGCCTATGCTAACGAAATGTCACAAACCTTAGTTTGGATTTCGGTTGAATACTACCTTGAAGTGGTTACACGGGTTGTGCTAATGGTTGAGAGTCACCCATGGCGTCACCCATCGCGTGCTTAGCTGTTTAATGTTCACATGCTCATTTCAAATGTGATGTATCCACTTAGTTAAGATGTCTACAGCCTCAACCACCCCACATTCTTTTATAAGAGCACTTGACAATATCATCGCATAACGGATAAAAAAATATAAACTAAAATCAGCTAGAACTGAGAGTTCGGCAAATTAGCTACAGTAAGAAGATGGATTGGTATGCAAAAATTCTAGTTAAGTACTAGTCTCCTAAATGATGGAATTATCCCAGTTCGTTATGTATATAGCAGTTCACCAGTAACGGGAATAATAATATTTTTCATCACCACACCATTCGTATGTTGTTGTTATATTTAGTATACCACGGCTGAATTTAATTTCCTAATAAGCTCTCTCGGAGTGCGCAGTTAGTCGCTGTTCTTTACATCATAGTGTTGTACCAGGGGTTGGAGGTTATCACTGTAGCACATAAAGTTCTCAGTACGAATCTCGCAGGAGGTGAAATTATTTTTATTTTGAATTTTATTTTTGATGAATTAGATACTCAACTCACACTCGTATATGACAGTTCGTAAGATACCGCCGTGTTGAAACTACCAGTCGTTTACGTTGGAAATGTATGGAAGATGAAGTGGTTAATGCCGAAATGCAAACTAGTTGGATTATAGTCAGTTATTTCTCCCTGCATGGTTGTTACTGACGCTTTCAAGACCAGGAAATATTGAAATATTCCTGCAAGAACCAAAAATTCGATCATATGAGTACAAATTGTAATTATTTGTTGGAGAAAAGGATCTGAAAAGTAGGCAATTAAGCCACTAAGTAGGTTCATTGTGCTCCTTTGCGTATTTTAACTATGCACTAGCGATTAGATAAACTATCTTATTTTCTCCTAGCCAATTCCGTAAGACTAGAGTTGGGAATATCAGAGAAAATTTGAGGTCTCAAGTGACTACCATAAACTTCCTCTTCTATGTTCGCTGCGTACTCAGCCGATTCAGCCTTGCCGGCGGGTAATTACTGGCTCGTCTTGCGTTGGTTTTGCACACGAATCTTTATTGTTTCACTACTTCAGTTAAATATTTTTCGCCGCTGAAACGACGGATGCAAGCGATTGTGAGATACCCGCTAGCTCAACTCAATTTTTCCTTACCTTCTGCCTACAACCGTATGTTCTGTGACGCCAAAGATGGTAACTTTATTTTCCCGCGAGAGTCTTCTCATACGAATATGAAAAGAATATTGTATTTTATCGTCTTCTGGCGGTAGTCTTTAGTTTTTTTCCTCACTAAAATAATATGAAGATATTTCTTTGTATTTCATTCCCATCCATGACACGCAATTTAAAAATGCCATTCAACGAAAATTTATCATCGAAATCCTTTCGAAAATTGACAGCTGTTCGAAATTGTAGAAAATGTTAAATGCGAACGTGCACAAGGCACCAACAACGGTATTAGCAAACTTAATTAAATTCACAACATTATGGTAAAGTTATTATGCGTAGAATAGTGGAGTGTAGGCGCAGAGGTATTAGTTTTCAAAAGTATACACTTACAAACATTCGAAACAGTTGAAGACTTAACTAGGAATATAGAAAAATAAAAGCAAGGCGACCTCGTAGGAAATTATAGTAACCATGAGGTATAAGGTAAAAAAATAAAGTGTTTTATAGAATTAAATTTTATTTGAAATATTAAAAAAAATTTTAAAAACTGAAAATTATTATTTAAAGGGTTATTTAATAAGAGGTACTTTTTTCAATAGCCTCCTTTTTTTACAGATCACGCGTGAGTCGTGTCAAGCTGTCATGTTATTTTTATTCAGTATTGTTTGGCATTTCATCATGGAGAGACTTACGCCTAAACACAATTGACAAATCATTTAACTTTATTACGAAAAGTAACGTTCTGTAAAGAATGAGTTTGGAGCACTTCGTTCAACTTATGATCAACATAATCGGCATACTGAGCGTACTATTCGCAACAGCATCACCCATCTTGAGACCCAGCATGCCATTACTGGATAATATTCGACCGAATACAGCACGTAGTGAAGAAAATATAGCGGCCGTAGCTGAGAGTGTACACGAAGATCGTTGAGAGTCGGTTCGGCAAGATCTTAAATTGATAGCATTCAAAATACAGTTTGTACAAGAACTGAAGCCGCTTGACCTTCCCAATCGAAATTGCATCGCTATTTGGGCTCTTGAAAAGTTCCAAGAAGATCCGACGTTTTCGAGCTAAATTTTGTTCAGCCATTATTCTCATTTCTGAAAAAATTCAAGAGTTACCATTTCATCCAGAAAAACGTCAATGGCGACCATTATCACGTCATGATAACCGACTATTTGATACCTGAAACTGAAGCTCGTGATCTCCGCCCCTTCCCATACTTTGTATCAATCAAAGTTTTTATTGAGAGAATACCTCGGTTTTGTTTTGGGCCGGTCGATTGGCCACTAAAATCATGGGATATCACACCGTTAGACTTTTTCATGTGGTGATATGTAAAGTCTAAAGTCTATGTGGACAATTCTGCTTCGATTCAAGCCTTGAAGCAAAACATCACGCCTGTTATTCGCCAGTTACCAGTCGAAATGCTCGAACGAGTCAACGAAAACTGGACTCGACGGTTGGACCATCTGAGACGTAGCCGCGGCCAACATTTGAAAAAGATAATCGTAAAAACATAAATGCCAAAGAATTTTCTTTCGAATCATAGTAAACATTCCCCAAGTTAGAATTTTCTGTTTTATTTTTTAAGTAGTGGACCTCGAAATGGATAATCATTTATTTAGTGGAACTAAGCATCAATGCAAATATCATTCTTTTCAACTATGGTGAGTTCATGCGGAGACTCGAAAATCCACTTGGAAGAAATTGATTTTAGAGGCTTTTGGAAAAAAATGGATTTTTAATTAAAAAATTTAAAAAAAATTTTTTTCCTACAGGGCATTATTACCGCGATTACTTAATGAAATTGAATATAGAAATTTTAGAATTTGGCATACGAAATGAAATCGAATCTAGCAATTGTATTGAGTGCAACGCATACGAAATGAGCTTAATAAATATTGCAAGCTTGCTGGTGCTGCTACTGTTTTTGTTGTTGTTTTTGCTGCTTCTGCTGTTATGCGAATGTCATTTTCTTATGTGTGGCAAGCATAGGATGCTAAGTTAGTTCTGTCAGCGAATTTTGTTATTCTATGTTGCACGCTGCACAGTGAATATGCGCTGACAGTTGTTACGCTTGTTGCAATGTACACAGATTTGCTTGCAACATAGCGATTCAATTACCGTAATCACGCTGTGGCAAGCACATACATACATAGATGTGTGTACGTATGGCTGTTAATGCAACTATAAGCAGTGGCAAAACGCATGTGGCAGGCGCATAAACAAATACTTGAACAACATTTTGATGGCTTTGGCAACAATAGCAACAACAAAAAGCTTAGCGTTAACAAATACTTGGAAAACTTTTCGCCGAAATGGCAAATTCGATAGTGAGAATCCATGCAACTGACAGCTGTCGTCTCCATTTTGCAGCGCGCCATACTTTTTGTCCTTGCTAGTGTGGCACACACGCTCACTGCCAGTGATCGACATTAGCGTCGGCTTGTTATCAGCGTTGAAAACTTCTCAGCAAATATTTGCATAGAAAATGGAATTTACTGCCACTGAGCCAAACTAAGCCACTCTGCAGCTATTCTTTCAACACTTGCCGACTGACGACTGTCGACTGTCGACTTTGAATTCTCTTATCTGCGCTGACAGCGTTTGCCTTTCTCTGTGCGTCTGTGCATCTCTTGAAGTGAGTTTGTGTGCCGGGGCGTATGCGTAACGTGCTTATCGTAAGCAAATAATATCAAAATTAATTACCAGTAATTTGCATAATTTAGCTACCGTCTTTGCTGTTGTTGTTGTTGTTGCTCTCATTGTCTTTTTCTCGCCTGCCTCATTGTAGACACCGACGTTGATAAACAATTTGCTTGGTTGCAAGTAATTTACATAAAACGTAAATTAATGACTAGCAGTAATGCATAGAAGCGTACATTTAGACACACACATACACACATACATACATACACAAAGAGAGGTGGAGCTGGCAGTTTTTCTCAAAAGCCAGTTACACGTAATTAATAAGAACGCATTTCAGCGACATTTTAGTGCCAAAATAACAGTGGTGATAAAATACGATACAAAACCAGCAACAATTAACGGTATATGGTGAGATTGAAATTTAGTTAGTTGTAATCTAAAGAGTTTCCATTTTGTTCATGAAAGAACCAGTTTTTCGGCTCACAAATTCTCGGCGGCTGCATTGAGAGTGCAGCTCTTCTTCCTTCCCAGTTTGTTTGTGAATATTCAAACTGCTTTTCATGAGTAGTTAATAGTTGAGCCAACTGTTTTAAAAAAAAAAAAAAAATGAAGGAAGACTAGAAAGTAACTTTCAACAATGTCAAGATCACTTAAAATTTCCTGATTCTAGTTTCTTAGCAGCAAACCAGATGGGAGATCAAATAATCAATTCACTTCAGCTTTCAATTAGACTTAGAGCTCGAGCAGCCCATCACAACACTCTTTGAAGGTTTGCTGTCTTCGCAACCGCACTAGTAGTCAGTTCCACTAAATTAGGTGAGGCCTCACAGTGTAAATATCGCTAAGTTTTACCATGGCAGAAAACGGAGATGATGATGACAATCATATGCAGTAGCAACATAAGATATACACGTATACATAAGACCAAACCGCTTAGCATGTAAAATACGAAAAAAAAATAAAGTAATGCACACGCGATACTAAACAAAACCTACTATTCGACGCAAGAAAACATGTATATAAGGGTGACCGCAGACCAAGAACAAGGGAGCGTTCGCCGACTGTTTTAGCGTCAAATGGCTTACGCTCAAATTGCGCACCATTCGTTTCTTCTTCGAGCAGTTTAGCGACAATTGGAAATAACCAGTGAAATCAGGACCTTCTAAAATTGATCTTTCCAACGGAGTGCAGCTCTCTCTTCCTCTTCCTCTGCTTACACCGGCGGATACTGCATCGAATACTTTCAAAGCTGGAGTACTTTTATCCATTCGTATCACTTCTCTCCGATCTTCTCAAACAAACATAGCAGTCCCATGATGGGTTTTTATAAGTAGTTTTTTTATTTTATGACATTACCAAAATTTTGTTCTATAATTTTGGTTGGAATATTCGAACCCGTGACCTATGATAGGCAGCAAGTACTACTTGTCACTCGGAGCATATGGCCGCAAATGAAAACTCGATATCTTTCACATATAAATATAGCTCTTTCTCTTCCAAACTCTTTTCACTATTTTTTTTTTCTATCTCAAAAAATCTATGAAAATTTCAAACATTTTCTATCAGCTGCTTATCCCAGTTTAGACAACGTCGAGGGAGAAAGTTAGTTTCCAATTATTTTGGAACTAGTTAGTTATTGGGAAGAATCTCCTTCATTCGTGACTCTAGTAACTGACCTTAGAATAATATTCTTGGGATTAGTAGTGACCGACGTCATTACCTATATCTGATGAGATTTAGCCAATTCACTACTATAAGTGAATGTTTTAAGTACAGGAGAAGGTGAGAGAGCTACTCCTACTTCATGGGAAGTTTTCATGTGACATTAGTCGGGAGAAATGCCAGGAAGTCCCGCCAAAAGAAGCGCCTGCTGAAGACAGAGGAAATTTCTGTGGACACAGTAGTGATGAATTTAACTGATTTCCGGATGATGAGGCAGATATTCCATACCTTACTTACTACGTAGAAGGCGAAATAAAAAGGATACGTATGATGAGCAACAAAACTGCGTGGGACGAAGGCTTAATAAATGTTTGAGGGAGTGACAATACTTGCTTGAATATAAATCCAAGCCATTCCGATATAAAGATACCACTGTTGCGGAGTTTATTGCATTTTTTTCGCCTTTTACAACAGGGACAACTTGATGCGGCTAAATTCTTGAGCCACTAACGCTTGAAAATGCCTTCGATATGAGGAATGGCATGCTTAAAATTAAGAACTTTCCTTGAGTATTCGGTATTTTTTTTCACAGATTAGTATGTGCATAGTTATAGTTTTGAAAATCCCCTAAGTTTTAAGCCCCTGCCGAATGGGTGAAGGAATTTTAAGCTTGTTCAGTTTACTCCAGAAGTATACTCGGATGTTTTTACGTTCGCTGTCAAGAGACGACCGCAATTAAACAACTTTTGAGGTATTGCTGTGTCAGATCTTAGACCATAGTCATCCGACAGAGTTATTCAGTTTTCTACTGCGTCCTCAGTGCCCGGTGCGGGTTCCAAATACATAAGATAAAATAAATATATAAAATGTTACGTTGGCATCTTGAGCAACATTCCAACAAAGAGAATAATATTAAATCGTTTGCCAACTAAAAATTCTCCCTTCAACTTCCTTAACTCATTCCTCTCATTGTATGAAAATTACTTTTGGTAACAACAGCAGCAGAAGGAATTTAAAGTAGGCTTGCCACCTGCCAACGAAATCTACCCAACTCCCACCGAGTAGTTAGTTGCTTGCCAAACTTTAGTTGTGTGGCGAAGAAAAATAATTTAACGCTTCGCTGCGACCAAGCAAGCAAAGGTAATGGCCGTTATAGCGATGACAGCAACAGCAACAGCAACAACACAAATTAAAAGCAAACTTTATCTTTGCTAAATTTTGTATTAATTTAAATAAAAGTGTCGCCGGCTGAAGCGCCTCAGAAGGGGATGGAGAACAAAGTTCGTTTGTATGTAGTTATGCATCTTCGTCGAGTAAATTTCGTTTAGTTTGTAACTTTGTATTTTCTGTTTACTTCCTTGCACCCGCAACTCTTCCATCGACAGCCCACAGACACATTCTTTGGGGTAACAAATTTCATAAGCCAAATATTTGTACGGCACAACGTGAGACTGTTGCTTCAGCTACTTGCTAGAGAGCTTCCACTTCCATGCAAATGTATGTAGAAATGTCTATAGAAATGTGCCAACACATTTCTCCGCACTCCTTTATACCGAGTGTCACAGTAGCACTTTCTCACTTTCTGCTGCTACTTTACATACATATCTCCACTCCAACTTACTTAATGCCACAACGAAGTATAGTTTGATGTTGCCGCACAGGTGTACTTGTGGTATAAATTTTCGCACCAATGCTTTGTGCGAGCGTCATCTCCATTTTAGGCATCGTCTTAGTCAGCGCTGATTGTTTGGTGTTTTGTTCATGAGACACTTGCTGATTGCTTGTCCACTCTCTCCATCTCTACTTTTTCTTTCTCTCTATCTCCTCTATTGTGGTCCGTTTTATGGCTGCTCATTGCTAGCAACAATGTCATGTTGTAGTTTTTGTTTGTTATTATCGTTGTTGTTGTTGCTTTAGTTCTTTGTTATTGTGTCACACTTGTAGGCCACATAAGCCGCTTAAAATTAATGCTAAATAGATAAAAAGTAATTTTTGATAACTTTGCATAAAATTATCGAATATACAGGAATGTACAAGTACACCTAACATGAATGTATGTAAAAAGGTAGAAGCTTGTATTAAGGTGGTCCAAAAATAATTTGTAATTTCTATGTCGGAATTTTAGTCAAGGATTGTAAGTGGAAGATTCTTTAAAGGAATAACAAACTTTATATGCAATAATTATTGAAAATTCCAGGAATATCCTTGAAATTAAACAATTTCAACAAAAAAGACGGCAAAAACTTTTTTACTTCAACAAGTTCAAAATTATAAAGATGTGAAAATTTCAGACCGCACTAACGTAGTAGCAATGTAAAAAGGTATATCCCATAGTAAATGAGACTCTAGTAAAGGGTTATCTAAAATAAACGTAAATAAAATGCATTTCAAATAACTTTGATGTGAAATTCATTTTTATACCTTTCATGTACATGTACATGGTATATTAACTTTGGTCCGAAGTATGCAAGTACCAGAAGGAGGAGAGATATATCCATCAAAATGTACACCGATCGTATCAGCATCAGGAGCCGAGTTGATTTAGTCATGTCCGTCATCCCGTCTGTTCTTCTGTCCTTCTGTTCGTCTATCTGTGTGAACGCAAACTAGTCGTACAGTTTTTGAGATATTCCAACCATGCTTAGCGGCGATATGCAAGTATATGTTTGAACAATCACTATTTGGAAGCAACTAGATCGTATCTTTATAGCATATATATGAACGGTTTTTCAGATTTGAATTTTTGAGCCATAAAAAGCAGTTAAGACCGTGAAAGTTGGTTCTGAAAATCATCGAAATCGAAAGACACATATCTCCCATATATTGATTTGTTCCTCCAATCCGAAACTCAGTTAAAACTCAGTGACAAAAGTATCTAAGAGCGTAAAATTTGGTTTTATACAGAAGTGAACTGAAGTTAATATTGACATCGAACATAATCGACTTTTGCAGTTTGCAATAAATTTGCTATGTACATGAAAAGTATAAACATTTCGGTATGGCAGAAGACAGCCGTTTCTTTTGTTTATTATAAAGTTTGAATCTGGGTTTTATATGTGAAACACTAGCTCATTCAAATGACCGCCTTGTGAACTTTTTGGATCATATTGGGCGGTATCTCAACCATAACTTGACGATTGTTAGCTTTCAAAAAGTTTAACGGTGTCGGTGCCCAATTGAAATCGCCAAAACGAGAGATTACGCGGCCAGGAAATTTCTCTCGCAATAAAGACATGTGGCATGTGGCACCATCATGTTGGATCCATATATTATCCAAGTCATGTTCTTTTTTTGCAGGCCAAAAAGTTTCGAAATGATAGTTGTCGTTTTCAAAGAAGTAAGGTAAAATAACACCTCCGGACCAAAGAGCGCACCACACAGTACGTTTTTTGGTATGCAAAGACCTCTATTCAATTATCAGAGGATCTGCGGAGCTCCAAATGAGACAATTTTGCTTATTTACCGATCCACCGAGTGGGAAATGTGCCTCGTCGCTGAAAAAAAGTTTTGTTGAATAAATCACGCTCCAATGCTTGTTGTTCAAGCACCCAATCGACGCAACTATGGCATTGTGAAGGGTCAGTTGGTTTTAGTTCTAGTGTGAGCTGTACTTTATTTGGATGTAGGTGTAAGTCCAATTGCAAAATGTACCATAATGTGCCGTGGGAAAGTGCCAGCTCTTCAGAATATCGAGAAATAGACACATTTGGGTCATAGGCTACATTTCCATTTACAGCGGCGATATTTGAGGTGGAAAAAGCAGAACGACGATGCCCAGGCCTTAAAATATCTGTATCTCTTCAAATTCCTTAAAATTGTTTCAGTATTTGGACGATTATATGCTCCATAATCTCCATTAAAGCACAAAACGTTTGAATCGCCATTTTTGTAGTAAGTTTCAACAATTTTAACGCGTTGTGACTTTTGACAAAAACAAAACATGATTTGTTTGATAAAAAGTTAAGTTTGACAGATGCCAAAATACAGCACCTCGCATTCGAAACTACCAAATTAATAACCCTTTATATGGGAAACTCCGGTCTGCAAAAAAATGCGCACGGATGTTTTCAATTTTCTATGAATTTAAATGTTATGAAAACCAGAAACAAAATGATCAAAAAATTTTAGAAAGTCGTGTGATTTAATAATATAATTCAGGTTTTCGGGCTAACTTGAAGTCATAAATCAGCCTGCTGAAGTGTGTTTCAAGTTGTGTTGAAGGTAGAGCTGTAACAGCTGAACGGGAGTTGTTTGCAATCAAGTTTTGCATTTTAAGATGATGAAAGTCCGAAATTATTTTCCTAGGGCTTGCTAAATTATTTGATAAATTAATTGAATCCACCTAAAATGCTGGTAAGCTTTTTTTTTTGATGAAAGCTCACAGGCAGTTACTTAATTTTGCCGGTAGTGTCTTGCTCGCAGACAGAAGAAGTCACTTCCTATTTTTCCTAAGTGGACAAGTTTGTAAGTGTAACAATATTGCAAGTTTTATAAATATATCTAATTTCTCATATAATCCAGCAATCTACCCTTTACTAATCCCCATGATTTTTGTGTCTATGAGGTGGTAGCGACCAACCAAATCGCTGAACTAAAAGGTGTTGTCTTCTGAAGAACCTTAACGTTGTCAGAAAGAGCGCCACCGCTTCATATTAAGCTAATATTAAAAAAACTTCCTAACGATAAGAACAGCTTAAAATACTTAATAACAATGTTTATATCTCCCTCAATGGGAAAGTTAAAGGAAGGTGTATATTTTTTGGACCAGATATTCGACGGTTTATGGCTGATCTACAATTCATGACATATATAACGGGTGATCAGAGAGAAGAATTAATTACCAAGATATTAAGGAGCTGGACAGACATCCAAGGGGAAATGGGCATCTCAATGATGGTAGGCTACTGCTGGACGCTTCAGAGAGATCTTCCACCTTCTTTCTAAATGCGAAAATAGCCCAAAAGAAGTATCACTGAGGACAAGAAATTTGTACACTTCTAACATGTTAGTGTATTAAATATTAAAAATGTAAAAAATGTGTTCATTTCAATATTATGGAGTCGTCATTGCAATCTAGCTTGACTGAATTTTCGCTTACCAATTTATTTTTGAAGAAAGTAAGAAGAAGAAGAACGAAATTTCTATGTTCAAGTAGGTCAACATGTTACGCTGATGGATCGTACAAAACCTTATATCAAAGCAAAGGTTGCATATTTGAAAAAATTGAATAAACTTTCATAAAAAATTCATCCAATCTACATTTCTGCGGGACAAACCATGTATATGTAGTTATATTTAGTTTTTTTATTGTTCTTCTACAAAGTCTATAGACCTTAATTATTTTTAACAATTCATTAGCTCTTTAGGTAAAGATGAGATCATAATTACTTTTGTTTTAGTTATGGAGATGAGCTTGAACTCATACCTACCCTCGCAAATAAAGTTTAAGATTTCAAAACCAAGTAATAGGTCCCGCATAAAAGTAGCCAAACTTTAAGTTTGTATATTTTTAGTATTAGTTAAAATTTTTAAAATATTAGAAAAGTATGCAAAATGGTATAATTAGAATTAATTACATAAAAAATTTGAGGAAAAATAAAAAAGCTAATAATAGTAATATAAAATTTATAATTAATAGTTTTTTTTAATAATTTTTCAATATTTCAACAACAAGCAATTTTTGTAAAATTTATTTATAGTATTTACAAGCTGTTCTGAGAGAATCTGATATTAGTCATATTTTATTTATCAACTCTCCACTTCATTTTTTACCCTTTGATTGCCTCGAATATCATACAATCGATTCCAATTTAATTTTTCTGCACAAATTTTCAATCAAAATTCATTACACTTATGTTGTGCTGATGCGAGCACATACATATATGTAATTAACTAAGACAGAAAAATGTGCAGAGTAACAGAAAATATAATGAATGATTGCAAATTGCCAGTGTAAGTAGTAGAATGTATGTAGTCGTACGTGTGTACTCTTCAAGCCTTGCATTAAATTTGCCCCACATGCAGGAGAAAATTGCAGTAGCAGGCGCCAGCAACTGTTTCATAAAAAAAAAAAAAAATTAAAAAAGTTGAAGAAGAGTAAAGTAAGAGTACGTAGATGAGTAAACAAAACAAATGCCTAAGCAACAAAAGAATATTACAATAACAACATAAACAAAACGACAATACCAAAGAAGCAAGCAAGAAACTTTCTTAAGAAATATTAAGCAAAAAAGTATATTTCAAGTATTTCCGTTTGCTTAAGATGTCATGTTGCAGTGTAGCAAGTAAATATGTATGCATGTAGTAAGCAGTACATATGTAAACATATGTATGTACTTAAATTTAGGCAACGGCCAGTAGGAAATAGATGTCATACTCACTTCAGTGAAGTTTATGAAAAATTCACCAAAAATTTTAAAGGCCTAAGCTTCAGCAGATAGGCAAAAAATAATAAAAAATAATAAATAAAAGTTTAAAGTAATACAAAAAAATATTAATATAAAGGATGATCCAAGTAGAGGTATTTTTTTTAATAGCTTTTTTTCCCCAGATCACGCCTGAGCCGTGTCAAGCTGCCATGTTATTTTTGTTCAGTATTGTTTGGCATTTCATCATGGAAAGACTTACGCCTCAACAACGTTTACAAATCATTCAACTTCATTACCGTGAAGAGTCGATTCAGCGCCGTTCGCAGCAACTCGAGCTGACGTATGGAACGACTTGGCGCATTTTACGTCGAGATATTAAATTGAAAGCGTACAAAATACAGCGTGTGCAAGAACTGAAGCCGCTCGATCTTCCCAAGCGACATCGCTTAATTTTATGGGCTCATGAAAAGTTCCAAGAAGATCCGACGTTTTGAGCCAAAACTTGTTAAGCGATAAGGCCCATTTCCGGCTTAGGAACGAAGAACAAGCTGAAGACATTCAAAAGCTGCCTTTATTCAAAAAAAAAAAAAAAAAAAAAAAAAACGACGGTTTGATGTGGTTTGTGGGCTGGTGGAATCATCGATCAATATTTCTTCAAAAATGATGCCGCTCAGAACGTAACCGTCAATGGCGAACGTTATTGCGCCATGATAACCGACTATTTGATGCCTGAAATTGAATCTCGGGTAGCCTATTAGTTTAAAAGCTTTCAATCAGACTAGGAAATATCACAGATCAGGATAAATGTTTTATAATGATACAATCTATTTACTCTCTCTCTCTCTCTTTCTCTCCCTTTTTCAATCAAAAGTTCTTCAGCGGTTATAAAGCAATAATGAAACAAACAAGTTGGTTAGGCTTATCCTTAGACACGAGTCAAATTAATACGTAATACGTTAGGTAAGATTTCACGGGCTGGCTGTTACGTCGCATATAGACCTGTTGGCTTCTTATAGTGCCAGACGGGGGGTTCAACTTAATACGAGATGAAGTAGACATCGCCGGGTTTGTGAAGTTTCGAGCGGGAGGCTTTCGAGACATTTTCAAGCTTTCTGAAGTGTGTGGCACCTAGAAGCTCAAATGTGTTCTAAACAGGGACGGATAAGGGCAGACAGATATATTTTGCTCCCCACCATTCTATATTTTTTGTGCTAGTTATGTCCATCTTAATACAATACCGATTTTTGCGCAATAAAAATTTAGTTGCCTCCTCCACCTTCAAAAATGATCTTACAGACGCTTAAGACAGTTCCTTTGCTTTCAAATAGGCATGGGTTCGCATTAATTTCATCGGGTATAGTCTTCAGCTATATAACTGTTTAGGAATATGGATCCGGCAACGGCACATTTCAATTTCCCTTTTCTACAAAATATAGCTTAGGGCACCAACTTGACGGATTGAAGCACATCAGAAGTCAATATGAAAAGTGCAATAAAAATGCAGATGTTTTCGACATTCGCTACTAGTTCGCTTGGCCAGGGAATCTGTTGAGCTATCCGTTACAAAACGTCAGTTGGCGACAGAGAAGCTATAGTTTTGATTGCGCACGGTAGATAGGTGCGGGCGGAGAGGCTTATCTTAGAAGATAACTTAAACTTTTTTTATCTTCGCTTTTGGACTTCTGTTACTGTTTAGAGCATCTTTATCGGGCTGTTTCGCATTTCTGTGCATTTAACTTCGATTAAGCGTTTCTTCAGTATTTTTCTCCAGTTAAGATCGAAAACCAAAAGTTAACTAAAAACTCAAACGCCGATCCAATGAAATTTCCTAGAGGCCCATCTAATGGCTGCTTACATGTCTGCCGCACTGCGAACACAATGAGTGATTTATTCAACAAGAAAGGCAGACAGACCGAGAGAAGGACTTTTTCGCTGCTGATGAACTAACTAAAAATTAAAAAAAAAAAGAAAAAATTGGTGAAATGCACAACACATATGTGGAAGCAACTATGAAGTTGTTGTTAGCGGCGGCGGCGGTGGTGGCAATGCGGCAGCTGCTTGTGTGTCAATTTCGAGGCAACAGTAAAAATGTGCGCTTAAAAGGGGTTACACACTATAGCGGAGTTCATGCAGCTACATATGTATGTATCTTTGTGTGTGCTTGTCGGGGGTGGAAAGTTGTCAGCACATCATCAAAATTAACATGATATGCCACACGAACAGATGCCACACCGTTGCTGCTGCGAAGCGCACACAAGAAACTTTTACAAAAATTGGAAAAGCAAAAGATTGGTGAAAAATGAGTGCAACAATGTCGGGCAGACAGCAGCACAAGGCGTAAGTCGGCAAGCGGAACACAAGAAGAGGCGGACAGTGAGCGAATATCTATTGTATTGCATGAGCAAGCAGACGGATGAATTGGCTGGACGCAGTGAGACTGGCGACGGATATGCTGCCGACTTTTGAATCTTTTTCGGTGTATTTTTTTTTCTTTTTTGGTGTTTTGCTTCGGTTTTATTTTTATTCCACTTTAATCCGCAACATGACATTTTAAGTGAACGCGCTTTACTCTTGTTGCCGATTAAAAATTAAATCCGTTATGAAATGCGTGCAATGGGATTTCTCAGTAAAGTATTTAAGAGAAAAAAAAAACACTCTCTACAAGCACGCGCTTTTCTCCATTGTATATGTCCGGGGGGATGCGATTGAAGGTTTATGAAAAAAGGTGGAATTCTCTTCGAAAGCGCTCACTCAAATGAAATCGCTTTGATCAATATTAATTATGTTAAGCCGTGTGGAAAGTCAATATGTGGCAAACGTGCAATATTTGAAATTATTAAGCGTCGAGAGTACCACAGATTAGAGCAGCTTAGTGAAGCGCAATAAAGCAATTGATATTTACGGCAAGTGACTGCTCTGCCGATTATATTTTGGAGGAAAGAAAAATATGTGTAATTATTTTTGTAATTGAAACTCGACAGCTACTTTGAGAGCGTAATTAATTCGAGCGAGCAGAAGCGCTAACGACTTGTAAACCCACAAGCAGATCGTATAAGCACAATTCTCGCCCTCACCCCTATCAGCAGCGCTTAATCTACTTCCAGCAAATCCTTATTTCTAACCACTGTTGCTCATCGCCTGCGCTGTTGCACTTAATCTGCGTGCAATTGCGCTCTTGTCATGCCACAGCATATGCTTGCAACAACAATAGCATCGCAAAAAAATTGTGTTGTATATGTGCAACATGCCACCAAATCAACAGCAATGTATTTCGCTCCACATTCAACACACATATACTGCTGCGCTTTCCACTCATGCGTTGTTGCATCACCTTATGTTCAAACATTGCTACATTCGCGCCTTTGCGTGACATCAGTACATTAGTTCTGTTCATGGCTCCACTGATCTGCTCTGATTTTAGCACCCACTTTGCCGTTTACTGTGCTCTTACTCACTGGCCGTTCACTTTCTGCCTCTGCTTCTTTTCCCTTTATTTATAGTGGTGTCTTATTTGCTATCTTGGTTGTGTGCTTGCCACAAACTTAAAAACAGCTTAAACAGTTTTCTCACTGCCGCTCTGCCTCTGTGCATTTTCTTAATATGAGCTAATGAAATGAATGTTCTACTCTTTTGTATGTGCTGTTGCTTGATGTCATGGCAACATTTTCACTGATCCTTATCAGGTGCGCGCACATCCTTCCTTTAGGTGCACACGTGATTTGAACACACTTTTTTCATGCGTCCTCTAGCGGCTTGCTTGGGGCACAGTGTATGAAATTCGTTGATTGGGAACACAAAATTTTTGAGTGGATATTTCTTACAATTTTTAGTAACAAACAAGCCTTGTGTTGAAGAGCAATCAGAGAAAGGGAAGCACTTGTTACAGAGACGGCTTACAAAAGCCAGGACATCGATTACAAAACCTTACTTTAACTCTTTGAGTGAAGTCTTCCATGCTCATACGTCCTACGCAGAGAGACAGAGAGATATGCACAGCAAGAGAGAGAGAGAGAGAGAGAGAGAGAGAGAAATTTTATATGCGCCATGTGAAGAGTGAACTCCCAAGTTTTTAAAGAAATGGAAAGTGTATTCTTTGCGCAAGATAAAATATCCTTATTTTTCTTTGCAGTTACCTGTCTGAATAGCAGTACAACGAAACAATATTATTTTGCTGAGAAATACCTATTTTATATTGCGGCTGCCAACTGCATAAAAAATGCTGGTTTATTAAGAATAAAACAAGCGGGAAAACCTTCTAGAGATACGTGGGTCGAAAGTACCTTATGGAAGAAACCGCTTACATACAACCCAGCACAAAAAGTGGTTGAAGCAAAACCTCCTATATTCGATCTCTGAGACGACCGAGAGTCATGAGTTTTCAAAAAGCTTCTGAATACATTACAGTGAGAGCAAATGTAATTTTCACTTTTACTTGCGCAGAAGCTAAAAAACTTCAGATTCGATGACATGAAAGAAGAAACTTATATATTGCTAAGAGCGAGTACAACAATGAAATCTTTACTAACAAAATAGAGGGTGCAAATTTCTAACCAATTTATTCGAATACCCATCAGCCGCATCTATTTAATTTCACCCCAAGTTATTCAAGCTAATAATTTTAAATTGAACTTCTTCATCTTAGTTGGCGCTGACGTTATAGCCAAGTCAAAAATAATACGCCAATCACCTGTTAATTTTGCTGCTTGGTGCCAATTGGAGATATCAAGTGCAGCCATGCCCTTCTCATCCTGATCTCTTTTGTAGATCTTCCTGTTTCTACGTCAATATCACCATACTGTGTAGAGCACATCGTTTTATCGTCATGCCTCGCAAGTACGCAAAGATGCAGAATATTTTCAAAAAGCTTTCTGCCGAAAACTAACAAAGGTGGATCATAAAACACTGCCATGGTTCGGGCCTCCGCTTTATATAGAAGCATGGGAATGCGATCGACTTGTAGAGTGTGATCTTCATTATTCGGCAGTTGCACACTCTCGTTAAAGATTGTAACCTCTTTTTTTAGCTTTGCAGCTTATATTATTTTCTTATATTGTTAAATAAACAATAGAGAATCACCATGAAACTTTGTTTAGTGCCGAAAGGCTCGGAGCGGTTCTTTTCAATTCTGATTGCGCTTCTGGTGTTGTTCAGCGTCCGTGTAAGCTTTTCACGGATACCAAATTCAAACAAAGCAGTGTAGAAGCATTTTCTTTTCGTGCTATCAAAGGCTCTTTTGGAATTGACAAATAGGTGTCGCGTGTCCATTTTGTTCTAATGGGTCTGTTTTCATACATTGAACAGAGCACACTCCGTTTCAATTATTTCACCATAGATGAAACCCCATCGATTGGAGACTCGGGCGTCTCAGGATGTAGCATTTCGCAGCATGCAACGGGCTGAAGAAGTGTTTCTATATTTACATATACCGCGGTATATCATGGGTATGCGATCATGAAAGAAGCGAGATCTAGGTTTTCGCTGATCTACAAATAATTACTGCAGTTTTAACTACTCCATATAGCTCGTTAGGGAAACATTGTATTTCATCATAAACCAAAAAGTGTGAGGCTTTTCTGATCACGCTGAATGGACTTCGAATGGTTGGTAACCCTTGTACAGATATTTACAGTGAATTTAGTTATCTCGAATTTAAAGAAAAAAACCTTTTGCGGCAATAATTAAATCAAGATTCGGTGTTGAGTAAGGCTTAGGCGAAATGGTTATAAAAATGTGGTAATGCAGAAGGTTATGGGCTTGATTCATAACCCGATGGGCACGTAAAATTATAGAAAGAGAAATTTTGTAATTACGACAGCCCCTGGGCAGGGAATGTTAACCGCCTCTAACATAATATAAAAATATATTAAAATTCCTTCATTTGTTCGAAAAATATCCAGACACACATCATAAAATGAGGAAGGAGCTCGGTTGGAAATTGCTTCAGTGACTACACAGCCTTAATTTGTAAATTTAGTCTTTACATATCCACACAGGAAAAAGTCTAACGGTGTGATATCACACGATCTTGGCCAATCGACCTGCTCAAAACGTGAAATTATCTGCACACCGAAGTGTTCAATAAATACCATTCATTGATGCGCTGTGTGAAAAGTGGCATCGTTTTGTTGAAACCAAATTTCGAGGAGATCACGAGCTTCAATTTCAGACTTCAAATAGCCTGTTATCATGACGCGATAATGGTCGCCATTGACAGTTACGTTCTCACCGTCATCTTTTTTGAAGAAATATGGACCGATGATTCCACCGGCCCACAAACCACACCAACCCGTTATTTTTTCTGGATGAAATGGCAGCTCTTGAATCTCTTCAGGTTGCTCTTCGTACCAAATGCGGAAATTTTGCTGTTTTACATACCCATTGAGCCAGAAATGGGTCTCATCGCTGAACAAAATTTGGTTCAAAAACGGCGGTTTTTCTTTGAACTTTTCAAGACGCCATAGAGCGAAGCGATGTCGCTTGGGAAGGTCGAGCGGCTTCAGTTCTTGCACAGGCTATATTTTGTGCGCTTTCAATTTAAGATATCGACGTAAAATGCGCTAAGCGTTCCATTCGTCAGCCCGAGTTGCTGCGAACGGTGCATCGATTCTCCACGGTCTTCGTTTATACTCTCAGCTAGGGCCGCTATACTTCTTCACTGCGTGCTAGACGTGGTCTATTCGGTCGAATATTATTCAATAATGAATGCCGGATCTCAAGATGGGTGATGGTGTTACGAATAGTACGCTCAGTAGGCCGATTATGTTGACCATAAGTTGAGCGAAGTGCGCGAAACACATTCTTTACAGAACGTGAATTTTCGTAATAAAGTTGAATTATTCGTAAACGTCGTCAGTCGAAAGTCTTTCCGTGATGAAATGCCAAACAAAACTTATACAAAAAAGGCTATTGAAAAAAGTACCTCTACTTGGGTCACCCTTTATATTCATATTAAGAATGGAACTTGCATCAAAAAGAAGTAATATTTTTCTTATCATATTTTAGTTCCATTCACTTTAGGGCTTTTCGTAGTATTTTTTAGGAATTTTTACCAGTGAGTGAGGCCTTTTATTACAACTGTAGTTCTTAGTTATGTACGAGTACTTGGATATCGTTCTTTCTCACGTCACTGTCCATATATGTATGTATGTATATGCGCTAGTTCACTTTGTTGCTGTAGTTATTTACTCGCTTGTGGCAACTAATTTTTTTTTCGCGGTTGCCACTGCAACACCATATAGAGGTACATTACCAACCGACCGCTCCATGTACCCGTATATACCGACATATGTACATATGTACATTTGCACACGCAAGAGGCGACAACAAACATAGAAACCGTGCTACTGTGCTGTGTTGCGACACATTGTTGTTGTTTTTTTGCGTTGTATTGCGTTGCTTACTAAATGGCGCAACAATTGTGGTGGCGAATTAAAATTGCTAGCATTTTGTTTATTTAACTAACAACAAGCAATGAGAATGATGGGCGGTGAGGATGGACGGTGAGAGGTATGCAGTGGTAGGTGCGGAAGATGAGGGCTGGATGCTGTGGTAGTTGAGGAGGCGCCGCATTTCAAATAGGCAAACATGTTTGTTGCTTGTTGGTAATGTTATTAGTTGGTGTTGTTGTTGTTGTTGTTGTTGCTAGTGCACTAGGTATGTTTGTTTTTCCAATCAACTATTCTATGCGCCCTTTGCAACTGCCGCGTTACGCTATTGCAAGGAGCTGCGCTTAGTTAAGGCAACCGTGCAACAAATGGTGACTGCAACAAGTATATATGTATATGTGCATAAAAACGCGTGTTTGAAAACGTGTTGCAGCGCCTGCTAGTATGCTTACATTATTTATTTATTTATATTTGTTGTTTTTGTTTTATTGTTTTTTTTTCTTATTAAATTTTTCATTAGGTGCTGCCACTTATTTTGCGCTTCTTATTCGCCATTTCTTTTGATTTATTTTTGCTATATCAAGACAGCATTGCATGCTCTATTTGCTGTTTGCTATCTGCGATTTTGTTGCTGTTGTTGTTGTTGTTGTTCTTGTAATGTTGCCTCAACTTGGTAATTAAAATTAATGCAAGCATCTCAAGCATTTAGACTCTCTTGCACTTACTACTACTGTAAGTCCGATCTCTTCTTCTTCTTCTTCTTCATCTTCCGCGCTTCTTCTTCTTTCACCTTGCTCTTAAGCATTTTGTCGCACTTTAGAGTGTTACTTAATCAATGCCACTTGCTGTGGCTACCGGCTGTGGTGTCTACTCGTACATGTTGCACATTCATCGTGTACTCATCATACTAAGTTGCCGCTGATTTTATTTAATTATTTAAAAATTCTTGTTTGCACTCAAATTGGTAGCAAGTACATGCATGTGGTTTGTTGTTTTTGCTATTGTTGTTGCTCACATGCTGCAGCAAGTTGTACGATTTAATGTTGGTTGTTGCACATTTAATTTGAATTTTGTTGTGTGCTGCAAGCAATTGTGCAGATTTTTCAAAACTACTCAAATCCTTTAATTTTTAGTTCGCTTGCCATATTTACATATTTTCTTTTAACATCGTTTCTATCGCACTCATTTATCACAACGTATTAGTCTTTAAGTTTTGCGCATTTTTTGAATCCATAACTATTGGCTTGTGGTGTCTAATATTTCACTAGAACGACGTGGGAGATACTCTTTCTTTCTTCCCTTATTTTGCAATTTTTTTTTGTTATTTTAATTTTGTTTTTACTTATGACTCATACCTTACTTTCGTTGTTGATTTTTCATTAGTTTTTTTTTTACGACTTCCAAAGCTTCTGAGAAACCATTTAGTTGTACTGAAATGCGCACGAGATATTTTGATTTATCACCAGTCGAACTGACAGTTTATCCTCTCTTCATTTTGAGGGCAAATTATTTTCAAGGCTAAGGCAATATGTAAATTTGCATATATTTGAAGTTTATCTTATGTACAGAAAGGCATACATACTTATGTATTTAACAGTTTATAAGCAAAAATCAGGAATTATTTCTTTGATTTTTTGATAGAATTTCGTTTTTCACGATAATTGGCGCAGACAGTGTAGTTCTTCTTAAAAATTAGAGCGAAATAAAACTCTGTATTCAATTCTTTTGCATGTTTTCATCAACATTTCTTGCTCTCCTATACTCGGAACTTAGGATTCTACAATCAGTTGCTTCCTAGCTTCATCGTATTCAGGTTTTAAGGTGGTTGGGTATATGGGCTCTTCTGTGAGTTCCTGTGAGTATGCTAAAATTGGTATTTAAATATTACAATAAAATAAAGAACTAAGTTAAAGGAGAAAATAAATATTTATATGTTTCTTATTGAATGGATTAGTCTGCCGCTGAAATATTAATTTTCTTCCGGCTGTTGTTATTCTTTTGTGATTTAAGGGTCTGCGGAATGTGTATAATTATCTCTAGTAAAATGGGAGATATCATTGTCAGATAAACTGTGTTCTCGAAACGATTTTAAAGACCATTAACTGGATCTCAAGATTTTGTTCAACAATTTCCGCATTTAAGCGTACTCGCACAATTGCTGAAATTTTTCTAGCATGAGCTCGAGCATTTCGACAAAAACTCTTTTCTCAGTATTTTTTTTATGATTTTAAATTATTTATTAAAAAAACACTTAAAATACTTTCGATAAACAATATTGAGAATTCATGTTCTGCAGAGTAGTTGAGCAATAAATAAATATCGAGCGAGAATCGAGCTGTTAGCACTGCTCAATGCTCGGGTATCTACTTGGTAGGTACATAAATACTGTTACAACATTAAACGCACGCATTTCAATGGAAGAATTGAGCATACCACATAATTCCCAACATTGATTCTCTTAAGACAGCTTTGATTCGTGCCGTGGCCAATTTCCCAATGGAGGAGGCGCGTGCGGCTATTGATGATTGGCCAGTCCGACTTAAGGCGTGCGTGAATACCAAAGGCGGGCATTTCGAATGAATACTGATTTTTTGTATACAATATATATCAATAAATATCTAAAAAAAAAAATTGGTCCAAAAACCTTCATTATTTTTTATTTTATAGCATAAAATGTGTGTAACAGTATTTATGTCCCTACTAAGTAGAGCTCCAGAAATATTCTGATTTATTTAAAGTTCTTATTGAAATAATTAAAAAAAAATGTGCCTAACTTAATCACGCTGGGCATGATGTTGAATGTTATGGAATTTTTTTGACACTTACTCCCATTTTACATTGTTCAGCGAAGACTACATTTCAAATATAAGCTCAGTAAAACTTTTAATATTATTTTAAGTAACATTTCATATACTTATAAAACCGGTATCTATCTTTGCTTGTGTACAACTATTTGGCTAAAAGCAACATGCCCCCTGCCTCATTTAACTGTTGTTTTGTTGAGACTCATGAAGGGACGATAAAGGAAGCCTCGAAAGAGCAGCTGAATAAGATCGCAAAAAATTAATTTTTAAGTTCTTTGAGGATTGAATAAAATACTGGCATAATTATGCATTGTAACTGGTGGTGTCTACTTTGGATATGGATATTCTGGAATAAATAAACACTTTTTTAAGAAATACAGAATTCGCAAATTACATCAACATTTTATTGAGCCTCGCAGCTCTTCCGACTCCAGCGGTGCAGAATCCATTACTAAGTTTCATTTGTGCCTCACTAGATAGTTTTCATTGATCCACGTATATAGGAGGAACACGGATCACGAACTTACCTTTCGCTGTAGTTAAAGCTCGTATATTTTGGGCATATTTATACCTTTAATAAACATGAAATGGTATATTAACCTTCGTCCGAAGAATATAAGTAACTGAAGGGGAAGAGATAGACCCACCAAAATTTATACCGATTTAACCAAAATGACGAGCTGGTTGATTTAGTAATGTTTGCCTGTGTGTCAGACTGTCCATGTGCCCCTCTGTTTGTTCACAGACTAGTGAAGAATAAAAGGAAGATGGTCTGAATGCTCAAAAGCAGAGTGATCCATCTTCGGCGGTTGGATTCTTGAATAACAGCTTCCAAACAAGTAGTTATATACCGCTCAGAATATATTGTTCTGCGATATTCTAGTGGTGCGGTTGCGACCTTTTGCTTGAAAGTGCTTCGTGCGTGAAACACATTTGTTGGATTCGGCTTATCTTGAATAGTCAATTGCTTTTTACGTTCGTGCTTATACGCACTTGCGATTCATCAACGAAGTCACGATGTCATAGACGTGTTTCGCAGCACCGATATCGGATATCAAAATTTTCTGAGTATACATAAAAAATGTCAAACTTTGCGTTAAAGTTGTCGATTGAAAGATTGTATCATTAAAGTTGCCATATCCCGATATATATAAGGGAACCCACATAATCACTAATGTATAAATGAGCATTAAAAGCACTCCCTAAACATATGAGGAGGTCAATCATTTCACAGTTTGTTGTGGATATTTTCTTTATGAGATCTTAAAATGGCTAAACGCTCATGAAAAGATGTCGAAGTTAATATCATTAGGAGGGAATTAGTCATTAAGTCTTCCCCTCATTAACTTTTTCAGAAATCTATCCACGGCTCTATAGGCAAGCTGATAAGCCGTAAAATGTCTTCTTGCTTATTAAAAAAATTTAATTGCTTCTGAGTGGACTCCAACATGTCACTATGTACTTGATGCTATGTATTCCATATAACAGAAGTATAATTCAAAAACGATTTTATGGAAGAGGTAAAGGATATTTTATATATACAGATGTGATCGAACTTATGGGCCAATCTAGCCAAGGTAAAGTGTGACACCTATGTCACACACTACTGAAATGTTATTGTCCTTCTTTTGCAAAAACAAAATAAACTAAATAAAAATTTTAATCGCAGCTGTATATGCACCTATATCGCCGACAAAAATCCACTCCCTAACGAGGCTTAAGTATTTACTTTGACGAAAAAAGTATATACATATTTCTAACGCATACCACCTCATATTTTCTCTTAAGAATTTAATTTTAACTTTCACTTTTACCTTATGCTTTAGCTAACTCTCTTTGTTTGGTCTCGAATAAAATTTTTAGTAAAAAAAAATTGATTTTAATAAAACTCTATTCCATCCACAACGTCGAATAAACTGCAACGCTTTCATTCATACTGTCAATAAAGACAAAGTGAGTGACGAGAGGTCATTGGAAAAGTTCAGAAAATCACTTGGAAATTCCAATTTCATTGGAATTAGCACTTAAAATTCTTTAACTTGCGCGAGCATTCGCCCAAAATGATCAATCGGATTTTTGCACTTTCAGTGCAGATGCCATTCACAACAACGCAACAACAGAGCGCTGAAAAGTTGCAACAACCGAAAAAAGAAGAGAAGAGAAAAAAACAACAATAACAACAGAATTTATGTTGAAAACTTTTTTGCGCAAATGGCGAAAATTGTCAGCCCAGAGCCGCTGGGGATAAAGGCATTTTAAATTTATATAAAAATTATTTTTAGCAGCGAAACGCAAATCTACCCCCCCCCCTCGCCGGCTGTTGGTCTACAAAGTTTCTATGAAGTAGTGAAGTTTGGGGCGTTGCAGGCAGGCTATTGCAAAATCTTGCTGTCGTTGTTGTTGTTATGGTTATTCATGTACTCTTAGCCGCCGTTTGCGTACATTAGTCGTCGCCATCTTGTGCCGCATGCATGCATTGTTGCACACATTGATGCGCAGCAAGCGCAACCAACACATATACTCCGCTGCCCCATTTTTCTGTTGCCCCTGTTGTTGTTACTTTTACTGTTGTTGCTGCTGTTGTCGCTTTGTCTACTTTAAACAATATTTGCGAGAATTCTCGCTGCTTTGCGATTTCTTTCGTGAGATTAAGACATTTACAATTTTAATGAATGAAATAATTTCACATTTTGTTCTTTTGTAATGCTCTGTTACATGCATGCGTGTGTGTGTGTGTGTGTGTGTGTGTGTACGTGTCATGAGGGACCCAACTTGTGTGGTGCTTGCCTCAATGCCTCATAATTGTAGCCGCGGCTGTATGCTTGTGCGTGTGTATCTCTGCGCCGTCTGCCTGCTCGGGGACTCATTATGGCTGATTCTTTATATTGTAATATACAACTATGTCTTGCAACGTTCATGGTGCCCCTGGGTCCCACAGCAGCATTCATTGTTTTTGATTTTATTTCATTTAAATTATTTTTATTTAAATCTTTTTGCCGCGATTTCATTGGATTTTTAGCTATAATTTGTTTTGTCTGCTCGTCCGTCTGTTTATCTGCCTTGCTGCGTCTACATTGCGTGCCGTGTTGCACATTGTTCGTTGTACTTTTAGATATAAATTGAAAATTGAAAAGAAAATCAAGGAGAAACCATTTCAACTTGGCAGCCGGATTGCAATTGTAACTAATTTGTACGAAGTGGAATTTGATTACTTTGCATTTTTCCATTTTTTGCTGTTCGACAAAATGAAGTGCTGTTGTTGTTGTTGTTGTTGTTGTTGCAGTTAATTTTGGCTTTTGTTGCTTGCAGATGAGTCCATCGGATTGCGTTGAGTAATGAGTGCACATGTGTGCAACGAATTTCTGTCTCCTCAGCGGCGGGAGCTGCAACTGCTGCTGTAGATACAGGCGCAGAAATACAGGGTACCTTACTGAAGTTCTGGAAACCAAAAACACCTTAAAAATTTAAATATAAAAAAATTTTATTTATAATATTTCTAAGGAAGAAATGTGGAAAAACTCGCAAGAGGAAGGCGGTTTTCAATTCAAGATGCAAATACAGAGCCAAAACAATTTCTCGGGAATGCGAAAGCTAGATTCTTGAGAATAAATTCATAAAGTCTTCTAGAAATAGAATCATAATTGTTATAACTTACTTTAATTACATCTATATAAAATGGCTAATGGAGCGCAAAGTTCTATGAAGAACCTGAAAGCTGATTTGCCTAAGAAACCCTGGACAGTTCACTAGGCCATTGACGATGCTATAAATGAATGCCAAAGACTGAATAGATCATTGAAAACCAAGTGCTTTAGATTTATTAGCATACAGCTTGAAGTCTAAGAAATGGAGCAAGAAGAAAGGCCTAAATGAATAAAACTACCTTGGACACTTTAAAGCTCTGAGAAATGAGCGCAATTGGATTCCAAATCAAGCTAATTACTCCAGCTTTGAAGGAATCATGGAATTATATATAGCCTTACGGTGTAAGTATCTTTGAAATCACCACCATATCGCTGTAAGAAAGCAAGGTTAGAATAAGCTTTAGAGATGGTGAAGCTGATGTGATTAATGAAGGTAAGCTCCAGGTCGAACAATACGAGATCTACAACTTCATTAACCGCACAGATTCCATTATTAAGATAATAATAATATTAAAATATATTATGATACTCAGAGACATATTCTTCCAAAAGCTCCAGTTAGCTAAGTTTCTCAAACCCTCCTGCAACAGTAAAATATCGTAAAAAGTACCACAAATTTAACTAAAATTATCCGAGAGATGGCCTTAAAGGCATATGATATCGTATTATATATTTCAGCAAAAAGGAATCTAATGGAGATATATTATGATCTAACGTAGTATAGAAAATAAGAGTGAATACCTAGGCACTTGAGATTTCGTAATAAAATTTAAATCATGATAGTAGAGAAATCTTTACAGACGGTATCAACTTGGTATACCTTATTATATAATGAGGTGCAATAATGAGAAGGACAAACAAGGTTCGTGACAGTTTAACGACCGTTAAAACAACCGAGCTGGATTGCAACTTTAACAGCAACAAAAAACAGTTTAAGTTCAGTTGAAACAATTTCGTTCAAGTCGATATAGTATAGGAAAGCGGGGATTTCGGGATTTACTGAAGCGTGGCAGATTGATATACAAGCAGATACCTTGCACCCGATTAAGTACCTCCACCAAATATGAGCTCTATATATATTGCCGCCCGTCAAGTATAAAGATCAGATTAGTAAAAAAAAGGGTGAGTTAATTACATATTAAAAAGTGTATATTCCACTAATCTGATAATTTGCAAGGGACGTAAAGAAAGTTGTAAAAAAGCGTCATCTCGACATTCTCGAACGTAGCTGAATTTTTTTCTTTTTAAGGAAATATATAATCTGACGATTTCTACAAGCCAAAATAACAAAAATTAGTCGATAAAGTTTAATACGTGTAGCTGCGTGGTGCCTATATTTCACTCTCCGCGTTTCTATTCTTCTCTCACTTTTTCTCTATCTAAATATTAATCTCTAAATCCGCTCCCACTCTGATTTCTGTTGCCATTATATCATCACAGCTGATCACACAGCTCGTTCGTGGTGTGGTGTTATTTACAACGTATTTCTAACGTTTTGACTTATTTTGTTATTTAAATATAATTTATGTGAATTAAAGTTTAAAAATATTAACTAAGAGTGATATTAACTTAAAGTGTGTATTTTGTGGTAAAACTTCTTTGCAAAAAACAATTAAATTTACATTAGAAACATTGCAAAAATGTATAAATATTTTAGAATATCGTCGTAGCAGACCAATTCTCCGAAAATCCCGAAAAACAAACAATAATCTTGAACTTTCGATAGAATCATCATTAAATAGAATATATCACACACAGCGCTATAAATTATTTACAGCAGTAAAAATACAGCGTGAAGTTCAGCATGTAGAACAGCAAAGTGTTGTGGAACGTGACAATCTCCGAATCACATGCCCCTGTTTCCTGTAGTATATTATTAAAAATACGTAGGCCATGGAATCTATCAATATCTGACGCTCTTGAGTATGTTCTTGCAATAGTTTTTTTTTTTTTTTGAAAACCTATAACCGCTCTCCCCACCGATGAAAGGGTAAAATAACATTTTTTTTTATTATCTAAGCTTCGCAACTCAGTAGGTACCTATGACGCTCGAGTAAATCCCTATTTAGCATCGTGGGCTCCCCTACAAATAGTTTTGATATGTGTCTATAATACTTTTACATCATTTTTATGATGAAACTTTCCAAAAATTAATATAAAAAAACACAAAACTACAGTAAAAGGCTAAAAATGTGTTTTAAGGGAGCGCAAAGAGACGAACGGCACTTTTTGAATACATAAGAAGCAAGGCCGTCCGATAATTGCAAAGCCGCAATACCAATCGTACAATCTAATATTGTTACTGACTGTCATATAACTAAAATCTAGAGTATGGAAAATTTCTAGCTGATTAGAGACGGCAGTATCAACCTTCCTAACATAATTCCATGTGAAAAAGCCAGCAAAGATATTTAAATTATCAATAAATATATTTTACCTTGGGTAGATGATCATTACTGACCTTAAATAAATTATAGAATTTGTCCGTCTGTCACATTTTTTGAGAACAAAAACTATTTCATCGAAAAATTTACATAACATACTTCAAAAAGATGACGATCAATATTATAATTTGAGGTTATGTACCTGAAATGGTCGAACCTTTAAACACGAAATTAAAACATGTACAGAATTTAAGGTTGGGAATTCGTGTTGCAAACTTGACACCATCTCAACTGCACAGACTGAGTTTGATTGCTTCATCCTGGTCCTATACTGGTTTCAAGCATCTAAAATCAAATAGATTATGCCATGATAGGCGGAATTATAGTATAGTTTTAACATAGAACGGTCACTCTTACAGAAGGAGGCAGAAGGAAAAACGCCAATCATAACTTCGATTTATTACTCCGCTCTCTGAGGGAACAAGTTAGAAACTCAATCTAAAAGTCTAAATGCAACCACTTGAACAACAATTTGACTCCAATTAAAACGAAAATTGAGCACTGATATTTTCATCGATCTCTACATTATACTATGCGTACAGTATGGAATCTACAATCAGCGCTGAAGAGAGATAAAGGTGTTTACAGCCGAAAGAAGGAAAGCACTGAATGCGTAAAGTACGAGTAAGCAGAGAGACAGGTACTTGGTAGACTTGGCAAGTGCAAATTTTGGAATCATTAGAAAACTATCTGTCGAAGGTAAAGAATAGACATCTCGTTACACATTCAAGACTTCTGTGAATACTACGAGAAAGCATGGAGATTCAATGTTCTACCGTTTGCACAAAACGAATCGTTTTTGTTAAGACCACCTGTCGGCCCAATTCTCGACGGTAACTCGTGCACACATTGCAATATATTGATGAAACTTGATATACAAATTTCGTGGAATACATTGGTGTTGAAACTAAACTAAATCGAAAAGGATCTAGAGCACCAAAAACATAAGCGTTTACTCAAAAATCTTTATAATTCATTTACAAACTCAAAAATCTTTATAATTCGTTTACAAAAAAGTGAAGTGGTAGAACAATTGTTTCTTAGTTACCAAAAAATTGCCAAACCCTACGCTTATGACTCTTATAATTGACATTCTATTTCCGAATCTTTGATTAACTTAATATGAAATCCCATACATCAGATCTTCTATCTATGATGTTTGACGTCAAGCTTTAAAGAATTAGTCCTCAATCAATTTCTCAGTTTGAAACGCTTTTCAATATCAATATTAAAGTTGTGTTCCAATGTTCTAAAGTCTGTCCAGATTACTTCAACATTTTATCGCCACTTTCGAGGTGGATTAATTGCATAGTAGAGATCTAATGACAGCTTGACTCTCAGATTATACAGCAATAGAAGAAATAGTAGAATATTGAGTTGGTGTACTTCAGCTCTTTAAGAATTTGTGTTAGAGAGAATATTTGACATGTTCGGCAATGTAATTAGTCCAGGCCGAGATTCGTTCAATTCGATTGCCTTGCAAACCACTTGACATAATGAAGTTAAAGATAATCGAGGGGAGTTTACAGTGCTTTTGTGAGAGACGATGGTAGAGCGCCCATTATATGTACAACTGCAGACCGCTGCACTTTGTCTGCTAACTGATAATAATGTTGCATTTCCAGTTGAGTTTGTTACATAAAATTATTCAGCGATATACGATAGAGAGAGAGAGAGAGAGAGAGAGAACGTCGGATCTTCTTGGAAGTTTTCAAGATCCCATAGTGCGAAGCGATATCGCTTGGGACGTAAAATGCGCCAAATCGTCCCATACGTCAGTCCGAGTTGCTGCGAACGATGCCAAATCGACTCCCCATGGTCTTCGTGCTCTCAGCTCCGGCCGCTATATTTTCTTCATTACGTGATGGACGTGGTCTATTCGGTTGAATATTATCCATTAATGAATGCTGGGTCTAAAGATAGGGTGGTGTTGCGAATAGTACGATCAGTAGGCCAGCTATGCTGACCATAAGTTGAGCCAAGCGCGCGAAACACATTCTTTTCAGAACGTGAATTTTCATAATAAAATTGAATGATTTGTAAATGTTGTTCAGGCCTCAGCCTTTCCATGATGAAATGCCAAAGAATACTGAACAAAAATAGCATGACAACTTGACATGATTCACGCGTGATCTGTCAAAACTGGCTATTGAAAAAAGTACCTCTACTTGGATCACCCTTTATTTAACATGTAATTTTAAGAACCAAAACCATCAGTAGAAATAATTAATTAGGCAGAAAGACGTCTGATCGGTCAACTAGGAGCATTATTAATTAATATCCAACATAACTGTATTAAACTTTAACAAAAATATTTGCCAAAATTCCACAAAATCTATACTAAATAGTTTGAATGACCCAAAATATGAGAGATAAAATGGCTGTGAAGGCAAGCAATATATTTGGAATTTATGATATATATATGATGAGAAAACAGAATAATTATGTAGAATTTCAAAATAGAAATCCACTCAAAAATTACTAAACAAGAACAAGAGATTTTTCTTCACATAAAACTTGATTATGCCACCACAAAACATAATAACAATAAAAACAATAGTAAAATTGAAATAAACAACAACAATTTCTTGCAATTGCCATTTGAACTCGAGCGATTGCTGTAAATGAAATGATTTATTAATTTCTTGAATCAAAAATTAATTACATTTAATAGCAAATTATTAACAATTCTCTAAAGGAGGAAAGAAAAGGAAACAGAAGAGTTGGCAGTTGCCATAAGAATACATGCTTGTCTCGTGGGAGTTGTAATTATGGCTGTGAGAGCACCAAGAGGCAGTGGCATGTAATTTTAATGAATACGTTTTGGTGGCACAGCATAGGGCAGAGTAGACTCCTCGGCAGCAGCAACATCCTTCCTTATGTCAGCCAGCGTCAGAAGTGGCATCAACTTCATTTGTTGAAGAATTTACCTGTTTGGATGATTGTCTTGCCATACAAACCTGTGCTCATTACAATACACGTACATGCCAAAGCATGAAGATTTCACTTGTTGCAAGCAACATACACACACTTACGCTTATGACTCAATTAAGAAAAGCGTATTTGTTGTTGTTGTTATTACATGTTGTGCTTTGGCAACCATTGTGTGCGCTGAAATTAAGATTTCACAAATTTTCCAAGCATACACAGACACACACACACACACACACTTCAAACCACGTAAATGTATTATTAAATCTTAACTGAAATGTCTACAACTACATGCATATATGCTGCATGCATGCGTTTCTGATTGCTACAATTAAAATTTTGTGCTCATTTAGAAAGCAAACAACAGCAAATTTTGTATGAACAAGAAGAAGTACTCATACTGAGCCAGTTTTTCTATATATATCTGTATGTAAATGGCAATTCAGCAACTCATTTGTGGCATGAAAATACCAACAACAAAAAAAGCACACACACAAAGCGACCTACTACATAACAATCGTAATGAATAAACAATCAAATGAGCCCTTAAAAAATTTTAATTTTTTGTTTTTGTTTTCTGAGTGTAAGGAAAAACTTTTTTTGCAGCCGAAAAATGGCAGCAAATGACGACGCATGCATGTGGCAGCAACAGCCGGCAAGTTGAATGAATTCGAGCGTAAAATGTCAACTAATGACATAAATTAAGTGGCCATGTGTGAGCGCTTTCAAGAGTGTATGGGCTTATTTTAACGGTACAATTTGTGTAAATGCCTTTATAATGTACGTCGTCGGTCGTCCCATGTGCGATAGAATGTAACACAGCAAGTGTCACGCACAACAGAAAGCAGAACGAATTGGCTAACAAAATGAAGGAAATTACATTTTTGAGTATAGCTTCCCTACCTTTACTCTGTCTCTCTCTCTTTTTCCCTCTTACTCTGTTTTTCAATATATTTTTAGTTCATTCAGCAAGACAAAAACTGACAATTTAAAGGCTTTGTTAAAATGAGATGAGAATTAGATGGGGATGAGTTTCAGCTCAGGTTCGATCAAATAAAATGTTCAACTAAGTTTCCTAGTATTATCTAAATCCAGGCTTCGTCAGGGACAAGCCAACTCTGTTACGATAAAATGGATGAAAAAAACCGAAACAAAATTAAAAAGATTTCTTAATATAACTTTTAATATAATTTTTAATTCAAAAATTTAAATTTTAGTCTAATAGACTTAAAAGCTTGTAGGTTGAAAACAAATTGGGTCATCTGAACCTTTGCAACATACATTATCTCCAACGATCTAACTCAGAGAATGTTGAGGACGAGAAGCTTTGTACTGAATCATGGCGGTAAGATTTAAATTTCAAAAGTGCTTTTTGAAACCGGATTGAAGTTTTCGTCATTGGGAAACTGAAATCAGGAATTTCACATTCGGTTGTAAGATAGTAGAGAGACTGCGTCTTCAGAAAGGTAAATATCTTACTGTATTCCTTAATAGAAGAAATCCCTCAACTTACTGTCTCTCTCTAAGATTTTTGCTGACAAAAGTAGATACACAGTTTGGGGGCTTAAGGTTAAATAATTGATCCTTGCTTACGTCAAAATTTTTATTTTACTCAAACTCCAAAATCGAAAATTATCTCGGAAGATAATTATTGAGGAGATAAAGGAAAAATCATCAGTTGCTTTATATTGTTGCAGTTCGAACAACTGCATGATTGCTGTAGGACTGAGATTGTCAGAAGTACTTTTCATTCAAAATTTAATTTAATTATTTTCAACTTGAAACAAAGCTTCCCATGAACCGTTCAGAGAGGCTTAGAATAAATTTAAAAGCCCTTAGTTAGAAAAACACTAAGGTGTATACCACATATTGAAGAAGAAGCTGGTCCGATAGTCGCTTTAATGGTTATAAAGCCTATATAATAAGTGAATTGGATAGTCCTTTGCCTGACTCTACTAGAATTAAATCCATATAGATTTCTAGTTAGACCTAACCTTCACAAAACACATGTATAAAATTGACAGCTGTCCGAACATTGGTTTGTGAATTATAGCATTTTGAGTGAAGAAACTTTTTCCATTGTGAAAAAATTGTTAAAAAAGAATTTCGCATGTTGATAAAATATTGCTTTTTGAAGGAAAAAAATATAGTTGAAGCAAAAAATTGGCTTGATGACGACTTTCTGGGCACTGCCCCATGAAAATCAATCATCAAGGATTGGTATGCTAAGTTTAGACGTGGTGAAAAGAGCACTTCGACGCCCGAAAGAGGTTGTTACTGACGAAAACATCAAAAAATCCACAAAATGATTATGGATGACCGTAAATTGAAATTTAATGAAATAGAAGGCACTCTAAAGATATCAACTGAACATACGTATCATATCATTCACGAATATTTGGGTATGGGAAAGCTCTGAGCAAAGTGGGTGCTGCACGAGCGCACTTTTGGCCAAAACACCGACGAATTAATGATTCAGAGCAGTGTTTAGAGATGCTCAAGCATTATAAACACGAGTTTTCTCATCAAAATGTGACAATGGATGAAACATGGCTCCATCATTGTACTCCGAAGTCCAGTCGACAGTTATCCTAGTCAATTGCATATGATCAGCCCACACCAAAAGCAGGAAAAACGCAAAAGTCGGCTGGCAGCGTTACGGCGTCTGTATTTTGGGATGCGCATGCAATAATTTTCATGGATTACCTTGAAAAAGGAAGGACCATCATCGACTATTTCATAACGATATAGAACCGTTTGAAGGACTAAATTGCCGAAAAACGGCTGCATTCGAGGAAAAAGAAAGTGCTGTTTCACCAAGATAATGCACCGTGTCACAAATCTGTGAAATCGATGGCAAAAATCCACCACAAAAATGCTATAGAAAAGTTTCAAGGTCATTGTATCATCTTTGAAGGGAACTATATTGAATCAAAAAAGAAATTTTGCACAAAAAAATGTGTTTTACTATGGTAGGCTGGGGACTTTTCAATTGACCTGTTACATGAGTATAGTGAAAAGGATGTTGAAAATGTCAAGATGGCGGGCACTAACTGAAATAAAAACTATTTTGGATTTTGAGAATGGAATACTACTCGAATGAGGACGAAGGAGTTCCTGTCGAAAAATACCGATGTCACGGTTCACCCTTAATTGCCTCGTTGAACTAGCCTCAGCCAGAAAACTTCTTCATTAAACAGAATTGAATGGAAAAAAGTGTATTTGAATAAATGCGGTCAAAGGTGATTTCTCAAGTGACTAAGTACTTATATTCTTTAGTTCTTAGGCAAATTTTGTATACACATAGACTTTTATAATTTTTGAATGCAATTGGAAAAAAAATGCTACAAAAATTATAAATGCAGCGAATTAAATTCCTAACATTTTTCGCATTTGAAGGAATTGAGCACTTATGAGTTATGACTGCAGCATATCAGGTTTTAGTGGGTTTCTTCAAGTTTTTTATATATTTTTTTATTCACATCCGTGTTAAACAACTAACAACAGCAATTGCTACCTGCCTGTCATTCACCTACTCATTTATGTGCATTTGCTGTCTACCATTACTCATTACCACCAGCACCACCAACGGCCAAAGTTGAACGCTTCGAGTACGAGAAGTGCAAACAGCAGTAAGAAAAATCGCGACTTTTGTTGTTGTTTCATCACTATTGACTGCTTTAATTATTATCGTTTTTTGTTGCTACATCCAGCTGCTGATGCTGTTGGTGTCGTCGTTGGTGACACAATGACAGTCATGGCCACCAGCGTTGATTCTCATAATGATGATAATGATGAACGCTTGCAATGCTTGCTTACCTGCTTTATTCGCCCGTTGCGCGTTGTTCATCGATTTATTTGCTGTTGCTGTTGCGGTTGTTGTTATTGTTATTATTATAGTCTGTTCCTGCTGCTTTTATTTGCCATTCAACAGGCTGTGTTGCCTACTTGATTTTGTATTTATTAAATAATTTTTCCTTTCCAAAACCTCCCGTACCCGACAACCGCTCCTCTCTATCACCGAACGGTTGTGTCTCATAAGCATGCGCAAGTCGCTTCTCCGACACTCGCAACGACAGAGCGATGCGCGCCATCATTTCGCATGCGTCGTACGTTTGTGGCAAGAAGTGTCGTACAGTAGTTGTATTATTAATTATCAATTTATTAAGTGTAGTTAAGTCGTAAGTAAGTGATTGTTTTCATGTTAAAACCGCCACGCTGCCGCACTGCACTCTTTTGTCCCGGTGTGGCCTGGTTATCGGCATTGAGGTGGCATGTGACAATTGCAACTGTTGTCATTGCAACACCATAAATGGTCAGCTGGTGAGCTTTTGTTAGCGCAGTCTTCATAGAGTTCAGCAGTTGTCTGCCTGCGGCGTCTGCCTGCGTGCTTGTCTGTCTGTCAGTCAGTTGAAGTTGAAATAGCAACTGTTGATGAATAGTTGACATCAGTCCTGACACTTGGCTCCTGCTGCTGCCAACTGATGCCAACTGATGCTGGCAATGGTGGACATTAATTTATTTTTATTTTGCTAATTTCAACGCTACTTTCCAACCATTAGTTTTACCTTCTAAGCAATTTTTGTTATTGTTATTTGTTATTTATTAGTGATTGTTGCCCTTTTTTAGTTGGAAAATGCTTTCAAGTGCAATTTGTTGTCAATTGTTTGTTGGAGACGCCACTTCTTCTTGCCCACAGCTCGTTTTGGAGTTTTATATACTCGCAACATATACAAAAATAAATTATTTTATTTCTTCTTTGCTGTCAGTTTGAATTGAAATTTCTCACAGTTGCACTTATATACATATATGTATAAATGATTACAATAACAAAAAAAAAAATAAAATAAAAAATTTGAAATAAAAAAATAAAATCTCCACAACTATCTCGTTTGGAAAATCTTACCACAAGAGCATTTTTAATCATTTACTATTGTTGTTTCTGTTGTTGTAGTTTTTTTTCACTCTTATCTGTTGATATCATAAGACCCGTGTGTGTGTGTTTAATTCCCGAGCACGTGTACGCGCATACTAATGTAATTCAACCAAACTCATAAACATGTTTACCAATGATATGTGAATGTCACTTGCTTGCTGTGTGGCAAGTGCATCATATACCCGTGTATACACACACACACATACACAAGTGCATATGTTGAGGCTATTTGCGCTCGATTGTCGCAAGTCCTTCTTGTGGCTATAAATCACGTTTAGTGACATTATCCCTGTTTTACATGGAATATCAAGTGAAACTTTGCGTTTAATAGTAATAAATTAAAACCAATCGAGATTGGAATTTTTCAGGAATACCTTTTTTGAAAAATTTAAAAACCTAGAAATGGTTCTATGAGAAAAATTGGAAATTTATATCATAAAAAAGAGATATTGATCCAAAAGCGAATTTTATATTTCGAAGTTAAGAGAAATATTAGAATAAAAAGGAGTTTTTGATACTAATAAAACCTCAGTTAGATATTTTTTCATTCTTCTTGAAAAATTAGATATTTATTCGTTTCCCTTAGACTTAAAAAATTTCTTCAAACAATCAATGAAATACTTGGCTCTGTCATATGATAACCAAGACATTTCTAACAAAAAAAGCATGAAAATATGTCCCACACACCCTAGAAAGAACGATAGGTGTAGCGAATTTGCCCCAGGTCGGTATCGGGATCATGATTTCGAAAAAATCTATTTTTTTTTAACATTGTCTTGATGTCTCTGAATTTTTGATTTATTTAAAAGAAGAAAGGGTAGAGATCTGAAACTTGCAGCAGCGAAGTATCTTTTTGGTACCAACATTTTCTGAAATGATACCACCCATACCCATTTTAAGGCCGAAATACCGAAATATCCATGAGTCTAATGAAACTAATCTATTAATTTTTCTCTTTTTAAAAGAAAGAAAGATGGTTTTGACATAGTAAGCCCAATGATTAACCTCCTCCCGCCCAACCGGCAGCAGGGGCGCTATCCGCATAACTTACGCAAGCATTTGTTAAATGTCGAGATTTAAAACAGTTCAGCTACAGAAAATAATTTATTCAACAGCTGAAATTTAGTAATTCAAACTTTAAAAACCTAAAAATGAGTCTGATAAGTCTAAGGTGCTGGTATGAGAAAGAAAATCATGACACAATCGGCGAAATGATTCATTCAGTTCATAATTTCTTTTGACTGACTTTAATAGTCGAGGTCTAAACTGTCTAGATACACGAGTTGGAACATTGAAGCTCATCTCAGATCAACGCAATGAACTATAAATTGATCCATTAAGAGGTTTGACTACGAACAAGGCGCGTAACATAACCCGACGACTTGCGAGAGTCGATAGATTCAGAAGCTTTAAACCATTAGTAAAGAGAGGAAGACTTAACCTTGAATCCTTTCGGAAATGTCTTAATGCAAAAAGTAAAAATTGTCTTTACACAGATTCTAACTTATTGGAATGAATTTGATAATTAGGGTTCCATATCAATGAAACATATTCTAATATTAGCCTCACCAATGTCGTTTAAAGGGGTTAGTTACAGAAGGGTCTTTAAATTCTTTAAAAAATGCAAAGGCATTTTTAGCCTTTAAGATTCTAGTGTAAATATGAAGAGAGAAGTTAAGCTTGGGGTCCATCATAACACCTAAGCTAGCAAAATTAAGCACTTGTCCTAGACTGTAGTTAATAATTATATAAAGAGAAATTTGAAGTGAAAAACACATCTTTTAACTTTTTTTAAATTCAAGGACATGCCTTTCTCATCACACCTATCACATTTATATCCTTGATGGTCATGTGACCCATCGTAAGAATGAGACAAATTAAGATATTAGTGGGATCAGCATAAATTCAATATTGCATGAGCATTTTTTGATTGTAAAATAAATATTCATAAAGGATCCCAACCAATTTGTCCATCGCCCAAAAAAAGGCTCAAGTTGATTGATCGAGAGAAATGTTAAAAAAATACGATGGAGGTGCTTCGGAACACGTTTATAACAGCGCGACAACATGATTTACCCGTATGAATCCGGAAGTAAGGAGCACTCGACTGTATGGTTGTGTCAAGATCAGCCAAGTCCAATAAAAGTATTTCGCGCACTAAACACTTCTATATCAAATGGTTGCTTTTTTTTTTTTTTTTGAAAACCTGTGTATGTCATAATCGCACCGCTAGAACAATGGAGAACAGTGATGGACAATCTTTTTTTTACCAGTTGTCTTTCAATAAATCACGAAGACAGATCACTCTTCACCACGACAGCGCGAGCTCTTACACGTCGACTGAAAGAACTGAATTTTTGAGCACTCAAAGCATGGATTTGATGAGTCATCCTCCATATAATTCAGACTTGACACCGAACAACTTATTTCTGTCCAGTACGTAAAGAATAAACTGAGAAGCCAACGTTTGTCGACACCTGAAGTGGTGGCTGATGTGTTTAGAACGGATATTTTTAGAGGTTACTCAATCAAAATGCATGTCAATTGAAAATCTCCGGCATACTATAGTAAAAGATACTATTTTGGCAAAATTTTTTTTTCATTTATTCAACATAGCTCGATTTCCGATACTAATTTTGTAGTACGATTTGTCATTTCCTTCAAAATAAGCCTCAGTTTCGGTGATCACCTCTTCATTCGACGAAAATTTCTTCCCAGAGGACATTCTTTAGAGATCTAAGAAGAGGAAAAAGTCGCTGTCCCCCAGCCCCCCCAACCTGGAGAATACGGTGAATGCAAAGGCAATTTGAATCCAGTTTATGGATTTTTGTCATGGATTTCAATGAGTTGTGACACAGTGCATTGTCTTGGTAAAACAGATTTTCCATTTTCTTCAAATGAGACAGTTTTTCGGCTTTTTCGTCCTTCAGACGGTCCAATAATGCTATGCAATAGCCGCTGCTGATGATCCTTCCTTTTACAAGGCAGTCAATGAAAATTATTCCATGCACATCCTAAAATACAAACGTCATTGCGAGCCGACTGTAGCATTTTTCCACGATTTGGAGCGGGTTCATCATGTGCAGTCCACTCGGATGACTGTTGATTGGATTTCGGAGTGAAATTATGAGGCCATGTTTCATCCATGTCGATGCAAAATCTCGGCTTTATTACGCCAAAACATCCAATAACACTGATTCAAATCATCAACTCTTTACTGTTTTTGGTCAAAAGTAAGTTCGCGTTGCGCAGAGCTTTCTCATACCAAAATATTCGTGAGTGTACACGTTTGATTAATATCTTTAGAGTACCTGTTCTTTCATTTAATTCCAATTTACAGTCATTCAAATTCGGTTTGTGGATTTTTTTGATATTTTCGGCGGTAACAATCTCTTTTGGGCCTCCACTGCGTTCACCGCCTTCGGTGCTCATTTCACTACGTCTAAACTTAGCATACCAATTTTTGATAGTTGAATTTCCTGAGACAGTTCAGGAAACTAGTCACCAAGTTTTTTCAACTATACGCGTATTTTTTCCCTACAAAAACAATATTTTATCTGCACTAAAAATTCCTTTTTCTCCATTTTTTCACAATAACAAAAGTTGTTTCACTCAAAACGCTACAATTCCCAAGCTAATTATCTGACAGCTGTCAACTTTATACACGCGCCTTCTGAAAGTTAGGGCTAACTAAAAATTTAAATGGATGTGATTCTAGTAGAGCCATGAGTATGTGTTAGGTCGGGGACTTTTCAATTGACCTGTTATTTCCATTTTTTATATTTTCATACTTCATTTTAATTTAATTTCAGAACTATAGCTGAAAAGTATATTTTTTAGATTTATTTAAATTCTTAATTTGTCACATTCCGTATTTGCCATGCATTTTATGCTTCGTCTGTTTTCAGCAATATCACCACATTAATGTTGAAAATTCAATGTCATTGCCACTGTGGAACTCAATTTATTGTATAAACATACATATGTACGTACATATATGCATATAAAATTTTGATCATTACAAGTTGATTTTGAATGTTTGTTGTCTCGCATTTTTCTTATGCCGCCTCACCTGCCATATATACAAGTATACTACTGTCCCTGTATGTATGTATGTACGAAATACTCGTATGTGCGCTTTGAAGTAGTGTATGTGGGCACACATGCGGCTCTCCTTAAGTCAACTCACACTTTGGCGATAATCAAGGCCTTTACTTGCCTCTATCGCATTGTTGTTGTTGTTGTTGTTGCTGTTTTGTTTTTGCACTCATATATCTTACTATATATAAGTACATAGGTATGCCCGACACTGTTTGCTGTCTCATTGGATTTTGTATGATTTCCTTTTGTCATTTATTATTATGCAGCAATGCTGTATTTGTTGTTATTGTTGTTATTATTATTGTCATTATTGCTGCTTTGCTGCTTACTTATTGTATGGTTTTTATTTAATATTTATTTTTGTGCGTTGACTTTTTTGTTGTGCCACATTCCACAAGTCAGCTTTGTGATGCTATGCGCTTTATCGGTGTACATACTGACTTATTACTCTTATTGCTGTTGTTGTTGTTGCTGCTGTTGTTCCTGTTTGGTGTTGCTGCTGTCTTTGTCACAAAAAGGTGTCAAGTGAATTTGTAAAATTAAAACATATTTATGTACGCTTCCGATGTTGTGTGGCAAGGACAATATAGCAGGAGCAACAACAACAATTCACTGTACTGAGGTGTTGGCCAACAAGATTTTTGTCGCTGTTGTCGGTATTTAAGCTCAAACAGACACACAAACATATACACATTAATACTCAATCATACATATTTATTAATCGCGCTGTGGCATGCAACAGCATTGTCAGCTGCGACCGCCGCGCCATGTTTCTGATAATTCTGTTGGTGGTCTCTTGGCACTACACATCATTATTTATGGCTATGAATTGCAAGTTTTTCTGATTTTTTTCCACTTCTCAGTTTGGTATATATATGTGAGCTCGATTGTTGTTGTGCTTCCTGTTCTTGTGTTGCTGATTGTATATGGAATGCCCATATGAGTATTTGGCAGTTTTTTTGTTTTTGTTTTTTTTTTCGTTTCTTGCCTGTCACTCTGCCCATGCGTGCTTATCGGCTCTGTGATAATGATTATTTAATAGAATTTTATTTCTTATTTCTTTTTATTCCTTTTTTATTCTGCTGATATAATCGCATTTTGAATGCCTTTTTACGAAAAAAAAATTTTTTTTGGTTTGGCACAAGTACTCCGTCATTGTAGTGTATATACCTACATGCGAGATATGTTCAAAGGAAAAGGTGAATTTTGAATTTTTTATTCATCAATATCTATTTTGTCCCTTTAAAAGTAATCCCCCTCACATATAATACAATGCGTTTGTTCCAATGCTTTTTCTAATCCTCGAAGCCTTTCTGAAATGCGCTTTTCGGTATGGCCATCAGCTCTTTCTTCGATTTTGACTTGATCTCATCAATTGTTGCACAACGCTTTCCTTTCATTGATTTCTTTAGTTTTGGTAATAGGCAAATGTCGCAGGGAGCCAAATCTGGTGGATATGGTTGTTGAGGCATGACTAGGTTTTGTTTTTGGCCAAAAAAAATCACGAATAAGCATTAATGTGTGAGCTGGTGGATTATCGTGATGCAGAAACCACGATTTGTTTTTTCACAATTCCGATTGTTTGAGCCGTATTGCTTCATGCAAACGTTGCATAACTTCCTTGTAGTATTCCTTATTAACTGTATGATCTTTTGGCAGGAGGAACTCAAGATGCACCACACCATTGTAATCAAAGAAAACGGTGAGCAAAACCTTCACATTTGATCGAACTTGGCGAGCCTTTTTCGGTCTTGGCTCATCTGGCAGCTTCCATTGGGATGATTGGGCCTTGCTTTCGACGTCATAACCATATACCCACGTATCGTCACCAGTTATGACCCGTTTGAGCAAATCCGGATCGTTGTTGACGTCACTCAACAACTCCTTAGCGATACTAATGCGACATTTCTTTTGCTCAAAACGTAGCAATTTCGGAACTTCGATGCGACACATTTCATGGCCAAAAACATTCGAGAAATTTGAATGGCATGGGTCGATTGATAAGCCAACATCCTCTGCAACTTCCCCAATAGAGATTCGACGGTTTTCAAAAAGAATTTTTTCACTGTTTCGATATTTTCTTCGCTTGTTGACGTGGTCGCACCTCCAAGACGCTCATCGTCATCAACAACTTCTCGGCCTTCTGTAAAGCGTACCACTTATAAACACTTTTTTGAACAAAATGGACTCATCGAATGCCATAGTCAACATTTCAAGTGCTTCTAGCGCTTTAGGATATGCCAGTTATCCCTCTATCTTTCATCTGCCATTTGTTTCGCATTTTCACCACAATATATAATTTGTTAATTTATTAGCTTGATATCGAGGACGGCTTTTGTTGAGGTAGTTCTCACATTGATCAAGCTAGATAACCTATTGAGTACTTTTTCGTTCTCAGAGCAGAAACCATGGATTTACTTTACAGTTTTGAGTATATACTTTTAGATAAATTACGTCCATTAGATTTTGATATATAAAAGACGCCTCGGAACGCCTAAAGGCAAGAATTACCAATTTTTCAAAGTCTTAAGGTTACATTTATTTATTCGTCTGGGTAGAAAAAAATAATATTTTGTATAAAAGCTATCGACTATCAAAAAAAAAGGAATAATAATAATAAATCAAACCCAATTTTTATAATTCGCATATCAAACCGAAACATTTTTGCATAAAAATCATAATCATTCTAAACACACCCCGAAGCAAAAAGTTTAACGCCAATTTTTATAATAAATATAATTGCTTACTGTAAATTTTCATAAAATTTTATGCCAAATTTTTTTTAAATCAAACTTGAAAATATTAATAATTTCAGAGCAATTTGGCTGCACCTACAACTGCCAAAATTCATCATCAATAAAAAAAATTAACAACAACAAAAAACACACGCATCAGAATGCAAGCTATTAAACATTTAAGAAAATTATTATATTTCAAATGTGAGCCATAATTTTCTAAGAAACAAAATGTGTAGCGAATATGAAGAGAAAAAAAATCGAAAGTAACCATCGTAAATATATGTACATATAACATACATAACTATCGTATAAAAATACAGAGGGAAAAAAAATAAAAATCTTTGCAAAAAAAGGTCAATTACGCACATATATTTTACTATGGCATGATTGTGGAGCATTTTTATGCCTTTCATGAACATTAATTAGCGCACTAACATTAGTCCGAATTATGTAAGTACCAGAAGAAGAACAGATTGGACACACCGAAATTTATACCGATCGTTTCAGCATCATGAGCTGAGTTGATTTAGCCATGTCTGCCATACAACTGATTTGTTCAGATATGTGATCTCGGATTACAAATACTGCAATAAAGCATATAAGGACATGAAATTCGGTATTCTATACATATAAAAGGTTATCCATTTAGTGATTTTGATAGTGCAGGGCTGAATATTGACATCTGTCAAACCAAATCTGCTTTGTTTTAGTAGATGTCAGGCAATCGCTTAACAACGTACACAAGCAATTAATAAACTTTCAAACAAATTTTAATGGATCGGTTACGTACTGTCTGTGCATCATCCTTTTGCTCGTTTCACATCAAACATCTCTGCTGTAAGTGAAAGTGTAGCCGAGCTCAAGCGCTGATACTTTCGTATGGCACATTATGACGTATTTTTCACTTGGACTTGCACCTAAATCCATACAAAGTCCAGCTCACAGAGTAAATGATCGCCTTAGTTTCGTCGCTAAAGTGCTTGAAGAACAAGCAGTGAACTGCGATTTTTCCAACAACATTTTCTTCAACGACGATCAATTGGAGGATATGTAAGTAATCAAAATTTTCACATATGAGGCTCCAAGATTCCTCAAATAGTTGGCATCAAAAAAAAAAAAAACATACTGCCTGGTACGCTCTTTCGGCGAAGGCGTGATCAGACCTTACTTCTTTGAAAACGATAACGGCGAGACTGTCACTGTCTTTTTTTTTTTGGCCTGCAATTGAAGAGCACGACTTGGACAATATATATGGTTCCAACAAGATAGTGCAATATGCCACACAACATGAGCGAATAAAGCTTTATGCGAGAGAAATTTCCCGGCTGCTAAATCTTTCATCTTGGCGGTGTTAATTGGCCATCGAGATCGTTCGATTTGACACCGTTGGATTTTTCTTGTGAAGCGAAAAACCGTGTTTATGTGGCTAAAGCTTTAACTATTGCCACTGAAAATCATCGAAATCGAATTTTGGAATTTGAGATAATCGTGATATAGGGGTTTTCAATAAGACTGATTTGATTTCTTAAAAAACATACACACATTAATTGTTAAACAAATTCAAATGTTTTTTATATTATGTGAAGTACAATCGATACAATTAAGTTCTGAATATAACATCATTCAAATGGCCTCCACGACTTCTTTTGCATGAACGAGTTCGATTAACCCAATTTTTGAGCACTTTGAATATGTCATGACTGGAACGTTCAATATTGACTTTTGAGACTTGAAAAGAGTCTGGCTTATAGCTAGTGACCAATGAATTCAAATAACCCCATAAGAAGTTGTCTAATGGTGTTAAATCACAACTTCTTGGGTCCAAACCTTTCTCGAAATAATTCGGTTGTTGCACGTGCTCTGTGACATGTAGCCTCGTCTTGTTGGAACCAGATGTTGTTAAGATCAACTTCTTCCAATTGTGGACATAAAAAGTTGGTTATCATCGATCTATACCGCTCTCCATTGACAGTAACGGTGCTACCAGTTTCATTTCGAAAGAAGTATGGACCGATGATTCCACCAGACCAAAAACCACATCAAAACTGTCAATTTGGGTAAATGTAATTGTTGTTCATGAATAATTTGTGGATTTTCTTCGCACCAGAATCGTCAGTTTTGTTAATTTAGCGCACCTGTCAGATGAAAGTGAGCTTCATTGGAGAAGATTATTATCTTTAAAAAATTGTTATCGTTTTCAAGCAACGTTGTTTTTGCGTATATCTTGCCATGATGAAATTGTAAACATTAATGACAGACTATGATATGTTAAAAATGGCCAAAAAGACACTTGGAAATCATATCATCCCTATTGAAAAACCATTTATATTCATGAAAGGTATAAAGACTCCGGCGTGGCCGAAGACGACATTTTTTTCTTCTTTTTTTTTTTGTTAAACATAGCAACGAGTGTAAATCATTGAAATCAATTTGTGCTGTTGTTATAAAAATGCCAACAAATTTATGTATATAACATACATGCATATGTATGTGTGTAGCTGCCCGAATAAGTCTTTAGCGAACTACAGTGAAGTAATAAAATTAAACAAACTTGAATTTGAGCATCATTTGGATCATTTATATAAAATTCTTTTCGGCCTCTGTATGTGTACATACTCACATATACGTATACATATGTATGTATATTTTTATGCTATCTTATAAGTTGAGCTGCGGACTTAAGTCAACCGCAGATCAGTTGAGCAGACCTTTGAGTGCCTTTGGTTGGAAAGAACAACGAAAAATTGGCAATAAAAATAAAAAAAAAATAAAAAAATCAGCTAAGTTTTGGCTGGCAAAAGTTGATGGATGAGCATTTATTTTAATTATGCCCCTCAACAAGAGGAAATTGGATTAGTCGAAAAGCGGCACAGAATTTCGAAGAACTTTTAGTTCCCAAAAAAAAAAAAAAATATAAAATAAAGTGAGGAACAAAATAGCAATAAGAATTATATAAAAAAAAATGTGCAAACAGCCACTTGAGCCTCAACGATGACGTTGACAGCAATAACGACAAAACAGAAAAGCTGCTGATGCCGCTTGTAATGTGAACTTTTTAAGCTGGACATTTTTTATTGACTTTTTATTTTAATTTTATTTTATTTTTTTATTTTTTTTCTTTTTTAATTTTTTTTTAATTTAATTTCGTTATATTTCCACCAACCAGCATCCTTTGCTTATTCTGCATTTTCGTCGTCGCCAAACTCCGACTTAAACCCTCATTTGCTGCTGCTTTACCACTCATATATGTACGATACATACATACGTTTTCCAATGGTCCGCCTGTTTGACTGTTCTTCTGCTGTATTTTGAGCACCGGCATCTGATTTCAGACGACATTAAGCGGCTCTTAAATGCGCAATTAAAGCAGATTTTCTGCAGCTCATCAGTTTCATCAAAAGCAGAAACAACTTCAGAAACTTTTTGCCTTCTCATTGTTGTTATTGGTGTTATTGCTGTTGTTGTTGCCCGCACGGTCAGCTGCAGCAATTGCATGCGCCAGCAGAGCTCATTATGAATTTAGTAGCAGTTGAAGTATTCACAACAACAACAACAGACAGTGCCAGCAGCCAACACAACAACAACAACAACAACAATTATGACAACAAATATGTCTTCAAGTTCAAAATATTTATATATGTGCACAATAACAACAGCAACCGGCATTTAAATGAAGCGAAAAATGGACGAAAAAAAAAGCGCAAAAATCTTTTATGAGTCCATCTTACCCATGTTGCGGGTAGTTTTCGTCAGTTCTTCTGTTTCTCTAAGCGAGCATTTTACGGTCAATTCCTGTGAAAAGCTACAGCTTAGTCTTGTTTCGCGGTATGCTGAAGTACTTTTTGTTGTTGATGTTGTTTTTTGAACATAAAAGTGTGGTAGATACTCAAGCTGCTGCAACAACTCAGCTGTCCAAACCGCTGACTGATAGTCATAAAGCTCAAGTTGTCCCTAATAAAATTGCTACGCTCTCAGTAACATCATCAGCATTTTGTGTTTTTTTTTTGCTCCTTTTTTTTGCAAAATGAAATCTGCCGCAGACGGAAGCGGTGTGCAGAGTGTGCTGGAATTGGTTTATTTTTAATTACAAATATATGTGTGAACTAATATAATAATGTTAATTAATTTATTGTTTAAAAAATTGCTAATTTAAAGAAATTCTCACACATTTAGCAGTTAGCTAAAATAAAAAAAAATAAAAAAGGCAAAAAAAATGCATAAAAAATAATAAATTTCCAAATGGACCGTTAAAATGTAGTGAATAAAATGAAAAAAATATACTTCCTTGCAGATATTTTTTCAACACTTTTTGAATTATTTTCCTTATTCACTCAAATTTTTTTACTCATTCCTTATTTCTCATATCCTTTTTAGTTATATCCCGCATTTAATGACTGATAGTCTCATGAGTAATTTATGATAGCTCATAAATTATTTTAGAAAATATTTTTTTTTAATATTCTTTTTTTCAGGTACGTGCTTTAATAAAACATTCTTTTTGTCAAAACTGCAAATTTTTTATGGTTGATAAGCCCTTCGTGGTTGTTTATTAAGTTTATGGACTTAAGTATAGGATTATGGCCGAGTTGATGGCTCATATTAAGTGAGCATATTTGGGAAACATTTGCAAGGATTTCAGGTCATAAGCCGCTTGTACTGAATGGCTCAACGAAACGATTTAAAAGAGCTCTTACTCGATGGCAAAAATGTGTGCAAAGATGCTACAAAGATGGTTTTATCCGAAAAATCTGTGGAACTGTGGGCTCAATAAATGATATCTGAATAACATAGTGCTTTAATACGTAAGTCTTTCTCTTCTTTTTCGATAAAGTTTGCAGTAACGGTTAGCTATGTTAAGTTTCGAACCGAAGCCAAGTAACTATTCCAGCAACCTCCGTAATATTTCGTTGAATTTTTCCAGTTAAAAAGCTGAGTTGGAAATCTGAATACCTTTTGTGATTCTTTATAGTTGCTTCCTGGAGTATAAAGATCGGCGAATCGGCTCCTAACGAATTATTTTCTTTCATAACTCATTTAAAATGAACCTCTCAGAAACTCGCCGTTAGTACCAGGATGATTTGAGAAGCAAATAAGCCTTTTATATATCGATATAATCTCCAGAGTTTTTTTTCAATTTTTGTATACCTTCCCAATAATAATTTTCTTGAAGGACCTCAAATTAGGCGTTTGTTTCACAGGATACTAAAACTGGAGTATATGCTATATGGGGTAGCAGTTCGTCGCACAATTTGTGAATTTTTGCCATGTTGACTATACACGTGTGCGTGGTCCTATTGAAACACCACTTTTTCCGCAAAATATGGCCGTTCCTGCTTCAAATCGATATCGCACCTGTCCAAAAGCTCTGAATTTTCTAGATAATCGATGAGAATGACAACTCGTGCACATCAAAAAACCTGTAGCCATAACCTTGTTGGCCGACAGATCCACCTTGTCCTTCTTCGGTACACGTTCATCCAGAGAAACCCACTCTTTCGTTTGTTCTTTGGTCTCTGATGTTATGTGGTTGATCTATGTTTCGTCTACTTTAACGAAACGGCGCATAAATTCGTTTAGTTTGCGGTTGAACATCGGAAAACACTCCCTTGAAGTGGCGGCACCCAACGAGCGGATAGCTTTTCCATGTTCAAATATTCAAATTTCAAATGTGATGTATCCATTTAGTTGAGATGCCTACAGCAATCGCGAGGTGGCTGAGGATTTTTATTCTCCGATAGTCCTATATTATTCAACGCATTTTATTGACGATTTCCAGCGTGATGATCATTTCTGTCCATTCGACGTTACTTTTACTGGTGCGACCACAACATAACTCAGTAAACCACTTCTTAACCATTGAAATTGGTGGTGGTCATTCTTCTTAATATTTTAAACGTATTTCCTCGGCTTCGGTGATGTTTTTTTTACAGAAAATTAATGCTTAAATGGCACACGAAATACACTTTTTTCCGTTTCCCTTAAATTTCACGAAATCGTCTGCTCCCAACAGCTGTCAAAGACAAACTTAATGGTTCAGCTTGCTCAACATTTTACAGAAATCTATTAATCGATAACAGTCAACGGGATCAGTATTGTATTTACAGTAACTGCGCGGCAGATTTAAAAAGTCAATAACGTATCAAACATCCCTCATATTCCAAAGTATTACCCATCAGAAACTATATTATTTTCCTATCTTTTTCGCAATTTGTGAACTCAATCCTCAAGAACTCCGCCGGCTTTCTAGCCAAGAATGAAATAGGGCGAAAAATTTTCCAACTGCTGTTTAACAATTTTTTTTTTTGTTGCAAAATTTGGCCAAGCGTTGTCATGATGGAAAATTATTGCCTCGTGTCTGGACGAAAATTTTGGACGTTTTTCGCCAATCGCTAGATTCAGTTTGGCAAGTTGTTGTTGGGATCGTTTCCCATTAATGATTTAGGAGCTCAAAGCACTACACGTCCTTCTGATTTCACCAAGTGCAGAGCACTTCCTGGGCGCCATGGATATTCGGGTTTGCCGTTGATTTGGCTGTTTGTTCAGTCTTCACATATTACTTTTTACCCTTAGATCTGTCACTATGAATTCGTTTTTATCACGAGTCATAATCCGATGCCTGTCGTCAGAGGTTTTCTTCATATTTAAATAAGAGATGAAGTAAGTGAAAAGATTGTTGTTGTTTACGCCTCAAATAAATGACTTATACTGAAAAAATGACAGCAGCTTTCCAACGCACGTTTGGAATATGGAAACAATGTAATAATAATCAAGTTACACTATCTCTTGGTAAACCGCACGAATTAAGTTATATAAAATATTTGATCCAAATATAAGTAATATCACATTGAAGTGCTTCTCATATTTCCATGTGAGATTGGCATAACACATCTCATGGTGGGGCTATAATCTAGAAATGAAACAACAATGGGCTAACCCGAATTCCGAAATAGCTATAACTTCTACCGCTCAGACTGTTGTTGTAATTTTCTCACTTTTCGCAAAAACAAAATATGGTCTGATACAGCTCGAAAAACTAGTTAATGAAACGTTCGATCTTTACAAGAATCAGCTTAAAAAGTTCACATTGCAAGCCCTGAGACTGAGCCTTGTCGTTTAAATGCCGATTCGATAATAATTGACAGACAAACTTTTGTGTTCCGCACGAACTCTTGCGTCCTCTTAGTATATACTCTGTCTTATATCCGTACTATATTCTATTGCAATTTGCTGCCTCGAAGTAATAGTTTGAGTTTTGGAAAGGGAAAAAGTCGGCCGGAGCCACAGTAGTGATATTTTGTTGCTATTGCAGAATTTTTTGGACAGAAATTTATTCACAAATATAGAGTTGTGATATTATGCGTTTTCATGGGCCCAAATCCATTAGTTTATTTCTATAAATTTAGCGTTTTTCGACGAATTTACTCTCTCAGTAACCCAAGTCCCACTCAGATAATAGATATTTTCTATTAACTGTCTGACTTTTTGCCAATATTTGCGTTAATCAAAGAAAGTTTTAAACAGAAAAAGCCTTTATCTACGTTGAGTAGTATCATGCTCATGATAAATGCTTGATTGATACTAAGATTTAGGGCTTTTCCTATAAAAGCGTCGTTCCATAATCCGGTTTCTCTTGAAAGGTGCCGAATAAAGATTATTTAGTGCGAAGAGCGGAAAGGCCCTTCAGAAGATACTTCTGCAATCTAATCCGCTGAAAACTTGTCTTTTTGACTTTCTCTCTACGTTCTCTTTTAACTTAACTTGACTCTCAAACGCCAACCTCTTGTTCTTCTTCTTCCAATATTATTACTTCAAAGCAATTGAATTCCATTAAGATAAAATTTTTATACTCAATCTTTGAAATAACCATTCATAGCGTGACCCAAAACCATTTTATTGACTGCAAATTTCCCATTCACTCAAGTGCATACATTCTTATAGCATAATTTACAGTTGAAATTTCACTAATTAGAATATTTCGCTTTCTTGTTGCCTTCCGCCGTCGCTGAGCAGCTTCATTGTTTCCAATTTGCAGCATCACTGATTTTTCAATTACAAAACGAATTCATTAATATTAAAATCAGTCAAAAAATTTGCGCCAATCCACCAATATTAATGTTGTATACACGTATTTGTCGGAATGTACTTGTGTGTATGTAACTGCAAGTTGATAGGCAAGTGCGCTCCCAATTTTTCCAAAGTGACTTCCCCCAGCCATTCTCCCCACACCACGGCTAAACGGTTATAATCAGGCGCAATCACATTTTTTACGCAACATAAAATTCGCCGCAATCAAATTGAACAAATGAACGAATGAACGAATAATATGCACGAATGGCGAAGAGTGTGAAAAAGGAAGAGAAATCCAATGGGTACGATTGAATGGGAAAAAAAGAAATTTATTAATATTCAAATGGAATTGAAAATGAAAAAGTGAAAACTACGCGAAAACGACGTTAAGCATCATTTGTGATGATTTTGTTGAGCCATGGATGATAGCTGATGGAAAAGTAGAACGAAGTGGCGAAGGATGCTGAGCGACAAGCAAAATGGGACGGTTTCCCAAAAGAGTCTGAATCGCGAGCAGTCTTGAGGGCATTTTAATAGTATATGAAATTGCAGAAATTAATATTTCAGTGGGTGTTTATTTGTATAAAATATCCATGCATATGTATGTATGTATGTATGTATGTATTTGTATTAATATGAACAGCTTATACATATGTATGTATGTGTAAATACTTGCTTGCGACTGTATCGCAAATGGAATTTCCGTCCCTAGGGTATGGAAAACAATTAAATATTTTCTGTGTCGCTGAAATTTTTTGGTTATTGTTTATATTTTTATTTGATAAAATTATAAAAAAGTTAAAATATGCCAAATACATACTAATATACCAGAATTATCCATATCAAAATTCAACTTGTCTATATTCCATACTTTATATATACAATTTAATGTTTTTTATTTAGGTGGGTTTGAAAATTAAAGAAAAAATCGATTTTTTTTCTTATTAAATTATAAAATATGTTTAAAATATTATCCTAAAATTTTAAATCGATCGGAGTAAAATTCTAAGAGATGGACCCTTTGGAAGTTCCGCCCATCAGGCCATGTCTGTGTCAATTTGAAACTTTAAACGCGTTTATCTCAAAACTCTATTTTTTAAGTCGGTGGACACGATTTATCGAAAAGTTATAAACTGATTTTGTTCAAATTGTGCACACACCTTTCTAATAGTCTAGTCATTGAAGGATGATTTTTTTTATAACAACTGATTTTTTCGAGCCAGTGCATGGCCAAAAATTCAAATTTTAATTTTTTGTTTTTTTTCTTCTTCCAATAACGAAATTTATTCATGTACTAATGAAATATTTTTGGTTTTTTGATACTAGATGAACCAATAATGAGTTATGCTGTCCACGGCGAGAGCATTTCCTTTTGAGATGTCAGTGGAGGCGATGTGTTTAAATATGTATCTTTGATATGGTGAATTGTTTGAATAAAACACTTCATTGTATATATATAAAAGCCTCTTAAACCCACCCAATCCCTTAAAATCCCTTAAACTTAATTTAATTTTATTCAGTTTAATATAATTTAATTTATTTTGCTTTATTTTATTTTTATCTAATTTATTTATATATTTTATATTATTTTATTTAACTTTATTTTATTTTACTTTATTTTAATTTATTTTATTTAAATTTACTTATATTCTATTTTATTTTATTTTTTTCAGTTAATTTAATTTTTTTTTTCATTTTTTTAAATTTATTTAATTTTAATTTTTTTAAACTATTATATTTTTTTTTATTTCATTTTATTTTATTTTTTTATATTTTTTTTTAATTTAAAATTTTTTTTTTTTACTTTGTTTTATTTTATTTTATATTATTTTATTTTATTTTATTTTATTTATTTTATTTTATTTTATTTTATTTTACTTTACTTTATTTAATTTAATTTTATTTAATTTTTTTATTATTTTTTTTAAATTTATTTAATTTAATTTTTTTAAACTATTTTATTTTATTTTATTTCATTTTATGAGTAGTTTTAATGCGGCCTGTAATTGTTTTTGGTTATAAGTAATGAGCTGTATTCAAAGGCCAATTTTTGTTAGAAACATCTCCTCATCAGACTTCTTTTGCCAGGAATCGAACCGACGGATTGTGGCATCACAGGCGAGTGATCTACCAACTGAGCCAACGCCTGCCATGTATTCATTTTAGTTTATTTTATATTATTTTATTTTATTTTATTTTTATTTTTTTGTTTTTTTTTTTGCTTAAATTTTTTATTTTTCTTTATTGTTATTTTATTTTATTATCTTTACTTTACATTAATTTACTTTTTTTTTAATTTCATTAAATTTTTTTATTTTTATTTTTCTTTTTATTTTTTCATTTTATATTATTTTCCAAAAATGTAAGTTGATGTAATTGTTCCATGACAAATACGCAACGGAAGGTGCAGTGAACTGTAAACAACAACAATATCCTCATTATAGAGGCCACATTACTCAACGAAACGAATCACAATCAAATTGAGATACGAAATAGATGAAGAAACGTAAATAGCATCATTGCAAATAAGCAATTGAGGATGCATACATACATACAAACTTGTGTGGAAAGCAGAGTCCTTGAGGTTCAAATAACAATTGACATCTGCTTACAATGTTAGGGCAGTAGTACTAAGTAGTTGTTGTTCATATGTGAGCAGGCGCTTTGTAACATTGTTGTAATCTTTAACAACAAATTACGTTTGCTCCCTTGCACTGAAGCTTACATGCCAGCGTGTGTGTCCCATATTTGTGGCAACAATGGGACAACGCAATATTGCATTTCTGCTTCCACGCGTTTGCAATTTTCAATATCTTGCCTTTGTATTCTGTGTTTTGGCATTTTTTTCTCTATATCCTTATTGGAACTATTTGGCTAAGATCTGAGGGTCTTTGCTTTCTGCCTCTCTTCTCGCTTTTTGCTACTACTTCTGCAACAAACAATTGGTACCGAACGCCTGAATACCCAGCTCACCCTCAACTCGTTGAATGTAAATGTGAGTTTCGTCAATCTCGGTGAACGGAAATTAATATGCAAGATAGGGTTGCCATGGGCTAAGTATGATTAATGAAAGAATTTACATATTGCAGATTCGAAAAGAGATTCTACACAAAAAATTAATGCGACGGTGGTTGATTTCAGTTTTAAAAAAAAAATAATAAAATTTCTAAAACATGGCAACTCTACAATATTTCTCAAACGAAAGAAAACATCATCAGTTGGTAACATTGAATTCAGAGGACATAAACACATATGCGAACTACAATCGTACACTGAATTGTGTGTCACCGTTATGCGCTAACAATATTTACGCCAAAGGCTTTACGTAAACACGCTGGAGTTGTTGTTTTTGGCGCAAATAACAGGTCAATTGAAAAGTGCCCAGCCTACCATAGTGAAACACATTTTCTTGCAAAATTAAATTTTTTATTCAACATAGTTGCCTTCAAAAGTGAAACACTGATTATATCGACCCTCTAACTTTTCGATACCATTTTTGTAGTACGATTTGTCCTTTGCTTCAAAATAAGCCTCAATTTCCGCGATCACCTCATTCGCCGAAAATTTCTTCCCAGCGAGTATTATTTTGAGAGCAGAAAACAGTAAAAAGTCGCTGTGGTCAGATCTGGAGAATACGGTGAATGCGGAAGAAATTCGAATTCTGATTCACGGCTTTTTGCCATCAATTTCACTAGCTTAAGACACAACAATTTCGTCCTTTGAATGGTCCAGTCATGCTTTTTCAAGGTAGTCGATAAAAATTGTTCCATACGCATCCAAAAATACGGACGTCATAACCTTGCCAGCCGATTGTTATGTTTTCCCACGATTTGGAGCGAATTCATTTTGTGAAGTCCACTCAGATCTGTCGACTGGACTTCGTAATGAAATGATGGAGCCATGTTTTACCCGTTGTCAGATATGGACGCAAAAATTCGAGTTTATTACGCTGGAACATCTCCAAACACTGCTCCGAATCATGAACTCGTCGTTGTTTTTAGCCAAAAGTGAGCTCGCTTTGCACCTACTTTGCCCAGAGCTTCCTCATAAACGAATATTCGTGAATGATATGATGAACACGTTCAGTTGATATCCTTAGAGTGCCTGCTTTTTCATTCAATTGAAATTTATGGCCATTCAAAATTATTTTGTGGATTTTTTGACGTTTTCGCCGGTAGCAAACTCTTTTGGGCGCACAACGGGTTCATCGTTTCTGGTGCTCATTTCAGCACGAATAAACTCAGCTTACCAATTCCTGGGGCAGTGTCCAGAAACTCTTCAACAAGATAGGTTTTTGCTACAACTGTATTTTCCCTTTCAAAAAGCAAAAAAGTTCTTTCACTCAAAATGCTATAATTCACAAGCTAAAGATCCGAGAGCTGTGAAATTTATGCGCACATTTTTTGAAGGTTAGGGCTAACTGAAAATCATGTGGACTTAATTCTTTCTAATTCCATCTATGTGCCAGGCCGTGGACTTTTCAGTTGACCTGTTATGACATGTAGAGAATTTCTTTGCTTGCAAATAACGAGTTTCTATTATTGTTTTCGATGTTTTTTTTACATCTATGATAACATATATGTATGTATATGTACTGATGTATATATTTATGTGTGTATTTAGCAGTTTTCTATTATTTTTTTCAGTATTTCCTTGATTTCATTTGCGTTCGTTGAAAGAGTTTATTTCTATTTCTTTCAGATAAAAAAAAGAGAATTTCGGTGAGTCAAAACACTGAAAACACAAAAACAATAAAAGCGAAAAAACAACGAGGAAGGACAAATGCTCGCAGGCGCTTTGATAAGACTACCTTCAACTGTGATCATACACACGCACACACAGGCATGAGGATTACAATGCATGCAAACCAATACGAATATTCAAAGACACATGATAGGCGTCACAGAAAACAAGATTGCTCGATAAATAAGTGTTGCAGCAATTTAACTGAATTTCTAAAAAAAATTCTAAAAACTTGTTTTGAATGAAAAGTTGATGACTGGCTCCTACTGAAGAGATTTCCTAAAATTGCCTGCTAAGAAAAAGGAATTATGAATATTTTTGTATTCTAGTTTTTAATGAAAGCAAATTATCTAGCAACTTTGATAAATTAGACGGTCTCGTTTATTGTGGGACAACCCTTGTAGCTTACTTTTTCCATGCATTCACTTTTGCTCTGTCTCCTTGTAATGAAACTTGACGTATTCCGGCATCCTGTATGCACTTGTCCTAACGAGAAGTCACCGTGTTTACACCTGTCTCAACCATTTGAACATATGTATACATACATGCATGCATGCATATGTATGTACATATATGGGTGTGCATCTGTGTATATTGACTTCTTATAGCGTTCTTCATTTGCGTTTCTCAATATTTACCAACTCGCTATCTCCTTACGCTGGTATTTGTATTTACTCGGCATAAAATATTTGCAAACAACAACAACAACAAGAGACAGGGAGGGAACATAAAAGTATACTACATACATACATATATATATGCACATATCTGCTACGCTGCTCAGCACACCCCCTCGATCACTTGAGGGCGTGTGCACACCGTTAACTATGTAGGTGTTATACTCATGTGCAAGTGTATTTGTATTTGTATGTATGTATGTATGCACGCATTTTGTTTTGTCAACCTTCATTTATGTTGTTATATCACCTGTGTGCACATACTCGTAGGTACGTACACATGCCCCCCGCTCCTCTTTGGTGTGGCAAGCAATTTTGTTGCGCAACAAAATACTCGTAAGCAAACATTGTTGCTTTGCTTGAATTTCTCGCACAATTCCTTGAAGGCAGTTTTCCTAAATTGAGTGGCTGAGTCATATGGACTAGGAGAGTTCAACCTTCGCCACCGTGCTATTGTTGTTGTTGTTATTGGTATTATTAGATGCATTGTTTTTGTTTCGTTCATTCTTTGTGTCACCTTTTGTGCAAATATTCATTCGCATTTGTTTTGCATTTGTTCTTCTTATTTTTATTTTCTTGAAATTGTCACAGTGACACAGGTGTAGACAGATAAACAGACAAGCGTTGCTCCGACGTCTGAAGAAAGAAGATTAATATTGTCGAGTTTAAATATTTTCTCGTCTTAAATTGCTCCATTCAAATATCAAGTTTATGTGTGAAGGAAATGTAGAAAAGGAATGCGATGATTAAAGTTTTTGGATGATTTTATACTGAATAAACGCACATACATACCTTTGTACAAGGCTAGGTATAGAGTGGAGTCCAAAGCAGAGCAGAGCAGAGAAAGGAAACAAATGAAGAGGAGCTAAGTTGGAGCAAACAGAAAAATATTGATTAGATACTTTCCTTGAACAAACCTACACTCTTTTTTGAAAATTTTGAATAAGTTGTACCCAATTAAAAGCGAGATCTCATAAGCACTGCTATACCGACATAATAGTATGCACCCTCCTGCCTACTAAACACCTCTCCGCTAACTACCACTCTCCCCGCGGAACTACCAATAAAGTATTACCTCAAAAGATTGGCAAGCACATTGGTTCCTGTACGTTACTGGATTTAATAGTTAGTTAGTTAACGTGGCCTAGTGTCTAGTCTATTAGAATCTACTGCGAACGAATAGCTAGCGCACACGCACTCTCTTATCTGTAAGCTGTGTTTCAAAGTATGTCGCAAATCAAAGGCGTTTCGGTGATAGGCTGCTACGGGGGGTATGCGCATTCGGAACAGACGTATTTCCGATCCAAGCTAGTATTCGATCGATGTATTGAGTATCCGTTATTAAAGACCTTAGTGTCTTGACATAGCAGCATGTCTTAAACTGTTGGATTTATCAGTTGAAAACTGTCATATCTGTTATCAATTCTTTGGAGATAATACATAACATACAAGTAGATATAATTAATTGCGTTCTGATAAATTTCTTGGGACTTTTGTGATAGCTCTGTTACATCCGCCATTTGTTTTTTACTAAAGTTTTAATGGCACGTTTCGCTGCACTCTTTAGTTGAGGAGTACGAAACAAGGTTAATTGACGCGCAATACAATTTTCTTTAAGGAAATGTTCGAATCTTTGATTGCTTGGCCTCTGCTATTCTTGAATCTTCTTTGACATTCTTCCAACACCGATTCCACGATTTCATAAACATATTCTTCCGTATTGTTGCCCTTCGACTTGCGAAGGTAAAGTAGCTTCTTAAGCAATGAAATCTTACGAGCTGGTCCATATCATACATTTCAATAAAAAAAACCGACAGATTTCGTTCAAATTTATCACCCTTTGAACTTGCTATTATCTATAAACGAGTAAAGGGTGTTCTTTTAGGCATATGGTTTTCTAAAAGGTATAAAACACATATAATTTAATATTATGGTTAAGAATTTAGCTTTATTATAAAGATAAGGGTTGACCATAATGTTTTCGTTTTGAGCAAGTGACTGTTGCGTGTGGCTCGAATAAACTCCAGCAAAGAGGCCCAATTTTCGACCACTTTTTGCAGCATTTGAGCATTTGGTGGCGAAAGTCGGCAATAAAGTGCCGAATATTATTTTCCAAGGCGTCAATCGTCTCGAGCTTATCTGCGTGGGTAAGTGAATTTACATAACCCCACAAAAAATAAATCGCTCGATCTTGGAGGCCACTCCACTACACACAATCGAGCGCTCACCAAAAGTTTCCTTCAATAAATTGATTGTATCGTTGACTGTTCGACATGCAGCGTCGTTTTGTTGGAACCAAACATCGTTCACATTAGGTACGACAAAGTCATTAATCATGGCTCCAAAAGTATAACGTTTCATATTGACTGTAACATTATGACCGTCTCCATTTTTGAAGTAATTTTAGCCCTCTGTCCTTAGAGGGCTCCAAACAGTGACTTTTTGAGGATGTAACGGCGTCTCGGCAATGTCTTATGGATTATCATCTCTACAAATGAGAAAAATTTTGTTTATCAATTAGCGTACCAAATTAACCAAAAGTGGGCTTCATCGCTGTACAAAATTTTGTTATGAAAATCAGCATCGGTGGCCATATAGTTTTAGGCCCATTCACCGAACCTGCAACGCGTTTGATAGTCGTTCATCTTCAATTCTTGCGTGAGCTGGATCTTGTAAGCCCGCAAACCAAGATCCTTCCACAAAATCTTCCACAGCTATAATTGTTGCGTATGATGGCGGATGAACTCATTTGGGTCTTCTTCGATACCCTGCTCCATAGCAGAAATAGCGTCTGCGCTGCGCACTGTACAGCATCTCTGAGGATGCTCGGTATTCACCACAGAAAACGTGGTGCAAAACCGATCCATGTTTGCTCGAATTACCGACCCTGCTGGACGATTACTGTCGACCAATTATTACACAAGTAACAGTTGACCAACACCGAAAAAAGTATTGCCTCACTGAAAACTACACGTCTAAAAAAACACCCTTTATATAAAGGAGAGTAATGTTACTTACTACATCTATAATTTAAAAGCGCCTTGAGCGCAGAGGCGATTCGTAACAATTCGGATTGATTTCCGGCCAAACAAAAAGACTGCGAAAGAAAAATCAAGGAAGTGGATCGGGGACTGATCTATTTGAAAAAATCTTATGTTCGGTTCAATTTTCTTCTACTTTGGTGCGTCGGTATAAGCTATACTTATTTGGTATAAATTTGGTATAAGCTACACGCTTAGTTTCAAGCGAAGACTATATTTTATACAGTACTACAATTCGGAAGGTCTGGGGTCGAGTCCAAGCTCGATCAATATCCAAATTATAGAAAATTAATTTTTATATTTCCGGTCGCCCCTCGGCAGGGAATGTCAAGCCCTCCTAGTGTATTTCTCAAATGAAATAAAAAAGTTCCTCATAAAAATCCATCGGTTCTTCGGAAGCGGCTTAGAATAAACTGTAGGTCCCTTCATTTGTTGGTAAAAAACATCAAGACTCAAAACTTCAAATTGGAGGAAGAGCTCGGCTGAAAATCGTTTCAGCGGTTATAAAGCACGAAACATATATATATAAGTGGACCTGAAAAATGTTGTTTATGGTTAAATTTTTCTAAATCCTTATAGAAATATAAAAATGAATCCCTCCTTGTTTCCCTTGCTCACGCCATCCCCTGTGAACGGCTGGACCAAATTCGCTCTTATAAAACATTTACCTTATTTCCAGGAAGTAGACGAGAGAACGATTTTTTTCCAAAGAAATCTTAATTATAGGTTGATATACTTGAAATTTGGTACACAGACAACTTTTTAACAAAAATGAAGATAAAGGCAACTATTTCCTTCTGTAAAGGGACCTATAACCGATCCGTCCAAAAACAAAAAGATTTCCTTTACTTGAAATTCATTTCTTTCGAGAAGTAGGACCAAATACCGATTTTGCTGAAATAAATATATTTTAGTTTCGCTTTCCTTGCATTTCCGTTCGAAGGTATTGTTTTTGTCTAGACAAAGAACTGCCGGAAATGGGCCAATTGCTTTAAATTAAGTACGTTGGTTTGTTTTTATCTAGATAAACACATACAATATTTTCTTTCCGGGAAGGGGTACAAAGATCAACAGTTCGACGAAAATGGCCATGATTTGGATAAAAATACATATCGTTCGAAGATCGTCGCTTTTGAGTTTTATTATTCGGTTGCATCTACGAGTATATGTTTGCGAACTATTCTTAATCGTTGAATTATATTCTGCACAAGACTAGATCAAAATCGCTTTCGGCTAATTTAGAGGTAGTAATATTGATTTATGTTTTCGTGGAAGGCTTTAAGTAGCGACTAATCTCTGGCTCTCTTTTGGTTTAACGACGTCATTCCTTACAATACCAATTATAATATCTAAATTCAACAAAATAGGAAAGACCCACAGCAACTTTTTGCCGCGCATTGCTAGTGTATAATAAGATATACAAGTACAAGTCTAAGTTTACGCATAAATTTATCACAAATAATACTTTGTGAAAGCAATAAAATGCCATAATAGGAATTGCTAATCTGCCAAAGTAAGCTAATTTCGAAATTTGTTAACGATTTTATGACAGAAATGTCACATTAACCACATAATGTGGTGGGTCAATGAAATCACAAACAACCTGCGCACTGGTCTCTTGAGCTATAAGCTTTGTATATACTCGTATATATATATATATGTATATGTATATTTAGTTTTTTATTACAAACTTTTATGTATTTTATTTGACACTTAATTAAACATGTAAATTATTATTATCGCTTAAGCATTTTGGCGTTCTTTATGACCCTTCTTTACTTGAATTTATTTTGAGGATTGAATGAGGAGTCATTATATTTAGTTTGAATTAAGATTGAATCTGTGATAACGGTACTATTTTACATAATTTTTAGAGTGAGTTTTAATTATATGTATTTAGTTTCTTAAATGAGCAAATTAAAGGATTTTTGTTATTGATCATCGATTGTGTTTGCTTGAGTGATTGAGCTTTTCATGTGAAGAAGACTGTAAAATTATCAACGATGCGACTTTGAAGATAGACGCCTACTTAGAAACGGCCTATATTAGTTTTATGTGAGGTGAGTCTAAGTGGGTGGTTAATGATTGCTTTTACAACGGTGCATGGTGTGAAAGCGTAAACTACTTCAAAAAGATAGTCACCAATCATGTGGTAGGAATATTATATATAAGTTGAGATGAAGGAAACGTTATCAAATCACTGCAAAATTTGTTAATGAAGCAGAAGAAGCGAAGTACTCTCCCACAACCACAACAAAAATATACCACTATAAATGAGATTTCTAAAAAAGCCTACAGCCTTTCGTTATAATTTCACAAGGAGGATTTATTTTTATGATCATTAGCTTGCTCCTATAAAGGGTAGAATAATTACATAAATAAGCAATATAAATACGATAACATGAGCAACAAACAGGAGAAGTTTAAGAAAGCCTTCAGAGAGAGTAATCAATAATAAATTTTTTTTTTAACAAGTAAATTCCAAAATCTTAATATATGACGATGGAAAGATGTTCCATCACCGAATATGACGAAGTTTGCTTAGCGATTGCTCACATGAAGTACAACAAAGAACCGGGAGCCGATCTTGCCGATTGAAATATTCAAGTATGGCGACAACTGCCCGATGTGGTTCCGACAAATGATAGTTGAGATATGAAAAAACATATGTTACAAAGTTTGGTTGAAATATCTCAAAAATTGAGGGACTAGCTTGTGTTCACAGACAGACAGACAGACGAACAGACGGACATGCCTAAATCAACTCAGTTCTTTGTTCTGATCCGATCAGTATAAATTTTGGTGGGTCTTTCTCTTCTCCTTGAAGAATGGGGCCATGTATAGAAGTTCACACAAGTGGGAAAAGCTTTTAACTGCCCATTCACCTGGGAGTGACCAGAAACGATTATTTTACATATGTTTCAAGCAACTCACGACTTTTGGACTTAGACCAAGTATCCTCTGAGTAGCCAACCAACATCCGTTTGGAGGCAAACTACAGTGAGAAGCCGAATTTTAGATGTGCTTAGAGCTTGGGAATCACCACATAAATAAATACTTGAAAGACTTACAAATACCTAGGATGAGAGACCTCTCTTTTGATGCTTATGGTGGGAGAGAGAAGATTAACGCTAAGAACGTCTTCATTACACTGCCACCGCCCCAAAGGTATTTTTGGTGCAACAAAGGGAAAATTCAGCCTTCACGACGAAACATACTAAAACGGGCTGAGGCTGAATTCGCCGTGTTCTGGTTGTCTGTAGTACTAGATTCCAGCACGCGAAGATTCATCAAGCTACATGTATGATGAATTTGATGCTATAGAAAATAATACGAGCTGTAGAGCTAAGTAGACCAGATACAATCTTCTACAAGAGTATAAAATTGTCGGCTTATGTTGATGATATTTACAACACCACCGTTAGTTCTGCTTTCTCCAGATTAGTCAAAGAAGAAAAGCGAACGGGTCTCATGGTGAATGAGGGCAAGACGAAATATCTCCTCTCATAAAAAAAACAGTCATCGGATTCGCTACTTGGCTCCAACGTCTTTGTTGACAGTCATAACTTTGAAGTCGTAGATAATTTCGTCTATCTAGGAACCACCATTAACTACACCAACAATGTCAGCCTGGAAATGCAACGAAGAATTTCTCTTGCCAACAGGTGATGACTGAGTAATTTAAAAGTCCTCTCTCAATGAACCGAAATGAAACTCTACAAGCCGCTCATCATTCCCATGATCTCCTTCATCTTGATATATGGTGCAGAAACTTCGGCGATGTCAATATTCGATGTGTTGGTTTTTAAAGTTTTCGAGAGAAAAATTTTGAGGATGACTTGTGAAACGACAAGCTGTACGAGTCATACGGAATAAAGCGAATAAAAAGACTGCGGCGACGCTCACTAGGTCATGCTGTCCAAATGGATGAAAGCACTGCAGCTTTGAAAGTATTCGATGGAGGAACCGCTAAGTGGAAGTAGAGGAAAATTAAGACCTCCACTCAATGGAAAGCATTTCTTGAGGAGTCTTGTTTTCCTGGGACTTATATATAAAAAAAATCACACTGAACTTTGAATTCTTTCACACAATTCTTTTTCTTGACTCGGCCCTGTGAGATTTTTAACATGCAATGGCTTTGCGTGTCCTTTATTTGTTCTATGAATATCTTTGGCGATAAGTGGTTGAAGGAACTGGAATGGATGTGTACTTATAGATTTAAAAAAAAAGTCCTGCAAAAACTTCATTGATGGCACACAGTGTCGAGTCTAGACTATTTTGAATATTATTACTTGATGTTTCAAGCAAAAAAATTTGTTTTTATTTTGAGTCTATCGTTTTCCGTGGGACAATACTTACGCTGGAGGTAGCCTATCGGTTGATTAAAACGTAAATAAAACAGCAAAAAAAAATTACCTACATATATCACATTTTTAGTTCAAATTTATACTCATACCTGAAACTTTTTCATAAGAAATCGAAAATTTTATCAAACTTTTTCTAGCAACTAAATTAATTTCTCAAAAAAAAAAAAAAAAAATGGAAAATTCTTTTTTTCCAACAAACGAATTAATTCCCACTACTATTGTCTTTTTATTATATTTTATGAAGCAACAACGTTTTGTACACTTGTCAACATATAGTATGTCCACTATTTTTATTAACCTGACCAAACGGCCTGCATTCGATAACTTGTGTAGCTTCAACTCTTCTACCTACAAAATATCTTGTTGCCATTGTTGTTGTAATCTTTTGTATGTTAGCCTTTTGTAGGCATTTTGTAAGTGTTTTTATCAGCAACACTAACAATAACAACCAATAACAACGGTTGAGCAGCAACTAGTATGTATGGACAGCAATTCAACAGCAGTTTGTTGGTTGACCAGTTTCTTTATCGCGAGTATTCTGTATTTATGGCTTTCGATTTTGTCTTGTATCTCTTTACCACTAGCTACTCGCTACTCGCTGTAGATATGAATATTTTATTTAACCATCTACAGTGCACTTCGCCACTCCTCACCACTGAAATGGAATTTTTAATATAATCTGTGATCAGTTCGTAGTTTTGTAAAAAAAAAAAAATTGAATTAAAAAAATTTTAAATAATAAAAACTACGAAAATTCGTAGAAATAAAAGGAGAAAAAGGTAAAAAATACAACTAAGAAATAATCATTCGAAGTGACAGACGACAATGTTTATAGATCGTTTCAGGTGACACACATGCTTGCATGCACATGACTATGTTGGGCAGTATACACACGTACATACGTAGTATATCGAGTTGAGGTTTAGCGTTACGTTAACGCCTTAATTTCAATTTCAATGTCAATAGCCTATAGTATGCATCACTTATTTATTGAAAATTAAAAAAAGCAAATAAAGAAAAAACTAAAATAAATTAAATGAATCAGTTAAATGCCAATCGCCGTAGCTGCGCTTGATTAATTTCATGTAAAATTTTATTTTCTAAGATTTATGGCAGCATTTATTGACACTACCAAAACTACATATGTAAATCCATTTTGTCAAATCTTGCGTCTTTTGTTACTAACTTTGTTGTCTATTGTTATTTTTGTATTATTGTCTATTGTGTTTTCGATTTAAATTCATACTAAATTTCAATTCGAAGTGTTTTGCTTTGATTTCCTCAGCTGCTCAGCGTTTAACTTTATTTGACTCAATTTTTTCTTTTATTTTATTGATTAAATTTTTTTCCTTTTTTTTATTCATCAATTTTATTTTACTTTAATTTTTTATTATTTTTTGAGCATGTCATTTAATATTTGGCCATTTTTATATATTAAAACTTTTTTTTGGGAAATTTTTGTAAAGGGTGATGCAATTTGAGGTTCATTACTTAAAAAAACAAAACAAAAACACAGAAAATTCAAATTTAATAGGGAATGTTTATTATCATTCGAAAGAACATTATTTGGCATTTATTTTTTGAAGGTTATCTCTTTCAAATATTGGCCGCGGCTAATTCTCAGATAGTCCATCCGTTGAGTCCATCTCTCGATGACTCGTTCGAGGATTTCGACTGTTAACTGGCGGCGAATAATACGCGCGATGTTTTGCCCCAAGGCCTGAATTGAAGCGGAATTGTTCGCATAGACTTTAAACTTCACATATCCACACAGGAAAAAGTCTAACGGTGTGATATCCCTCGATATCGGTGGCCAATCGACCGACCTAAAACGTGAAATTATCTGCTTAACGACGTGTTCTTTCAATGAATCCATTGGTTTATGCGATGTGTGGAGAGTGGCGCCGTCTTGTTGAAAACAAAAGTCGCGAGAATCACGAGCTTCAATTTCAGACATCAAATAGTCAGTAGAAATATGGGCCGATGATTCCCCAAACCGTTGATTTTTCTACATGAAATGACAGCTCTTGAATCTCTTCAGGTTTCTCTTCATCCCAAATTCGAATACTTTGCTTGTTTTCATACCCACTGAGCCAGAAATGGGCTTCAAAATGGGCGCTGAAAATAAATTTGGCTCAAAATGTCGCATCTTCTTGGAACTTTTCAAGATCCCATAGAGCAAAGAGCGAAGTGATGGCCCTTGGGAAGATCGAGCGGCTTCAGTTCTTTCTCTTTTTGCACCAGCTGTATTTTGCACGATTTCAATTAAAAATCTCGACGTTGAATGCGCCAAGTCGTTCGATACGTCAGTCCGAGTTGCTGCGAACGGCTCCGAAGCGCCTCTTCACGGTCTTCGTGTACAGCTACGACGCTATATTTTCTTCACTGCGTGCTGGACGTGGCCTATTCGGTCGAATATTATCCAATAATGAATGCTGCGTCTCACATTGGGCGGATGGTGTTGCGAATAGTACGCTCAGTCATCCGATTATGCTGACCATAAGTTGAGCGAAGCGCGCGAAACACATTCTTTACAGAACGTAAATTTTCGTTATAAAGTTGAATGATTTGTAAACGTTGATCAGGCGTAAGTCTTTCCACGATGAAATGCCAAACAATACTGAACAGAAAAAACATGATAGCTTGACACGACTCATGCGTGAGCTGTCAAAAAAAAAGGCTATTGAAATAAGTACTCCTACTTGGATCACCCTTTATTTGCATTTTAGTCTGTATTTAATTTTATTCGTAAAAATCTACATATGTATGTAGTTATGTATGAATTTTTCTGTATATACATACATATGCATGTATGTCTACTGCTATTTATAGCGATTAACCACATTTTAACAAAACCTCAATAGAGTTTTCTGCTCTGCATTTGATTTCAAAAACAATAAGCTGAGTGGGGCAACGCTTTTATTAGTGTTTTGTTATTCAATTTTTTCCCTCAAATATGTTTTTTTTTTATCAGCGATTTCTTATTGATATTTTTCTCATTTGTGATTTGTTATTTATTTTCTTGTCACTTATCATCTGAAAAGATCAGTTGCTAATAATGAATTTACTGCTTGCGGGAACAATGCCATTCATTGTTGCTGCCGCACACAGCATACATACTTATACATAGCAGTGCATGTATTTCAATGGCTGATTTGGCGATATGTTTAGATTTATATATTGATACATGTGTATTTAAATTTTTTTTTCAATTTTTCTTTATCTGGTATTCAGCTAGATTAATAAGCATAAGTAAATGCCAGCTATAGGTCACTGGCAATCTCCTGGCGACTTGTTGAAAACTAAATTGGTTTGAGATTTATTAAATTGGCTGCTTAATGATTCAACTCCTATTCTCTGTGGAAATATTAGTAATTATGGAAGGTTATAAGTTGTGATTATTCGTATTTAAATATAAGGCGGATTTTGAGGGGAAATTTATGAATTGAAAGAAAAAAGAAATTCATTTAAGTACAGGCATTGAACTGGAAATGAGGCTGTTGTTTATTTTTTTTTTTTTTTTGAAATGAAAAGCTGTCAAAAGCCTCAACACCATCAGTGTAAGACTTTTATCCACACTAAAACCAGCTCACCCCGTCCAGTAACCGCCGGTACTACATACTATATTCCCTATTTGATTGTCAAGAGACCAACAGCTGAGTAGTCTGAGTCCTCAGCTTCGGTCTGCCGTAATGGTGGGTGCTCACTATCTTCCACGAAAACATGACCCACGAAATTCGCAGTATGGTTCGCTTCATGACCAAACCGATGAAAGTAACTTTTAAAAACTTTGTACTCTGAGGTCATATTAAATAGAAGTTAGGCTCTCCATGCTGTCTTTCTAGCCATACTCTTTCTTAATCCTTAAATTTGGTATTAGATTGTAAGTTCAGCCTTCCCTCCACAGCCATGACTCCATCTTAACTATCAACACAAGAGCAGCTATGGAAAGAGGTTTTTAGACGTTTTGACACTGCTGTTTCTTTCTTCTCAGCTCAGCTTGTTTCCGCACTGCAATATCGAGAGGGTATAGCTCGGCAGCTGACGGCCGCGATAGCCGAGTGGTTAGCATTGCGTACTGACATTCGGAAGGCCTGGGTTCGAGCAACATCCAAAATTATAGAAAATTAATTTTTCTAATTGCGGTCGCCCCTCGGCAGGCAATGCCAAGCCCTCCGAGTGTAACGCTGACATGTAAAAAAAAGCTCCTCATAAAAATCCATCGGCCGTTCGGAGGCGGCTTAGAATGAACTGTAGGTCTATCCATTTGTTAGTAAAAACATCAAGACGCAAAAGCCACAAATTGGTGGAGGAGCTCGGCCGAAAGTCGCTTCAGCGGCTGCAAAGCGCTAAATATATATATATATATAGCTCGGCAGCTTGCTCTGATACCGTATGAGAGGCAGCACAACAATGGCATGTGGATTACAGATCAAACGTTAAAGCCGTTGGCAGATATGAATTTACTGCGTTGCGTGACATTTCCAATTTTTTTTCTTTAGGAATTCGCACTAAAATTGAGTAAAAAACTTGAAATTAAAATCATAGAATAGTTAAGGCGCTTAAAAAGATGAGAGATGACCAACTTTTGGCGTTGCTTATGAGGGTGTTTTCGAAGAGTATTCATCTTGGAAGACAAAGTCAATCTGTCACGCAACACAACGAAAAAGTTCTATCTGCCATCAGCTTAAGTGCCAAATTATAGAGCACTGAAGGACGATTGCTTTCCCGTAACCAAGGAAACAGGTGGTGAGGTAGGTAGGTAGAAGTGATTGCCGTATTTAGAGCATCGATCCTCTTAGGTCATTGTGATACTTAGACTCCATTATGATCCATATTGAGTCGTTTAGCTTAGCGTATATTAAGTATTTGTGCTTAGAGTAGGGTAAGATGGACACCAGGTGGAAAAACATATCATTCTTCCTGTCATTCCTGCAGCGCTTTTGTGGTTTTCTTCTCCATTCTACAAGTATAAAGCAATGGTCAATCAGAATCCTAATGTTAATCTTATGAAGGCCTTAATATTTCGAAAGACTGCTAGCTCTAGTGCTACTGAAGTCATAATTCATTTCTAATACTGGTATCATTATTGTTGCTGTTGTAACACTTAAATATAACCAAAAATGATTTCACAGAAGCTCGGCGAGAAGTTGTTTTTTGAACGAGCAAAAATTATAGGAGTTTCGGCATAAAAATTCCGCTCTTGGGAGAACCTTTGGTTTATAGTCCAACTATGCTGAGTTCCTAACTTATCATAGAATATGGACTTGTTTCTCCGAAATGCGGCAGATGCAAATAATTTCCGGCATTATTCTTCTCTCTTAGTATATTCCATCAGATTCACTGTTTCTACAGAAACGCAATGCCTAAAAGATTTCGGTGTTTATGGTCAGTCTTTCACATTACACAGATAACAAATTAGTACCTTGCAGAGCTAAGAAATAATCTCTTTGCCTCAGTAATCGCTCGCGATAATAACAACAAGTTAGCGAAAATCTAGATCAGAAGAACATATTCTGAAAATTTCAGAAGATCCGTTCCTTGATCGTATGAGGGTTCAGAAAGAAAAGAATATTAGATCATTAGATTGGTATACTCAAGCGGACAAAAATAAAGCATAGACCTTCTGATGAAAGAGCAAGAGGAGAATAGAGATATAAACCCCGCAATACAGTCAGATCTAGGCCCACATTTGATCACTTTTTCTGATGTTTCAAATAGTGATATGATATGTTCACATATGTGACTGAAATAGCTCCTATCTGTCTACGCTTGCTTCACCCAAAATAATACCGGCTGCCTGCAGCGCCACTAAGCGGCCAACGCGCGCACTAACACAACCTCAACTTGTCGCCATCACCATCAAGGCAGGCAACCAATGAAGTAAGTCGCCCAAACACAACATCGCACACAACGCTGAGGCCGCTGTCCAACAACAGCGGCATTCATTCTGTAACAGCAACAGCTGTGGCAGCCCCCACAAACAAATTCCCAAGTTAGCATGTTCAACACACCAAATAATCCAACTTGTGCGAACGAACAAGTTCGTAAACAATTCGAATACGCTGCAGGGGCTAGACATGTGTATGGAGCCCCACTTTCGTATGCTCCTGCAACAAGTTGCGGCAAGTTCGTTTGGCGCTTGCGTACTTTTGTGTTGTGTGCAGCACGCTGCAAATGGAGTGACCGGCCGTGCAGTTGTGGCAAGTGGAGAGTTTCGCATGTGCAGTCAGTGACTGTAGAGCAGCCGCTGCACTCTACAGCTATTTTCTAGCAGCGCTGAACTAGACCAACTTTCGCTGCATGCTGACGTTTAACCTCAGCGAAGGTTAGCGGCACTGTAGCAGCAGGGCGGTGCTGCACAATGGGCAACGTGCAGCCAAAAAACTCTACTCAGCCACTTCGGCTGGCCACTGCACTGACTAGAGTTTGCAACGTCGCTGTACGCGTTTGCATCAACGTCAACTCTTGACTATGGCTTTCACTGCTCTTCTCTCCTACTCTCCACAAAATAATCCAATTAGTGTGGCTGGGTTCTATGAGCATCTTGTCGTCGTGAGGATGGTGGTTGTATGTGTGTGTGTGTTTGTGGATTCGGGTACGCTTGCCAGCCTGTCAGCCTGCCCGGGATGACTCTGGCTTGACTGCTCGTTCGCTCGCTGGCTGGCTGTATGTGCAGCCTGGTTTAAGCTGACTTGCTTCCACGCTGTTGTTGTTGGTGTTTTTTTTTTTTTTTTGGCAGCCTAGCCTCGCATGTGTCGACGACAATACACGACGACGGTGGCAGCGCTGTCGACGCTGCGACTTCGGTGGTGTCGTGTCGATTTTGTAGAAAATTTGTGCAAAACACAGTTTAGTGTAGACTCCCCGAGGTTTCGGTTGTATCGACAGTAGTTGTAGTGCGTGTGAGCGAGTCGCAAAGCCGTCGGTGTTTTGATTATTTGGCTGCTGGATTGAAAGAAAATAAAAGATATTGTGAGATTTGCTTATTTGGCTACAAAACCAAATTTTCATTGTATTTTGCGCTGCTTCTTCTCGTCTTCAACGTCATGCGAAGCCAAAAAATTTTGTTCTGGTTTTTGTAAAATTTTGCACAAAAATAAATCAGTGAAGAGAGGTGTGTATGGTTGTGTGCGTATGTGTGTGTGCGGATATTGGGGAAAAAATCACGTTTTGTAGCGGTCGATTAAACTGCGATTAAAGCGTGACACCGTTCGTGTTGCGTTGCGTTGCATTGCGCTTTATTTTAGTTTTGTTGGCGGCCGTCGTGCTCTTACTGTTGTTGTTTTGGAGGTCAGTGAGCGCCAAACGTGTTTTTCACGCGATCTGCTAGGGCAAGCGGCATAGTCGAGCATGCAAAATCGATTGTGTGAATTAAAAAAAAAATATTTTTTTTTAAATAAACGGAAATGAAAACAATCAGTGTGTTGACATTTTACTTATTTTTCACCAAACGAATGACAACAGCAAAGGATAATTGAAGAAAAACAGTAATTAAAATGCTATAAAGTAGTTTAGTGCGTTGAAACAGTAGGTTGGGGGAGTCAAAGCAATTTTTTTCACAATATGGAAAGTTCAAGCTTGTTTTTTTTTTAAATAAATTTAATTAACATGTTGAAATGGAAAATATATTAGAAAATAAGTGACGGTTACAGCAAGGAAAAGACATTAAACGATTTTCTTATTCAGAAAAATTTTACAATATTATTTTATGAAATCAATTTTGCGTAAAAAAAATTGGAAATTATATAAAGGAATTAGAGAATTTGGTGATTAAAAACCTTTCAAATATCATTTTCCTACAAATTCAGGCAGCTAAATCTGTTCATCAAAGCATTTTTATGCACAAAAACGTTTGAGTATGGGAAAAAGTTTCCATATGTTTGGGTTTAATCGAATTTTGGATGCCAAACTCTATGATGGAAAATTATGCCAAATTTTGTTTAGCGAAAAATAAGGAAAAAATATGATAAAACGAGGCTTTAGTTTTCAATATATTTCTAATTAATTTTTGGTGTGAATAATTGTACACTTTCTATTAGTTTTGAGGTTTTAAAATTTTTTTCTGAATATGTAAAATACATATCAAATACATATAGTGAAAATTAAATCCAATTCCAAAGGCATAGCACCGGAAAATTTCTTAAATGCTTGTTTGAAGTTGAAAGAATAAAAAAAAAATGGTTTAAATAAATTGAATAATCCAAACAGAAAGCTTTTTAAGTGATTAATAAAGCATATCTTTCTTTTAAAATTAAATTTGAAAATTGGTTTTATAGAAAAATCTCTGTTTTTGAATTCACATAAGAAATATACTGTATTCTTTTATAGATAAGATTTTTTTTAAATTAAATGTAACGAAAATAAGTTTTGAATATAAGAAATATAGAATCATTCTCACCAAAAAAATATGAGAAAATAATAAAGTTATCTTTAAAAATAAATAATTCGAACTTAAAGTTCTGAATTTCAAGAAATACTTTTTATAGAGAAAATAGTAATAACAATAATTCTGATTTTTTTGGTCTCAGATAATGGCACATATTTAGAAAATTATTTTTTAGACAAGAGTTTTTAACAAAATATTATTTTCATTGATTAAAATATATGTTTTTAGTATATCAAGCGCAAATAGTACGTTAATAACTTGAAATGCTTTACTAACGATATGTTGCTCAAATTTTTATTTCAAAGCTTTTGTAATTGAAATACTTAGGTTAGTGAAGGCTTCATGATCAGCTCCATCGGTTCTAAATCCTAAAATCTAGTCATACACATATTTTTCAATCCGTGATTTAATAACTTTTAATCCAAAACAGCGAGATTTCTAATAATATTTACAGTAGAATTTTATGAATAAAGCAAACATTTTTTTGCAGTTTAAATGAAATTCAGATGAAAAAAAAACTAATTTTGGCACACAAACTAAACCCATGAACCTTACAAGAAAGTGTTTGAAAAACCCGCTTAAACGCGCCAATCGCCGACCGAAATTATAAAAAAAATTAAGAACGAAAAAACATTAAATTTGTTAAACAAAAAATATATCAAAAATATAAACATTTTCAAAATGCCACATACAGCTGCTACAAGCGCAGCATCAAGCATGAGCGCCACCACAGCCAGATTCACACGTGCAGCCTGGCTTGCGTTGCTCCTTCTGTGTTGTCTAGTTAGTTTATGCACCAATGCAGTGCAAGGTAGCCCGTTGGTGCCCAGAGCTGAGCAGCAAGATGTCGTCGATTACCAACGTATGGTGAAACCACTGAAGGAACCAAATTCAGCGGATGCGCGTGAACAAAGGCGACGTGTGGCATGCCGCCGCGCTTGTTGGGCGAAGGTGAGTAACTAAGATAAGCAACATTTTATTATTATTGTTGTTGTTGTTTTTGTTATTATTATTGTGATAAACAAAAGAGTGAAACATATGAAAAGCAAAATAAATATCTATGAAAGCCGTTACATGCATACAAACATAGAAATGTGTGTAACTCTGAGTGTGTTTTTTTGTGATTTTTGCAACACATGCTTACATGCCCTCCGCATGCATGAAGAGCATAAAATAAATAAAAATTGATAGCAAATCCTTTTATGCGCCGCATTGATGGCATCCTTTTCAATTTGTTATTTCTTGTTTTTGTTTTTATTTTGAAGAGTTTTTTTTGTTTTTTTTTTCTCGTTTACGATTTCCGCAATTACTTTGATGGATTTGTTGGATTATTTTCGGCGTTGTTGCATTCAAATAACATGCAACAATATATGTTCAACAAAACGCCACGTGCACACAAACACATATGTTTATTTATTTTTGTTTTTGGTTTTGCTTTTGTATTTGAGCAATAGATGCGGGTTGCTGCTGCTAGCCACATCACTTGCGAAAAGGGGTTGCTGGACATATGTACAGCCGGTGGCACGCACATAAATACGTGTGAATGAGTGACTCAGCGTTATATTTGCAACATAACTTTACCCACATTCATTCCCTGTAAATCGTTCTCACTCCACACTAATTCCTTCCTCTTTTAACATTATTTTCTTTACCCACCCTCAACATTGTTTATAAAACGTACGTAGCGATGTATAACTAGGTAGTGCAGCGTAGAAGATATTCTCATTTCGTATTTTCATGTTTTAATTTTCTACTCGCTTAGAATTTTAAGCAGTTGGAAAAACAAATCAACTCGTCAACCCACTCACCAATCCACCGGCTATAACTGAATTCTCTTTTGCTATATATATATATATATATATATATACTCTACAGTAGTTTATATGCATACAACACTCGCTCTAAGTGCATAAGCAGTATGGCAAAAAAAAAAAAAAATAAACAACCTGGCTCTCTAGAGCTCTACAGCTCGTAGCTGCTAATGCTAAGCTTCCGTCCCTCATCTATCAAACAGCCTTCATTTGGCCTGCGTTTCCGTTTCATGCAGTCCTGGGGGAGGATGCGTTGTAATTTGTGGACAGTTGCATTTCAAATGCCTGCAGGGCAATCACATCAGGGCGCCTGATGCTTAATGAAAATACATACTAGAGAAATGTTTGGGGGAAGTTACTTACGTGAATAGTTCAAAAAGAATTTGTTGTGAATTAGTAAGTTTTTTACTTTTATTTTATTTAATTTCTTTTTATTTTATTTTATTTTGTCTTACATACTTTATTATATTTTATTTTTTATTTTGATTTCATTATTATTTTTTATTTCTTTTATTTGAATTTATTAAGTTATTTTTATATATATATATATATTTTTAATATCTATTTTTTATAGTATTTTGTTTAATTGATTTTTTTATTATTTTATTTTAAGTTGTTTTAATTTATTATTATTATTTTTTACTTGTTTTATTATATATTTTTTGATTTACTAAATTTTATTTTATTATCTTTTATATTAATTTAAAGTAGTTTGGTTTATTTAATTTAATTTAATTTATTTTAATTCAGATTAATTTTATTTCATTTCTTTAATTTATATTATTTTATTTTATTTTATTTTATTTATTTTATTTTACTTTATTTTATTTTATTTCCTTTCATAATAATTAATTTTATTTAATTTTTTATACTATTTTACCATATTAAATTTAATTTAATTTTATTTAATTTTCATTTAATTTAACTTAATTTAAATAAATTTAATTCAATTTTATTCAATTTAATTTAATTTAATTTAATTTTATTTTATATTATTTTATTTTATTTTTATTATTTTTTGTTTAATTTAGTTTAATTTAATTAATTTTTATTTTATTTTATTTTATTTTTAATATCTATTTTTTATAGTATTTTGTTAAACTAATTTTTTTGCTGTTTTATTTAATTTAACTTTAGTTTAATACCACAATTTTTACTAGTTTTTTTATAAGTTTTTTGGGTTACAAAATTTTATTTTTTTGTTTTTTTATATTAATTTAATGTAGTTTGATTTATTTAATTTATATAAATTTAAATTAATTCAAATTGATTTAATTTCATTTCATTTAAGTACTATTATTTTTTTGTTTTCATTAAATTTTTTTTAATATAATTTAATTTTTTTTTTATTCTATTTATCATTTTTTATTTTGCAATATTTTTTTTGGTTATTACTTTTTTTTATTAAATTTTATTTCAATATTTTTATATTAAATAATTATATTTTGATCAAATTAATTTAATTTATTTCAGTTGCATTTTTTTAATTATATTGAATTGTATTTTTTTATATTTGCTTTTGAATTTTGTTTTAATTTACTATTTTTTTAAAATAATGTTATATTATTTTTTTACTTCAATTTATATTAAATTTTTTGTTTTGTTGCATTCTTTTTTCCTTTTTTTTTAATTTTTTTTAATAGTTTTATTTTGTCTCGTTTTATTATATTTCTTTTATTAATTTACTTTAATTTATGCTTCAACCTTTTCTTTATTATGGTTATTATATGGTTATATTATTATTATGGTTATATAAATTTTATGCTATTGAATATTATTTTATTTATTATTCATCAGCATTTAATGATTATTAAGTTTGATAATTTTTTTTGCAACAATGATAATAATAACATAATTTAATAATAATAAATATATATTTTTAAGCAGAATATGTTTAAAAAAATATATATATTAATTTTTAAAAATTGTATAAATTATCATAATACATAAATTTAAATTGGAGCATATGGGTTTTGATCTAAGAGCTCATTTCTTAGATTTTAGTGATGAGCGTGAACAAAATAAAAATATTATTAAAAAAAAGTATTAAGAAATATTTTTTCTTTGAATAAAAAGAAGTAGAATTTGATTTAACATTGTTTTCGAATATGAAACACATTTCTTGAAGAAATGAAGCTGGGTCGATTTGGTTTGTAATTAACAGGAGAAGACCATAGGAAAGAAATTATATTTTTCCTTGAATTGAACTTAGATTTGTTAATATAAATTGTCATTATTGTTCGATTTACCTCTAATTTCTGAAAATCGTATTTATCGTTCGATTTAACTTAAAATTCGGCACTTAAATAGTATTTGGCTGAATTTACTGTGCAGAACGCTTTTTCTTCCAGAAAAATTATTTTCAAAAACAATTTTTTTTAATAGATTATAGGGAAGTTGATCTGGATCGATTTATTCGAAAACATCGTATTTATGGTTCGGTTTGCTTGAACTTTTATCTTGATAAACATATATATATATATAGAACTTTTCTTTCTGGAAATTGACCAGACATTTGCTGAAGTTAACATGTAGAGTACTTATCTTTCAGAGAATTTATATTGATGGCAGAGAAATTTGTATGTTATTTCGGTAAAAGCATAGATCAGGAATACCTACACGTATATGTTGGTTCGTTGGGACTTAATGTTGTATTACGGCAGAAGTGAGTACCTAATGAGAAATTGGCGATATATAAAATACATGGCGCTGTGCAGCGAGCAATTTCCTAATCCGACAGTGGACAGTTATGCTTTTGGCATTGTCATTTTTAATTGAGCGAATGTGCTGTAATTAGTTCCAGATGTATCTTACCATTTTTTAACAAATACCTCTATAGTGATTTCGATGCCATTAAAATCAATCAGATTTAAATTGCAATTTCAATTTCAATTTTTAATTCTATTTATGTTTTTACATTACGACCTTGGATTAATTGTATAATTTAAGCTTCTTTATTGAAGCAACTGAGCACAATTGGGAGCAGAAATCTCATTTTCCCTTTTACCAGGTGAGCGTTCCACACTCACATTTTGCTCTCTACCATTTTCTATTCGCGTCAGCTCAGCAAAGTTGGCTGTTTCGAAAAACGCTATTTTAAACTGCATTGTTTATTGCAGTCTCATGAAATAAAATGTAAAGCAAAAATGCTCATGGAACACAATTTTGTGGTATAGAAAATCTCATTTAATTCTGTAGAAAGCATGATTCGACAGAGCATAAATTATATAATCTTTATTATAGATAAATATTTTATTGGCCTTTCGGAGGCGGCCAGAATAAATTGAAGGTCCCTCCATTTGTTGGTAAAAAACATAAAAACATCAAGACGCAAATCCACAAATTGTAGGAGGAGCACGGACGAAAATCGCTTCAGCCTTCAGAAAGCACCAAAATTTATACCTGTATGTATATATATATATATATATATTTATCAGAAATTATCTACGCATGTTAGATGCCTTAAATCGTATATCAAAGAATGTGGAATATGTGCGTCCGTATCTGCCTTGATCTTCCCTTATTTTAAAAATATTTTAAAAATAAAAATTGTTTAAAATAACTGCCTTTTTTTAGCCATAAATATGGTTTTTGGTAATAACTCGAGTCCAGCGACGCCTGGCGGATTTTGTTCTTAGAACTTAGATTGGAACTAGATAAATATATTTCTGATGCGCATGCAGAAATGCTGGCAGGAAGCTAAAAATTCAAACTTTTTTGGTGATTTTGGCTATCTTACCTTTTCGAAATTAGTTTTTTATTAATATTTCTCATATAGAAAATGTAAATAAATTTTTCCGTTAACCCTAAAACTCTCAAAAATATTATTTGCATCAATTGCGATGTAACATATTGCTTCTATGCAAATTCTCTCTGACATTTGACCTAAATTGACCTGATGGATTGGTTAATGAAAGCATGCAAAGCACACATATTTCCATACAATATTTTTTTTTTTTTTTTTAATAGAACCAAAATATGCATGCATGCATGACATTACATTTAATTTCAAAAATATGCAGCAGCTGTGAATTTGCATTTCTAATTCTGATGCAAAGAGGCCAATCAACAAGAGTGAACAACAACAAAAGGCAAAAGTTTTTTATGGGACAACTTAAAAGTGCAACGCAACACAAACATTACATACATAGACAAACTATTTTACAAACAACTTTGCACACACATACATATGCATATGTATATGCAATAGAAATGTAAAATGCAACACACCACACTGCTGAGCTGAGATTTGCCCAGCCCAAATGCATGGCAGGCCTATTACGCACACTTGGCGCACTCAACTTGTATTTAGATTAAATTAAATTTTATAAAGTTGTACAATTTAACTGTTGAAATGAGAAAAAGAACTTTTTTTTTTGTTGCACTTTTCAACTGGGAATACTCGAATGAAATTCAAATTTGTTGAAAAGAGAGCAACGAAATGACGAAAAAATTGCATGTAAACACATACATGTGTACATAACACAGATGGTAGATATTTGAAATGGCACTACGCATACAAAGTAAGTTCACATATTTACATATACACATACATATATATGTTTGTTGTTATATTTTGTTAGCTCATTTTTGACAATTTTGACAATTCCATTTTGTACATTGCTGACAGCACTTGTCGTGCGTTGTTGTCATAGTTTTCTTGCTGGCCTGGTGAATGTACATATGTCTTGCATAACCCAAAATGAAATCACAACAACAACGTTAGCGCCAGCTGTTGCAACATGTAGCGTATGCTTTTTCCAAGTTTATATAACTTAAATGTGCCAATTTCTACATATATATTTTGGCAACTCGCAAATTCGTTCATTGCCCCAAACAATGTTATATCCACTTATGCGCAAAACAAATGTTTTTTATGTGTGTGTATGTGTGATCATTTGCATAGTTTTTACATTGAAGCATAACAAGTAGTAGTAGTAGTGTATGTGTGCATTTATTGTGCAATTATTTGCATACTCGCAAAACAATATGCAAATTGATAAAACGGAAATGCAGCATTCAAACACAATATTACACATATATAGGGTGTTTTTTATAGAGGTATAGAACTTTAAGTTGGCATTACTTTTCAAGATGGCGACCGTCCAATGATACGGACCAATGATTCCACCAGCCCATAAAGCGCACCAAACAGTCAGTTTTTCTGGATATAACGGTGTTTCAATATACACTTGAGGATTACCTTCACTCCAAATGCGCCAGTTTTGTTTGTTGACGTAGCCATTCAATAAGAAGTGCGCTTCATCGCTAAACAACGATAAAATGGACGTAGTGCGCGATACGTTTTCCGCACAGAACCATTATTTTCAAAATAAAATTGCACTATTTGCAAGCGTTGTTCAGGCGTGAGTCTATTCATGATGGATTGCCAAGCCAAACTGAGAGTAAATCACTTGAGAGCTGTTAAATCGGTCGCCATCTTGAAAAGTAATGCCAACTTAAAGTTCTATACCTCTATAAAAAACACCCTATATATATGCAAGTAGACTTACATACATATGCACCTGCCTGCCTGTCTGCACTTGATCAAAAGTGAATGCAAATATTTAGGGATATAAAATGTTTTATGTGTGCGGCAAAAGTAAAAGTGCTTGTGGGCTATAATCTATGCATATATATGATCATAGGTAAATACATAAATACATATATCCAACTTGCAGGCAAAGGAACTTTTTCATAATTAGTTGCAAACTAGATTGCTAAGTAAACAGAAAATACTGAGCTAATGACCCATGCGGGTTAGGAATTAAAGAAATTACCTGCGGTAAGGCATGCCTGCTGTAAGAGGCGACTCAAACGAAACGGCACGATATTTTATCCGCCCAGGGACTGTCACACCCGCAGTATACCCTAAAAGATATTTTGGGAATTATTTTAGCGTTCACTACAACGAGAACAAAAAGAACTGAGCTAGTATTTTTCATGCTAACAAATTTTAAAATGAGCCATTCACTAATTCAAAATGCAAAACACGGTATCTGGTTATTTTTTTTTTTCTTTTTACTGGTAAAATAATTGTTCCACTTAGTTTTTTTACACAAATTTTGTGAATTTCTGCTCTAAGATTTGTTTTTAAAATATTAAATCCTGATTAAAATTCGTTTAGAAAATTACTAGCCTTATACCAGTTCAAAATGATTATAAAACTTAAGTTTTGTAATAAACTGAGTGCAGTTTTTAGTTCGTAAATTTTTTTATATATTATTATTATAAATAACTGATCACTATAAGTAGAACATCCGGTCCACGCTATTGTGGATTTTGCTTTTTGTTCAATTTAGATTTTAAGGTTGGTGCTTTTGAAGGAAGTGATAGAGAAGAGACAACGAAGACTCATAAATAATCTCTATCTAATGCCAAATTTTTTTTTCTCATTATGTTATTGATCCAGCCACTTATTTGTATGTACATATGTAAATTTATTCAAATTTGGCTCAAACAAATATTACAGCACCTGCTTTCTTACTCACGTCAGATATAGTCAGGGATTAGTCGCTTCTCATGCTTCTACAGGAAAGTTTCGATATGAATACCTCAAAGTAAGGCGAGCATAACTCCTCTGATCTAACATATATTTACACACAATAATGGTCCACTTTCCCCAAAAAAACAAACGAGTGTTCATATTAAACTCAAAACGACCTTTAGCCGTAAATTGAACATCAAACCAATTTTAATCGAGCTGTTGTTCTGGGATCCCCTTTTTGAAAATAATTTTTTTTATTTATAGCTAGGAAAAAGGCTATCAACATTCTTAATTTCAAGCAAATCGATACTGGTTCAGATCCTAGGTTTAAGAGTCTGGAAGAAAATGTGTGTATCTATCTAGACATAAAGCGTAAATATACATATTTACCAAATTTGAGAAAAATCGAGCCCATTAATAATTTTTTTTTAAATATCATTATCTGGTCCTGCAAAGGAATGCGTGTCAATTAAATTGATGTCCACTTCCCGAAAAGAAAAAGTTTTCCCTATATTAATTTAGGCAAAAGGCTATGTTAGGCAAAAGACCTATGTAATAAAATTCAAGTAAATCTAACCATAATTTAAATATTTTAGAACAGATCCGAGGTCAAAGGGCTTGGAAGAAAATATACTGCTCGTGCTAAGCCAAGCGTAAATATGTAAATATGTAAATAAAGGGTGTTTTTTTATAGAGGTATAGAACTTTAAGTTGGCATTACTTTTCAAGATGGCGTCCGATTTAACAGCTGTCAAGTGATTTATTCTCAGTTTGGCTTGGCAATCCATCATGAATAGACTCACGCCTGAACAACGCTTGCAAATAGTGCAATTTTATTTCGAAAATAATGGTTCTGTGCGGAAAACGTATTGCGCACTACGTCCATTTTAGCGATGTTTAGCGATGAAGCGCACTTCTGGTTGAATGCCTATGTCAGCAAACAAAACTGCCGCATTTGGAGTGAAGGTAATCCTCAAGTGTATGTTGAAACACCGTTACATCCAGAAAAACTGACTGTTTGGTGCGCTTTATGGGCTGGTGGAATCATTGGTGTGTATCATTGGACGTAGTTAGCTATAAAAATTATAAAAGATATTAAGATTATTTCAAAAACAATATTTTGTTATCTTATTGGGCCGTTAAACAATTGGCGAAAGACATTATAAAATTAATTGTATTACTGTACTACTTTTTCTTATCTTATTGAACTTTTGCTAATGTAATTTTTTTAATTTTTTTTTTTTTAGTTAACAAAAGTTTTATTAATTTTTTAAATGGTCATTTGACTGCTTGCCAAATTTGAATTTAAAAGGTAAGAAATGACAGTCAATTATAAGTTGAAATTATTCTTTTATTGTTCCTGCTAGCGGTATGCAAATCTGTTGGATTTAATTTAGAATTGGATTTAATAAAGAACTTATACCAGAGAGCTGGTGGTTGGATTCCAACTACGCCATTTACGGAAAGAGAGTTAATACAAGAGATGTATTAATGTCTCTTCAAAATTAACTGAGATTGGTCTGCGTAGACTGCATTTGTGACTGAGCTCATCTATCTAACTCTAGTCGCAAAAACAGTTACTGATATATGTTGGAAGGTTTTAGTTGCAACGAATTTAAATGCTTTTCTGTAGAAGAAATCCTATAAAATCAAAGTGGTCGAAGTCATTTAACGAGAGGTCTAAAAAACGAGATATTTCTACACGTTCGAACCAGAGCGAGAGAGATGTTAGATTAGTCGACTTTAGTGAGCATGAAAAGAGATGTCGCGAGGGCGCACATTGTATGCCAGAGATAGGTTAAGTATGTGAGTTCGAGTACAGCGAATAGGTAGAAGTTGAGTCTGCTGCAGTATTCAGACCTAAATTGTTAGTCATGTAAGTTGCGTCATCGACTTCACAAATACAGTTCAAGCCGGTACTGCTTCGTCCAGCTGATGAGGTGGGTCGCGGTGTGTTTCGCTAAGGGTAGTTGAAGATGTCATACAGTGAAGAAGAGGGATAGATCGGTATGATCGAAGTTTATCTTCGAACAAAGGTTATCAATATTCTGAACAGACGCAAATACCGAGTAGTTATCAGCATATCGAGTAGTTATCAGTGAAATGCCCTCTGGTGATGTGGGTAGTTTCAAAATATAGAAACTAGATAGTAGCGGAGAGGGCACACCACCCTGCGGAATAACTTGGTGACGACTTCTTCTGATTTTGAAGTTCTCTAAGAAAGGACTTTGCTTTCCTGTGGCAGTGAAGCGCTGAATGAGGTGTACGAATCGTAAAGAAAATAAAATTACTTATAGTCGACAGGAAATGAAAGACGAATTTGCCATTAGCCTTAAAGGAGACGACCATTCGAAGGAGATAAGAAACTGGAATAAATTCAAGAAGACTATAAGACTATAAAAGCTTCAATTGTGTGCCACTAAATATATGTAACAAATGCGAAACATAGATATGGTGTGAATGAGAGCTTCTTTTTATCCTTAAAAAGAGACGAAGTAAATTTTTTTTAAATAAAACTAGTAAGATGAAAAAGGGAAATGCACAAAAACTACAGACAAAAGAGTATTTATGGTGAAAAAAGTATAAAAATATGTAAAGATCTGGAAAACCTAAACATCATCGGTTCCCTCAGGACCTTCAGTGGCGCTTTAAGCTACTGAATAGACAAAACAAAATATCTTTAAGTATCACCTGCACTACATCCCAAATACTCTTAGAAATAGTCGACTAATAAAAATTTTAATTTAAAATTATCACTTTGTCTATATTCTCTTTTTCGCGAGAGAATTAAGCGAAAGTCTTGTTATAAAGGGTGACGCAAGTACAGGCACTTTTTGCAATAGACTTTTTTTTTGACAGAACACGCGTGAGTCGTGTCAAACTGTCATATTATTCTTGTTCAGTGTTGTTTGGCATTTCATGATGGAAAGACTTACGCCTCAGCAACGTTTACAAATTATTCAACCTTATTACGAAAATTCACGTTCTGTAAAAAATGTGTTTCGCACGCTTCGCTCAATTTATGATCAACATAATCGGCCTACTGAGCGTACTATTCGCAACACCATCCACCCATCTTGAGAATCAGCATTCATTATTGGATAATATTCGACGAATAAACGACGTGAGAGTGTACACGAAGACCGCGGAGAGCCGATTCGGTGGCGTTCGCAGCAATTCCGACTGGCTTATGGTCCGACTTGGCGCATTTTACATTGAAATCTTAAATGAAGGCGTACAAAATACTGCTTGTGCAAGAACTGAAGCCGCTCGACCTTCCCAAATAACATCTTTGGGATCTTGAAAAGTTCCAAGAAGATTCGACGTTTTCGAGCTAAATTTTGTTCAGCGATGGGGCGGTTCGCACCAATCAATAGATTTATTGAGAGATCGTGTGATATCACACCGTTATATTTTTTCCTGTGATGATATGTAAAGTCTAAAGTGTATGCGGACAATTCCGCGTTGATTCAGATTTTAGAGTAAAACATCAGGCGTATTATCAGTCGAAATGTTGGAAAGAGTCATCAAAAATTGGACTCAACGGAGAGATAATCTTAAAAAAAATAAATAAATGAAAAGAATTTTCTTTTGAATGATGATAAACATTCCCCATTAATTTTGAATTTTCTGTGCTTTTTTCTGTAAAAAAGTAGGGAAACCCGAAATGGGTCACCCTTTATAAAATAAAATAATTAATAAAATTTTAAGCATTTTACTGCCTTCATAAATCCAATATTAATAGATAAAGACAAAGCAATAGTGAAATGTAGTATGAAGGGATAATGCGAAAATAACCAAAAATTTTCTACAGCTTCAATTGGCAGTTAAAATTGAAAATTATGTGCTCATAAAAAACGTTTTTCCATTTTTTTGTTTGTTAAATTTTTTCAATAATTGGGAAATCTTCAAAAATTGAAAAGATTCATATTCTTATGGGTGGATATAAAGTATTTATAGCATATTGAAATTGTCGACACAGACATATATATATATATAAAACTTATACATACGAGCATATGTTCATTGAAAAATATAGAAAATCATATTGTAAGTAATTGCAGCCCCTTTCAATTCAGCTTTTCCAACGCACATAAGTGCACTTAAATTTGATTAAATAAATTAAGTGCAACATGCCACATTGAGTTTGTAAAATATGCGCATGGGTGTGTGTGTTTATTGTATTTTTTTTTTTTTTTTTTTTGGAATAGTTCAAATGTAAACTCGACTTTATTAAGCAGATTTATTTCGGCTGCATAAACCAGCTAACCAGGCACTCACAGCAAACAAGAGATTTTCACAAGCGACGCCGACGACCTTTGCGAGCGTTAGCTAACAATAACAAAAATCAGTGTAAGTATATACATATGTATGTACATATTTATTTAAGCACGCATTGTGTTAAAAATAAATTTCGAAAATGTAAATTTAGTTAAAATACTTCTTCGAAAAAAAGAAGAAGAAGAAGAAAAAACGTAAAATGAATGCAAAGTGGCCACTTGTATGAGAGGAAAAATAATGATGCGAAAATAGAAAGGAAAGAATACTTCAGACAGGCAGACAGCAAGCAGACCCATGCTAATGCCAACGTCTATGTTGGCATGCCATGAGCGGCTGCTCTTTCAATTTTTTCTCAAGGTAAAGTTCAATTTTTCATTTACCAACACAGCAAAAAATACGCTCGACTATATTTACATACTTACATACGCTTATTAAAGTTATTCACCCAACATTCAGCCAACAGTCAGTCAGTCAGTCAGTCATTCAATCATTTATTCATTCATTCATTCATTTATATATTTCATATCATTTCATGCGCCCGAAAATTGAATGGGTTTTCATTTCATTTTGGACGATTGCTTATTCACCTTTTTTATGTTTTGCTCCCTTTTCTTTGAGTTTTGTGTTGAATTAATATTTTTATTAAAGCAAATTCAAGTTCTATGGCATGTAAGCTATAAAAGTTGTTTATGTGGGTATGCGTGTGTGCGTGAGAGTGAATAGGAAACATTCACTATTTAAAAAACGAACTGAAGCACACTCGAAGTTGGTTAGGAAATGAGTTGATGTTGTGTGGAGTATAAATAAAAGTGAAGCATACAATCAGGCGTTTGGTCGAGCAATCGGCATTTGCGCCCATTTGTTGTTGTTGTTTCGTTTTCTGTTCGTTTTTTGTTGTTGCACGTTTATGTTGGCAACATTGAAAGTTTGCACGTCAGTGGCAAGTTCAAGTGGCGGCCGTATTATGGTGGGGGCGCGTAAAGTTTCAAAAACAACAAAAGCAACTAGAAACATATATACATACACATCTATATACACAGACAAACACACCCACTTCTCCATTACCTTTGCTTTGATGGTTGAATGAACGCTCGAGTAGCATGCGAGAAGGTGAAAAATGCGATGAGCTATGTGCTGGCGCCCTCCAGATTGAATTGAGTGGTGAGCTGTGTGTGTGGCATTGAAATTTTGCAAAATACCTTGTAGCAGATTTTCGTTGCAAATTTTTTCTAGCGCCCCAACTGTTCGTGTGTGAGCTGAATAAATACAGACGCGATTTGCTAAGTGTTTATTAGTGTGTATTTATGTATTACATTTCAATACATGCATATATAAATATATACATACGTACACATATATTCAAATATAAATTGTATTTGTACAGACATTCAAAAGTGTCGAGTCGCGCAGAGCGTTAGGCGAATGTGTGAAATTCGATATTTTCGAAAACAAAGCGTTAGATGAAAAAGGTGAAAGAGCCCTCTGAAATCTCTGCTAGTGGGGAGGTGAAAAGTCAGTTTTATTTTTAAAGCTTGCAGCATGTGGTATGTTCTGCGAAGGTAATACGACTAAACTTGTTTTTTTTATTTTTATTATTACTTAAGCTGGTATTGAAACCACAACCAATGATGCAGCTCTAATGTTTCAGTGCGGCTTAAAAATAAGAAAAAAAAATTTATGAAATGAGGATTTAATATTATATTAAATGTTAGATGTGCACTTTGTTATTCCGCTTTTTGGTTTAATTAGTTTTATAAAAAAAATTAAATAAAAATAATTTTCTCTATAATTAAAAATAAAAATAATTCTTAAAATGGTCATGTTCACTGTAGGCATAGTTACCCTTTCTTATAAATCTGTAATAACACACAGTTGCAACTTTTTTCTATTCATTCCCGTTAATTCATTTCCGCTTCTTTTATCTTCGAAATTTGCAATCGACAAAACGATGCCCCTAGAGTTTATGGTAAAAAATGTCTGCAATTTTTTACCGACAATGACTTTTTTAATAACTTTATTTTATAAAATACAGGGTCATCCATTTTGTGGTTTCCAAAATAAACGTAAATACAGTTTCATAAATTCCTTCATTTCTAAAATTTTGAACCTTGGCATTAATTGTGAAACACCTCATCATTCAAATAATCCCATCTTGAATTTTTGCAAACTTCGAACCATTTGAGGTCATTTTCGACCACGTTTTCGACCACGTATTGGACGATATCTCAGCCAAAACTTGACGAATGTTGATTTTTAAGTGCTCAAGAATTGAAAATTCATCCGCATAAACACGGTCTTTTGCGTAGCCCCACAAAAAAAGTCCAACGGTGTCAAATCACACGATCTCGGTGGCCAATTGAGGAGAGGCTACGCGACCGGGAAATTTTTCTCGTAGTAAAGCCACATTCGCTCGTGTGTTGTGGCAAGCAAGACACCATCTTATTTGAACCACATCTAGTTCAAGTCGTGTTCTTCAACGAGCAGGCCAAAAAAATCGGTTATCATACGACCATAACGTTCCGAATTGACAGTGACAATCTCGCCGTTCTCGTTTTCATTCGGTCCGAAGAGCGCACTAGATAGTAAATTGTTTTGAGTGCAAATGCCTATTTTCAATTACTTGAGGATTCTCGGAGTCCAATTTGCCACAATTTTACTTTTTTTACGTATCCACCTTGTGAGAAATGTACCTCATCGCTGAAGAAAATTTTGTTGGAAAAATCACGGTCCTTTGTTTGTTGTTCAAATACTCAATCGAAGTAAAGACAGCTTTGTGAATGGTCATCTGTCTTCGGTTGTTATGTGATCTAGATTTTATATGGATGTAGTTGTGAGTTCAGTTGCAAAATACGCCATAATGTGTCATTAGTTGGTTCCAACTCTTGAGAACGTCCAGAAATATACAAATTTTTCCGCTACATTTCCACTTGCGGCAGCGATATTTGAGATGGAATGTGTAAAATGATTATGCACAGTCCTTAGAATATCTGTAACCGATCCAGTCCCTTAAAAATTCTTTAAAATTTTACCAATTGCTTGAGAGTAGGTTTGAACAATTTTAACGCGTTGTGGGTTTTTTAAGTGACCCATTTTCATAAATGCCTGACTTTTACCTAAAAAAACATGTTTGGTTGGATGCTTCAGTTTGACAGATATCAAAATACAGCCCTTCATTTGCGAAACCACTACATGGATAGCCTTTCTACTGTGAGTTAAATTTATGTTTCTCGCGAGAGAGTTTCGAATTTCAATAGTTTTCGTTTGATATTTTATGCTTATCTTATACTGTATATATCGCTAAATTGTTTGTATTACTGTCAACGTATATCTCGTATACCAAATTACTATGGATGGTAAGAAAAATTCTTGACTAGAAACCTCCATCAAGCTCAGGAAAATTAATGAAGTGGTTCGCTTGGGTTGAGTGCTCTCTCCGCTACTGTTTCTATATTCCGCAACTTTCTACACCAGCAGATGGCTCTGATCTCACATGCGGATGACTGCTAGGTATTTGTGTATTGTCATTGCCAGACTTATTACCTGCTAACCTTTGCTCGAAGGTAAACTGCTATCTCTCCGAACTTTCCCATTCCTTCATGGCACGAAATCTACAGCTGCAACTAGCGGAAATTACGGTGAACCTAATCGCTAGATGGAGTACCAAAACGAACGGAAAGTGAAAAAAATTACAACAATAAATAACCTGAAGTTACTGGTTGTCATATTCGACGCCTCCTTCACTCTTAACTTCAAAGTATAGAACCGCTACAAAATCATGAAGTCCCCAACCGAAAGCAGAGGGAAAATATGCGAGGTAACATTGCTCGCAACCTACAATATAACATCGCGAAGATTCCTTCTTCTTAAAAATCTTACTTTTCTTGTTAAACTGGAGGATTTTCTGCACCAGCACATGATTCCAGTTTCCCGCCTTTAAGAATTTGTAGTGTCTCCTGTTACATTGGTGCCTCTGACTCAAAGGCTCAATATCTTGCTCTTTTCCGACAGTCTCTTTTTCTGATCAGTTCTGGTTTTGCTTGTCAACTTGTATGGATGGCTTGTGTTGTTCATTTGTTCAGCGTATCAGCGCATGGAGGGGCTTAGTTATATGGGTAGTCTCTGTGTGCTCTCATTAATTTGTGGCTGAGCCTCAGTAAGGTCTAACTCTCTGCTCTCAGCATAGGATGATTTTCACTCAACTTCAGTAGTTCCTCTACCTTAGTATTTTTGGTAGGAGGCTCGATGTGGATAAACATCGAATGGGCCGAAATATTCCCTATTTTAAATCTAGTCTTATTCAACAATTGCTGAAAAGTTTCTTGTTCTGTGAACAGGATTTTAAAATTGATCAAAATCTTATAAGAGAATTATACTTTTTCAAAAACAGAGTACTAAACCTTCTCTTCTCTTCTTTCTGAGTTTCTCCAAAGTCAAGAATATGTATAGAACAACCAGTTTCCACTCAAAATAATGCTTTGTTTCATCTCCGCCTTGACTAGATCGAGTACTGAGTCATTAAACGCTAATTCGCTCACTTAAATTCCAACTCTTCTCGTCCCGCTCTCCCTCTCGCACTACTTGTGCCACTGCTGAAGTAAGTAATTGACGCTGATAAACACATGACAACAGCAGCGGCAGCGGTGGCAGTGGTGGCAGTGGTGGCAGTGGTGGCAGTGGTGGCGGCAGCACCAGCCACAACACTAAATAGACACTAAAACAAAAACTAACTGTTATTACTTAGTAACCGTTGCATGCTGCAGCAGTGAAACGACAAGCAGCCTGATTAGCACACGCGCTAGCGCACATACTCACTCACCTACAGCCAGACAGTAAAACGTGCAACACCGACCATAAAAGTGTGCAAACTTAAGAGCAACATGCAACAAATAACAAATAACAACAACAACAACAACACCTCACCACAGCGGGTTATATGACTATTGCTGTAGTTTTCCTCATCTACGCTGGCGGTCTGCTCGATTCGTGTATGCTATCAAAATTTTCAAGTAAATAATTTCTATATTTTTCCCTCTTCTTTCACGTGAGGATTCTTATTTTTTTCACTGGACACTTCAACTTCGCCAACACCATGAGTCTGGCTTAGGTTGTTGCTTGACGCTGGCACAACAATAAAAATTGGGGTCGGTGGTTGGTGGTCGGGTGCTGCAGATTTTTCGTGTTAATGCGCGCATGCGCGGCATTATGGTTGTAGAGTCGAGCCATAGCCTAAAGCTGCATTGTATTGTACCTACATATATGTATGCATGTATGCAAGAGTCTAAGAATTTGTGGCTGCTGCAACACGCCAGGAAGCGAATTAAATGACTTCACCTTTGTTTTTGCTCACACAAACGCACAATCATACATACACATACTCGCCTGTACACCACATGCTGCAGGAGCCTATGGCTTCTGTTGAAAGCTGCCAAGTGTGCCATTAGTAGCTGAAATGATGATGAAGAAGAAGCATAAGAATTGAAAAGAACACTAGTCTTGCCATTTAATATGGCCGTGTGATGGAGGGGGTCTGGGTGGGGGCACAGGAGGCGAAAGTGTGTGTATGCCTCTGCGTTACCGTGAAGCAATTAGGAGTTTATTGCTTATGCGAACACCTAGACTTAGTCACTTACATGCATACACACAAATGTGTCTATACATTCAGCCTCAAAACCATACTCTTTGCTGAAGAATATCGTACTAACAAATGAAGTTACTCTTGATTAGCGATATTAAAAGACCACAAAAGTGGCAGCCACATGGCGGTTATGAGGTTAATGTTGATTTATGTGCGCGACAGTGGCAGTGAGCAGATAGACGAAGTCTTAGAAATGTGTTTTGAAACTGTTTAACTGGAAGAGAGCTTAGACAGAAGAGGTGTATAAAAAAACTCTAAAATTTTTTTAGATTAAAGCAAAAACACTATTATTTTTTTTAAATTCACTTTTTTAAAAATTTGTTTAAAAATTCTAAAAAAGAAACGTTGTTGTTGCTGAGAAAATTACTCTCAGTGAATTCGTAGTTCATCCAAAAATAATTATGTTTTTGGTTGCAGATTTCTTTGGAGAAGATTTTTCCCAAGATTTATAAGCTCGTGTTGAGGTCTTAATAGATAATAAACAGTATCAAAAGTGGGATGATTGAGATGTGGCAGTAGCCGTAAAATGAACTAATCTCAGCTGCACCGTTCTCTGAGACAACTATTATTACTTAATGCCTAATGGGCTGCTGTTCGTCTTATCATCCACTTCGAAGAATTTTTGTAAACCAGAAACTGTAATCAGTAGCGTTGAAGATCTTCCCACTTCTCTAATTCTAGCAGTGGGTAGTCTCTCATACACGGTTTTCTGATATTTTTCACTGAAGATGTTTTCAAAATTACAGGTCCTGTGAGCGCACAACTAAGCTGCTAAAAATTTATATAGCGAACCACTCTCCTCACGGTCGACGCCCGCTTGCACCCGCACCTACGGTGAACAGATGGTGTAAACAGACTCTAGCGAACACCCTCACACCGTATATGTCGGAGTGGCTCTATCTCTTTTAGTCATGCTAAAAAGTTCAAAAAGGGGTGGTTCCCACATCTCGTACAAGGATCACTCACGAGGATCGCCAGTGTGTCCGACGAGGATTAGGTTCGGGTATAGTTTTGTAATTGTAACTGCATACGAAGCAGCTTGACTACACATATTATGCTCCAAAGGTACTTTTCTGAATGGAATCTGAAAAGCCTAACAAAATTCTAGTTGATATTAAAGCAAGAGGCTGTCGCTTGGCTTAAACTCATCGGTATTCCAACATGCGTAGTCATTTGCAACTTTTCGGAATGTCTTTGTAATATCCTTCCATTGGCACAGTACTCGAGTGCTCCAAGGTGATGATGAACTTGATTCTTCGCAATTTCAGGCGAAAAGTTCCCTCAGAGAAGAAATGTTCTTCCAACTCTGCGGTTCAAATGCATTTTTATACCTTCAACACACTAACACTTGTCGAGATTAGATGCTTAAAAGGTCCTTGCACATTTCCCAGATTTTTCAGCAAAAAAAATTTGTATTTATGTATATACATATGAGTAAGTGCATATCTCTCTATGGGACCTTTTGGGTTAACACAGCGAACAAAGTCTCAACTCAACAATTTTAATGGCGTAAACGCAGCGGGATAAGCCAAAAGCAAAGAATGTTCTAATGTTCTTCAATCTTTTTTCCGTTTTTTTTTTTTCAATAACATTAACTTCTTTCTCATGAGTTCCCGAATGCACGAAGCACCAAAACGCCAATCTAACTGCACCCAACAACCATAGCAACCAACAAGAACAACAACGACAACAACACACAGCAATGAACACACATGAGCTTCACTGCGATAGGAGTAACAAACAACTGAGCTGAATGCCGTCCCGTGCAGTTATCTCGGCCATTGCTGCTGCTGCTGCTGCTGCGCTCCATATGTCATTTCTACGCACTGTCAGGCTGACAGGCTGTCGCTGTCGTTCGTCTATCTATCGTTAGATGGCTGGCTGGCTGGTGGTTGGTTGTTTGGCTGCTGCCGTCGCATCGCACATGTCGCCAATCATTATCAGCGGACGTCATGCCGCATTGTGTGCGAAGCGGCAACAAAGCGAGCGAGCGAGCGAGTGTGTATGTGATTGTGAATATTTGTGCGAAAAGCTAAAAGAGACTCCACCGTGCCGCGCGCACCCTTCACCACACTTCACTCATCAGATGGACAGCCAAGTGATCTGCGCTTATCTCGTACACCCATGCAACGCGGTTTGGGCTTGCAACATTTTGTTGCACGTACCATTCATATGTCCATCTATTTGTCTGCAGTATGGCAGACATGTTGCTGCCACTGCCACTGCCGCGCCAATGCTGTTGCTTTTCAAATTACAACAATACTACCACTAATACTGTTGTTGTTGTTGTTGTTGTTGTTGTTGTTGTTAGTTTTTATTGCAACTGCCTTTGCTTACCGCACCGCGCATGCGTACGTGCAGAAATTGTTGTGTGTAATTAATATTGTATGGCCGTAGCTGTGTGGCTGAGTGGTTGAGTGGCGCGCATTGGCCGCCAATCGGCTTGGCGGAATTCATGGCGCAGCGACTTCCTTTTCAGCCACAACTAAAACGGTGGACCGCGCCACGCTGCCACATCGGCACAATTGCAGCATTCACATTTCAACGCGAATAATTACAAGTTGTTGTCTCTCGCCCGTTGCTCGTGGCTCCCTCCTTGTTGCCACCAAATGTTGACGCTTTATAGATTTTCCTCCGCTTATTCTTCTTCTTCTTCATCAGCTTTGCACAAATCATCTCTGTGCGGAATGTTGCGCTCCAAATGCGAACTAATGCCGATAGCTTTGTGGCATGCAACACATGCGTTTGCAACGTGCAATGTACGGCTTGCAGCGTACCGCGTGCAGCATAATCACAATTACAGCCATTCTCGGTGAAATTCTAATAAAATTGTTGATATGTGTTCTGCGCATGCGTAGCAAATGTGGAGAAAATAACAACAAGCAGCAGCAACAACAACAACAACATGCAAGCACTCAATAATAGCAGCAATGATAATAAAAACATGGAAATCACTGCCTTGTGTTGGCCAGAGTAACAGTTTCGGTACGTCAGCCAGCCATGTAGCCAAGCTGCGAAAGAGATTACATGTGAAATGTGCTGTTGGATTTGCTGATTATTTGTAAAAAAAAATTCGAAGTTGTTGTTGTTGTTTTTTTATGTATATGATTGCTTTTAATTGATTCCTTCAGCGTTGAAAGTTTGATTTTCTCAGTTTCCATTTAGCTTTCTGGCACACACGACTTGGCAATTTAATTTTTTTGTTTAGCGTTAAGGGGGACACCCACATATAATATTTCCTCTATTTCAACTTCTCGCGTCTATAGATTCTTCAAAATTTCGCATTTGACAGCTGAATTTTGTTTTATGCATAAATTAGACGATAGTTCGTCTCACCAGACTGAGGTTCGAGTAATTTTGGTGTTCGAGAGATGAATAACTCTGAAAAGTCTTCTAGCTTGAAATCTAGCCGATGTTGGCGAACTTATCCTGTTTACGAAACATCTTTCATAACAAATAGAGATCGGTAGATAGGAAAGTCTCACTGATAGTATGTTCCTCCAGGGAGCTAAGTGCTGGCTACATTTGATTAAAGAATTTATATTTGATTTGTTGTGCCTTCGATGCCATAGCATTCGTCCTGGGTTGACAATCTTGAATAAGTCCTAAGGGTTTTATGTTCTGTTACCAGAGCCACCGCTCCAGCAGGAACTCGGACTGACCTATGGAACGACCTGGCGCATTTTACGACGAGATCTTAAGTTAAAAGTGTACAAAATACAGTTTGTGCAAGAACTGAAGCCGCTCGTCCTTCCCAAGCGACATCGCTTCGCTCTATGGGCTCTTGAAAAGTTCCAAGAAGATCCGACGTTGTCGAGCAAAATTTTGTTTGGCAATAATGCCAATTTCTGGCTCAATGGGTATGAAAATAAGCAATATTGCCCCTTTTTGGACGAAGAATAACCTGAAGAGAGCTGCCATTTCATCCAGAAAAAACAACGTTTTGGTTCGGTTTGTTGGCCGGTGGAATTAGAGGTCTATATTTCTTTAAAAATGATGCCGGTGAGAACGTAACCGTCAGTGGCGACCGTTATCACGCCATGGTAACCGACTATTTGATGCTGAAATTGAAGCTCGTGATCTCCGCAGTATTTGTTTTAATAAAACGGCACCACTTCCCATACATCGTATCAATCAGTGGTTATATTGAGAGAGCGCTTCAGTGAGCAGATAATTTCACGTTTTGAGCCGGTCGATTGGCCACCAAGATTGTGTGATATCACACCGTTCGATTTTTTCCTGTGAGGATATGTAAAGGTCAGGAGATAAGTAAAGGCTAAAATCTATGCGGACAACCCCGCTTCAATTCAGGACTTGGAGCAAAATATCGCGCATGTCATTCGCCAGTTACCAGTCGAAATGCTCGAACGAGTCATCGAAAATTGTACTCAACAGATGGGATATCTGAGACGTAGCCACGGCCAACATTTGAAAGAGACAATCTTCAAGAAATAATTTCCAAAGAATGTTCTTTCGAATGATTAAAAAAGAGACTAAATTTAGAATATTTGATACGCTGAGGAGGGATGAAGAGCCTTGCTTGTCACGTGCCGCTGTTATCGAATCGTATCATAAGATTTTTTTAAATACTTTGCGATGAGGCAACGGTTTGCCACCTCGAAATGGGGTCTGAGATCAATATTCAAGCTTCCAATTCCGACTTGAAACCCACTGTATGATGAAATTTTTAAACACAGACTAGTCATGGAGGGGATACAACTGTTAGTGCCTCCATTTGTGGAGTATAAGTTGTGTCGAAAATGACGGAACCCCTATCGTCGTCCGTAGTAGGCAAATGCTGCTACAAAAATTGTTCGAGGGACTCCACTTTGGCACAGTAGTCCTTAGGACCACGGCGAGTACATGTGTTCCTTTCAATGCTCAATTCAATTTGGAAAAATCATATAAAAATGTTCACTTGCCTCAATTCTATTTGTGATTTGGGAACTAACTATCCAATGATATCACTCTAAACTCCCAAATTTCAGTCTCATTTGCCACACTTCCACCCTCAACTAATGCTTGCCCCCAAGAGTTGAGTGACACATCGATTTATGAGCTCTTCTACTACTTTCCACTACAATTGCGTGGACAGTTGCACTTTGATAATTAGAAATGCAAAAAAAAAAAATAATAATGAAAGATGGAAAACAAAAATAATCGATTGAAGCGATTAAAAAGCAACCAAAGAGCATCAGACTAATTACACTTGTAAAGCAAATTCATTAATATTTTGCCATAACATGACTCATTAACCTAATTTTATGCCGCATGACTAGCATGATCAGCTGCCCACCCGTTCGCCACTGCTTGCTACTTGTTGTTTCAGATGGGGAGAACAGGCAAAGAGACAGGTGTTTTTCCAACTTAATTTTCTATACCAAAAAAGGGCAAGAGCGCTATGTCATACCAGCGCCAAACATACAAAAGTTGTAATTGTCTTTGACGTTCAGCTGTCATTGTGGTTGCGGTTGAAATGTTTACCTATTCCGCGTCCAGCACTATCTCTCTCTGTCCGCAGGTTGTTCGCCTATAAATTGGAAATTTATAATTAATTATATTTTTCTATGGTCTCAATATTTCTTCATGCTCACTAATGATTGATGACACCCGAGGGTCCTGTTTAGTGTTTATTGCTTTTTGCCAAATCCCTCTCTCTCTCTCTATCTCTCTCTCTCTCTGCATATGGTGGATCGACAAATGACGTTGATTCGGTTGGACAACATCAATTTGCCCAACTGTCTGACACCTTTGCGCGGACCAAGTGAATTGTGTGCTTGTTATTGTTGGTTGGAGTGCGAAGAAAAGCTATTAATTACTTGTTATTACTGTTAGCAGCGATAGTTGCAAGGAGTAATTGGTAGGAGATACATAAGTAATGAGGAGAGGGGCCTAAGGTAGAAATGAACTATAAAGGCTGATTTTGAAAGCATTTCAGAAAATTTTCATCACATTATATTATATAAACTTCATCTCCTGTGAGGGTTATAAATAACTGAAATAAAATTTCTATCCCAAAAAATATTAAAGATTTAATCTTAAAGGAACCAAAAATGCTAAGTAAATATATGTACATACACTGCAGTAAAAAGTTGGAGTAAAGATGAAATCATACCAGTTCATTATTTGTATAACAGTACACCAGTAAAGGGTAATATTAGTACCACGCATTTGTTGTTATTCTTAGTATGCTTAAAGCGAGAAGTATGCCGTTGCTCCTTATAACGGCTGATCCATTTCGAGGTTCCTCCTTTTTTCCAAGAAAAAAACACAGAAAAGTCAAATCTAATGGGGAATGTTTATCATCATTCGAAAGAACATTCTTTGGCATTTATATTTTGAAGATTATCGCCGCGTCTACTTCTCAGATGGACCATCCATTGAATCCAATTTTCGATGACTCGTTCGAGCATTTCGACAAGTAACTGACGAATGACACGCGTGATGTTTTGCTACAAGGTCTGAATCGTAGCGGGATCGTCCGCATGGTTTTTAAACTTTACATATTCCCACAAGGAAAAGTCTAACGGTGTGACATCACACGATCTTGGTCAAACAAATGTTTTTTCTGGATGCTCTTCGTCCGAAATGCGGCAGTTTTGCTTGTTTAAATACCCACTGAGCCAAAAATGGGCCTCATCGCTGAAAATTTTTGAAGAGCCATAAAATGTGCCAAATCGTTCCATATGTCTGTCCAAGTTGCTGCGAACGGCGTCGAATCGACTCTCCACAGTCTTCGTGTACACTCTCAGCTACGGCTGCTATATTTTCCTTACTTCGTGCTGGATGTGGTCTATTCGGTCGAATATTATCCAATAATGAATGCTGGGTCTCAAGATGGGTTATGGGTTATGCGAATAGTACGCTCAGTAGGCCGATTATGTTGACCATAAGTTGAGCGAAGCGCGCGAAACACATTCTTTACAGAACGTGAATGTGTTTCGTAATATAAAGTTGAATGATTTGTAAACGTTGTTCAGGTGTTAGTCTTTCCATGATGAAATGCCAAACAATACTGAACAAAAATAACATGACAGCTTGACACGACTCACGCGTTATCTTCCAAAAACAGGCCATTGAAAAAAGTACCTCTAATTGGATAACCGTTTATCACAGCTGTAGCCTGTTCTCAGTGATAACCTTTCATAACGCTGTAGTTACGTAGATTAGGTAATTGAACAACCAACAGTGGACCACGAATCTTCCCAAAAAAAATTTCATCGACGAGGCGCATTTCTCTCTCGGAAGAAATTACTTAAACAAAATTGTCACATGTGGAGAATCCTCAGATAGTTGAAAAGAGGGACTTACGTCCAAAGATCTTACTGTCTGGTACGCTATATGGTCCGGAGGTGTGACTGGACTTTATTTCTTTGAAAACGATAACGGTGGGACTGTCACTGTCAATTCTAAGAGTTATAGTCGTATGATAAAATACTTTTTTTTGGCCCGCAATTGAAGAACCCAACTTGGACAATACATTGTTCCGTCCAGTTGGTGCCTTATGCCACACCACGCGAACTCATATAGCTTTATTGCGATAGCCATATTTATTCAGTGCCATTTCTTTTTTGATCACAAAAATTCACGGCCTGTAAGTCAGAATTTGCTTTCTATCAAAACCGTTGCCTACATTTTGGAGTGAAATTTTTATAAGTTATACGAGAATTTTTAAATGTTGTATTATAAAATAAATTTTTGTTGGTTGTTTTCTCGGTAAATAAAACAATTATATTAGTTTAACTCAGAATTTTTTTTTCCCTTCAACGCTTTACTCAATAAGTTATATCTGCATGACAAAATTTATAAGATTTGAAAATTGTTGCCTACATTTAGGGGCAAACTAAAATTGAATAATAATGAGTAACAATATCAAAACTAAAAGTCTTAAGACTTTTTAAAGTAAGTTACCATTTTATAACTATAAAAGTAAAAGAAAAAAATTTGTGGAAATTTCAAATATTTTCAACTTTATAATCCACTTCGAATCACCCAAATTCCCTCTCTCTCTCTCTCTCTCTACGTAATAAAGTAATAAGAAAGAGTAGAAAAATATCCAAGTTTCTCGCATATTGCCACATGCGAGTGTATGTATGTGAGTACTTATAAACCCGTCGACATGTTATGCCAAAGTTAGAAGCTTAAAATGTACAACTCGCAAGTGAACTCCATCCAGCATTAAGCGAAAACTCACAAACCCGCCAAGTGACCCAAAGAAGCCAAACAAAAGTTATGATTTATGTTGTTTCACAGCAAAGCCGAAGACGACAGTTGTTGGAAATGAAAAATATGTATGCATGTACATGTAGACATACACGCAGCAAGTATGGAATGAAAAGCAAATATGCACTTTAAAGGTGCGACATGAGGCACGAGCTAGCGAGCGCGCGAGTCTTTAAGCACCAAAAGCATTAAGATGGAGTAAAGGATAAGTGCTAGTAGTAGTAGAGCCAGCGGCGGGTGTTGGAATGCAAAGAGTTAAGGCAACTTTGGAGTACCACCAAGTCATTGCTAAAACGACAAGGCAAGATCGCATAAACAACAAAACAATGCGACAATGGCGCAGAAGACAATTCAAAAGCATACATATGTAAGGACGCTTGCACATATATATATATATATATATATGTATGCATTTAGAGCACGCTGTCGTCGAAGAAAAGTACAACAAAAGCGCAGACATATGTAGAATACAGCAACTGCAAGGAAAATCGGAAGCGGAACGCACAAAGTATGCCAGCAAACCTCAGACGCAATGGCTATAATTTTTATGCAACAACAATGCACTCTAGCCTTTGTAGTGCGGCGCGTGCTACATGAATGTGGCGAACAGCAAGGCATATGTAGTCTTGTTTGTAGTAAAAGAAAATTATTGGTATCGATAAATGGCAGTTAGAGTTGCGACGCATATGCTTTTTTTTAAATTTTTTTTTTTTTTTTTTTTGGTAAGCCCGCTGTATATTATTTGTATTAAATATTTGTATATTTCTTTTTTGGATTTTTCCATATTTTTTTTTGTGTATTTTTTTCTGTAATTTCATATATTATTGACTGTAAGCGCATTAAATCATTTTGTGGGGTTGTATTGTCCACAGCCATGCCACAAGATCTCAGTAGAACAATGTGTCATTATGCAAGATTTGGTTATTCATAGCGTCCTTGCAACAATGCAACACAATGACGGTAATGATATTTGAGTAAATTTTGAGCATACAGCAGGCGATCTCAATCTACTTTTTACGGCATTTGTTTTGCTCTTTACCATTTATTATTGACACAGAATCAGAATAACTTTTCAACTCATCACCTTTATAAAAGAAATTTTCGGCCCACCGGAGCCATAACAACATGTGTTGCCGTACGGATTATCATTGATTCGAACCCATTTGACCTACATTTAAAATTGTAGAAGTTATATTCTGATATAAAATAAAATCTCCTTATAAAAATCCATCAGACTTTCGGAGATGGCTCAAAATAAGTCATTGGTCCGTCCTTTTGATGGGAAAAACAGCAAGATGCACACCTCAAATTGAAGGAGTAGCTCACCAGAGAATCACTTCTGCAGTTGGAAAGTGCCAGGCAGAGCAACTTGCTTAACAAAACGAATACTTGAAGAAAGAAGTTATTGCCATATTCAGCCGTCTGCTTTAGGCTGAGATCGTCGTAAATCCAGCAAAACTTGTCCGTTGTAAAAATTTTCTTCGCTGAGGCTTTGGCCAAAAGTGCGTAGATGTTCCCTTGCCGCCCAGCAGTATTGCGGAGAGGCAAGCATCAATCTGTAAAATAATTTTTTTTATTTCAATCAGAGCAAAGCTTTTCTTCTTTAGGTTATTTAGTCACAGCTACCTTACAGAGAGGTGGATATTTTAGGGCATTATTTTTCTTCTTTAAATTTCACTGTGTTTTTATATATGGTAAGTTATCGTGGTAAATTTTTGTAGTGATATTCAGTGTGATGAGTTATCGTTGTGAGATTCAGTGTGGTGCTTTCTACCTGTAACTTTGTTAGATTTGTTTTGATTTCAAGTGATGAGTTTCCATGTATAGGGTTATTCATTTTGCGGTTTCCAAAATAAACGCAAATAAAATTCATTTAAAATAAATTTTTTCATGAAACTTCTTTTTTATTATAAAGTTTGAACCTTGGCATGTGAAACACTACATCATTCAAATCACCGCCTCGTGAATTTTTGCAAACTTCGATTCGTTTAAGGAAAATTTCGACAACTTTTTGGCAAAAATTGGGCAGTACTTCAGCCATAACGTGACAAATGTTCGTTTTCAAGTGCTCAAGAGTTAAATCTTTATCCACGTAAACGCGGTCAATCGCATAGCCCCAATAAAAAAAAGACTGGAGATTAGGCGGCCGGCAAATTTCTCATGCAATAAAACCATATTCGCTCATGTTGTGCCATCTTGCTGAAATCAAACATTGTTCAAGTCGTGTTCTCCAAATTAACAGTGGCAGTCTCGTCGGTATAATTTTCAAAGAAGTAAGGTCCAATCACACCTCCGGACCAGACAGTAAGTTTTTTTGCCGTACTGGCCTCCCTTCAATTATTTCAGGTTTCTTGGAGCCACAATTTTGCTTAATTGCGTATCCACCGAGTGGGAAATGTGGCTCGTTGCCGTAGAAAGTTTTGTTAGATAAATCAAGGTCCAATGCTTGTTGTTCAAGCACCCAATCGACGACGTTGAGAATGGTTAGCTTGTATTAGTTGTTGTGTGAGTTGAACTTTTTATGGATGTAGGTGTAAGTCCAAGTGCAAAATAAGTTTTAATTTGGCGTCGGAAAGTACCTTGAGAACGCCGAGAAATACACATGTCCGGGTCTTCGCCTCTACACTTTCACTTACAGCAGCGATATTTGAGATGGAGCGAGAAAAACGGTGATGCACAGGCCTTACACTATCTATAAGTGATTCGGTCTCTTGAAATTTCTTTAAAATTTTACCGATTGCTTGAGTAGTTGGACGATTATGTGCTCAATAATCTCATCTTAAAGCACGAAACATAGCCGCGTGGCGCCTGAATCAGCATTTTTGTAGAAGATTTTAACACGTTGTGGGGTTGTTAAGTGATCCATTTTCATAAATGCCTAACTTCTAAGTGAAACAAAACATGTTTGGTTTGACAGTTAAGTTTGACAGATGTCAAAATACAGTCCTGCACTTTCGAAACCAATAAATGGATTAATTCGCAAAAAAAAATAATAATTTGCCTTCCAAGCAAGAATAAGGTCGAATATATCTGAAAAATTTGGCCTAAAACCAATTAGAGCTCGTTAAGATAGGCTTTCGGATATATCAAAAATACTAAAAATGCTCACCTGTGACGCAGTAAGTATACATATAAGATATCAAAATTTGAAGTAGAAAAATTTGGTTCAATTTTATAATTTTAAGTTTTGTGATTTTCTTTCTGGCAGAAACTTAACAATGCACACATATGCACGCAGATACTCATACACTATTTTCTAAGGAAATAACCTCCAGCCGTCAACAATGTTAGACAGGTAACAAGTGTTGTAAAAATGTCTATATGCATGTTGCACATAAAAAAAGAGAAAGAAAACTGAAAAATATCAAGAAAATAATTGTTTGAGTTTTGCAATCAAAATATGACTGCTGCAATTGCAATCAACAATTTACGAGATCTAACCAACTCACATGCCTTCATTTACTGCTGCCGCTGCTGCTTGCTGCTGTTGCAATTGCCACATGCTGCTCACGCTATGTAAATTATTTGCCACATAAAGACATACACACACACATATATATATACATATTCATATGAAAATTAGCATGCGAACGCAGAGGAAAATCTTTCATGCATAAGGCAACTGAGCAGAAAATTAAAAATTGTAGCAGCAAAAAAAAAAAAAAAGAAAAAAGGAATAAAAAAATCACCATAAAAAGTAATTGCAATTCCAGCTGCCAGCAAGCACAAGTGTGTGTGTGTGTGTGTAACAAACAAAACTTAGCAAATGGAAAAAACTGTGACTGAGAAAGTGCTCGTAATGAACGCTGCTGCTGCTGCTGCTAAGAGGCAAGAGCTGAGCGCTCAAAGCTGGAAAGGAGATGGAAAATGAAAACATTGAAGAATCTAATTGAAGCTGCATGCTACTCAACGCTTCAACAAAAACAACAGCAACAACAATGAGAGCAATGAAACTGTAGCACACAACCCCAACTACCTGTTAACGCTCAATTCAAGCAATTACACACATATATACAAGTACAATAGACAAGTAAACGGTGTATGTATGTATGTGTGTGCGGTAGGCCAGCAAGTAGGTGGAGGAGTGATGTGTGGGGTGAGCGGTGCAGTTGGGCAACATGGACAGATTTTGTTGCGATCACATTTAATGCTGAACGTTTTAATCAGCATCAGCAAAAGCAGCGCTGGCAACAACAATAGAAGATCACAAATATAAAAGGAGAGACCAACAAAAAAAAAACATAACAACAACAAATTTATAAGACAAAACAGCAAAAAACTGTAACATAGTCGCCTTTTGTAGCAGCCAAGCAGCAGTGGCAGCAACATTGCCAACATGACCAAAGGTAGGAAAGCAGCAGACGAGCAGGCAGATGGTAAGCGGCAACAACAAGAACAACTACAAAGCAACCCATCAGTGCTAAGGCAAGCATTTGGGATTGTGGTCATGAAGATGCAGTTAAATTTGGTCGCTGTTGTTGTTGTTGTTGTTAATGTTGTTGTTGTTGTTGTTGTTGTTGTTGTTGTTGTTGTTGTTGTTGTTGTTGTTGTTAGTTGTTGTTGTTGTTGTAAATTTAACAACAGTCGCGATCTGCATGTGCGATTGCACTTCTACGATTCGATTGTAATCTCAAGTATTGTTGGATACCAACAAAGATAACAACACATAAACAAACCAACAATCAAATATATACATGACTGACTATCTACTCCAGAGTGTTTGTGTGTGTGTGTGTGTGCAAACATGTCTTTTCGGTATGTGCAAATTTCTTTCTTACCTTTCATTTTTTCTTTTCTTATCTGCAATGTACGCTTTTGAGTTATGAGATCACTTCGTTCATATTGTTGTTGTTGTTGTATTTTTTTGCTTTACCTTGAGTGGCCACCGAGGAGATCATGATACTGTCAACGGATTGCATAAGTCTCCAGAGGGCTGCGGTGACTACATGCATATGTATCTAGGGATGTGATGAAGAGCAGAAGAGGGAGAGCTGGATAGAGTTAGATACCATTAACTTGGCGGTTCACCGGTTTGACGTGGCAGCAGCAGCAGATAAATTTTGTGCTGATACTTAGATTTAATCACAGAAAATACTGAGAAATCTAGCTGCTCTAACAGAAGGGTCAAGCAATGCAAAAGATTGACAAAAAGACATTTTAGTGAAATATCAGAAGATTGCTGGGGGTTTATAATGGACTATTTGAGAATATGTAAGCTTATGAAAGTGTTCGATGCAGAATACCAAGCACATTAGGATTTGCAACTAAATTTTTCTGATTTTAAAGTACAAATTTTTCAAAGCCTACTCAGTATTCTCAAAAGCCTTCAAGAATGGTTAAAGGCGGCCAATATTATTGAGCATTACAGAGGTGCCTATCGCCTTAAGAAATCGGAACTGAAGCTTACACTCTCATTCCTCCCAAATAATGACAAATTTTTTGCTCTCCTGCTGGATAGATCCTAGGAGTGCAATCCCAGCTTCAGATTCTTGCTTTAATTCACCTTTCTGGTAAAGTAAGGCCATTTTAAGCTATATTTTAGTCGTCCGCCGCAGCCTTCTGATTAGTACAGGCAAATTAAAATAAAATTTTGCAAAAAAAACGCAAGTTGATTCCTACTCGGTTATATAAGCGACTCATTTAAATACCCTAAAAATGCATATAAAAGGTGATCCAAGTAGAGGTACTTTTTCAATAGCCTATTTTGACAGTTTCGCTTAAGTCGTGTCAAGCTGTCATGCTATTTTTGTTCAGTATTATTTGGCATTTTATCATGGAAAGACTTACGCCTGAACAACGTTTACAAATCATTCAATTTTATTACGAAATTTTACGTTCTGTAAAGAATGCGTTTCGCGCGCTTCGCTCAACTTATGGTCAATATAATCGGTCTACTGAGCATACTATTCCCAACACCCATCAACCCTTTTGAGAGCAAGCATTCATTATAGGATAATATTCGACCGAATAGACCACGCCCAGCACGCAGTGAAGAAAATATAGCGGCCGCAGCTGAGAGTGTACACGAAGACCGTGGAGAGTCGATTCGGTGCCGTTCGCAGCAACTCAGAGGGACGTATGGAACGACTCGGCGCATTTTACGTTGAGATCTTAAATTGAAAACGTTCCAAATACAGGTTGGGCAAGAACTGAAGCCGCTCGACCTTGCCACGCGCCATCGCTTTGCTCTATGGGCTCTTGAAAAGTTCCAAGAAAATCCGGCGTTTTCTAGCCAAATTTTGTTCAGTGATTAGGCCCATTTCTGGCTCAATGGGTGCAAACAAGCAAAATTTCCGCCTTTGAGGCGAAGAGCCACCTAAAGAGATTCGAGAGCCGCCATGCTGTTCAGAAAAAATAACGGTTTGATTTGTGTGTGGGTGGAATTGTCGGTCCATATTTCTTCAAAAATGGTGCCGATGAAAACTTAACCGCCATTGGCGACCGTTACCGCACCATCATAACCATCTATTTGATGCCTAAAACTGAAGCTCTTGATCTCCGCGACCTTTGGTTTCAATAAGACGGCGCCACTTCCCACATATCCCATCAATCAGTGGATTTATTGAGAAAACATTTCGGTGAACAGATAATTTCACATTTTGGGCCGGTCGATTGTCCACCAAGATCGCGTGATATCCACCGTTTGAAATTTCCTGTGCGGATATGTAAAGTCTAAAGTCTTTGCGGACAATACCGCTTCGATTCAGGCATTCAGACATCGCCAGTTACCAGTCGAAATGCTCGAACGAGTCATCGAAAATTTGACCTCAAAAGATGGACTAACTGAAACGTAGCCGCGGCAACACCTGAAAGAGTGTTTTATTTTTTTCTTTAAAAAAGTGTCAAATAAACAAACAAAAAATTGCAAAAGAACACGCGTTGTAACCAACTCGCTTATATAAGCGACCTAAGGGAAATCGCAATACATAAGAACGCATTTTTTGTCAAAAAAAAAAAATTGTTTTTGTGTACAATTTTTTCAATGCAATCGAAGTTTTGCCAGTAAGAAACAAATTTCACCAGCTTACCGTCAACTCTCCACTACAAAATGTACGCGCACTCACTCATCAAACTGGCTGACCTGAGACACTTGTTGCATGCAACATGTTTAATTTAATTCCGCATAATTTTCCACAACTTGCAATTAGTTTTATATTTCTGCAATTGCTGTTTTACTCATTGTACGCTGCTTTTCTTACTGATTGTTGTTGTTTCTGTTGCCGTTGTTGTTATTTTGTCTGTTATTATGGATACTTGAAATTATACTTGCAACAAATGCTTGTCTCGCTGTGTGCCATTGCGTTGATTGGTTGCGCGAAACGAAGCAAAGTCGCTACCAAGTGCAGGCAACAACCAATTGCCGTGTACTGTTGCAACAACGACAACAACAACAATAGCAAACAATTGTAAATATAGTGGAAAAGCAGAGCAGCGAATTTAATATCTGTTGCTTGTTGACCGACAAGTTTTTTCCTCATTTTTTGTTGTTGTTGCTGAGCTACCGCTGTGATTGCTGCTGTTATTGCCGTTGATATTATTGCTTCACTTGACTCTTTTCGAATATCGAATTTTTCACTTTATTTCTTATTTCACGTCGACTGATGTTTATTTTTTCCTGAGCGTTTTGGTATTTGTCTTGAGATTTTTATTTTCTTTTTTTGTTTCTTTTTTCTTCATTTCCATTTTGTTTTCTTTTTGCGTCAATTTTGAAGATTATTTACATTTCCTTCAGCTTAAGAGACATTGACTGACTTACAGCGTGGACGGACAAACGTGCGAACGTATGGGCGCACAGCCGGAACGGTATTGCGACGGGAAGCCGGGTTGAGCTTGGAGTTGATATGTACGTTGAAGGAACGTGAACACGAGCACGATAATCAAGCGAACTTAGCAACGACGGTAATAGTCGTACGCTTACCACGGGCTCGCGCTGAGACTGTGCGCGTAGTCTGTGTATATCTCTTGCTGCTTGATACTACATGCGATCAGTCCATTTGAGGCGGTTACCCCACGGTCGCGTTACGTCTACACCGACAACGTCCTCGTCGTCCGCTGTACCGCACCATGCACACCATACACTTAACTGCTCAACGCCCTATCGTTATGTTCTTCACTCGCCGCTGACGCTCGTTGGCTACCTGCTGCGCGTATGGCGCGTACTGGCAACGCTGCTTGTCTGTCAGGGTAGGCTCCCTGCTAGCTGTGCTCGAGTGACGGACTGCGAAACTCACTGGTTAGTTGGTTGCTTGTGCTTGGTTCAATGCTGTGCGCCGCTGTGTTCATCGTGCGCACGTCGTGTTTTTTATTTAGTTTTTACCTTTTTTGTTTTTATAGTTTCTGCATTTTTTTTTTCTCCTTCTCATGGAGTCGTGTGTATCCATTAATGCCATCAATTGGAACATTACTTAAGTATGGGTTTCTGGCTTTCTGGTCGATGCGACGCAGCCCGGCTACATTACCTCTACAGCCATTTGGTCATTTTGTGTTTACTGTAACCCTCTTCACGTTTTTCGGCTTCACCTTTGCGGGGCACATCAACGCTGCGTTCATCAACAACTCAACGCATTGAGGCACAGAAAGAGGAAAGGACAGAGATACATACTCGAACTTGTATTGAGGTATTATGTCTTCCTTTGGTTTCGGCACGTCAACCTGCTTTTCTTGTTGTTCTTGCTGTTTTTGCTGTTGATTTCAATGTTTTCTTAGTCTTATTGGTTGGAAGTTTTATTGTTATTATTATTATTTCTTGGAGCTTTTGTTTTTATTTATTTTTTATGCTTTATTTTCACTTCAACAAACGTTGATTACGTAGCATGTTTCCTTTTATTTTCTTTTGCTATGCAGCTAAAGGTTCCGCTGTAATAACAAATACTCTGTGGAGACAAAGACGCAGAAGAGCTCGCCATGTAGTCCCATTCCAATTTCAATTCGAAAAAATCAAACTAATCCAACGCTGATTGCTGCTGATTTTGAGTCTTACATCACGTCTCACATACACACACACAGGTACACACTCCAGTCGCCAGCGAATTGACGCTTGGCAGCTTGATTCCGCTTCGTCTCTCTCGCGTACAACAAATCAAATTTTGGACAGCAGCGCTTTACGCTCTTCTTCTTCTCCACGCTATCACCATCGTACTTACCTGTATCTGCGCCCTTTTCTTTGTTTTTCGTTTGTTTTAATGATGACTTTCGTGTCCAGCTTTCTTCCTCTGGCAGGCTGTGACGACAGTTGTTGAGTTCAACCTCCAGCGCTTGGTTTGTTCATTAGTTGTTGCGTCGGTAGAGTGCACGCGGGTTGCAACGTCATCAGTTCAATTCTGGGCATGGGAGTAAGTAAGTAAATAAAGCACTCTGACGTCGGACGGTATCTGAAATTATGGCTGAGTTGAGGTAAATTAGGGAGTAACTGCTGAAAAACTGCAGTCAAGGTTTCGTCTATTAACTTAAGTGAACTGTCTGCATGGTAGTAGTGCCAGAGGGCTAACTGGTTGTAGTTTCTCGGAGGTAAATTTGGTTTATTATGAAATTTGTTTACATTTTACAAATGCTAATGTTGATGTGTGGAGCAATAATGCCGACACTGCTGAAGGGTTTTATTACTACCGGGATTTGAGAGTAATACGCATGAGACTAAAGTCTATTTTCCTTCCAAAATAAGATGGTTTAGCACTGCAAAGTCAGCGAGCTTTCTTGAATACTGCACATTTTGAAGAAAACTCAGTACCTCTCGCATGCTGACGGAGCACTAGTAGGGCTCTTACTTAAAAAATAAAGACCTTGCATGCATCGAACACCCGAATCTTTAGACTGATTAAAGATTTCAAATATTTGAATAGTTTTGCTGTTATTAACTCGAACAAAGACAGTTGATTTCACAGTCAAAGTTTTTCGAAGCTACATGCCAACTGGGAAGCACGAACAACAAGTTAGTAATAAATATCTAATGTAAAAAATTAAGTAGCCTGACCATTCCCATGTTTTTGTACACCTATATAATTTTGCTGAGAGCTCTTTCTAAGTTTTAAAACCCCAGTCTATTTCCTTCCGGCAAAAGCAGTTTCAGTTTCCTCCTTTTAACATAATATTCCGAATAAAATTTTTAGGTTGACAACTTTTCATTGCAAGTATTTTGCATAAAAAGGGGCCAAAATTAACCCACAAGCAGTTTATTTGAATAGAGTCACCGAGGATAAAAGATTCTTTACTTTTTCTTATATACTAGTTATGTAAAAGTACGTGGGTATGATCATGAGCTCATCTAATAATAATTTTCTCCCCTTTACTTTCATTCCATCTTTTTGATGAATCCTGGTATCGCTAAGAAAAACGTCAGCTGTCATCTGCAGCCATCTAATATGTAGTAACAATTAAGCACAAAATTTTGCAAAAGAACACGACTTGAGACCTACTCGGTTATATAAGCGACCTACTCGAAATCGTTAGAAAGGCATTCGAAAGGCTTTTATGTGGTGGATAATAATACTTACAATAATAATAATTGAAATAGGTAATAAAAGAAAAATAATTTAATATTTTTTAAAAATTTCCAAGTGTCTGTCTGCTTTAGTTGATGCAACCCTGACAGCTGAAATAATAATTAAATAAACCCTTTATTTATGACGGTGTAAGTTTTGTGGTGGTAGAGGTGGAACTTTCAAATATACACATGCAGCCAGCAATAAACCAGAGTATACATGCAACACTTGGACAATCTCGTTTTTGGTGGCACGAATATTGCCTTCCATATTTACCCAGTTACAGATTAAAAAAAAAAATATTTTAAAGAAATTATTGATTGATGTCAAGCTTACAATTTATTTTATATCCATTTTTATTCGTATATTTGTTTTTCTTTTTTATACTACATTTCTCCATGCAAGATATCAGCTCTAAACGCACAGCCAACCAGCATTGCTTCTCAATAATCCATAACGTCTGAATGCCAACTACTCAACTTCTTAATTAAATAATTCATTGAAGCTTAAATTTAAACTCAACCAACAGCAGCAGTGTAAATAAGTCGTTCATAGAGAGGAAGACAAAAAAAAAAAAAAAAAAAAAAAAAATAAGATAACTAAAGCAGTGATAAATAAACATGAAATTCTTACAAAATTCTCTGTCACATACACAGGCATACATAATTACATTACAGCAATGAGTAGCTGACTTTGCTGCCACCTTGCCGCGCCACTGTGGCATACAGTCAATGTAAGAACGTACAAATCCCAACTCTTGCTTGAGGTTGATGAAATGCTAGGCATTCTATACACACAGTCATACACATAGTTAATTGCCACTACACACTCTTGTACATGCAACATTTATACGTACATACGTACTCATACACAAACAAATAGTGTTGTAGTGTTGATATGCTTGCAACACCGCTTACTCGCTGCTAAACTCATATAGTCTATCAGCTGTGGCAGGCTTCATGAACCACTCATTAGACTCCTTCATACGCCTTCAACTCGTTCGTTGCTTAATTGCATTGCTGTTGTTGTTGCTGTTGCTGCGGCAGCTGCTACTACCACATACACGAATTGTTTTTATTATTATTTTTATTGTTTTTGTTTCAGTTGCTACTGATGCTGTGGCTGACGTTGCATTTGTGGCTGCGTTGGTCTTTGGCTGTTTATCTGTTTTATTGTTAGTGTTGGTGGTGTTGCTGCAACATCTTCATTTTCATTTGCGGCTTTTACTGCAGATATACATGCATACACACATACTGTTATATGAGTATTTACTTATTTATGTACATACACGCTTTGGCTTAGCTAATAAATATTTATTTTTGTTTTGTTTTACTTTTGCTATCATTCATTCCTCTCTCTGTGTCTGTCTTTAAATATTTATTTATCTTTTATTTTTATTGTGGTTCGCCAAGCATAAATATGTATGTGCGTATTGTACAATTAAGTTACATTGCAAATAACAACAAATCAACAACATTGATGATCAGCAAATTCATTGTGGCAATGATTGTATATACTAGTCTTTATCGCTCTATTGTTTGTGGCAAGTACAATTAAGATAAGACTTTCTAGTGATGATTGCGCATATTTTTATGTTTTCTTATGTGATGATGAACACTTTGGAAAGGTTTTCTACTTCTCAAAAACCTTATAATTTCGCATTACCTCAAGCCAAACTCCCTCCCAAGATAGTATATACTCATGTTCTTTAAGATTTTGAAATCTTCTGACATCCAATATTGAGAATGGGTAAAAAATAGGACGAAACAAAAATTTATGGATGCGTAAGGTATACCACTCTAATGAAATCCGAAAAGGTCCTATCTGTGCAAGAAAGCTTCAAGGTCAAAGCTTGTAAAATTAGTTTATTATTATTTTTGGGATATTTTAGCTAAATCGCTCAGCCCAGGTAATTATCTAAAAAAAATTCCTCACATTTTTTGCAACCATTTACCATTTCTTCTCGTACAATACCTCATAGGTGGCGTCGAAATGTGTGAATTTGATTCTCATTTATGGGCCATCAAAAATACCAACTTTTATCTTTTCTATGATGAGACTAGAGAATTTTGTCGTTATATAAATAAAATATAGCCAATTTCTGTTTCATTAAACCTAGTCAGCCAAGCATCAGTGGCATTAAACCTAGTTTAATGTAATTAATCCCTTATAAAAAATGTTTGGTCTATTACCTTCTACTTTCCCACTTCCATCATCTCAGACCAGACCCAATCAGGATACCAAATGTTTTTGTTCAAGAATATTCTCTCAATAAAAAAATGGTAGCAAATCCTGTTTTCAAATACCATGAAAGTTACTTACTTACCTGAAATCAACTACTTTGCTTTTTTCATTTAATCTAGAAGCCGACATCTCGACCTATAGTTATTAACTAATTTAATTCTACTTGGTTAGATCCCTTCGAAATCACAATCGCTAAACACTTCATTTTAATTTTCTTTAAATGGTGGTTTACAGGTAGAAAAAATGGTAATAGTTTGACCGATACGAGGTGTGTTCAAAGGAAAAGGTAAATTTAGATTTTTTTTAAAGTACTTATTTATTAATCAATATCTATTTTATCCCCTTCAAAGTAGTCCCCCTCGGATATAATATACTTGTGCCAATGCTTTTTCCTATCCTTCAAGCACTTCTGAAATGCACTTTTCTGTATGGCCATCATCTCTTTCTTCGATTCTGACTTGATCTCATCAATTGTGGTAAAACGCTTTCACTTCATTGGTTTCTTTAGTTTTGGGAATAGGAAAAAATCGCAGGGAGCCAAATCTGGTGAATACGGTCGTTGTGGTATGATTACAGTTTGGTTTTTGGCTAAAAAAATCTTGAATAAGCATTATCGTGATGCAGAATCCACAATTCCGATCGTTTGTGCCGTATTCCTCTTTCCCTTTGAACATACCTCTTATGTACATCCTTTATTAATAAGGGTCAACTAGCCCACTGGATAAATAATTTTTTTAATTTAACATCACGAAAATCGGCACAGCAGAAGTAGCAGTAATCGAAGTGAGTTTCTTCTCTCTCCATTGCATAGTCACCCTGAACCTCATGTGGCTTATTTTACTCCTGATCAACTGTCTCAAGTGTTCATAGCACGTTTCGTATACAACTTGAGGTATTCACGGCTTGTATTCGCCTTCCATTCGGGACTTAAAATATGAAAAGCAAACAATTTTATAAAACCTAATATAGGTTCCGTGAATGTTTTAACTGTGTATTCTCCCACAAATGTTGCAAAACACATTTGGTATTACTGCAACCACTTTTTTGCGACGAAGACTGAATCCGATTTAACAATAGAAAGGTAGTAATAAAACTTGAAACCATGCTGCCGAAAGTACTAATTATAGTAAGTTGAAAACACCAATATTCTTAGGATACCTAATTGAAACTCACCTGCAAGATCTCGGTACCAAATTTGTTTTCTTTCATTTTATAAGGTAACTTTTTAGGTGCATAATCAAAAAAAGGAAAAATATTTATTAAGATTAGGGAAGATCAAATATGGAGAACTCATTTTCCGCTTAGCCATTTATATTCTGTTATCTCTAATGAATTTTTGGAATCAATTTTTATGTATTCTTTATCTATATAATTTTATAATAATTTTTCCCAATTTTTTTAAATTTCAAATGTTTTAAATTAAATTATTTGTATTTATTTTAAAATAGTAAAACTAAAATCTATAAGAGAATAAACTTCTGGGCGTTTTTCAAAAATAAGTAGGTTTGGCTGCACCATTTAAAGAAGGACCAGTTCAACGTTATATCCACATAAAGTTGCTTTCGTATTAAAATAAGAAAATCTCTCTAATACCGATATCGATACGGATTTTTAAAGATCATTGATTTAAATTGAACCAACTGGCATTGAAGTAATCTCTTTGGTGCCTATTGTAACTTTTGTACCCACTGAAGAACAGCAGGGAACTTCTAGAAGGAATCACAGACACCAATCTGTTCACTTTTATCACAGTCAGCATAATCAACTATAAAGACTCTCATATATTTTTCTTTAAATTTAAATCAGTTAGCCTGGAAATGTTCAACGAATGAAAGAAAGAAACCAAAAAATGATTTTTTTGTTTCGAAACTCGCGTCTTATAACTCTAATTTTAACAGAAGCAATGCAGTAAGCGAGTTTACTTACAGTTCACTTAAGAGCAATAGTATCATTTAAAACTCAGCTGTTATAGATGAGTGTTCCTTTTACTTGACCTCGTCCTAGATACGAGAATTATTGTATTTTGGGGTAGAAAACAAAGTGAAATGTATTGAAGCTATAATAATAGCACAAAAGTTTTTATTTTAATTTTTACTTCTAAATATTATTATTCTTTTTTCTTATTCTGTAGAACCCAAAAAGCGTTCTTTAGCCATTTAGGGTACTTAAAGTCAAAATTTTTCTTTTGTACGCCGCTCGACATATTTAATTCAAAACATGCTGGCACATGTCATACGCTGCTAATGATTTCATACATTTTTTATTTTTATTTTTTATTTTTTTATAATACAACAAAAGCATTTAAAAATTAAAAAAAAAATTTCAGCATTTTCAGTTGCCTGCCTTGAAACTTTGCTGCCGTGTACTCCCCTCTATGTACAATAGTATTGTCAAGAGCCTCCTCACATGTTGAAGCAGCTACTTTCGAATAAGAACAAGCACACACATATGTACATACATATATATATTTTAATTTTTTGTATGTATGTATATATCTGTACATATATGTACATATGTATGGGGCACTTGTGGAAGCCACTTCAACATTTTGGGACAATTTCTAGGTAGAGCACTGGGGAGCACACAGCCGTAGGTGGGACAAGCGATTGCGGTCGTATGCAAAGCATAACAGTGAAGCGTATAGCAACAGTGGCCACCAGAGTGGGGAATGGAAGCTGCAAGCATTGTGTGCCGGTGGGTCGACGATGCGATGCGACAGCGCGTAAATTGGGGTTAATATATGCGCGCAGCGGCAGTCGAGCCAAGAACAGCAGAAAAGCTGAGGAGCGCATTTATAGGTTGAAGTTGTTTTGTTGTTATTTATTATTTTTGTACATATATTTATGTTAGTTTATCTTGCTTATATTTTGTATGAGAATACGCGCATACATACATACATGCATACAAACAAATTCTCCGACATGGCATGTATTTATAAGTATTTTTTTTTTTTTTTTTTTTTTTGAATCAAATGTTGCTTGTAGAGCGCGCTACACTGCGGTAAAACTTATCTTTCAATTGGTTCTTGTTGTTGTTGCTTGTTTATGTGTTTTTTGTTGTTGTACGCCAATTGTCATCATGTTGTTGAACGAATATAAATGGGGAAGAACGACATATTTTTCTCGATTTTTAAATTTTCTAATTGAGGGAGGGAAAGACTTGATCAAACATGCACATACATATACATATTTATGTACAATGTATGCATGCATAGTACAATGGCTGCTAAATTGCTGATAAAATGGAGCGCAAATGAAATGCAAATTTATAGCTGCGCCGCACACAGGGTATGTGGTGGAGAAAAGTCTGACTCAAAGTTATCCATTTTGTGGTTTCCAAAATAAGGGTTAATAAAAAACTTTTAAAATAATTTTTTTATGATTTTTTTTTTTTGTTATTATAAAGTTTAAGGCTTAGCAATATATGCGATACAGTACATCATTCAAATGACCACCTCATGGATTCTTGCAAACTTCGATCCGTTTGTGGTAATTTTCGACCATTTTTTGGCACTTTTTGTGCGGTATCTTAGCCATAACTTCACGAATGTTGGTTTTCAAGTGCTCCAGCGTGGATAAAAAAAAAATATATTTTCTATTTTTCTTTTTTTCACAGCTATCCACATTTCTTTATCTCACTTCTAAGATGAACTTCAGCAGCAAGATAAATTTGAATATATTCTAAAGTACACACTTTTATCTGCATCTCCATACAAATATTCCCAGTGTGCACCATCATAAGGCAATGTACTTAGGTGTGGCATGAATTCACCTCAGCGAGGAGATGCCTAAAAGTGCGTTTAAGTGACCAGCAAGCAGTGCAGCAGCAGTTGGTGTGGGGGTGGTTCAACGATATGTAATGTGTGTATGTGTAATTAATATTTTTTTCCGCTCATTTTACATATAAATTTGTGTCGAGACAATTTATGAGATGAACATACAAATTTCGGTATTTTTTTTTTTTTTTTGAATATGCTAAAATTAGAAATGCGGTTTCCCTTTTAGTAACGTTTTAACATAAAAGCGTACGTATACGTCGTGAAGGGAGCATAAGTGCGCACATTCTGGGTTAAGAGTTCAACACATTGGCTTTTAAGGGGTCTTTTGTCAAACAGTTTGTGCTAAGATTGGGAGCATTTCAAATAAATCTGAAATATCATCGAAAAGAAAATGTTAAGAGAGAGTGAGAAAGAGAGAGAGAGATTTATGAGTTATAAAATAAGAGAGAGAGAGACAGTATTAGATTGAAGAAATTATTTAAAAACAAGGAAAACAATATATTCTTCTACTCCCATGTTTGAAGTCTTATAAACAGAATTTATCAACTTAAAAAGTAGCTGAACGGCACTATTGTTACGTCTAGGGAATAAAATAAGCTTCACATACGACGTTAGTAGGAACAGTGGATTAACTCATATGGTTGAAGCAGCGCGCGGCTTCCGGTCTTTGACTAAATACCCTCTGAGTATCCAGCAAATATCAGCAAACGGGTTGAGGGTGATCGACCATGCAGGGGCCCAAAATATGGTTGTCTATAGTATCAGATTCCGGCACTACAAAATACATAAAGCTACATGGTTGTCTCTCATAGTTGTGATAGACGGAATACATTTTTCGCACTTGCGTACGTTCCGAAGGCCAAATATCGACACGGAAGAGTATCATGTCGCAGGAAAGATACGCACCCGAAAGCCAGCCGTGCATTTTTTTTTGCTCTCTGAGAGCAATCATCAGTACCTCAATATAAGATTATTAATAAAGGGTTATCCAAATAGAGGTACTTTTTCCAATAGTGTTTTTTTAAAGATCACGCTTGAGTTGTGTCAAGCTGTCATCGTGTTCGGCATTTGATCATGGAAGGACTTACGCCTGAACAACGTTTACAAATCATTCAATCGACTCACTGAGCGTACTATTCGCAACACCATCAGCCATCTTGAGACCCAGCATTTATTATTAGATAATATTCGACTGAACAGACCACGTCCAGCACGCAGTGAAGAAAATATAGCGGCCGTAGCTGAGAGTGTACATGAAGACCGTGGAGAGTCGATTCGGCGCCGTTCGCAGCAATTCGGACTTATGTATGGAACGACTTGGCGGCATTTTACGTTGAGATCTTAAATTAGAAGCATGTCGAATACAGCTTGTGCGAAAACTGAAGCCGCTGGACCTTCCCAAGCGGCATTGCTTCGATCTATGGGATCCTGAATAGTCCTGAGATGATCCGTCCTTTTCAAGGAAAACTTTGTTCAGCGAAGAGGCCCTTTTCTGGCTCAATGGGTATGTAAACGAGCTAAATTGCCGCATTTGGGACGAAGAGCGACCCGAAGAGATTCAAGAGCGACATTATGTAAAGTCCAAATTCTATGCGGACAACCCCGCTTCGATTCAGGCCTTGGAGCAAAACATCACGAGTGTCATTCGCCAATTACTAGCCGAACTGCTCGAACGAGTCATCGAAAGTTGGACTCAACGGATGGACCATCTGAGACGTAGCCGGGGCCAACATTTCAAAGAGATAATGTTCAAAAAATAAATACCGAAAAACGTTCTTTTCAATGATAATAAACAATCTCAATTAAATTTGAATTTTCTGTGTTTTTTTCTTTAAAAATATAGGAAACCTCGAAATGGATCACACTTTATTAATGTATGGTATTATAGAAAGAATTTTTTGTGCATATTAGAAACAATTGTCCTCTAAATGTATTTCTGACATGCAATAAAAATATTTTAGTCCATCATTAAATTGTGGGCAGCCTTCCGGTGGTACTTGGGGAGCTTGAAAGATCATTCCACTGCTCGCTTATTATAACATTCCCTGCTGTGGGATGATCACAACTACTTTAAAGTAAATTAATTTTTGGGCTCAATGAAGAATATAGATTTTATTGTCCGAGCTTTATAATGACTCTATTAAATTAAAGAAATTTACATTATAACTTTTATAAATAAGTTATATTTATTAATATAAAATTGAATATATAAAGTATCAATAAAAAGTTAAAAGTTTCGCTAACCGTAAAACAGGTTTTGTATGTGCAAATTGTGTTAAAGGAGTTCCGTCAAAATGTAGACCACAAGTTGTGGCTGAAATGTAATAGTAAAATCTTATTGCCTACAATTAGGCGCATGTTGGTTAAAATTTTATTTACATGAAACCACTTTATTTATCGAACGAACAATAGAGAAAATTAAATTTATTTCTTATTTTCGCCAACCTACATATTTATATATAGAACGATAATAGGAACTACCACATCATACATGCCAATATATTAATTTAATCAAGCTTATTAATTGGCTTCCTCCACTTTAGGGTTTCGCCATACAAAAATCATATATTTCTTAGTAAGAAAAAAAAGTATGAAAAAAGAATCAAACAAAGTCTTTCAAATAATTTGATTACCAAAAAAGCGACAACAACTGTGTATTTGAATTACAATAGCCCCACTCAATGGCATACATATACTTATAACATATACAATTGAGTGCATACACACACACACACACTGCTCTTCCACCCACTTGTCTGCCACACGAAAAGCGCCACAAAACAATCAATTTAATAATAACAGATCCTAATAAAGCATTAATACACCACCCGGAAAGTCATGGGGCGTTGAGAAGGAAAGTTAAATGTGAATATAGACATGCATAAGTATGCGTGTGTGTTTGTTTTCTATTTATGTAACTGCCACATAAAACACACAAAATTACTGCTAAATTGTTGTTGTTGTTGTTGTTGTTATTTTCTGTTAGCGCCGTTATTGAAAATCAAAAATCCAATTCCCCAAGAGGAACACAATTTCAGCTTACAAAGCACACTTACATATATATAAGTACAATACATATGTACACAATGGCAGAACACTGCCTCCTCAATAAATAGCGCCTCTCCACCGCGAAAGATAGCCTCTTTCTTAGCAAAAAAATTTAGCACAAAAAAAAAAACAGAAGCGAAATAAAAACAAATCAATGCGATTGAAAGTGAAAAAGGAAGTAAAGCATAACAGTAACGAACGAAATAAAATAAAAACCGACGAAAAATCAATCAACGAAATAAATCAAAATAATATCTGACTGAGCTGAGCACAGGGGCGTGTGAGCGCCAGTAGTGGGGGCACTACCGGTTGGTTGTACATGGCATATGCCACTACAGTGTAGAGGAGTGTGAGAGAGTAGAGATGGGTGAGTAGGCGGGGTCACGGTATGGTCACGTTTAGAATGAAATTGGAAATAAAAATCCGAAAAAAATCAAACTGGCGCATTTTTGAGCTGGCGGCTGCTGGTCGGCCGACACTCTGGCACCGCTGGTGGTTGTTGATTAGTTTTCTGTTCTGCTGAATGCTGGCGACGAAATTCGATTCATGCGGTCATGGATTGACTAACGGCTAACAACAGGCGCTGACTAACCGCCTGCCTGCCTGGCTGGCTTGGCAGGACGAAATTTGATTAAGCTATGAAAAGAACGGCCAGCCGCAGCTCTATAATAAGAATAATAAAAACAACAAAGGAAAAAAATAAAACCAACAACAGCAATAGTGGCAGCAGCCACAAAAGCGATGTTTATGTGGCAGCTGTTGAATAAACTACAAATACAAATACAAATACAAATGTATACACGTAGCAGCGCAAAGAAGGTAATATAATGGAGATTGAGTTTAAGAAGAAAGCTAAAAAAAGGCAGTCTACAATAAGAATTTTGACGAACCTTCTGGCTGTGTATGTCTGTATGTGTGTGTGTATGTAGGCAGTGATGTGGCAACATTTTATGCCGCATTAGAAGTTTGAGTATGAAGTTAATTTGGCCCAAAGTTGGTTTTTTTGTTGTGCGCCGCTTTCGCTGCCGTCAGTCGGGTATGTTACAGGTTGGTGGTGCACAGTGGACAAATTTTGATGGATTGCATATAACAGTAATGGAAATGTTTACTCAGAGAATAAAATAATCAGAATTATATTTATTAAATATAAGATTGTTTACACTACAATAGAAAATTAGTGAGTTACTTGTTAAGAGGAGTTAGTATAGTACTTTTTGTTACGGCAGAAAGATCAAATTTAATGGGAAATGTTTATTATCATTTGAAAAAACATTCTTTGGCATTTATTTCTTGAAGACTATCTCTTTCAAATGTTGGCCGCGGCTACGTCTCACATGATCCATCCGTTTAATCCAATTTTGCTGACTCGTTGGAGCAGTTCGACTGGACAAGCGTGATATTTTGTTCATGGACCTGGATCAAAGCGGGATTTTCCGCATAGACTTTAGGCTTTACATATCCCCACAGGAAAAAAAGTCTAACAGTGTGATATCACACGATCTTGGTGACAAATCGACCGGCCCAAACCTGAAATTATTTGCTCACCGAAGTGTTCTTTCAATAAATCCATTGATTGATGCGATGTGTGGGAAGTGGCGCCATCTCATAGGAAACCCAATGTCGCGGAAATCACGAGTTTCAATTTCAAGCATCAAATAGTCGGTTATCTTGGCGGTTACGTTCTCACCGGTATCATTTTTGAAGAAATACGGACCGATGATTCCACCGGTTCATAAATCACACCAACCCGTTGTTCTTTCTGAATAAACTGGCAGCTCTTGAATCTCTTCAGGTTACTCTTCGTTCCAAATGCGGCAATTTCATTTGTTTACGTACCAACTGAGCCAGAAATGAGCGATGTCGCTTGCGAAGGTTGCAGAAGCTTCCTATTTAAGATTTAAAAACGTTAAATGCGCCAAGTCGCTCCATACGTCAGTCCGAGCAGCTGCGGTAAGCGTCGAATCGACTCTCAACGGCCTTCGTGTACATTATCAGCTACGACCGCTATATTTTCTTCACTACGTGCTGTACGTGGTCTATTCGGTCGAGTATTATCGAATAATGAATGCTGAATGTCAACGTGTGTGATGGAGTTGAGATTAGTACGCTTAGTAGGCCGATTATGTTGACCATACATTATACATTACTATAAGACATTCTTTACAGAACGTGAATTTCCGATTCATTTGAAATTTGAATGATTTGTAAATGTTGTTCAGATGTGAGCCTTTCCATAATGAAATACCAAACAATACTAAACAAAAATAACATGACAGCTTGACACGACTCACGCGCGATCTGTCAAAAAAAGGCTATTGAAAAAATTACCTCTACTTTTATTACCATTTATTACTAATTTAAATGATTATTCTAAATTCTGAGCAAGTTTTGAAGTAATTAGTCAAATGATCTCATTAAGTTTTTAATTATATTTATTGAGCAAAAATTCCGCCAAAGAATTCAGTAGTTAAAAATATTTTAGTTTTAAATTTAATTGAAATTTATCATTTTTTTTTAATTTTCCCACTGTACGCAACTGCCATAGCAACGTTGCTTTCAGCTCATGCAAAGTGTTGTTGGGGGCGGCGCTATTCAAGTGTGTGGTCGCTACAAGCTGATCCAATAAAGGTAGTGAAGTCACACAGTCGTCGACCAAGCTGCTGCCACTGCCTTTGGGGATTAGGAAATAGCAATTTTGTAGCAACGTCATGTTCAGAAATTTATTTCTTATTTTTATTTAACTTTTCCTCACTCTCCTTGCTTCACAGGCGATTTGTGCACGTCACGCCGGGATTTGTTAAGAATTTCAATAATTTGCTTTTATGGTGTTGTAGCTTATTTCGTTTTTACGAAATCAGTGAAATTGAATTTTGTTTTGTTTTTTTAAAGTCCTAGTAGATGGACTTTAATATCATATGCGAAAATTTTAAATTTTATGCAAATTATAAGAAATTTTAAATACCAAAAGTAAAAAAATTCCAAGAACTCCACTCGTTCTGCATACTAAAAGCGGCGAGGAAAAAGGAGCGTCGCAATATCACTCAAGCGTTGATAGCAGATCTGACATATATGTTCCCTATACTGTACAATACGTGCAACAGCACAGCCAAACACAAGCAAAAATCCCTATAAACAGCCACTAAACGACAGAATAGATTGGTGAACATTCAACGCTTCGTCGCATTTTGTCCTTAAAACAGTGGAGCAAAAAAATCACAAAAAAAATGAGATTTGAAAAACAGTAACAAAAGCAATCGCCCCGCTATTGTCCTTTCAGCAGCTTTTGTTTTTGTTCATTCGGTTTTTCTTTTTGTTTCTTATCTTTTTGTGTCTTTGTCAGTCAAACTTACATTTCCGTTGCTGCATCGGCTTTGTTAGCAGTCTTCTGATTTCTTTGCTTCGCCGGTTCGTCGCTTGCCTGCGTCTGCTCTTTTGCATCTCGTCAATTCAATTGTTGCATTGTTTTCACCATTTTTGTGCTAACCATGTGCACACACACACACACCAGCAGCTAGCAAAGGGCGCTACCAATTGCCAGGCCAACGGCCCGCCTTCGCCTCGTTACCCACTTGCCACTACTGCTTTTCGGCCGACTGCTGACTGCCCTTTGTTGGTCAGTGCTTTGCTCAACGTTCAACTATTCAAATTGGACACTAAATGTGTCAGAGGAACTCTCTTAATTGTGTGATTGATTGATTTATGGTGAACAGGTTACTTCCCCAGCAAGCCAAGCCAAGCGACGATTGAGGCGGCCGGCAGTGCATTTGGCAAACAAAGTGCATAACGACCTTGTTGCCTCTGCAAGTGGTTGATTTTGCAATTCACTCGTGGGTGTTTATGTTTGTATGCGTGCTGGCCATTTGCACGTGCACAAATGTGTGAAAGTGTGATCTCAGGTGCGATGAGATCGAACTAAATTTAACTAAATCAACTAATAATAACAGAATTTAAATAAAATAATATGAAAAAAATAAAATTAAAAAAAAAAAAAATAAACTTAAATAAAATAAAATAAAATTAAATTGAATAAAAAAATATAAAAGAAAATAAAAAAATATAAAAAAATAAATAAAAATAATAAACATAAAAAATAAAGGAAAAAAAATAAAATATAAAACAAAACAAAATAAAGAAAAAAAATAAAATTAAATTAAATGAGCAAATAAAATTAAAAAAAAATAAAAATAAAACATAAAAGAAAAGAAAAAATATTAAATTAAAAAAAAAAAGAAATTTATGAAAAAAATATTTAAAAAAATTAATAAAATAATATAAATTAAAATAACATATACAAATAAAACAAAAGAAAATAAAAAAAATAAGTAAATTAAAATAAAATAAAATAACATAATATTAAATAATATTAAAATAAATAATATAAGAAAAAATCAAAATTATAAAATAAAATAAAATGAAGAAAAAATATAAAAATAAAGCAAAAATTAAAAAAAATTTAAAAAAAAAATTAAAAAAATAAATAAAAGAAATTAAAAAAAAAATATAAATAAATAAAATAAAATAAAATATAAAAAAATAAAAGAATAAAAATAAAAATAAAATAAAAAAATAAAACAAAATAAAATAAAGAAAAATCAAATAAAATTAAATCAAATAATGTAAAATAAATTTATATAATGTAAATTGCAATAAAATAAATTTAAAAAAAAATTAGACAAAATAAATAAAAAAATAAAAATAAAATTAAAAAGGAAAAGATTAGATAAAAGAATTAATTTTTTTTTAATAAAATAAAATAAAAAACATTAAAACAAAATTAAATAAATTAAAAAAAAATAAAATAAAATAAATTAATATATAAATAATTCAATTGAACAAATTAAAAAATATAAAATTAAATATTATATATTAATATAATATAATTCAAAATAGAACAAATAAAATTTAAATGAAAAAATAATATAAAAAATATAAAATTAAAAAAATTAAAAAAAAACCAATATCAAATAAAATAATAAAGATAAAAAATAAAATAAAATAAAATAGAACAAAAAAAAAAAAAAAACAAAAACAAAACAATTAAAAAAAAATAAACCAAAAAACACAAAATAGAAAAATAAAACAAAATAAGGAAAGAAAAAAAAAATAAAATAAAAAATATAATCAAAAAATAAGATTAAATTAAAATAATAAAAAATAATATAAAGTAAAATAAAATAAAATAAAATAAAATAAAATAAAATATTTAAAACAAAATTTCATTAAACTAAATAAAAACTATTAAAATTTTAATTAAGTTTGAATAAACAATTTAAAATGAAATGGTTATTAGTCGAAAACATATTCAATATTTAGGTTTTAATATTAATAGAAATTTGAAACCGCAAATTCTTAAATGAAATTTCCATTTTCTCTCTTTTCAGTTTGTTCCTGAAAATGCAGATTGCCTAAAGGACACAATATGTTATCAGGTAAGTTGAAGTGCCAACAAAATTTTATTTACAAATAATACATTTTGATGAATTGCTAAGCTACCTCTTGAAAACAAAGCTTTTGTATGCAAAAACACACATCTACATAGAGATGTAGGTGTATGGCCGCATATTCAACAGCACTTCAGACTGTAGGCAGCGAATTAAATTTCATATTTGTTGCCAACAGACAGACACGTGTCGGGGATTAATGTCAGTTACATTTTAAAGAAATAAATTACTTTATAACACATATTAAAATAAGCCTGCAGCGGCAACAAACATGATATCAACAGATATTCATGATATCAACAACAGTCAACAGCAATAAGGATGTGTGTAGAAATTTGCGGTGAAATTTAACTGGACAGAAATTAAGGCAAATGCGTTAAAATGCCAATCAACGCGTTTCGCAAAAAAAAATTAAAATTTTTTAAATGAAAGAAATGAGAAAATGGAAAAAGTTGCGGGAAGTTGAGCTAAAGTGAGCTGAGGATTTCTTCGAACAAATTTGCATATGTTAGGGCATGTGTGTGTTGGCTTTTCATATCACAAGAAAGTGCGCAAAACATATTGCCTATAAATTTATAAATATATGTGTGTGTATGTAAACATATTAACGTGGCAATCCAATTAAACACGCCGCGGTTGCGCGAACGCTGGTTTAAAAAGCCATAAGCTCCCCACAGCAATATTCTTATGTTTAAACATACGTATGTATGTACATATATATAGTTTGTTGTATGTTTGTACAAAACATATGTGCAGCATCGCAACTTACCTTTAAAAACCTTATAATAATGACATTAAGCACATTAAATGACAACTGAAACTGGCTGAAGAGCTGAAAGCCGAAAGCTTTACAAAAAAATTAAATAATATAGAGAAAAAAATATATATAAATAAATTGGTGAAGAGACATAAGTATAAGTAGATAAAAATATGTACGACGAAAATATTCGCACATAAAAATTACCAAGCCGCACAAAAGAAAAATGTTGCATGGCGAAAAAAAGGAAAAATTCGACGCACTCGCAGGCAGAAATTCTGCGCAAAGTGGCCGCAAAATACTTTTGTTGAAACTCCACTTGCACAACCACGACAAGCACCTTAGGAATGTGCGTTCCACACACACAAACGCGTGCGCGCATATACACAGCCACTTGTGAACGACGACAGTTGAATTTGTGTCGCAGGACCTTCGTCACTCACAATGTTGTCATGTTAATTAGACTGACAGTTTGTACGGATCAATTACAGACGCTGTCAACCGAACGCCGGTCAAGCCGCAATGGCGTTTCGCTGGACGAAGTGAACTGGTTGTCCAGTAACCACCGCAGAAGGTTCATACGTAGCTGTTGAAGGCTCTACTTGGAGGAGACGAAGTTGCGCGTATAAGCCTTAGCAATAGCAAAAACAACAGCAATAAAAAATTGTGTTGCTCTTAGATCCAGTTAATGAGCTTACGCGTTCATATAAGCTGCGTAAATTCTCTGATGTGATACATATGTGTGTTCGTATGCCCACAGCTATGTTGTGGCAGCGTTCACTCGTACACTCTCTTCTACTTCCTTTTCCAATTTAACGCTCGAATCACCTTCTACCATTTTTATAGTTGTGCCTCAGCATGTTGCAGGCAATTTTCGCGACCATAACAAATTATGAAATTAAAATGCCAAAAATAAACGAAATTTTTAAATTGTAATATTTCATATTCCCTTATAGCTTTGTACAGTTATTTTGTATTTGCCGTTTTTTAAATATTTTTGTCATAAATATTTCATCACTTTGAAGCCTATCAAGCGTTGTTCTACTTTCCAAAGACATTTTAATGAAAACTTGTTGACTGAAATCATAATTAAAAGTACAGTTATATACAAATTAAGATAAAAATTCTCTTGCCGGAAGCGAAAATTCAAAAGCACTTACAGCCAGAATATTCATGAGAGGATTTTTAAGTGGATAAGTCAGATAGTAACAGAATTTATTGTAAGATCTTTGCTACAACTACAGGTTACAGGATAAATTATGCTTCTGGATGTAGGCACCTAGGATAATAGGTTGAGAATTTTCACAAAGAGGTGGTGTCAAGTAGGCTAGGGTAGAGGTCAATCGGTCTAAAGATAACAATCTGAACGACTCTCAATAGGTAATTTAGCTTAAGAACTTTGAATTAAAATCTAGCGAGTCCCATGGAAGCTATACAGGGATTTCTTACCAGGATATCACCCTTAATTAGTTCATCAAAGAAATAATCCTCATGTTATCATAGTCGGTAAAAATAATATCTAAAGGTCTGATCGTAAAGAAAGTAGTTGGTTAGGTAGGAGTAGACCTTAAGGCTTCGGAAGAAGAATTCGAGCACAAGTAGGCTACTTGCACCGTCTTGATACTTTATTGCAAAATATGTTTTTCTGATTCCAAGTGTTCTGTGACGAATTTGTGAGACAGCTGTGTACACACAGCGAAAATTGGTAATTGTTTCTCTCTTTCCTTCTAATTAGCAACTGCAACAACGGTACTGTTAAGGTGATAGGGCATTTTAGATGCAAGATCTCTAATGGACCAATAGTCGGTTATCATGGCGGTGACGGCCACGTTCTCACCGACATCATTTTTGAAAAAATATGGACCGATAATTCGAAGGGCCAACAAACCACACCACACCGTTGACCGTTGTTGTTCTGGATGAATAGCAGCAATTTCGCTTGTTTACATACCCGCCGAGCCAGAAATGGGCCTCATCGCTGAACAAATTGGGCTCGAAAACGGCTAATCTTCTTGAAACTTTTCAAGAATCCATTGAGCGAAGCGACGCCGCTTTTAAAAGTCGAGCGGCCTTGCATAAGCTGTATTTTGTATGCTTTCAATTTAAGATCTCGACGTAAAATGCGCCAAGTCGTTCCATACGTCAGTCTGAGTTGCTGTGAACGGCGCCGAATGGATTATCCACGGTCTTCGCGTACACTCTCAGCTAGGAGAAGGTTTTATCAGAACAGGGATCTACTTAGAGCTAACATTATGAAAAATCTTGATCAGCCGGAAATGTGTAATGGAAACATATCTACCAAAATGCAGAAAAAGAACCTCACTATGTCACAAAATTCAAATCTATGTAAGCTTTTAAATCTAACACGTGTCTGGAGAGTCTGGAACGATAAAATCAATGATGATTGAAAGTAAAATACTCTTAGGATGAACACTAAGGCTAGAGAGAAACAAACCATATGAGCAAGCCTATTTAAATTTTTTTAAAGCATACTTTTAGGCACCCATATGCACGCAATTCTCAAAAAGTTAATTACGTTGGTTTCCATACAGCTTATAACCTTTCTGCGAGACTTTTTTGATGGCATGCTTTAAGGAAATTCTTGAATGAAATAAAATTAATATAAATGTATTAAAAAAGATCTAAGATTGGCTTTATATTCTTCTGTATTAAATTAAATTAAATTAAAATATTTTTTGAAATTTTACGATATTTTACAAATCCTTTGAGTAAGTTTTTATTGAGCTCTTGAGCCCCTTTTATGCCTTTAGTTGTTGTAAAAGCACCGGAATACGAAAGTGTCAAACCACAAAATTCTATTTGTCATTTTTAATTATCACGTCGTTGCCTTCACCAAAAATCTAAAAGCTTAGGACACTTTGAGCGCTTTCAATTTTCCTTTTTTTTTACAAAGAACAACTTTTCGTTTGCATAAATTTGTTTGATTCTCTCAACGTTTGTGCCACAAACGACAACTGAGTCTACATTTGACTACGCTTTAAAATTTTTTTTTAACCTGCCACCAAAGGCATAAAAGTTTATAGGTGGCACAAAAAAAGGCGAAATATTTTTTTCCTGCGCCACATAACATGATTTCACACATTGATTTTGCAACGCTTTGAATTTGAGCTTACAAAAAAAAAAAAAAAAAAAAATCGAAAGGATGGTGAAATCTCTGCCTTTTTTGCCCAAACACGACAGTTGTGTGTGTCCTTTTCGTTTGCGCCGCTGATTTGCAAACACTCCTATTATGTCGTCCAAGGTTTTAGAAAATCAATTTTTTCATTTATTTTCCCAATTCCTTTTTGTTTTTGCTCCGCTTTGTTTCAACACTCAAGTGAGCAATGTTCGCATCAAAGCATAGCAAACTTTGATAAATGGCAGACGAGTGTGGCAAAAGATTGAATGGCATGCACATGTGCATGCGTGTATGTGTTATGGCAACATATGGTGGCATATGTGGGAAACTTTGCCCATATGTACTTTATGTATGTACGAGTATGTAAATATATTTGTATGCAGATATGTGTCGAAACTTTTTGAATGCAACTTTAATTGATTCGCAGTGCGTTTCAAACTTGCCACGAGCAATGGCAACCCCATAAAAAATGCATGTGTGCATAAAGAAATTGGTATGTATATGTGTGCGCATGCATATATGCTCAAATATATGAAAATCGGACTTAAGGGTCGTGCCAAATAAAAAGAGGTGAAAAATATTTGTATATTTTTCGTAAAAGCTTTTAATTCTGTGCTGTTTTGGTAGAAAAAAATCAAAAAGAAATTTTCAGTATCGACACTGCATGTTGCATGCTGATGAGTGCAGTGTATTCAATTATTTTTATCTCAACCTAAGGGTCACCTTTTGATGCGCAAACAAATTCGTTTATTTATTATTTTTAACTTTTTCTCGATTTTTGTTTCTCTCTCTCAATGCTAGAGTTGTGGCGCTGTGAGGGTTAAGCAAACTTGCAATCGCCGAAATTGTGATAAAATGAATTTTTGTGTGCACAGACAAAGAGAACACGGTTAGGTGGCAGGCGTGGCACATACATGAGGGCACTTGTTTTTTTTTCGTTAGTAGACACCCTCAACCGAACACATGGACACACATATATAAACATACAATGTTGCCACATGCCCATTTTGTCCAGTTATTCTACTCATTTCTACTTTTTCTCATGCCACAAAAGCTCTTGTGGTCACAAAGTTGTCGCATACATCCAATGTCTGACCGGTGTCCGTGAAATTGTTGCCAACAAGCCTTGTGTCAGCCACTTAGCGGCTGAAGCGCATGAAAAGGCTATTGATATGCATTTTATGGGTTTTTAAAAAACATTTTGGTGGCATTTTCGGTAAGTTATTAAATAAAGCCAAGTCTCTTGGCGGCGCGTCAAAGGTGGAGTTGGAAAAATATTGCCATATTGCCGGCGTGCCGTACAGATGCCAGTTTGCTGCATGTTTAAAGGCTATTTTTTATAATTCTTCTTCTTTTTATTTACGCTTTTTTTCGCTTCTGTTGCAACAACCTTTCGTGTCAACCATTTAATCCCATTAACGCCATTGACGCTATTTGTGCCACTTGCAACAATTCATTTAAGCTGCATGTGCATACATGCACTTCGCCCTCGCATATGTATGCGTATGTATGTACATACATATATATGTTTGGGTGCGTAGCATTGTTGCATATGCCATTTACAACGGCTTTTGTGCCGTAATTTGCTACTTTGCCGAATAGCACTTTCGCAAACACAATACACACACTCGCGCGCATACACATGCAATATTGCCACATGCCACACCCGCACGTCAGTGCTGTCTTAAAGGCTTCATGTTATATTTACGCATTCATTTATGCATGAGTATGCGTGTGTTTTGTTTCTTCCACTACACAAAATGCACTTGCCGCAGCATGGTTGCTTGTGTTGTTGCACTTGCCACCTACGCAATGTCGCTTGAGCGCTTTTGTGTCGTCTTTCGCTTAGCTGCTTCACCTTGTAACAGTTTTTTTGCTTTTGCTTTTATTTGATATTACAAATATGCACTGCGTGTGTTTGTATGTATGTGTGAATTTAATGCATGTGCGTGGCAAAGAAAGTAAAATGTGGCACTTCACTTGCCCCACAACACTCCACGCTCCAGCATCCACCTTCCTGCTTTGTTAGAGCTTGCACTCTTTATGCTTCTTCTTCTTTTTCATTATTTTCAAATTCTTCCTTTTTATTTGCTACTTGCAACACGATGCTCTGTGGCAAGGTTTTGCACACTCGACAATTTTCCTTTTTTACTTCCATCATTTTTTTTTTACCAAGACACACTTTCATGTTGCATGTTGCACGTCGCGACCGCTGCTGTCACAGAGCCATGACGTCGGCCCGCTGAACTTGGCTCCAGTTTCCCATTACCGTTAGAGTATGGCGGGCTTTGTGGAACGCATTACTTAGTCAACGCATGCGCATATACCCCATGCAACTTGCCACTCATTTATGCCTCGCCTGCCAGACAAATAGATAGACAGCCTTCATGCTACAAACCAAAATCATGCCTAACCATAGCCACCCAGACCAAGCAGGTCGGCCAGTCTGCCAGTCTGCCAGTCAGCCAGTCAGCCAGCCAAGTTAGCGGCTTAGGTTGTGGTGGCAGTAAAAAGCAATTTATGCAACACAGGAAGTACTTGGTGCGCTGTGGCAGCAACTCAAGTTGTTGCAGCAAATTACTTTTTTCTCTCTTTTTGTACTCTGATTTTTCGCTTTTCTCTTAGGTTGCTGCACGCTGCTTGAAAAATGCATTTTCATGTTGAAAAATTAAAAAAACAGCAAAGGCAACAAAGCGCCTGCCACAACACACACGCACACATGCACACAAAATGGTGAATATATTGTCAAATCAAGTTGCGTAGAATAGTAAAGAAGAGATGTACAGTGCGAGACAAAGTAGTCTCTTCCATAGATAGACGTGCAGAGCAGAGAGTCAACCAACCAGCCGCTTGACAGCGCAACGCAGCACAGCGCAGTTGCATCATGAATAGATTTAACTTGTGACAAATTGCTTTGCCTCCTGCGTACGCCAAGGCGCAATGCACTTCATTCTAGCTTCTTCTGCCATTTTCATTACAAATTTTTTCCATTTTTTCTCTGCTACAAAGCTTTTTGTCTTTTGCATGTGGCCCACTGGCCCTTCTAACTAGCACAGAGGCGGTCGGAGTTACGGGCTATAACTGAGGCTGAAACTGAGGCTGAGGTTGAGATTGGCTGACTTGGCTTGGCTCTCTGTGTCGTTGGTGCAATGACGTCGCGTCGTTTAGCATTTCATTTTCATTTAATTGTTGTTGAAGAGGCCAACGGCAACGTCACAAAAAGCCAGCGACACTGCTCCCCATCACCTGTCTCCTCGCGCACTCACAACCATCCTTAGTGGCAAGTGCAGTGCAGTGCATTGCGGCATCGTGGCATTGTGGCATCTGGTGGAAAATGGAAATTCTAAAATGAGAAAAATGCTAAACGATGCATGGTAGAGTTTGTATGTATTATCCTTATGCGTTTTCTTTCTTTGTCATAGAGTGCGTGTATGTAAACTACCCTGCACCACTGGGAGCCTGTGTAAATTAAGTTCAGATTTAATTTAGTGCATTTAAAGTGAGGACTACTTTTTAGCCATATTTTGACAGAAATATATCTTTGTAGCTTTTGCTTAATGTAAAGGAAGTTGAACAAAATATACCGCCAAAAGAGTGAATATCTTGAACTGAGTGGAGCTAAGAGTCGTTTGCATATGAAATATTAATTTTAGACCGAAGTAACTTCAAGTAAATAATGGTAATGAAAATCATCGAAGTCAGACGACTATATCATAGAGCCACCAAAGAACCGCTTTGTAAAATCTGAGACTTTAATTTGGATCTTGAAACTACAACCCCATCACCCATCTTGAGACCCATTATTCATTATTGAATAATATTCGACCGAATAGACCAGGTCCAGCACGAAGTGAAGAAAATATAGCGGCCGTAGCTGAGAGTGTACCCGAAGACCGTGGTAGAGTCGATTCGGCGCAGATCGCAGCAACTCGAACTAACGTATGGAACGACTTGACACATTTTACATCGATATCTTAAATTGAAAGCATACAAAATACAGCTTGTGCAAGAACTGGATCCACTCGACCTTCCCAAGCAAAACCCCTTCGCTCTTTAGGCTCTTGAAAAGTTCCAAGAAGATCCGACGTTTACGAGCCAAATTTTGTTTAGCGATGAGGCCTATTTCTGGCTCAATGGGTATGTAAATAAGCAAAATTTCTGCATTTGGGACGAAGAACAACCTGAAGAGATTCAAGAGCTGCCATTTTATCCAGAAAAACTACGGTTTGGTGAAGGTTGTGGGTTGTGGGCTGGTGGAATCATCGGTCCACATTTCTTCAAAACTGATGACGGTGAGAACGTAAACGTAAATGGCAATCGTTATCGCGCCATGATAACCGACTAGTTGATGCCTGAAATTGTAGCGCATGATCTCCGCGACGGTGCCTTTTCCCACTCATCGCATCAATCAATGAATTTATTGAGAGAACATTTCAGTGAGCAGACAATTTCACGTTTTGGGACGATCGATTGGCCACAAATATCGTGAAATATCACACCGATAGACTTTTTCCTGTGGGGTTATGTAAGTCTTAAGTCTAGGCGGACAATTCCGCTTCGTTTCAGGCCTAACAGCAAGACATCACGCATGTCACTCGCCAATTACTAGCCGAACTGCTCGAACGAGTCAACGAAAACTGGATTGAACGGATAGACCATCTCAGACATAACCGCGGCCAACATTTAAAAGAGATAATCTTCAAAAAATAAATGCCAAAAAATTCCCATTAAATTTAATTTTTTGTAATTTTTTCTTTAAAAAAAAAATTATCACCCTTAACCTTTCAAAAAAAAATTTAAAAATTCCCTCTTTTTGAACACATCTCGTATATCGAATGAAAACATTTCCAAATATATGCGTTAGCTCTATTTTATTTATTTATTTTATTTTAATACGAGGAAAACTCAAACCTGAGCCAATTTGTCCTATTGCCAGATTCCATTTTATCTTCTTTATTGGAAAAAATCTTATCTCTCTATGCACTACACTTATAAAGAGGTGATTACACAAATATTAGAAACAAAGAGGAAACAAGAACATTAGCAACTTTCATTCCGATTAATTAAAATTTCATCATAAACAAGTAGAGTCTCATTAAGAAATTTTCTAAAAAAAAATATTATTTCCTTTACTAATTTTTCTCAGCTATAATCCCAAATGAACGAAATTTCTTCTTCCTCCCCTATTGTCATGATTTACGAAATTTCAGTAAAATACCATTAATATATATAAAACTCAAAAATCGTGTATGTGCTTAGCAAGTGAGCCATGAAGTATGTATTTCTATAGTAAAAATTACAAATCTTTACCTGAAGTGGCTTAGAATTAGAATACACAACGGACAGATTTTCGATAATCCATTTTAATTAATTTTCGACACAATGGACAAGTTGCTCAAGCAGATGCACTGCACAAGAGTATCCAATACATGCACACATACATATGTATTTACATATATTTACATACATATTTCTTAATATTCCATAACAAATGTATTAAATATAAATATGTATTCATGTATATATCGTATATATAAATATATGTATTTATATGTATGTATATGCCAAGTGTTTACTTTTCATTAATGAACTCGTTTGCTGACCTAATTGAAGTAACAACAAATTTCAATTAAAACAAAAGTGATGACAAAAATTTAATTAGGAAAATCTACATAAAATTAAAATTTTCAAAAAACCAAAAAAGAAAAATTAATATATTTTCATTACTCGTGAGAATATGCTTGTGGTGTGCATGAGATTCGTGGCAAGTAGCAGCGTTGAGAGCTTTGTTGTGTGATTGGTTTTAATTTAATTAAAATTTACATGCAACATAACACACACACACACACACACACACACGTAGAGAGTCGTCAACTAAAGCTAAGAATGTATGTTGTCTAATTTTCAAGTAAGTTTCTTCTTCTTCTTCTTCTTCTTCTTTTTCTTTTTATTGTTCTTCTTCCTCCACTACTGTCATGATTGCTGCTTGTTGGCGCTGCTACTTCAAACAAACTAAGTTGACATTATTAAAGCTAAAATTATAGTGAAAATTAATTGGAAATAGTATGTTCTTGTTGTTGTTTCGACTGTTGAGGACGAACAGCAGCGCGGAGCAAACAAGTTGCGTGGCAATAACTTGTGTGTCAACAATTTCGTTGGCGCTGGAAGGCAGTCTCAGCAAAGAGACTGATTTAAAGATGTGTATATGTATGTGTGTGTGTTGATATAATATACTAAAGCAAAGCTGAAGATTTTACTCACCTCGCCGTAGCTACACCTGTGGCAGCTTCTATTTTTCATTTTTCTTTTTTGTTGTTGGAAAATTCTTTTGAGTCCTCCGCTACACTTGTCCTCCTTCTGTGCCTTTCATGGCACTAAAATGAGCAAATATTTGCTTAGACGCGTTGCATAATAAAAAAGCAGCAGCAATAACTGCGCGGAAAACAACAAAAACAAAAAAATTAAATTAAATATGTAGCAAGAATGTGCTGAAGAAAAACAACAACAACAACACCAACAAACACTGCAGGTGACAGCAAATTAATAAACAAAAATCTTACAGAAATTCGCTGTAGCAACAACAAAAACTGCACGACAAAAACCTAATTTGTACGCGATGTGGCACGACTTTTTCGCCGGCAACGCCAAAATAAGGTGAGAAAAATGTGCTTCTGTTGTCATAACTAATGAGCACAACGACAATGTGTGTTGCTGTTGCCTGCAACATTCTTGTTATTAATAATTTTAAGTTTTTCATTGGCTGCCACAAACAATGTTGCAAGCAAGTTGAAAAATTCCGGAAATTCCATAAACCAAATTTCTGTATAGAACACAAAACAAAAAAAAAAAAACTAAAAATACTCGAGCAAGATAAAATTCATTGGCACTTCTTGGCAACGCCAAAAATGCATCAAGTAAATTGTGCAACAACAAAACCTACAAAGTGCTACAACAATGCGCGCGGGTCTTATCTACTGTGCGATAAGAAAAACCAAAAAAAAAAAAAACCGCATCACTTGCCGCATCTGCAACATATCAATTTCATCAAAACAGTGAAAAAAGTAGCAACCTCATGCACGCCAGCGTTGTAAGAACAATAAAAAAGTTACTGCTGATGTTTGCAATTATTTCACTGTCGCTCATGAATTTTTCCAACGAGCAGCGAATCGCAGCAAAAAATAATTGAAATGAATAAAATCGCTACAGCTACGTCTTCTTCATCGTATATTTTTTTTTGGTTTCGTGGGTTTTTTCGTACTCAAAAATATATGAGAAAGATTTAAGGAAAATAAATGCGAATCAATTTCATATGAAATGTAGGTACACATGTGTGTGTGCGAGGGAGCTGCGGCTTTTGTGAGGACTCATTAAAAGTACACCGCGAAAAAAGCGCTGAAATGACAAATTTAACCCCAGCTTTCATGAAAGCTCATAATGTTATATATAGAGTGAAAGCTTTAAATGCATTTAGATGAAAGCTATGGATGGTTTGAATGAAAGCTCTATAGTTCTTTTAGTTAAGCTTTCAAGTTATGCTTATTTGTACAATTAAAATGCAGATGAGCTTTCAAACATATTATTAAAAGTGAAAGCTAGAAAAAAGCACATACGTTGACAAAAATCTGCTTCCGTTATTTAGAAACTTTCATATTCGTGAAAATTCGATAAAATCGAAACCAATATAAGTAATTAAAGCTCAGCTAGCCAGATGAAAGCTCGAATTTGTAGACATAAAAATCTAGGATATGTATTGAAAGCTCGTTTACGTAGATAAAAATATCTGAACTAAATCTTTGGTATTAAGCCACTAAACCTCTTTACAAATGTAATCGAAAGCTCTACATACATGCTGCTTTATATATATATATATATATATTTTTCTATTGATTATGGTTATATTATATTTATATTTTTCTTGGGTTATTTCAATAGAAGCATCAATTTAAAGAAATAATAGAAACCCATCTTAAATTTCATACAAACATTGGCAAATTTCTCCTCAACTCACTTATAAAATTTTAGGTGAAAGCTATCGCCTTGCTTTCAAAGCTCGTCGAAAGCTCGAAATAATCAACGTTAGCTCATCGCTGGTTAAATAAGTGAAAGCTCGAAATTATCAACGAAAGCTGATAGCTTGATTCCACACATTTAATTTAGAGTGAAAGCTGAAATCTAACACTCTTCGTTACTAATTAGACTTATTACAGAAGAAAGTTCGATTATTTGAATGCAAAGTTTTGTGGGCAAAAACTTTTCCTTAAACACGTTCACCTTCAAACCATGTAATTTAATTTTGTAGAAATTCTTTTTATAATTCTATATACTGAAAACTAATAGATAGTGAAAGCTCTAACTTATCATTCGTCGTTAATTATAAATGCAATTTTACATGAAAGTTTCATTATTTAATGAAAGCTTGATTTAGTTCAGTGACCTGAATGAACTGTGCAATTTAATTTTACGAAATAAAAGCTCTATAGGGAAAGTGAAAGTTGTATATTATCATTTGTCGTTACAAATGAAAGCTTATATCCAAGAAACTTCAATATTGAAAGCTTCGTTATGTTAAGTGAAAGCTCGGCAGTATGAGTAAACGAAATTCAATCGAAATATCAATTAAATTAATGTGTTTTGATTATTTCTTTAATTCAATTTGTATTTTGATAATTTGTTTTTTACGTTAAATTCAGAATTACCGCATTTCTCTTAGTGCATTGCATACAACGCGCGGTCCTTCAAGTCGACCAATGGCACTGGACCAACTTTTGCACTCATTACGTTTGCAAGAGGAATACACATACATAAACACATACGTGCTCAAGAGAAGTCGTCAAGTGATAAAGCAACTTTGCAACAGTCAACTAACAACAGCAACAACAACACATTTGTAGCGCGTCTTATTATGCGCATCATTATCAAGAATATGTACTTGCAACACAATACACTAAATGAGCAGTAACAAAAATAACAATCAGCAATGGTAATAAAAACAGCAACAATGCTGCAACCAACAAGCAACAGAAGGAAGATACAAAACGAGACATAGCACAACGCAACACACACACACACACAAAAACGGAAATTGCATTGGACACAGCATGCGACCATGCGACCGTTGCGTTGCTGGTTGGTGACCAACTTTTCTGCTGTTGATGTTGTTGTTGTTGCTGTTTTTATTGTTGCCATTTCCCTGCTACATATACTTTTTTGTACGCTTTATATTTGCTGTACGTATAATGCGGCTGGGACAAGATTTATAACCTACGAAAAACTGTCATCATGGTATTTGCAACACACAGTATAAATGCAACAACAGCAATAACAACAATTGTAATAGTTACGAAGGCAGCATTTGGCCTGTGGTGTATAACGAATGAAAAAAGATGACATTGTCTGTCAAAAATTTCAACATTTTCAACAAGCCAAAGCTGCGCTCGCAGTGGACTGCTGTGATGGTGCAACTACGCCCAATGCTGCAATGTGACGGAGAAAAAGAAGATGAAGACGATGAAGAAAAAAAAGCGTAATAAAGAAACGGAACAACAAAGATTGCTTGGCTGCGGAAAACAATTTTGTACAATTACCAAGCTCTACTTGCCGGCTTGCACGGCTGGTTGCTAGCACCGCTTGGCTATGGTCATGTGGCATAAATGACCAGCGCAGCATAAACAACCAGCAACCACAACAATGGCAATGATATTCAAGCGCGTTGCAAAAATTACGAAAACACAAAAACACAAAAAACAAAATGAAAAACCGAATAAATAAAATGGCCAGCCTTGAAATGTGAATGAGAATGAATTGAGCACAGAGTAGAAGAATAAAAAAGCAAAAAAAGAAAAAAAAAGAAAAAAACAAAAAGCAAAGCGTAAAGCGAAGTAGAAGTGTCAGTGTGTAGCCGACAAAAAACGCGAGTCCTTTTTTGTCACTTAAATTGCTGTGATAACACGCAGCAATGACTACAGCAGGCAACAACAACAACAATAATAGCAAAGTAGGCGCTGACAATGTGAGCAAAACTGTGTCGGCCAGAAAAGCATAAATGAAAAAAACTGCAAAACAAAAGAAGTACAACAATCTCTGACTACGTTCTGAACGCGTAACGAAACGCGCTTGCAACGCAAACTTGCAACACGTGCATATATATATATATACAATGACTCGTATGTGTATGACAGAAAACTGTGTCCACCGGCCGACCGACAGGCCGATCGCGTACACTAAGTGCATGCTGACAAAAGTCACACAGCCAATCAAAGGAAAATAGTAAACAAAAAACAGTGGATATAGAGACAGCATTAAAAAGCGCAAAAAAAAAAAATAATGAAATCTCAAATATGAAGTGAAAAAGCGACGGAAAAAGGACTGTGATGCTCAGCAAAACTTGCAAAAGCGCGACAAGCAAGCAGCAGTTACAAGCAAATGGCACAAAAGCGGAGTACACGAAAGCTGAGAAAACAAAACTTACGAAGAAAAAAGTCAGCAACGAAAAGGCAAAAAAATAAACGCAAAATCGCATCACCTTGTTACCAGCAAAAACATTTAGTGCCTTTTATATTTGCTGGTGTTATGGTCATTTCGCTCGCTTTGCACTCATTCGCTTGCTGGTTTAATTGTTTATTTGTTTGCTTGCTTGTGCGGTCGGTATTCTTATCTAGTGGAGCAAAATATTTCGCAGAATGCACCATGCACCAAGCACCAAGCACCAAGCTAGACAGCGCAGTGGTACTCTTTTTTTTTTTTTTTTGCTATAAGAGCGCACATTTATGTCCACTTTTGTATAGGGAGTGAGTGTGTTTGTGTGCAAATGCTTATCTCTCAGACAGAATTTTTTTTTGCAACGCAATGTTTTTGTCGTATCTTTGTTATATGTCCTTAAGACACATTATGACCATCTCAGTTGCCACATATTTCTTTATGAAATTCTTCTTCTTATTAACTCTGTAATGAATTTTATAATTTTTTTTTGAGTTTATGATACCAGTGCACCCCAGGGAGGAGAGCTCATTTAATAGATAAACTTGTTGGGAATTTAAAAAAATATTAATGGTAAAATTGTACTGTGCGCTTACTGCTTACTCTCTTCAGAGATAGATTGTATCGTGTCGCCGTTAGATGCTTTGCAAAGAAGTAGGACCAGATTTTATTCTTGATTTCATTAAATACGTTCTTAAATTTATTTTAAAAATAACACTCTTAGGTGTTCTGAAAAAAAAATTTTTGTTTTACCAGATTCTTCTTTCTCCTCTTTTTTGACGCAAGCACCGCTTACGCTATTATAGTCGAATCAACAATAGCGCGTCACTAATTCCTTCTTTTCGCTGTTTGGGACCAGTTGGAAATACAAAATGAAACAAGCTTGTTCTTCATCTGCTCCTTAAAATGTAGTGGAGGTCTTCCTTCCTCTGCCTCTGCTTCTATCAGGGAGTACTCCAAAACTGAAGTGCTTTCATCCAATCGAACAATACGGCCTAGCCAGCGTAGCCGATTTCATGTTATTCGAAGAACTTTATACCAATGTCACCGTATAACTCCTACTAGTACAGCTCATCGTTTCCTCGTCTTCGGTATTCGTCGTTGGCAACGCGCAAAGAACCAAAAATCTTCCGCAAAACCTTTCTCTCGAAAACTTCCCAAGCGTACTAATCGGATGTCAAAGCTTTTGCACCATATATCAGCACGGGAAAGATGGTCGATTTATAGTGTTTGATTTTAGTTCGTCGGGAGAGCACTTCACTTTTCAATTGCGTACCCGATCCGAAGTAGCACCTATAGGCAAGCATGATTCTGCGTTGGATTTCAAGGTTGACATTGTTAGTGTTATTAATTCTGGTTCTAAGACGGAGGAAATTATCTACGACTTCGAAGTTATGACTGTCAACAGTGACGTGGGAGCCAATTCGCAAATCCACTGTCTGTTTGTTTGATGACAGGAGATATTTTGTGTTGTCCTCGTTCAACACGAGATCGATGCTTTGTCTAACCTGGAGAAAGCAGAACCTACGTTGCGATTTTTATGGCCAATGATATCAATATCAACGCCATAAGCCAAACAATTGTACACTCTTGTAGAAGACTGTACCTGGCCTATTAAGCTCTGCAGCTCGTATTATTTTTTACATGATCGTGATCATGATGATTTACCCTATCTGAAATCTCGTTTGGTAGCTAACGGCTCGGAGAGGCTCTCCTCAGTTCCGATTGCGCTACACTACTAGTATTATTCAGGGTCAGTTTACAAAGCAGTGAGTGTGAGTTTCACAGGGATATCAAATTCAGACATAGCAGCATAAAGGCAGTTCCTTATCGTGCTATCGAAAGCAGCTTCAAAATCGATAACAAGGTGGCGTGTATCGTTTCTTTTTTCTCTCGGGTCTTCTTAAAAAACTGGTTTTCAAACAGCTGATGGGTTTTTATGGGCAACTTTTTTTTTAATATCAGAATTTTTCTTCCATAATTTTGGTCGCAAAATTCGAACCCATGATCTGGCACAGGCAGCAAGCATTGTTTATCCCTGCCGTAGCTGAAAGATCAACATATTTCTTATATAAATATTACTCTATCTCTCGCTCTTCCCTGTTCTTTTCACTTTGAAAATTCCTATTTAGACAAAGCCGAGACAAATAGGTAAAGTAAGTCTCATAAATAGTAAGCTTATTTCCCTCTCGAGCGTCCTCTTACTCTAAGTGTTGTTTAGGAACTATTTGGTTACAATTTAAATTGGAAAACTATATGTGACAGTTTTGATCTCCGATTGAAATATGAGCTTCCCTGACATCTCACAGTGCACCTTCGAACACGAAATCTTCGAAGCACGAATCAACTCAGGTTGTGAGGTGCACTTATTTGCACATTGGCTGTGACACTATTTGAGTTAATGGTGGCCAATAAAACAGAAAGCTCATTCCGAAACAATGCGTTCAACGCTTTCTCCGCCTTAAAAAATACTGCAATGATATGGAAGCATGCAGTTGGCTAATTCTCGAGAGAAGACCCGCGTCTAGCAGTGACTTTTTTTTGGTGATAGACGTACTTGAAGGACTCACAGATATTTACCTACATATGGCGTTGGGCGCAAAAGTTCTAATGGTTGGTGATATAACATAGAAGCTGAGGACTGTCCGAAGGACAATTTCCAGTAACGCTATCTAGCAATCTCCATCAACAAAAGTGTGCTTTTCAGATTAGTCTCAGCTTTGTTAACAAGTGTTTCACATTTGTTGAGGAATACTAGTTGAGGAAAGAAGCGCTTATGAGCATTTATATACTATGCTTGTTCTTGAATAAGGCAGGTTTTGCCCTACGGCGAGACCCATACATTTAACGTATTAGCAGGCTAATTCTACCTGTAATCCTAATTCTAAACATATTTCTGCCTGTAACTATTTAAGATGGATTTAGTCGGCTTTAGTGTTTTTTCTCCCAATTCCCAGACATCAGCACTCTCAAAGAATTACACCAAAACTTATTTTCCAATTTCGTGTTAATTTATTTACTTTGCTCCACCTAAATACCCCCTAAGTGGGTAAATTTAAGTAAAAATCAGCAAAACTGGAAAATAAGCTATCAGCTCTGTCAACTAATTTTCGGAGGAAAACAAACACACAGTCATACGCACAGCTGATTGTACTGGTGTCTTCCGCAGCTCATTAGGTTAAGACGCAGTCATTGGCAGGCTTATGAAGGAAATTCGGGAAGTGACTGAGCACAAAGGGAAGCAAAACACGCCTACAAAGTAAACATGTGCACATGAAAGCCGGGTGATGTGTGTTTATGTGTGAGTACACAAAGAGCATCAGCAAGTAAACTCAAATGAAAATCGTGCAAATAAAAACAAATTCAATTTTAGTCCTGCAGTTTGGCTTGGGTTCGGCTCATACGTGCATGACATGCCCTGAACAATTAATCATTACCGTCTGGTCAGCGATGGACAGTCAGTGGCCCAAGTGAATACCATGTAATATTAAATAGGAAAAAAAAGCTTTTATTTGTATAGCTTTCTTTGGGCTTTGCGTGTAGTTTTTTTCCTTTCGTTCTTTGTTTGAATTTTGCTACAATTCTTCGGCTGCAGTGTACAGTGTTGCTTACATACTTACATTACCTGTATATATATATATATATATATACATTACTTACTTTGTTTATATTAATAGTTTCACCACGCCTTTTCTTTGTTTCAATTGGGTTGTCTTTGCACGTCAACACGCTGCTGTCATACGGATATTTTTCGACATGTGGCATGCAACATTCGTGCTAGAGTACATCTGTTCAACTCAATAAATACTTATAGCGTACGTACTGATACGAGATTAGCTCGAAATGCACGAGAAATTAATAGCTTTTTTGAGAATTATAAAGGCCAGCCACGAACAGGAGATTTGTGGGTAAGAGTCTTAGTTGCAACAACATACCATGAACGTCTCAGCGGGGAATGGCACTACTTTCGTGAGCATCTCTGACATGAAAAATAATATATATTTTTGTCATTAGCTGTTTCGAGGCAGCTTAGAATTAGTGGGCTCTCCATTTATAGAGGTAGATCCAATTCGAGGAAAAAAAATTTAATGGGAATGTTTATTATCATTCGAAACAACATTCTTTGGCACTTATTTTTTTAAGATTATATCTTTCAGATGTTGGTCGCGGCTACGTCTCAGAAGGTCCATCCGTTGAATCCAATTTTCGATAACTCGTTCGAGCATTGCGACTGGTAATTGGCGAATGACACGCGTGATGTTTTGCTCCAAGGCCTGCATCGAAGTGGGATTGTCCGCATAGACTTTAGACTTCACATATCCTCACAGGAAAAAAATGTAACGGTGTGATATCGCACGATCTTTGTGGGCAATCGACCAGCCCAAAACGTGAAATTGTCTGCTCACAGAAGTGTTCTCTCAATCAATCCATTGATTAATGCGATGTGTTGGAAGTGGCGCCGTATTGTTGAAACCAAATGTCGCGGACATCACGAGCTTCAATTTGAGGTATCAAAAGTCGGTTATGATAGCAAAATAACGGTTGCCATTGACGGTTACGTTCATCATTTTTGATAAAATATGGACCGCTGATTCCACCGGCCCACAAACCACACCAAACCGTTATTTTTTCAGTATGAAATGGAAGCTCTTGAATCTCTTCATGTTGCTCTTGTGCTTGTTTACATACTCATGAGGCCAGAATTGGGCCTCATCGCTGAAAAAAATTTGGCTCGAAAACGTCTGTTCTTCTTGGAACTTTTCAAGAGCCCATAGAGCGAAACGATGTCGCTTGGGATGGTCGAACGGATTCTTGTTCTTGCAAAAGCTGTATTTTGTACGCTTTCAATATAAGATATCGATGTAAAATGTGCCAAGTCGTTCCGTACGTCAGTCCGAGTTGCTGCGAACGGCGACGAATCGACTCTCAATGGTCTTCGTGTATACTCTCAGGTACGGCCGCTATATTTTCTTCACTGCGTGCTGGTCGTGATCTATTCGGTCGAATATTATCCAGTAATGAATGTTGCGCCTCAAGATGGGTGATGGTGTTGCGAATAGTACGCTCGGTAGGTCGATCATGTTCACCAAAAGTTTAACGAAGCACGCGAACCACATTCTTTACAGAAGGTGAATTTTTGTAATAAAGTTGAATGATTTGTGAACGTTGTTCAGGTGTTAGCCTTTCCATGATGAAATGCCAAACAATACTGAACAAAAATAACATGACAGCTTGACACGACTCACGCGTGTTCTGTCAAAAAAAAGGCTATTGAAAAAATTATCTCTACTTGGATCACCCTTTAGAAGCCATTAAGAAAGATTTTCTTGTCTTTAATCTCAAACCAGGTAGGCAGACCTACTTCTCTGGCCTATTCCAGCTTGTTGTCTCCGCCTATCCTTTTAGAGTAGTGAACCTCCTAAAACTCATTGCTTCACTAAAGTTCCCGTGATTACGGGGTGCTTACCATTCTCCAATCTACTCATTTCCTCAAACTGTTGAAGCGCTCCTCGTTTATGCCTGCCCATTCTGTATAACTTTGGTCTGCCAGCAAAAAAGGAAGTGGGGAGCGAGCGTGATATACCAAATTTGGGTTGGATTTGTACCAACTGTAAGTGGAAAATAAAAAGCCCAAGCAAAAAAAAAAAAAAAATGAGACGGTCCAAATGAAATAAAAATGAACAGCAAAGTTTTGCAGTTTTTATATGAAATTTGAATGACAGCTGAGGCAATTAATGATGTTGCTGCACGCCTGTACACCAAACACTGTTCGCTTTCAGCGTTCATTATGAGAGGGGTATTCGAGCTTTAAATATATGATACTTGGCTTGCCCTAATTTCAGCAATAACTCAACTTACATAGAAACAACTAACGCCTTAGCAGCAAGTCAAAATTCAATTTACACTTCATTCATTTGTTGTTGTTGTTCTCTTGTCACTTGTGTAGAGATAGTAGAGATGCTTAAGCATAAATAATTTTTCAAAACTTATATTAAAGCTTTCTGCCGCTGACTAAGTGCATAGTTTCGGCTGCGTTAAAGCCTACTGAGTATACTCTGCTATTCAAGTGAAGACGCTTGCTTTGTTCTTACTGAGCATCACTCGCTTTGCGTCGCAATTAATCATTTTACTTGGAGGCTTTTGCAAAAGCGAAAGCAAAATCGCATCTGATTTTGGGGTGATAAATAATTTTGTTTGGTCACAGTTAGCTTTTCCCTCCACAGGCCGCTACATACTACATTTTTTTCACTTTTAATAAAACTCTCCCTCCTGTACTCTCTCTAATTGAGCAACCAGCAGCCGACAGATAAAAGTGAGCTAAATTTGGTAAAATTTTGACATTAATTTTGTGGCATTTTCCACGCATTTCGAAAGCTGCACAGCCGAAGGCTGTTTGTATTATGAAAATTTTCAAACACTAAGTAGCTTTCGAGTGCGAGTGGGGCGTCAAAGCGACACAAGAATAATTACAATGTCATTAGAAATGACTTTATTTAAATGATAACAAGTCTTGGTGTGCTCAAAATAAAGATGAGCATGAAGTTTATGCGTTACAAGGCGGCTGGTAATTGTTAATTTGCGTAAAGAAGGGGGAATAAAGAATTGATGTTGACTTGCCCTACTAGTTGGAAATAAGTCTTTGGAGATTTCACTAATTAAAATAGTGCTATATGAACATCCCTAAATATTTCATTTTTCCACACTGCCACTACCCAACTGCACTCCAGCTGAGTTGTGCGGTCTTCTCAATTTATTGCTCGAGTACATGCATGTTAAAGACTTTTATGGCATTTTCATCATCATCTACAGCGTCTGTCTATCCTACTGTCAAGACCACTAGCAGCAGTGGATTAACATATCAGCTAATGATGCTGGTGTCAAAAGGTCAGCAAAGCAGCAAAAGGGTCTCTGCGTATCACTAACGTACGTTTTAAGGCAGTTCTGAGACTGATAGTTAACGATAAGCACTGATGATTGATGAAAGTTATTTAAGAAGTTAACAATTTTTCTCAAATGATAACAGTTGGATTTCCAGAAAATCAGAAAAAATACATATTAATTTTTATTTCAAAATTCTGATATTAAAATATGAAAATGCTTATATCGATCCCCCATACTAGCAAAAACTAGCCTTAGCAGCCACGCAAATGGTTCCCTGCATTCCCCCAGCGAGCAAACCGAAATTTTATTGCTAAAAGTAAGTGGTACATTTAAAGAGTTTCCAAGCTTTGACGAAGACGAAGGCGCTGTATCTGATTTCAATGAGAAGAAAATTGTTTGCATTTGAAGATAACAGGAGTGCAAAATTGCTTTCAGAGGGTTAAATGATTAGCAAGGGACTTAAATCTTTCCGAAACTGCTGAGCTGTTGGGATAGAGGTCCAAAAGTAGGAACTTATTTGTATATACTAGGAGGGTTAACATGCTGCGATAAGCAGTATACTTTCTACTTTGCCTATGAAGTCGAGATGGTATATTGTACCAATACCAGCAGTCTGATGTATACAATCAAGATCACACGCGACTCAGCTTCGTAGCATAAATTCCATAGATTCTTCAAAAAGAAACCTTAAAGCAGCTCTGCTTCAGAATGGTGGTTTATTTAATTCCCTTTCCTGACAGCCCATCCATACTTCTCATGTAAGTTTACAAGAACTGAGAACTGGTTCTTAACAACTTAAAGCATAAATACCACGGTTGGCAACTTTGTGCTGCTTTAGAAATCTTGGTCAATTTGTTCAGAATACAATCTAAGTTTGCACATTTTTTTTACAATGAGAAATCTTAACGTTCGCGAAAACAACTTTCTGCATAAAATTTTGGTACTTCCTTAAGAAGCTTCTTTTAAAACGTTTCACATAAATTGATAAAGTGATTTGTAAAGTTACTTACAAGTCACGAAAACCGATGGATCCACAAAGAGAATGGTGGATTGCTTTGAATGAGATTATAAATAAATTGTCAAGTAGCAACAAAGGCTTTATAACAAACTAATACCCAATAGAATGTTAAAATATGTTATGCTTTAGTCTGGCTTTCGAGTTTAAAAGTAATTTTTTTTTATTTCCATCTCAACTACTCTACGAACATTTAGGAGATGTGAGTGCAGAGAAAGGTGAACGGTTTGACAAAGTTATTTAGAAGATGAATAAAAGGTAGCAAGAAATATGGACATCTCAATTATGGATAATACTGTCGGATGCTTCAGAGAGACCCTCCTATACTTCATACAAGCGAAAGTAATCCAAAAGTTGTTATAGGGGAAGAACCTTAATATGAAACGTTGTCTGCGAAAATAATTTCTTTTTTATTCTATGCTTTTCCGTATATCCATGGGGGCTTAACGCATATTTTAATTCGAAAACGAAGACTTTATAAATGAAAAATTTTACCTCCAAAATAAATAAAAAATTATATAAAAATAAATAATAAATTATACTCTTTTCGAAAAATTTAAATTATCGTACTTAAATTAAATAAATTTGAAATTAAATAAAAAATATTTCTTTAATACTTTTTTAACTTTTTTTCCAGGTAAGCGTGCTTTTTCAGAAAAAAAAAAGGAAATTTTTTGGGAACAGAAAGTAATGTAAGTATTTTTTTTATTTCTCTGCTTAATTTTTTTTTTTTGCAAAAACATGGAACGTATGTAAGTTTCGAAAGGCAAAAAGAGATTCCTGCTTCGCCTACTATTTTGTTCAGAAAGCTGGTGCTTTAGACTTAGTTAATTTAAGCAATTAAGAGTGTCCCTACTCACTCTCGTACTAAACCTTTCTATGTTCTCGAATTTTGTGATAAAAATATATAATTTTTCTAAAAAGTGCTAATGACCTTACAGAAACGAAGCTAAAGGGTGATCCAAGTAAATGTACATTCTTCAATAGCCTTTCTTTGACAGATCGCGCGTGAGTCGTGTCAAGCTGTCATGTTATTTTTGTTCAGTATTGTTTGGCATTAAATCATGGAAAGACCTACGCCTGATCAACGTTCACAAATCATTCAACTTTATTATACTCAACTTATACTCAACATAATCGACCTACTCAGCGTACTATTCGCAACACCATCACCCATCTTGAGACCCAGCATTTATTACTGGATAATATTCGTCCGAATAGAACACGTATAGCACGCAGTGAAGAAAATATAGCGGCCATAGCTGCGAGTGTGGACACGAAGACTGTGGAGAGTCGATTTGGCGCCGTTCGCAGCAACTCGGACTAACGTATAGAACATCTTGGAGCATTTTACGTCGAGATCTTAAATTGAAAGCATACAAAATACAACTTGTGCAAGAACTGAAGTCGCTCGACCTTCCCAAGCGGCATCACACATCCCGCATTTGGGACGAAGAGCAACCTGAAGAGATTCAAGAGCTGCCATTTCATCCAGAAAAAATAACGGTTTGGTGTGGTTTGTGGGCAGGTCGTGTCATCGGTCCATATTTCTTCAAAAATGATGCTGGTGAGAACATTAATGCGCCATGATAAACAATTTCAGAGAAAAAGGTTATTGCCAAGTTGAAAATATGCTGACACAATTCAATACTAAAGCCAATTTGGGTGAATAACAACAATTTTGTTGATAAAAATGGAGTTTTCGATAAAAGTCTAGCGAAATTTCCCATTATTTTGTACATTCATATAAAAGTATGAATCATTAATCATGATATATAAAACGATCATTTGTATTTTTATCAATTCAAAGAATTGCTCTATAACCCCCAATTCTTCCATGGAGTTATGTCCTTCCAGCCAATAGTGCTGTTGTTGCCTAAAAATATCCAACTAATTAAATATGCTCTTTTTTCTAGCAAAGCCTAGCCTGGTGATATCTTTTTCGTAACTTTTTCACCTCTTTCATGCTAAAAAATCTTTATCAATTAACTGCTTTCCGTAGTGTTTTCTTCAATAAAAATCACTTTCAATAAGCTCAACCTTCGTCATTAAGCTCTCATTTAAGAAACCACTGAAAAATATCGTCAACTTCAACCCAACAATTCAAACCATAACATAGTATTTCAATACTTGCCACAAATTGTGGCTCAACAGCAACCCTAATTGAGGGTATTAACTAACCACCTGCGCGCACAATACCACAAAATCCAACTCAAAAGGTATAAAAATTAAAAAAGGAAGCGCGGTGAGGGCAAACGAAAATGGCAACTTCATTAGCAATGTATTACCTACGTAACGGTTTTTTCTCACACGCCATAGCAACAAAAAAAAATGTGGAAAATTTGTGTAAAAGTTCTTGCAATGGTGTTGCACACGCCCATTTTTGTAGCCACCTTCATTTGCACGCCTCCCACACAGCGAAAGAAAGTTATAAATATGCGAAGTGAGGAAAATTAAAAAGAAATATAGAAAAAAGTAAAACTGGAAATGTGAAAATTACAAAGCCTTAAGAGGAAGTTGAGAGAGTGACGAGAGCGGCGGAAGTGAGGAGTGAACAGGTTGCTGTTTTCGCTCTTCTGTGCGTTGAAAAAACCTTATGTTGCTCCTGCTCTACTGCTGCTCCACTATTGTTCTGTTAGTATGCTTTGTTGTTGTTGCTCTTGTTGTTGTGTTTTCGCCATTAACATGCCTTGTCACCCTGTGGCCTAATAACAATCACTTAATTGCCTCTACAATATCAACAACAAACAAAGCGGGTAGCAGTTAGGCCAGCAAAAAATGACCGTCAGTCAGTCAATGAACAACAAAAACAACAAGAACAACAACAACATATACAAGAAATGTCTTTTGCTTCCTCCTCCAAACACCACAAGCACCTCGCTGCACCAACGAACACTTGCCAACCATTGTAGACCATCAGCTCTAATGGCTGGAAATCTTGGCTCCGCGTTCATTTCAATTTTTATTTCGCTTTTATGCAAAGTAGCCAAGCTGCGTGAGTTAGTGAGCTAGGAAGCGTGCGTATGTATGTGGGTGAGTGGGTAGCTGGTGTGGAAATTAAAACGCTGCAACAACAACAACACAAAATTCAGTAGCACATAATGGAAACAATAGTGGCACGAAAATTCCTTAACTCAGTCAATGGAGACGAGTGAAGCGGCAGGAGGTAAGCTGAGAACTAAAGGCAGTGGTGTTGCAAGGCAACATTTTATTGTTAGAATTGACGTTGAGTGCTACGGAATTCACACGCAGTTGCCGCTAATATCCGGCCATTTCACTCAGCAGCTTGTTAAGCGCGTTGGCTGAGTAAAATTCCGCCAGACTAAAAGGTGGGAGCGACGAACAACTGAAATACTGTTACTGAATTGACCAACTGACGAATTGACTAACTGACAGCCTAACTATTTGTTTGGTGTATGCCGTTTCCGATTTACCATATTATTTTCCTTTTTATTTGTGTGCGAGTGTGTGTGACGCCGAGCTGTAAAGCGCTCAAACTGCCTCACGCTGATCATTTGTTAATGTGCGCGCCATAAACGCGTAGTTGTAGTGCTGTGAAGTGGATTTGCGTAAATTGCTCTACACCATGGGTGGGAGGGTGCGTCTCAGTTCTCCCACCGATTCTTTCGCCGCGGCCAGTGCTTAATTTCGCTAATGAAATGTAGCAGCATAATTTGCCCATGGGCTCAATGTGTTCTTTCTCTTTTACTTTCCAGCTGTTTCTTAAATAAATTTTCCGTTTTATTAGATTTTTCTTCTTCTTATTTTAGGGTACATCCTTCAATTTCATCTTCTTTTAACGATGTTTCAAGTAATTGGCTATTCATTTCATTACATTTATATTTGCGTTCTTACTTGGAGATATGCAAATTCGTAGATCTTTTCATTATACTACTGGACTCAAAGCTGCTTAAAAAGGTGGCAGCAGTCTTCTTTAGGGACGAAAACTTGTTAGCTAGCTAGGGGTTTTCAAAAGCTTATGGTTGATATCGAGTACACGTTCAAGTCTCGCAGTATTTGAGCTTTTGTGGCAGAAACTCTGATGAGCGCGCATATTTATCTCAGAGAGCGCACTGATAATACCAGAAAGTAAGCAGTCCGTATGAACTTCTGGCGCAAGTTGCTTAATAAAACCCCGGTTTGTGTTCTATGAACAGAAAAGCAAAGCTCCTGCTTATAAAGAGGGTTTGTAGCTAGTTTGCACTCGTCAAAGCTAGAAGCCGACCTGAAAATAAGCCAACTGTACTAGTGGTAGTGTACTATCTACTACCATTTAGTGTTACTCCGAGAATGGGAAGTAAATTTGCTCCACAACATACGCGTATCTAGGGGGGAGTAAATATAATATTATTTGCCATTGAGATCCTGAAGAATGGAAAGTAAGCCTTGAAGAGTGAAGAACCTCCTCCACCTCGATTATCTAAGAAATGGAAGCAAACCATCTCGATTTTCTATACTAGCAGCACGAAAGAGTACCGCTTCGACCTGAATGTATAAGTCGATGACGTTCAAACTCTGACTATCAATAACCCGAAATTACTAGGACTCACATTCCGCTATACACGTGTCAGTAGGACGGTTATAAACTGCGCCATATAAATTTTGATGACGAGTACTACTAATACACAGATGAAGAAGCTAAAAACGGGTAGAACACCGCCTTTTGTGATGCCGCTTTTTTACTACATGCAAGTGAAGACATCTATGCTCTCAGTTAAGGAGCTTAATCTTGTGCTGTGCAAATAGACACCTACTAGGGTATCCTTTCCATACCATATAAAAGCACCAGTAAACGCCACTAGCTACCGAAAGATCTTAACTATCATACAAAGAGAGCCTACCAAACAGCTTTATCAAACTGCTTCCTTTGAAATTTGTTTACGGAATCCAACCACCTCCTAAGGGAAAGGAAGATCTTAATAACCTTCATGAGACCTGATAAAAATTGTAAAATTAAGTTCTGGGAATTGTGGTAAGCTCAATCTTTACTTATCCAGACGCTCGATCTCAGACCCCAGCCCCTAGCCTACTTAACCGCCGTTCTAAGTGGAATGGGTCCGCGAACGACCCATCGGAGCTGGATTCATGTTCACTAACTCTGCTACTGCTACTACTAACCGACCTCTCTTTACTCAGAACTCATCAAAACTACTGGATCTCCCCTTAGATGATCTCGACGACGTTGTCTGACGTTGACTCGTGCTCCGAACTGGTTCGAGTCATTTTTAATTTGTTATCAAAACTCTTGTTTTAGTGTATTCTTGAATTACAATAAGTTTGATGAAACCCGAATAAGAGCAGTGGTCAACCTTCTGGTACTTACATATACATTTTTGCCATTTTGTTAACGCTGAAGCGATTTGCGGCCGAGCTCCTCTTCCAATTTATGGGTTTGCATCCTGATGTTTTTACCAACAAATAGAGGGACCTACAGTTTGTTCTGAGCCGCCTCCGAATGTTTGATGGATTTTTATGAGGAACTTTCATTTCATGTCAGAAATACACTCCCTGCTGAGGGACGACTGCAATTAGAAAAATTAATTTTTCTATAATTTGGATACTGCTCGAACCTGGACTCGAACCCAGGTTTTCCAAATTGTAGTAGACAAAGCTAATCCCTCGGCTATTGCGGCTACCTGGTACCGAGCTTGGTTTGATCTTCATCCACTTCTACGCTATTCAGGCTTACATTATCAAGTTTTTTCTGGTTTTACTTATAATTGCCTATAAGAGAAACGTAATCTTTTGTGCTTCCTAAAAATTGAATTCGGGAACTGTAACAGCTGCTCGTGAGAAATTTTTTACTTAAAAAAAAAAATAAAACCATGCACCCTATCGTACTTACACCTCCGAGAATCTACTACCTTTTTTCAACAGATCTCCTCTCCATCCAGTCTGCACCTTCCTCGTGCTGCTGCTCGTGAGAAATCTTTTTACTTAAAAAAAAAAAATAAAACCATGCACCCTATCGTACTTACACCTCCGAGAATCTACTACCTTTTTTCAACAGATCTCCTCTGCATCCAGTCTGCACCTTCCCAACCACTTTTCATTTCATTACTTTCGTTTCGTTTAATTTCACTCTATTTTGCCTCATTTGCACATTTTAGCTATTTATTGTCGGAAACCATTTTTGAAGATTGGCCAGCGAAACAGCTTTTGTTGTTGTTGTGTTTTTTTTTCTATTATTACTTTACATCTAATGAGTATACAAGCCATAGGCGCCACACCGTGCTTAATGTAATGTAATTACATTACAGCTACAATATCGAGCACATTGGCTGCTGGTGGTGGCCTCACTTCGACCAACATCGTCGGCAAAGCATACTTATGGGCGCATTAGCGTGTGCCAGTAATTAATGAGCGCTCATTTATTTGATGTTGTGACGGCTGAGCAATGTTTTTTCTCCTTCTCCTTTCGTTTCAGCCTATCTCATTTATTAGTTGCAAGTTTTGTTTTTGTTGTTGTTGTTTTTGTTGTTGTTGACTATAATTTTTCGCACAATTGAAAGTGGCGCTTTTTTCTGTGCTTCCTTTTTAATTTGATGAGTTTTCCGCTGGTTTTTTTTTTCTGCGTTCGTGTATGCCAATTTAACGGTTAAAGTGTCCACAAATTTTTGGCTTTTAATTGAAATTACTTTTGCGTGTTTGGCGTGTTTACTAAGCGCTTTTTATTTACCGTTATTTACCATTATTTCTTTTATTTCATATATTTCCGTAGAGCATTTCCTGCGCTGAATTCAATATCAAGCTGCGATTGAGACTTCATATTTGTGGTGAAAATAAAGTAATTGAGGGCGATGGATGGATTTCAGGGTCACAGCAATAAGTGCTAAACTTGCTTTTACCCAAACTCCTTTGTCTGATACTGACAATCAGCAGCGTTTGACAGGTTATTAACCAAATTAAATGCACGAAATGGACTTTTCCGTTGAGTGAAATGAAGAAAACTTTTTTTTTTGGCGGGGAAGTTCGAGGGACGCCAAACCTCTGTCCTCCAGTCGCTTATAAATTAAAGTGAAGATATCAGAAAAAGTTTTAATGGCCAGTGTGCGACGCAGTAGCAACAGCACGGGGAAGTAGTCGAGTTGAAATACACTTTTACCCCGTTTCCGCTCTCTCTCTCTCTCTCTCTCTCTCTCTCTCTCTGCTGCAGCAATTGTAAATCAGTCGACAATTCTAATAATAAATTACCACAAATATAGCGACAGTACAATTACAAAAGACTTAACAACAACAACGACAACAAGAACAACACGAACAAGTTTATAAAGCGCAAAAAAATAGCAGCAGCAGCAACAGCAACGGCTAAAAAACTTTTGCCGTCACAACAATTATTTGTATTAAAAAAGTGAAAACCAACAACAACAACAACAGCAAACTTACGCGCAACTGTATTTGTCATTTCGTGTTTTGTAACTGCTACAGCAACAAGCATTTACAACAATAATAACAAAAAAAAAACAGCAGCAGCAGCAGCAGCAGCAGCAATTACAATAACGACGAACAAACGTTGTTTGAAAAAGTTTCAACAGTCAAATTAAACTGTGGCTAAAAGTTTAACCCAATCAGTGTTGCTGTTGTTGTTGCTAGTAAAAAATTTTTTTTTATTATTATATACATATGTACATATATGTATGTAATGCTTTGGCTGCTGCTGCTGATTAGATTGTTATGCAGACATTTAGTGAAATTCACTTACTTATACATGTACATATGTATGTATATATGTACATATGTGTATATTTGCATAAATAATGCCGTTAACTCACAAAAGCTTTAATTGTGCGGAATTTTAGTTTAATCTCGCCATTTTAATTAAATTTTGTAATAGAAAATTATTTAATGCATTTTTTTTTGATTCTTAGAAATTTGCAAAAAAATTCCCTAACAAAGAGAATATTTCAGTTATTAATTTCATAAAAATTTAAGATAAAAAATTTTAATATTTTATGAAATTTTTTATTTATTTTTTTGTTAAATTTTTTTTCTTGTCAATCAATTGTTTCTAAGCCTGCTCTGCCATTATCGGATGAAAGTTTGTTGTATTTCTTTTTTTCGAGGCTCCAACGAAAAAAACTGGAAGCATATCCACATATTCTTCATTCGTTTAGTAGGTGAGTGAAAAAGACGAAAAAAATTGCGACTGATACTGTTAGAGGTCTACAAGAGTAATTTTTGCGTAGGCACCGCTTATACGATTATAACTGAATCAACAGTAGCGCACCACTCATTACTTCTCTTCGCTATTTGGCGCTAGTTCGAAATACCAGATGAAATCAGATCCAGCGGAGTGATCTGCTCCTACCAATGTGTACTCCATCGAATACTAGACGAATCGCTGAACTATGTCAATGTCTCCTTTAAATTCGTACAGCTTATCGCTACATCGTCTGCGATATTCGCCCTTGCCAAAGCGCCTATTACCAAAAAATTTTCGCAAAATATTTCTCTCGAAAATTTCTAAAGCGGACTCATCGACTGTCGACTTCGGCCATGTTTTTGCACCAAGATGATTTCACTTTTCAATTGCCTACTCAGTCCAAAGTAGCAACTGCTTTCAAAAGTGATTCTTCGTAGGATTTCAACGCAACACAATGTTGTTGGTGTAAATGCTGGTTCCAAGCTTATCGAAACTATCTACTACTTCTACGTTACGACTGACAACCAAGAATATCTTGAATATATCAGTATTATTTCATGAATGTGGCACAGCTAGCGTGATCATTTCGTCCACCCATTAGACAATTGGAATTAATTATGTCAATGCGCGCTTCAGAATTGGTTCATAAGTTATTGAATCAATCTGGTTTAAATATATAATTTGTGCAGTGCAAATATAATTTGATAATTTAAAATATTCTTCCTGATGTACCAGATATGTACAAAAAAAAAAACTCCTTCTAGACTGATCTTTGAAAAGTACATGGACATCATAGAACAGAGCGAACTGGGAGAAGAGTGTATTGTTATCTTAATTTTTGCCAATTCTTATTTATTCATTCAACACTCGATAAGGCTCTGACGCACATCGGATTCCGACGTTTTGAATATCGCCAAGTTTTAATTTGCTAATTGTCTAAGGCACAAGAACATACTACTCTCCATATACACTCTTAATCAACTGTTTTTCAATTGTCCATTTTCTCTAAGGACAGTCGTGAGTTTGGTAGCAAAAAAAAAAAAAATCCAAATTCTGAGTCTGAGCTTTGTCGTGTAGACGTAAACTCGTCTCCTTCAAAGCGGAAAAAGCCGTGTAGTTCGATAAATATTAAGTTTTGGCCATTCCAGCCTGTTTTCTGAAAAGGAATATATTTTCTTGCAAGTGTTAGAGAAAAACCGTTACCTAGAATAATTTTAATATAATTTTGACTTCTAGTCTTCAATCGTCCATTATATTTCTTCTTTCGAACAGCTGTCAGCCTTTCTATCTGTCTCTCTTTCTCGCGAAAAGTCAGCAGCAATGCTAATATGACTTCTCTCTTCAAAACGATTTCTCTTGAGCGGTCTCTGCAATCTTTAGAACAAGGTACAACAGGCACTTGGCGAACAAATCTGATTACTACATAGGCGGAGACATGCTAATGGGCTAAAAATTTCGAACAAACAATGGCAAGTGAGCATTTTTTTTTTCTTAGAGTATGATATTGTTTAAATGTTTTTGAGCACATAATGTGATTATTTAGAATTAATAGTAAATACATATATGAAATTATATGAGACACACAGATTTTCTGAATAGTTCGACTCGTGTGCTGACGGATCAAAATTTTATCTACAAAAGATAAACTCAAAATTTGGTTGAAATGCGTTCTTCAGTGTTTGAGTCAAGAGATAATATGGAAATATGAAAAAGAGATTTTAAAACTGCATTATATTCGGTAGTCATCGATTCGTGTTTACATATTTGCAAAATTGCAACATTGCCAATTTTCCGAGTGACCTCGTGTTTGCTGCCTCGTTTAAGTTCCTTATTCTATGAACTTTTCATTTTTTTCTCACTTGGCTGTTGCAATATGTTTAAGTCAAAGTAGTTTTGAAGATACTCTACCAAATTTTTTAAATGCAACTCTACCCTGGTATTTAAATAAATGAATATTTGATGATTTCGGAATATTCATACAGGCCTTAGAAGCCTTAGAATCCTTTTCTGAATTTCCCTGATTTATGACCAATTAAAAAAACAGAAAAAAGACGAAAAATCTTAGGAGCCAAACTGAAATGTTTCATTGCACATTAATTTCGTGAAATATAAGTAACTTCTTTTGTTCTCAACCTTGGCGCGATAATGAAATGTAATCAGCATCAAGCAACGCTGGTCGTAATTTAAAACAAGCCAATAAAAAGTGGCAAAATTAAAGGACAAAGAAAGAGGGTCATTAAGTTTATAGTGTCAATAAAAAGCATGCACGTCAGCAAAGCACGCTACGCGAGAGAGGCGAACATTAAATTTCAAGAGCGAAGGATGAAAGGATTTTGTCTAACACAAAAGTGAAAGGAAAAAATGCGTAGGCGGTAGAGAAAAGGCCAAGGAGTTGAGTGATTGTCGCTGAGCGACAACAGGATGTCTAATTACGCACGAATGCGATTCATTAACATTTTCATGCGAGATAAAAGATAAAGCTTGCTCAAAATGAATGCGAGGGCACAGCAACAAAGTGTATGCGAGACAACAACAAAAGGGTTTCGGCTGGTGTTAGACACTAAGTGGATTGTAATCAGTTGCCCCTTGAGATGAAGCAATCTCGCCTTTTGACACAAGATAACAAAGGATGCTCGGAATTGGCAGTGATGGTAGTAAGCTATTATGAAAAACGAAACTAAAATGAAGAAAAGAGAAGTGGTGATAAGAAGGGCGAGAGTGAGATGGAAAGAGGCATAAAAAACTAAGAACGTTAGTAGGGCAGCGCCTAAGCAAACAATGAATTGAATGAAGGCGATGAAAGCAAACACTCGTCGACTATTGAATTTTAAAATTAGTTTACTTTAGGCGTTGCATTGTTATTTTAGGCGATTTAAGGCTTTATTATGGTTTTTAAAATTTACATATATTTCATTTCGAAAATTTACTTTATATATTACTTAATACCAACGTAGAAGAGCTGGAGCACAATAAAGTATTATTTTGTAGGTAGTTATAATGAAAACATCAAAGCAAAAATTTAATTTTATAAATATATTTGCAATACAAAAAGGGAGTAGGAGAGTATACGAGGTGTGTTCAAAGGAAAAGTTGAATTTCGATTTTTTTTTCTTCTAAAAAGTACTTATTTATTCATCAATATCTATTTTGTCCTTTTGAAAGTTATCCCCTCGGATATAATACACTTGTGCCAACGCTTTTGGCCATCCTCGAAGCATTTCTGAGATGCGCCTCTCGGTATGTCCATCAGCTCTTTCTTCGATTCTGACTTGATCTCAACAATTGTGGCAAAACGCTTTCCTTTCATTGGTTTCTTTAGTTTTGGGGACAGAAAAAAGTCGCAGGGAGCCAAATCGGGTGAATTGAGGCATGATAAGGTTTAGTTTTTGGGCAAAAAATCACTACTAAGCATTGATGTGTGAACTGGTGCATTACTGTGATGCAGAATCCACGATTTGTTTTTCCACAATTCCGATCGTTTCAGCCATATTGCTACAAGCAAACGTTGCATAACTTCCTTGTAATATTCCTTATTAGCTGTACGACCTTTTGGCAGAAACTCATGATGCACCACACCATTGTAATCAAAGAAAACGGTGAGCAAAACCTTCACATCTGATCGGACTTGCCATGCCTTCTTCGGTCTTGGCTCATCTGGAATGATTGGACCTTTGTTTTGACGTTATAACCATATACGCACGTTTCGCCACCAGTTGTAACTCGTTTGAGCAAACCTGGATCTTTCTTGACGTCATTCAACAACTCCTGAGCGTTACTAATGCCACATTGCTTTTGCCCAAAATTTATTAATTTCGGAACAAGCTTAGCTGCCACACGTTTCATACCCAAAACATTCAAGAAAATTGAATGGCATGAGCCGATTGATATGCCAGCATCCTCTGCAACTTCCCTCAGAGTGATTGGATGATTTTCAAGAACAATCATTTTCACTTTTTCGATGTTTTCTTCGCTTATTGACGTGGTCGCACCTCCAGGGCGCTCATCGTCATCAACATCTTCTCGACCTTCTGTAAAGCGCTTGTACCACTTATAAACACCTTTTAGAGACAAAGTGGACTAACCAAATGCCATAGTTAACATTTCAAGTGCCTTCGAGACTTTATTCCCTTTTTAACGCAAAATTTAATGCATATTCTTTGCTCCATTTCTTTCAAAAGTCAAAAAGGGAAGAGCACAAAAAAAACGTGACTAACCTCTTCTGTTGTCAAAAACAAACTACTAATTGAAATTTATAACAGAGACAAAATAGCGATAGCCGAATGTACACAGTCCGCAAAAAATCAAAATTCACGTTTTCCATTGAACATACCTCGCATAATAAATCAATAAATATTTCGCAGTTGATCTCGGTAGGCGCCTAAAAGTAGGCCAACACAAAAAATTTATTGCACAACCTTTTTCTGTTATTTTTCGTTTAGGATCTTATAAATTGCTACTGTGAGCCTAACCACTTTGCTTATGACTCGCATTAATTTTTCACAAGCAGCCTTATACACATTCAAATATGCTCATACATACATATACATACATTTGGAGTTATTCATATCCTTTATTGATTGGCTTTGTTTTTATGTATTTTTTTTATATATACTTTTTATGTATTCTATTTTTTATATATAGTTGCTTATATCCTTGATAAGCCTTGTCCTTTTTTCAAATTGCTGCCCATTTTTACGCTTGAATGCCTCAATTAGTGCCAAAAAGTCAGACTAAATTTGGTTTTCTGCAAAATGTGGCAAAAATAACAACAACGAATTTAACATAGATTATATGTTGCCTTGCTGTTGACTTGAAATTTCAAAATTGTATCAAGCATTCAACTTGGTTGTTACAAGTTGGCCGTAACAAAATGGCTAGCAGATGATTTCCTGACGCTGAGTGTCCTTTAAAATACGCTGCCAATGTTTTTGCGATCTCTTTTTTGTTGTTGTTGTAAAACTGCTTTTAAGTTAAAGTAGTGGTGCTTAATTTGTGTGCTCATTTTTGATTTTAATTTCAAAATTTTGTTGTTGTGTTTTCCTCTTAGTACAATTATCCTCCAACTGATTTTCCTGCTTCTTTTGGCTCCGCTTAGATTTACCTTTTTTATTTTAATTGAAATTTTTTCTCTTTTTTTTTCTTTGTAATTATTTTATATTGCTGTTTGTGTGCTCTTTCATTCATTTCGCTGGTAATTTGCTTAAATCTTAGCGCCAGCAACAACAGCAAATTCAAGTTGCTCCTCGCCTCTCATCGTCACTTCAACTCTTTGTTGCCATTTTTTGTTCTCTTCTGCCTGCTGCCATTACTTCATTTCATTGTGCTCTTGTTTTTGTTAGTTTTGTTGTTGGCACATTTATATTGTGCAAAAGTTTTCATTTTATCTATTTCCGCACACTCGTTTTGGCCTTCGCCTGCCGGTTCGTTGTAACTTTTGCGTTGAATTTTGGAGAAATTTGGCTTTTCTTCAGTTACAAAGTTGGCTTAAATGTGACATTCCAAGTTTTGGGTAATACGTTTTCTAGCCTCGTTGAAATTCTGTTGAAGTTCTGAAATGGCTTACAAGTTTGTGGAAAGATTTTAGCGATAATTTTTTATTATTTTTTAATTTTAAATTTTTATTTTTCCAACGAAACTTATAAAATTAAGACAAAACCTTGTAAGGACAGTCCTGAATTATGTCTTAAGTGACAGCTGTGGAGTCAAGTTACCATTATATTTTCCAAACTGTGTCAACATGTCTTTCCTTTTAAATGAGCAAAGTTCTTCTGCACATCCTCAATGAGCTTTATAGCTGCACTCAATGTTCGAAAATTTCATATAGCAACTTTCTGTCATTAAAGACGTCTTTCGGAACCTGTACCGTGTGGATTGAGTCATTATCCTGTTGATAGATCCAGTGACCGTGATAAATATTGCCAGAAAATTGATCTGCTTACTGTCAAAAAGGTCTACATACATGTCGGCATTTATTCGAGTGGAATGAAGCCATTTATATTTCGGAATTAGAGGGGGGAAATAATCCTGAAAAATCAATTTATTGTTTTTCAAACTTTTCTCCATTAAGATCTGTACACTTCTGTATGCGTTTCAACCAATTGCCGAAGCGATTTTGCCACTTTGATTGAGGTACTTCTAAAATATGCGTTCTGAACGCATCAAAGAAGTCATTCGATCCCAAGTCACGACTACGTGGTGGATGACTCATCAAATCGATGTTTTTGGGTGCTCAAAAAAGCAGTTGTTTAAGTCGATATGTAAGAGCTCCCATTGTCGTGGTGAGAAGTGATCCATTTTCGGCGGTGATTTTCCAGATTTCTGAAAAGACAACTGACAAGCAAATGGTTATGTGCCCCTCAGGATTTAATCTTCTGTGGCTTCCTAGTGGTAAAGTTGCGACATGTCCAGTTTTTCCAGAAAAACAGGCTACCATTTGCTTGGAAGAGCTTCGTGCGCGAACAACTTTTGTTGGATTCGGCACATTACGAAATATCTATATAGTCGATTGCTGTTTACATTTGGCCTAATACGCGTTAGTCCATCAGTCATCCTCTTTCACGTTGTCGCAGATATGTTTCGAAGCACCGCTATCGTATATTTTTAACATTTTTCTCGACCAATCGGCACGAGCCTTTTATTGAACGATTGAAAAATTGTCTGGGATCCAATATGAACAATTTTTTTTTTTTTTTTCAAATCAAGATCTTGCAATATTGAATGTGTGGTGGTAAACTAATGATTCTAGTTGTCTCGATCTCACTAGATTACCAAATCCTAAAATATAAAGAGCAACCTCAGTTTTGCTACTAAATTTCATATGGATGGCTAACTGGTAGTTAAGGCTAACAAATGTGCAAATACAAAGTCTTAATTTGTCGATTCGGCGCCGTTCGCAGTAACTCTTGGAAAGTTCCAAGAAGATCTCACGTTTTCGAATCAAATTTTGTTCAGAGATGAGGCCCATTGCAAAATTGCCGCATTTTGGATAAAGAGCAGCCATTTCATCCGGAAAAAACAACGGTTTGGTTTTTGGGCCGGTGGAATCATCGATTCATATTTGTTTAAAAATGATGCCGGTGAGAAAGTAAACGTCAATGGCGACCGTTATCGCGCCATGGCAGCCGGCTATTTGATGCCTGAAATTGAAGCTTGGGATCTGCGCGACACTTGGTTTCAACGTGACGGCGCCATTTCCCACACATCATATCAATCAATGGCTTTATTGAGAAAACACTTCGGTCGAAATGCTCGAACGAGTCATCGAAAATTGGACTCAATGGATGGAACATCTGAAACGTAGCCGCGGCCAACATTTGAAAAAAATTTTCTTTCGAATGATAATAAACATTCCCCACTAAATTTGAATTTTATGTCAATTTTTTTTTTTTTTAATGTAGGGAACCTCGTAATGGATCACTCTTTAGAACTAAACGAAAATTTTAACTTCCTCGCACTGGCGCTGCTGGTGAGTTTGCATAGTTGGCATGTACTGGGGAACAGAATAGGTCTATCTAAGCTTGGCCAGGTCTTTAGACTCCCCTCTTTGTGGCTCGAATGTCAAATATCTATGGAGAATTTTTGCAAGTTAATACCCAGTAAACCATATTGTCCATAACTTACGGTTAGCACAGCGTTATATAGCCTGATAGATCAATTAATCTCAACCCTTTTGCTGAACTTTAGCTAAATCTGTTCCAAGCTTTGAATAATTTGTATTATGTTTTAGACGAAATAAGCCTAAGAATGGAAGGTTTGTAAAATCTGGAGGAGATGATCGTTTTGTAATTTTTTGTGAAGAATTCAGAATATGTATTTCTGAGATCTTTGATAGCTTAATCTTCCTAAAAATATACTAAGACCAGACTTATCGGCATCTGTTTGGACCCAAGTTTTCCGAAATATTTCAATAATCGCTCAAAGAGAGAGTTCTAATCGAACAAATATTTTTAAAATCACTCAATTACATTTCTCTTATGAAACATATCAATATGTGAGGCTTCAATACTTCAGCTTATACAAGTATGCAACCTCAACTCTATCGCTCAAATGTAGATATAATAAATTACTTGCCACAAGCAGTTTCCCTCAACAAAGGAGCAACATAATAAAATATCGAATGGCACATTGAAAATAACAGTTACAGCCAAATAGGCAAATGAAGATAGAGAAAGCTGAGAGTATGAGAATAAGTGGCAAGTGAGGACCAAAAAAAAAACTTAAAAATTAAAGCAAACACAATGCGCAAGCGGTAATGATGCAAATAAAAGATGCCATCAAATGAAATGAAGTGGCAAGCATAAAAATAAAACAGAAAACAAAAATAAATAAATGACAACAAAAAGCATCACATAACAACAATAACAAATAACATGACATAAAATATAAAATGGCAAGCAACAAATCAATTGAAGAAAGATTAAAAGAATGGAACAACGATTTATTCCATTCAATTGTGTTTCGCAGCAGCGCAGCTACGCCAAAGAGGCGTATAGAACTATTTAAATATAAATATGTATAAAGGAAACTATATATATATAACTGAAAATATCACATTGCAGAGAAAGGAAATATGTATAGACCGCACCACAGAACATACATATCGGTAGCACTTCAGTTGGCTTCATGCATACATCTATATATATCTATATATGCACATGGCCTGGCACACCCACTCTTACACCAAAAACAGTTTCTCCGAAAACCGGGTTGCCACATCTGGTTGCTGGTTGCCAGTTGCCGATTGCTGATTGCTACTTTCAACCCAGAAAGCATTTGTTGCAATTTCGCTGTGTTGGCATTTCGGTTTGCTGCACGACATGACATTACAACACTTGCCACATTCATGCAAATGTATAAAGTGGCACGAGAAAACATACATACAAATGCACTTGTGAATGTCAACACCACTTGCCTCACCATGTCAAATCGAATATCGCATTACAACAATTTAAATTTTATTACATGCGACACCAACTTCAATCAGCTCCAATTTAAACTATTTCAACTCTGCTCATGTGTCTCAGTCAATATGATTCGATGCCAGGCACTTTACTTGTGCAACACACTTGTATGTGCAGATGTTTGTACTATGTATATGTACGGGTATATGGTGTGTGTGTGTATGTATATATGTATGTGCAGAATGCCACTTGCCACCTAGTAGGTGTTTGTTTGTATGATTTTTCACATTCATTGCTGCGTGCATATATGTATGTATGTACATATATGTGTTTTTGATATCGGAAACTTAACTCTGCGCTGCTGCTATTGCTGCCGTTGCTAAGTAACGCGTGGCAGTTCGCTTGTAGAATAGTAAGAAGAAAAGCACTCGTGGTGTCTGTGCCAGCACATTTTCGCTGTGGTTTGGCATAGGCGCATATATATTCATGCACATATTGGTATATATATGTATGCATACTCGTCTATGTGTGTATGATTATATATTTACAAATATACCTACTCGTTTATCATGTAGAACATACTGCCCCATTTACGAGTGTTTTTAATCGCTCTTTTTTTATTTTTTTTTTGTTTTTTGAGAAATCTAAAAAATTTTATTGTGATGCTCCTGTTTTTGTGTTCAATATTTTTTTTTTATTTTTTTTTTTTTTTTTTCGACTAGTTAAGTGATTAGAATTTCAGTGCTGTTTTTAAATGGTTAATTTAGCTTTTAATGCTAGAAAATTACCAAGAGACATCTTTATCTTCAGTGAGAGTCAGGCAGAAATAAAAAACAGACTCTATCACGAAAAGCTCTTAAATAATTTTATAATACCTCAATTTTCTTCATCAATCTCCATTAACAGGTCCATTGACAAGTCCCCGGTCTACCATATGGATTTAATTTTTCCTAATTTCATGTATGCGTCAGGCCTGGTACATTTCAATTGACCTGTTAAATAACGTACACATATCCGAAATGCTTTTTTATGTTTTAAAGAGAGTCATGTTTTCACGGAGAAAGTGGATAATGGAAGCTATTCGCTTCGAAATCGCAACTACGCAATGACATTTATAGGGTAGACTTATTTTTGATACATGTTCAGGGGAAATGCAGGGTTAGCCCTTTTGCCGTTTCCAATATAAACGAAAATAAAATGCATTAAAAATAATTTTTTCTTCATTAAATTTATTTTTTATTAGAAAGTTAGGACCCTGGCATTATATGATGAATACTACATCATTCGAATGACCGACTGCCGGGATATTTCTCTCGCCATCTTGTTGGATATATTATACAAGTCGGGTTCTTCGATTGAAGGCCAAAAAAGTCGGTTATCATAACACCCCGAATTGATAGTGGCAGTCTCTCACAACCGATAGTAATTTTTTGTTTTGGGTATAATGGACTCTCTTCAATTATTTGAGAACACTCGGAGCCCAAATGCGAAAAGTCTCCTTTACTTTACGTACCCACACATTGAGAAATGTGCCTGGTCGCCTCGTCAAGCATTCAGTCTACGTAACCACATCGTTGTGAATGATAAGCTTGCTCCATTTGTGGTGTGAGCTGAACTTTATATAGATGTAGTGGTAAGTCCAAGTGCAAAGTGAGAGCGTCGAAAAATAGACGTATTTGGCTCTTCGTCTACACTTTCACATACACCACCGATATTTGAGGTGAAACGAGCAAAACAATGAAGCACAGGCCTTGGAATATCTGTTACCGATCCAGTCTCTTCAAATTTCGATTACCATTATGACCACCATAATCTCCTTTTAAAGCACGAAAGGTGACCACGTTTGAATCACCATTTTTGTAGTAGGTTTCGACAATTTTAAGGCGTTGTTATGCGGTTTTTAAGCGATTCATTTTCATAAATGCCTGACTTTTAACTAAACAAAACATATTTGGATAGACAGTTAAGGTTGACTGATGTCAAAATACAGATCTGCACTTTCGAAACTACTAATAAAATAACCCTTTACGTTTCGTAGACTAGTTTAAAACATCATTATTTACATCCTGTCATACATGCCAAATACGCTTCGCTATCTTTCACTTGGTACAGACATGAACCTTACTTGGAATTAATCAAGCAATTCTCACGTCTTGGCCAACTCGTCAGATCTTCGAAGCATTGGCAGCAATTGACGAACGCTTGAATATACATTTTGGGGACGGTAAGATCTCTAAAGCCGTCTTGGTAACCTTTTTAATCCTGCTGCAGTTATTTATTTGATCTCTATAGGTATTTTCTATGCCTGAGTTTGGTAGGCACAAAGAGAAATTTTCAGATCCTCAGATTATATACCCATCCGCTGCCCGCAATGCATTTAGGGCTCTTAGTACTGAAGCAAGGTGACTTACTAACAAGATTAATGATTAGAGACGGTCACGTATGTCCTGCATGCCCCTTACGACACTAACCACCTCTTTGAATGACCACTCAAACCGACTCATCTAACTTCTCCCTACCTCTGGTCTGATGCCGTCGAAATAGCACATTTTATGGGACTTCCGTTAGCTGACCGCGATGACTTCAACTAGACCTACCTGACTGTAGGTAGGGTTAGCCAAGCTCTTCAAAAAGAACAACAACACTGTGAGAAACCTTCATGATTTTCTTATATTAAAAAAGTTCTTTATAGTTTTTTTTAATTAAAATTAAAAAAAATAAATAATGTGTCTTACTTTCGATAAGGAGGTAGTATCTCAGCTACATTTTTGGTTTTATATCCTGCAAGAAAAAAATGCATAAATATTTAAAAATTTCAATTTTTTTTTTCAAATATTAATTTTTTCTTTTCTATCTGCTATTGTAAACATTTTTCGCTTAATAGATATGTATGAATGTTTGTAAATTATTGTTTGCAGGTAACGATATGAGATCCGCCTGGCATATTGTTTGCTGATAACATCTATCAGATACATTGTAATTCGGCTACACGTTATTTAACCTACTTTGTTGCTGTTGTTTCTCTGATTTTTTTTTTTTTTGCCTTGGCTTCATTTTGTTTTCCCCGTGTGGTTTTGTTGTAAAACGTATTTGTGATGCTGCTGTCATCTGATAATATAAATTGCATGAATGAAAGAATGAAAGTAGAGGGGGGAGAGAAAGACAAAGAAGTTTTATCGTTTCGTGGAAGGAATCGATTGTTGGCGGAATTGTCTTGTACTTGATTTGATGGCAACTTTGTTGTTTAGAAAAGATTGCTTCATTGATTGCTTTACAACAACATGTACATATATGTAAAATATGTATGTGTGGGATACTGGTGACATGTATATAACATTATGGGAATGTATAAAGCTGAATAGATTGTTTCAAAATAATTAGTTTGGAAAATGAGCTATTTAGAAATAATTTTCAATAATATTTTTATTTTTTTTATATTTTTTTTTTGGAAAAACCTTTCATATGTTTCATGTTTTTAGAATGTATACGAAAAAATTTGGATATTAAGAAAAATCAGGAAATTTAATTTCTCTTTCTTAAATAAGGTTCTCTAAATATTTAAATAAACTAGTTCCTGCGAGAAAAATAAACATTTCCCTTCACATCTAACGCTTCAATTCTTCTCCAATTTTTCTTTTTTCTTTTTTCAAACATATTCAAACAAAAAATCGATTTTCATTACTCTGCGGCTATTTTCTCATTAGATTATTCTTTCTACTCCCCCACCCCCCCCTCTCAGCAGAATGCAATAAAAGCATAACAAGTTCCGTGCTTTGCATGCAAAATGAGAAACTCATTTCCTTTATCTCATCAATATCTGATGTGTGGGCAAGTGCGATGCATTGGAATCTCATTCTCATTGGAGAACAACAAAAGAAATCGAGCGAAACGTGCCCATCGAGCTGAGTCGAGCTGAGTTAAGTCGGGCAAAAACGCCATAAAGTAGATTACAATGAGGCAGACATACAAGTATATATGTACAATGTGTTGGTTATATATGTATGCGATGTTTGCATAAACAACTGACTAGAAGCAATATCTACTAAAAATCTACTAAAACAGCTTGAAAGCCGAAGCACTTGTAAAGCCTGCGCTACATTACACTAATAACACTATGCAGCTAGCCAATACTGTCCCTTCATACATATCTACATATATATATGCATGTAACAGACAATATTTGCTATTTGTATTGCTTTTGCTGTTGGCCATATTTCGTGTGCCAATTTTCTTTGGTCTTACCATTCATTGGAAATTTTGAATTTTATGACTCTCAAGTGTGCATAAATGCACAAATGTCCAAGGATATGCCATGAATATTGTATATGTATATGTATTATGAAGGCTACAGCATGTTGTATTGGTTTTAGGGCATAAGAGACAGTGTTTAACGTGAAATAGCTTGACTAGTTGTGGATTGCCTTGACCGGTTGGGTATCGTATGTGCGTCTGATCAGCATATGAAGTAGGATAAGTGTTTAAGCATAATGTCACAAAGAGCTTGAAGGCACGCGCATATTGAACGCAAAACATTCGAGTAGGCTGTTGTTTCAAATGGATATTGTTTTAGAATTTGCAATTTTCTCAGTATTGAAAATTTATGATTTTTTTGTACTCTTTTCGGTAGAATCAATTTGTTAAGAATTTTTTTAATTATGCAAATGAAGCTATTTTAATTGTGTCATTATTTATCTTCACATAAATTCGTTATCAGTGGATTATTCTTGCCGACATGTTGCACGGGACAATTTTGCGCAGTTAAGGTGAGAGATTTCATAGGTTAATAGAACCTTGTTATTACTGTTATGTAGCTTTTTAATAGGCAATAATTTTGCTTTTCTGTTAATCTTTCGAAATAATTAAAAAATTCTGAACTCTGCCTTAGAGAAAAGAAAAATATGTGTGTTTGGTAAACGTTGATGTATCCCCCATATAAAAGTTCTACTTCAATACGAGTAGTTATGAGTTTTGCTCATGGATAGTACAATAAAATAAACTTATTCGCAAAAATATTTATATATATTTTTTTCTTGATTTTTGAAAATACGCTTTGTCATAGTCGCACGGGACACAATTTTTCCTTACTAATAATTATATTATTTACGTGGTTTTTTCAAGTGTTTTTACTTTTGGCAAAAGTGTTTTTACTTCAAAAACGTATCAAATGAAAATAGTTTGATTGAACTTCAGACATTATTTGTAACTCCTATACATTAGATTCCTCAGATTAAAGATTTTGGAACAATATTTCTTCATTAAAAAATATGATTGATAGAAATATCACAAATTTCCTCACATAAAAGGCCTGTATTTAAATTTTAAATAAGGTTGTTTTTATACTCAGATCCGAAATATGTAAGTACCAGAAGTACAAGAGATAATCCTACCAAAATTTGTACCGATCGTATCGTGAGCTGATTTGGCCATGCTCGTCTGTCCGTCTGTCTGTTTGGATGCAAAGTAGCCCCCCAATTTTGGATATATTTCATCCAAACTTGGTAGGAAAATCCATATATATATTTAAACGCTCATTTGTCGGAGCGCGGGGGAACGGACCACTATAGTATATATAAAACCCATTTTTCAGATTTGAAAGTTTTGGGTCATAAATCCGTCCAAAATAAATATAAGAACGTGAAGGTTGGTATACTAAATATACGTAATGAATAACAAATTTGGTCTGCAAATCATTAAAGCCGGCAGACTATAACATATGACGGGTAATTCATTTCGAGGTTCCCTACTTTTTTAAAGAAAATCACTTAGAAAATTGAAATTTAATGGGGAATGCTTAACATCATTCGAAAGTACATTCTCTGGTATTTATTTTTTGAACATTATCTCATTCAAATGTTGGCCGCAGCTACGTCTCGGTTGATCCATCCGTTGAATCCAATTTTCGGTGACTCGTTCGAACATTTCGACGGGTAACTGCCGAATGACACGCGTGATGTTTTGCTCCAAGGCCTGAATTGGAGCGGGATTGTCCGCATAGACTTTAGACTTTTCATATCTCCACGGAAAAAAGTCTAACGGTGTAATATCACATGACCTTGCTGGCCAATCGACCATCACAAAACGTGTAGTTATCTGCTCACCGAAGTATTCTCTCAATAAATCACAAGTGGCGCCGACTTGTTGAAACCAAATGTCGCGGAGATCACGAGATTCAAATTGAGGAATCAAAGTCGGGACGATAATAGTCGCCCTTGACGGTTACGTTCTCACTGTCAGCACTTTTGAAGAAATATGAACCGATGATTTCACCGACCCACAAACCACACCACACTGTTTTTTTCTGGATGAAATGACAGCTCTTGAATCTCTTCACGTTGCTCTTCGTTCCGAATGCGACATATATACTTGTTTATATATCCATTGCGAGCGTCTTCAGTTCTTGCACAAGCTGTATTTTATACGCTTTCAATTTAAGATCTCGACGTAAAATGCGCCAAGTCGTTCCATATGTCAGTCCGAGTTGCTGCGAACGGCGCCGAATCGACTCTCTACGGTCTTCGAGTACACTCTCAGCTACCACCGCTAAATTTTCTTCCCTACGTGCTGGACATGGTCTATTGTGTCGAATGTAATCCAATAATGAATACTAAATCTGAAGATGAGTGATGGTGTTGCTCAGTAGGCCTTTACAGAACCTGAATCTTTATAATAAATTTGAATGATTTGTAAACGTTGTTCAAGCGTAAGTCTTTCCATGATGAAATGCCAATCAATATTGAAAAAAAATAACATGACGGCTTGACACGACTCACCTGTGATCTATCAAAAAAGGTTATTGAAAGAAGTACCTATACTTGGATCACACTTCAGTTCCTATGCACTGATTTGTTCAGTTAAGAAGCCTTGGTAAAAACTCAGTTCAGCAATCATCTAGGAACATGAAACTTGGTATCCTACACACATATTACGAAATACAAATTGGTACTGAAAATTATCGAAATCAGACTACTATATCATATAGCATCATTACAAGCGATTTTTTCTGATATGAGTTTTGGGTAAAAAAATCCTCTAAACTGTGACCTAGGAGCATGAAATTTGGTATTCTGCAGACATAGATTCAAGTTTATAATATTGACACTGAAAATCATCGAAAACGTATATTGCAATTTTCAATCGATTTATTATGTTCATGAAAGGTATAACTACTTCGAAGTTGCACGGGACCAACTTTAACTAAGTGAATGCCAAAATCAGAACGTCTTTCTTTAAGTTTCAAATATATAAAAGCTTTTCATAAGTTTTTCCGTCATAATATTCAAAATTATTGGTTTTCGATGTCGCACGAGACACCAGAATATTTAACTGTAAAGTGTTTAACATTGCTGATGCTATCAATAATATACCCTCCACAACATAATTATGCATTTTACTTTGAATCAAGAATAGAATTCTGTTCTTTTAGTATTTAATTTTTTTTTTCAGATTTCGTCCTTAGAAATTTTATCCATATCTTTTAGTTATAAACCTGACTTCTTTATCTCAGTTTTTTTTTGTGTTGCACTCAAATGAAATGTGCTGTCATGTCAAATTGCTAGACAAGCGTGGCAAATAAATATAGCAAAAAGCTCCCCGTCTGTCTACACATCTCTCACAAGCCTTGAACTGGAAATCTAACTCACTTTTTTTGTCTACAATGAAAACGACTTTTTGCGCCAAATACGTACATACATCTCTTCATTGTGGTTGTTGTTGGCATGTTAGTGCCAACTTTTTAATGAAAAATACGCTAACCAAAAACAACGGCAATAAAATCGAAAAAGTCAACAACAACAAAAAGCCTCCGCACAGATGAGAAAGTACTTTCAAGTTAAGCAAAAAGCAGCGACAAGCGACGTACATAACACGGTAACGGCCTGGTAGGTAGGTAGGTGAAGGTGAAGTTGAAGGAAACAAATTGGAGTATCGTCGTGTTGGCACACGCTAATGTGAGAGCAAACAAATACAACCACAGACGCACACACACATGCATACCTAGAGTTGTTTAGCATATTTATAGACGACTGTAGGCTTAACGAATATATTTATATTTACCTGCAAACATAAAAATAAATTCGGAAAAATGTTTGTATGTAGGCAAATATGTATATTTTGGAAAAATAAAGTTTGCCAAAGCGCCAGCATTACCACCGTCAGCAGGAGCTTACACAACCACAATACCACAAACACTACTGGCATATATCGTACATATTCATACATAAATACATACTTATTGAACATATGAGTTTCCAAACAATGCTTTTACATGTTTTTTTTTTAGTTGTTGTTATTGTTCGCTTGGTTTTATGTGACAGGCGGGCAAATAAATTTCCACAGCAATTTTCACATTTTTGTTTTCATGAAAAGCCGTTTGTTTACATGTATTTGTAGACATCTATATGTGTGTAGTGGATGAAAGTCTACATATGCGTCGTCAGCGCTATCAACAAACAATGACACGTGAAATTATACTTCTTTGGAAAGATTATGCCTTAAGGAAATAGGATATATCATATTTTGAATAATTTTGATGAAATCGAAAAAATAGAGGAAGATTTCATTGCTGCTCTTTGAGATCATTTCATCTAGGGACATAACAGAAAGGTCTTGGAAAAAAGTTTAAAAATTATTCTGATATAGAAGGTCGCCGTGTGTCTGGGACTAGTCCCAATTTCATTTCAATATGATTACAAATTAGTTCTGTGCAGATTCCATAGTAATACTAAATTCAATCTTAACTACTCCTGATGTGACTATGAAGTTTTTTCAAAACGCCTTATGACATATTCAAAACTTGTCCCCAATAGCTTCAAAATACAGATAATTTTCTCATATAAAAGTTTTACCTGTAAAAAATTTAAATATTTTTTTTTTAAATTCATAGCGAAAACATCAAAAACCAAGCGCCAAAAATCGAAGAAATTTCGTGCAAAAGTGGTTCTGAAGCTTCGATCCGATATAATTTTCATATGGTCTTGAAGCATTTCTCATCACAGAAAAATAAAAACCTTAGCTTGCAGTCCGGTTAGCACATTTTTTTTCGTAGAGTATTTGCTAAATTCAAATATCAGTATTTGCCTGCTGGGTTGATCCAATACCTTAGTCTCGCAGTACTACTAAACTTCACCTTCCCTCTACGGTCTCTATCATTACCTTCGTCATTTTGTTGTTTTGTTTTGTTTTGAAAACTTTACCGATTGCTTTGTGTTGAACATAATTATTAATTAGGTTGACAAATATTTGCACACAATATTAATAAAGAGCATAGGGAGAAAGTGACGAGAGCATAAAGCGTAACGAAACTCCAGTGAAGTGAAATGAGCGTGAAAGGCAGTGGTTTCATACAAAATACTGAAGAGATGTGCAATAATATTCTAAACGAATGTCCTTTGTAGCGTGGCAAACCTAAGCACAGAAAGGAGGTGGCAATGCATACCCACATACATACATACATATATACATATATATGTATACACATAACATAATATAGTGGCTTGAGATGAACACTTCTAGGTTTGTGCATGTGGTTCGCCTTTGTGTGGTACTTTCTGTCGTCACTGTCGATGGAATTTATAAATTTCTGTTGTTGTTTCATATGCACATATTTACCTTTGATGGTATCTCAAGGTAGAGCTTGCTTTAATATCCAACTACCTTTGCAGCAAAAGCTCTAAATATTTATATATGTTCGTGTTTGGTGTTGTGGAAAACTTTATTGTTGTACTTTGGGTGTTTGGTCATAAAATTGAAACACATATACGCACGTATGTCGCTAGAGAGTATATTGCGGCTAAGAACATATGGCTGCAAGGATACTTACATGTAGAAATAAATATATGTCTTTGTAAATCATTAACCATATCCTTCTGATGAAAAATATATATGAAAAGGGATAAAAAAAATATTTGAAAAAAATAAAATTCCTTTCAAAAAAATATTATTTCTTAATATTCATAACTTAATTAAAGTTTTCATTTTTCGAAATTAATTTACAATTATATTTTTGGTAAAAAATAATTAAGATATCTGGACATCCCTAACATTTAGAACGAAAGTATACTTATAAATAAATGTGTGTTAGCAGTATTTATTGCTTTCGGTTATCATAAATATGTATGCGAAATGAAATGTTTTGCACTTGCATGCCGTAGCGCCATTTGTTTGCTAAAGTTTTAAGCCTTCGGGAATTTATGTTTGTACACACACTCATATTATAAATATGTGATTTTATATAAAATGCATGTAAACATGTATTCTTGTTTATATTTGATGTTGTTTTAGGCATATTTCACTAGATTCTACTAGGCAAATATTGTTAGTGAAAGAAAAAATAAAAATAAAATATAATTCAATAAACAGAAAAAAACACAAAAAATTAAATTAAATTTAGCCAAAAAATATAAAATAAAATAAAATAAATAAAATAAAATAAATAAAGATAAAAAAATAAAATAGAAATTAAAAAAAAAATAAAATAAAATAAAATAATTTGAACAAAATAAAATAAAATAACATAAAATAAAATTATATTTATTTAAATTAAATTACATTAAATTAAATTAAATTAAACTAGATAAAATTAAATCAACAAAACTAAAAATATAAATTAAAATAAAATAAAATTAAATTAAATTAAATTAAATTAAATTAAACTAAATTAAATTAAATCAACAAAACTAAAAATAATAAAATAAAATAATATTAAATAAAATAATAATAAAATAAAATACAATAAAAAAAGCAAAATAAAATAAAATAAAAAAATAAAAAATAAAATAAAATAAAATAACATAAAATAAAATTATATTAATTTAATTTAAACTAAATTAAATTAAATTAAATTAAATTAAATTAAGTTAATTAAATTATACTAAATTAAATTAAATCAACAAAACTAAAAATAATAAAATAAAATAATATTAAATAAAATAATAATAAAATAAAATACAATAACAATAAAATAAAATAAAATACAATAAAATAAAGTAAAATATAAATAAATTAAATTAAAATAAAATAAAATAAAGTAAAATAAAAAGAATAAAATAAAAAAAATGAAAATATAAAACAATAAAATAAAATAAAATAAAGTAAAATAAAATAAAATAAATTAAAATAAAATAAAATAAAATAAAATAAAATAAAACGAAATAAAATAATATAAAACAAAATAAGATAAAATTAAAATATAAAAAAATTAAAAAAATGGAAAAAATTAAATAATAATAATAATAATAATAAGCTAAAGTAAAATAAATAAATAAGATTTTGTTATAATAATAATAATAATAATAATAATAATAATAGAATTAAAGAAAATAAGATAAAATAAAATAAAATAAAATAAAATAAAGTAAAAAAATAAAATAAAAAGTATAATAAAATAAAATTAAATAAAAGAAAATAATATAATAAAAAATAATATAAAATTTAAAGAAATTAAGATAATAAAATAAAATAAAATTGAAATAATAAATAATAACTATATTAAAAAAAATAAAATATTGTAAAATAAGAATAATAAAATAAATTCATTTAAAATAAAGCGATTGATTTAAAAAAATTAACTATGAATAAATTATATATAATAAAAAATTAAACTAAAAAAATAAACATTTATCACCACAAAAAAAAAATTAAAAAAAAAAATTAAATGAAAATGGTAGGAGAAAAAATGGTAAAAGGAAATATAATGAAATAGAGTAAAATAAGCAACAAAAATTTTACATTAAATTCGTTTATCTATATCATCATATTCTTTTTGCTTTGGCAACCAAATTTCCCTCGTTCAATAGACTCACTTGTTCTTTTTGGTCCACGTCAGCAGAAGCCAACTTAAGAGCCTCCTCATTAAAAATCTAATTTGTGTTGACCTCATTGTTGCAGCAAATTATTTTGAAAGGGATTAAATTTGGAACGAAAATTTTAATTGCCTTGGAAAAAATTAAATAAGCTACAACATAGCACAAGAAACAACTCAAAATCTGCAAACGCACATGCTTGCTTAAGCCACAGTTAATTTGGCTGTCTAATTGAAATTAAATTCTAGAAATACACAAAGGGTACATTTACACCGCAAAAATGTAAACCTTTTTAGTTGGAAGTAAAATTTTATTGTTGCGTAGCAGAAAAAGAGACACAAGTAAAGAGACAGTCAACACAAAAGTCAACTGAATAGCGAAGCATAGGTAAAACATGTTAAGAGAAGCTAGAAGAAATTGAAAAAAGTTAAATAACTCCAAAGAAATTGTCTAATTTCAAGCAGAGCCACCAACGCTGACGGCAGTTCGTAGAATAATTTTTCTTTAGTATTCTCCATAGCGCTCCTGCGGGTCTGTTGCTGACGCAATTTAGCAAAGGCAAAATTAAATTATAACAATTCCCTTGGCTAAATAATAATAACACAAATCCTCTTCCCATAGGCAGCGCCTGCTTGATTTTGTCTACCACGAAGACTTTTGAAGGCGTTTTTTGTATCAGTGGATTTTCTTCGTGTTATGTTTATACTACTCTTTTCTGTTTGATAAGTTCTTCCATCCTTTTTTTCTGTGTTAGCTGTTTTGTTGACCTTTTTTCTTGTATATTTCCGTTTTTTTTTTTTGACGTTTGCTGAGACGCAGTTGAATAGTTTGATAAAGTTCATTCGGTGCACAATTTTCTTTGGCATCAGTTACGTTTAAAAAAAGAATCTCTTTTTTTTTTTGTTTTATTAAAAAAAAAAGTTAAACTTTCCTGCAAAAATTTTGCGTGAAAAAATTTAAGTCTACTCTTTACGCCGAAAAGCAGCCGCGAGTGACTCTACATCCCACAAACATTTCACTTCATTTATCTCTTTTTCTTCTCCACACCCACATATTTTATATCCATAAATTCATATGTATGTGCTTACGTTGGATTTCATACAATTTATGTAATAGCATTCTTTAGATTATTAAATTTTTATTTTGCTCAGCAACAATTTCAAAATTTTAACAAAATTTATAAAATTTCCTTCATTTCTCTTCTCTTTGCAGGTAAGCTACAATACAAAGACTAGCTGTATGAAAAACAGAATTGCCCTCTGGCACAATGTGTGTATGTATTTCTATATATATGTATATATTCCTATTTGATAGGTAGGTGCGCTCAGGCCAACAAGGCGTATACGTAACACACGAAAACAAAAATAATCCACCAGTCAAGATAAGCATCTGTGCTCGCCAAAAAACAAAAATAAATAAAATTATATAAATACATTTCCTCCAGACTTGAACTTAATGATGTTGCTTTGTTGCGCGAAAAGATAATTTTGTTATATTTTGTGAGTATTTCTCCATTCGCTCCTTTCGTTAAAAAAAAAAATATTTGGGTATATAAAAACGCGGTGCATTGCTCGCAGCTAGACAAATTTTTTTGTACCTCATTCAAGAAGAGGAAATATTATTATGTAAAGAAAATGGAATTTTCGTTTACACAGCAACGTAATTTCATGCTTGAGACACATTGCTTTGTTAAAGTTTAAGTTGGAAAAGTAAGTAGAAACAAAAACCAACAACTTGATAAACTGACACAAATACGTTTTCATAGTTAAATAATTATTTCCCATTTAAAGTCAAACTATACCAAAATTGAAAATTTAAACACAAAAACACTATAAACACTTTAATGAAACTTTAATGAAATAAAAAATTATAATAAAACTAAATTATATTAAAATAACTAATAGCTGTGTGGTTAAAGGAGCGTGCTGTCATTTGGAAGACCGACCGAAATTCAAAATTAAAGAAAATTAATTTAAATAAAAAACCTCAGAAGGTAATTTCAAACCCTCTAAGTCTATTTCTGACATGAAATGAAAGCTTCTCGACCAAATCCATCGATCCATCATCAAAGGATAACCTGTAGGTACCTCCATTTGTTGGTAACGACATGAAGACGCACATTAAAAATTGGAGTAGGAGCTCGTCCGAAAATCAGCGGTTACAAAGAGTCACTTATACATATAGTAATTATAATAATAATAATGGGCGGCTGCGATAGCCGAGCGGTTAGCATTCCGTACTGCCATTCGAAAGGCCTGGGTTCGACCAACATCCAAAATTATAGCAAATAAGTTTTTATAATTGCGGTCGCCCCTCGGCAGGGAATTTCAAGCCCTGCGAGTGTATTTCTGGCATGAAAGAAAGCTTCTCATGAAACTCCGTCTTCCGTTCAGAGGCAGCTTAGAATAAACTGTAGGTCCCTTCATTTGTTGGTAAAAAAACATCAAGAGGCAAAGCCGCAAATTAGAGGAAGAGCTCGGCCGAAAATCGCTTCAGCGGTTACAAAGTGCCATATAAAATAATAATATAAGTAATGAAAAAGAATTTAAAAAAATAAATTAAATTAAATTGCGTTAAATAAAAAATAAATAAAAATAAAATAAAATTGAAAAAAATATATAAATAAAAAATATAAATTTAATTAAGAAATATAATTATATTAAATAAAATTAGTTAAAATAAAATAAAGTAAATTAATATAAATTATACAATTAAAATTAATTACAATGAAATAAAATAAATAAAATTAAATCACATAATGAAGAAAAAAATAAATAAATAATAAATAAAAAATAAAAATGAAAATAAAAAATATTTGAAAAAATTAATTAATTAATTAATTAAATTAATAAAAAAATTTAATAAACTTGGTTAAAAATAAACAAAAAGTATACATAAAATGCAAATTAAATTAATTAAAATAAAGCAAAAAATAAAAATACAAAAAATTCATTATTTAGCTTATGCAAAGTAATTCACTCGGTTTTTTGTGTTCAAAAATTAGTTTTTTATTGAAAAAAAAAATGTTAAAATAGAAATATTTTTTTAAAAGCGACTACTTTTTCCCTTCTTAGATCTTCAAGAGACCCGAGGTTTTTAAACGCCTTCAGGTAGATTTTGTCCATTACAGCTACGTAGGACAAGGTATTGTCATGTTGCAAAATCACCCTGTCATGCCTTTCAGTTGTTTCTAGCCGCCTCTCGTACAACGCACGGCTCGAACGCATTAGTTGTAATTGAAACGAGTTCATTTTGCGTTCGACATGGATATTTTTACAGTAAAGATTCTACGTTAAAATCCCCAGTTTTGAAGTGTCCAAAACACACTCTGCATGAACTATCGGTCGGAACAGAATCTCCACCAGCTTGCAGTAGCATGCGATGGGATTCAGCTGCAGTTTTCTCCAATTAAAATAGAAAATCAAAACTTTCCGCAAATGATTTTTATTTAAAACAAATCCGGACACTTTCGTAGATGCACAAACTAATATGACGGTGATGCATATTAATTATTTTGCCAGTGGTGAAACCTTTCCTATTAAATAGGTAATCTCTTCCAAGATCGAGCATAACTTCCAATAAAATGAAATGATATAAATCAAAATAAAACAGATAAAATTGAATGAGATTAAATTAAATTAAATTAACTTAAATTAAATTAAACTAAATTAAATTAAATTAATTTAAATTAAATTAAATTAAAAAATTATACTAAATTAAAATAAGTTAAAATAAGCTAAATTAATATTCATAAAGTAAAATAAAATAGAATAAAATAAAATAATTTAAAATAAAATAATAAAAAACAAAATAAAATATAAAATAAAATGAAATAAAATAAAATAAAATCAAAGAAATTAAAATAAAAAAATTAAAATAAATAATATAATTTAAAATAAAATAATAAAAAAACAAAATAAAATATAAGATATAATAAAATAAAATAAATTAAAATAAAATAAAATAAAATAAAATAAGTTAAATTAATATTAATAAAACAAAATAAAATATAACAAAATGAAAGAAATTGAAATAAAAAAATTAAAATAAATTAAAATAAAATAAAATAAAATAAAATAAAATAAAATAAAATAAAATAAAATAAAATAATATAAATAAATTAAAATAAAATAAAATAAAGTAAAATAAAGTAAAATAAAATAAAATAAAATGAAGTAAACTAATATAAAAAAAATAAAATAAAATAAAACAAAATAAAATATAATATATTAAAAATAAAAACTAAAAAATTTTTAATAAAATAAAAATAAAATAAAATGATAAAAAAATAAAAAATGAAGTAAAAAATTAAGTATTACAAAATAAAATTAATGATATATAAAAAATATAATAAAATAATTTCTAATGTTATTAGATAAATTTAATATAGGAAGCGTTAGATAAAATAAAGCAGAGAAAAAGAAAAGAAATTAATTTCAAACAAATTAAATTAGTAAACAAAATTTGTTTAATCAAATAAAAAATTAAATAAAAAAGCTAAATTTAAATTAAATTGAACTAAAACGAACTAAATAAAATACATTTAAAAATCAAGTAGAAAATTATTAGTAATAAATCCAAAGTAAATAAATCAAAATAAATTTAATTAAACTCAAGTGTAGAATAAAATACATAAACTTAGATAAAATAAAAATAAAGTTAAATAAAAATAAAAATAAGAATAAAAAATTAAAAATTAAATAAAATTTAATACAAATATTAAAAAATAAACTTAGCTAAATAAATTTTAAGTATAAGAAGAGTGTTCCGTAACTGAACAGACAAAGTCAGTAAAATTTATTACATGTAGCTACCCATTAAGAAAGACAATGGATTTTTTTACGACAAAAAATCATTGATTATACGCAATTATTTACCGACAAAGCGATTACTTTATGACATAGTATTAACACACATTTTCCGCTTTTTAAGTCAGACAATAGAGGCGCATGTACAAAGTGTTAAAGCTAAATTGAGCAAACAATTATTCAAAAAGTCTGTAAAAATGCGCACCTCGTGCAAAGCCGGCAGAGCAAATTCGAGTGTTTGTATGTAAATATGTAATTTTGTAGGTGTAATAAAGCAACAATTCAGAAAACGTTCGAAACTGTGTTTGGCGTTTTTCGCTTTGCTTGCTTATATACCATTCATTGGATTTTTTACTTTTTTAATTTTTTTATTTTTATGTTTTTCTGCTTATCGGCAAACACCTTTGCCGTTGTTTAGCATTTTTCACTATTTTTTGCTACGTTTTTACTACGTTTTTACTGTTTTTTTTTTCTGTGTGTTGCACACGCCGTTTGCCTTTTGTTTAGTGAGTTCACTCGTTTAACTGTTTATGGCGCTTTTTTACTGAGCTTAAGCTAGAAAAAAATATATATGAAAAGCAAAAAGATAATAATATAAGTGTGTGCTTGGTCCACTGCCAATATAGGCACATAAATTATGCCACGATCAAGACAAACCGTAATCCAAAAATGGTTTTTCTCAATACGTATAATTTTTTAACGCAAATACAAGTGGACATGAATGTAATATACATATTTTGTTGTTGTTGTTTTCTTTACGATACGTAAAATATATATTTTTTTTACATGTATGCTTACTCGTTGGAAACAGGCTGGGGCGTACATTTGTTTTAGTCCAACATTTAATTTTTACCAATTTTTATTAAAAAAAAGTAGTTTAAAAATTAATCAATAAAATTAAAAAAAACCGTTAATCTGCTTCATTATAGTGGTTTACTTGCTGTAGTTTAGAAACTACAAGCCTTAAATTATATTCCGGAATTCGTCTTCTAGATAAAAATTTGAAAAGATTAAAAAATTTATTCAACTAATTTCTAAGGTGAAAAGTCTCCGGCCTACCATTGTAAAAACAAATTTTTTTGTCAAAATTCAGTTGCTTTCAACATAGTTCCCTTCAAGGATGATACAGTGATTATATCGACTCTCTAACTTGTCGATATCCTTTTTGTAGTGAGATTTGTCCTTTGCTTCAAAAATAGGCCTCAATTTCGGCGATCACTTCTCCACTAGACGAAAGTTTCATCCCAGCGAACATTCGTTTAGGATCTGAAAACAGGAAATAGTTGCTGGGTGTCTGATCTGGAGAATGAGATGTGGAAACAATTCGACACTCAATTCATGGTTTTTTGCCATAGACTTCACTGACTTGTGACACGGTGCATTGTCTTGGTGAAATAGCACTTTCTTTTTCTTCAAATGCGGCCATTTTTCTATGGTTTCGCCTTTAAAAAGGTCCAACAACGCTATGTGATAAACGTTATTGGTGATCTTTCCTTTTTTAAGGTAGTAAATGAAAATAATTTCATGCGCATCCCAAAATACAGATGCCATAACCTTGGCAACCGATTATTGCGTGTTTGCACGCTTTGGATCGGGTTCATCGTGCGCCGTCCACTCGGGTGCCTGTCGATTGGAATTCGGAGTGAAATGATAGAGCTATGTTTCATGCATTGTCATATATCGATGCAAAAGCTCGGGTTTATTATTATTATCAAATTTATACAGGCGTCTTTTGAAGGTCAGCGCTAACTTAAAATTATATGGATTTAATTCTAGTGGTAGCTCGTTCAAGACTGGCTTAGAACCAGTACCTTGTTATAAATATATGAATATGTAGTCCTGAAATTGCTGAAAATATTGCAAAAGCTATTAAATCATTTTCTTAACTAGCTTATGACTGGTCTGGGACCAGTTCTTTATGTAACGTTTAATGTAAATTCCACTGAAATAATTACAACTTTGTTCCCTAGTGTTAGGGCATTGTCCTGTATTAAAGAGAACCGTTGTAAAACTATCGCATACTCCATTCTCCATTCACTAAACCTACCTCCTCGCACGCAAATATACAACACCACTGGCTTCACTTATGAATTTACAGCAAATTTTTGCAGCCTTAAGTGGGCAATTCTAATAATTTGCGCCTCTCTACAGTTGGTGAAAATAATAACCAAAAATATTAGGAAAAGTTGATTTTATTTTATTTATTTATTTATTTATTTATTTATTTATTTATTTATTTAACGGTCTATGCAATATTTTTATTTTATTGGTAAATAAATAAACACTGAAAATTATGCGCACACAAAAGGCTTCAGAAAATGACAATAATTTGCATGAAAAATTTCGCAAAAAATTTTAGAAAATAAAATTTGAAAAAATACAATTGCCGGAGATTCGGAGTTGAGAGTTTTGGTGCCTAATATACATATGTAAGTGTGTATAGGTTTTTGTGTATATATTTGTTGCACCAATCTTTTGGGTGTTGATTATTTGCATTTGAATGCTTTTAGTCGCTGTTGTTATTGTTGATGTTGTTGTTGTTGTTGTTGGCTACATTATCGGCATTTTTGGTAAAGCGCGGCGACACAAATGCGACAGACAATGCAATTTATGCAGATTTAAAGCCATATTTGTTTATGTGCACACACGAGCGGTGTAAGAGTGTGTGTTTTTGCTGTAATTTTGCTTGGCACTATCACTTGGCGTGCCCCAAACAAAGCTGCTTAGTGATTTTACAACAGCTTGGTTGTAGCAATTTTCCTGTGCTGTGATTGTCTGTGTCTGATTTAATTTTTATTTTTTCCCTCCAAAAATTTTACATATATACATATACAAGTATATATATATATATATATATATAATAAGAAATTTACTTGTTTACTTTTGCCTGTGTCACTGCATTTGTCGCCTTTGCGGTTTCTCTGTCATTAGGTAATAACATGCCACATTACGCAAGTTTGCAAACAATTTCATTTCTTGTACTCGGCTATGCTGACATATACTTATATATATACATATATGTATTTCTACATGTGCACTCGTATGTCACTAGACCAGCTGGGCACACTTGTGCAGCTGCTTAACGCGTTTTTATGGCTTCGCTTTGTTTGCATTCGCAGTCGTATGTGCGCCACAGAATAATACTTTTGTTCGCTCGGTTGCGGCGAAACCTTTAACCCTTGCAGCGTATGTCAAACTATATGATGGCATCTGGCAGCGCATAACGCCCCACTTTTCAAATATTTGTTGCAATCAATAGAGCTGGAACTTGTTTTTATATCGGCAATCAGTCAAATTATTGAATAAGTTTTAAATTTCTAATTCGTTTTTCAAATTTTAGTTTAAATTCGTTACCAATATTTACCTCGGGTTAGTTTGGAAAAATTGTTGTTTACAGAAATCAGAACATCCTCATTTTAAATTAATATATCTAAAATGCATATATATCAAGACAAAATATGGAAGATTGGTATTCTGTAGAACAAGAAAAACCTACAGGAAGAATCTACTATTTATAAACTAGATTCATGAATCTGATTCCTCGGTGTAAATAAAGTCAAAAACAAAAATATTTTCTAGATATTCAGCTCTTGTTACGAGCACTTCTTGGTGTGCTCAACCATATTTAACTGAAATGTTGATCCACAAAATTTTCGGAGAGCAATTGCTGAACAAATAGCCAAGTTGTTGTTGTTGTTGTTGTTGTAACATCTAGCTGAGCCCACCTAGACGCAGGTAAGTATAGTCTAAGTCATCAAGATCATCTAACGGAAGGTCCAGGAAAATGGCTGTTTCGCTGGGTCCGAACCAGAGGGAGAGGGGTTGGTTTTTAAGTTCAATACAATATTTAAATCTTGAAAATACCAAGAATGATCTTTTGTTCTAAGATTCTCTATAACGTATATACCACTGAAATTGCTTATAATGCAGACTTGACCATTAATACTACTAAAAATTAAACCAAAAAATTAAAGAAACCTCCAAAGTTTCAATATTTTCTGACGTATTCCGGTAATATGTTCTCTATACAACCATTTTCTATCCGGATGCATGCGAATTTATTATACAGTTTTTCAAGAAAAGAAGGCCTATCAGATGAGAATTTCTCCTATACGAAGATAGATTAATAAATCTGTACCTATTGACCAAGAGATATTTTTATCGGCAAATAGGCGTATTTTATATCTCCACATAATTGCCGTTTAGCTCGATACTGTTAGTTCACCTTTTTTATATATGTTACTTCTTCCACATTAGAGGTTTTCTCAAAACTCTCAATATAGGCGGCGGTGCACTGTTATAATGCCAAAACACTTTCATATTCGCGAAAAGCATTCTTTGACCACCCATAGCACTTACAACTTTTTAGTTTCTCAATATTTATCTAAACTGTGATGTATCTACACAGTTAAGATGTCTCAGCAACTTCACGGAATTTAGTTTTCTATTCCATTAATGGGATTCAGCAAGAGTCCGCATGGTATTTATCAAACCATTATTTGCTTTCGGGGATAATAAATTAACTCCTTCCAGTTTCAGAGACTTATAAAACTGCCCACGTACTTATAGATAGATAGGGTAAATGTGAGTGCTGCCTGAAGAATTTAAACCTCGGAAACAAATATTGCCTCATTTTGATGCACTACCTTATGATTTTAATATCTCTTCTCTCTCATTGCATCATTACATTCAAACCTCTTGACGTGTCAATGAAACTTTCTACCGACAACAACTCACGTTTTTATGTGGCTTTCCGTTTGTTCGTTGCTATTTTACGAGAATCGCTATTTAAATATGTTTTTCAAATATTCTTAATTAAGATCTATAAACTTCTGCATGCGCTTCAACCGATTGTCAAAGCACTTTTGCCAGTCTGATTGAGGTAACTCCAAAATATGCTTTCTGAACGCATCAACCACCTCTTTAGGTGTCAAAAACCGTTGACCTCTCAGTTAACTTTTTATCTAAGGTAATAAAAAGAAATCATTCGCTCCCAAGTCGTGACTATAAAGCGGACGACTCAGACTCATCAAATCGATGTTTTGAGTGCTCAAAAATTCAGTTGTTTCAGTCGTTGTGGGCGAGCTCGCTTGTTGTTGTGAAGAATGATTCGTTTTCGGAGGTTGGTTTTCCTGACTTCTTGACAGACTGGCAAACAAATAGTTGTGAACCACTCAGAATTTACTGTTCTACATTGTTTTAGTCATACGGATGTGAGATGTTCGTTTTTCCAAAAAAGAGGAATCATTTACTACGAAGTGCTTCGTGCGCGAATAAATTTTGTTAAATTCGGTTCATCTTGTTTATTTCCGAGCTAATACGCGTAAATTCGCGACTCATCACTTGTAACGATATTATAATCGACAGGAGTCTGTTTGAGCATTTGAGAAATTGTGCGGGATCGATTTTTTTTTATAACCAAATGTTCATGTAATATTAAACGTATGCTGGTCCCTCTAATGCCTATAGTTGTCTCAATCTCATGATAGGTCACATGAGGATCTTGCAATGTCGTAAGTAAAGTACTTTCCAAGTTGATATTGTCAGTTTTTCGTTATCGAAAAGGTTTCTATAGCATGGAACCAATTATATGGAAATTTTCATTTGACAGAGATTGAGAGAGATCTCAAAGAAGCTTGCTGGCATTCTTTGAGATCTAAAGGCCTCGTACTTGTGTTCCCAGTATAATTTTGCTGTTTTTATTTAAAAACTATTTCCATCCAAAAATCTCTTATTGGACTTTTATCTCAGGAACCATTTCATCTTCTATATTTAATCCTCACTTTTCAGAAACTATATTTCTATTGTAATTTTCCACATTCATTACACCGAATTAATTTTCGGCATAAAAATATATGACTCCATCCTACGCACCTTTCAAAACCACCAAACTGATGGCCAGATAACCCCAACTGACCTTTCTTGTAGTTCTCAATTAAGTTTTGTGTTTAATTGACAACCCTTTTTAACCTCTTCCATCAATCCAGGGACAAACCACAAATGAAACAAAAAGCGCCAAACCAAACTACACCTGCTTTATGTTGCTTTTTGTTTTTGTAACTATACCAATTGGTATTGTCTGTCAAAAGCATTGCACTTTATGTGTGACTGTGTATGCGTGTGTGTGTGTGTAGTTGGGCATGAACAAAGTTTTTTGGTTGAAACAGTGTGTTTGCGGTTTTACGGTGTGTGAATTTAATCAGTTTAAATGCCAAAACATCGAGACATTCCAGGAAATGAACAAAAGCCAGAGCCACAGACCCAGACAGGGTCACAACCAAAGCCAGAAGCGAAACAAGCAAACTAGCAAGTAAAAAGAAGAAGAAGAAGAAGAAGAAGAAGCGGAACTAGTAAGCACAAACCAAAGCAGACAGAGAGATTCAACAACAGCAAAAACAAATGCAAGCGAAGCTTTTGATAAGGAAGGTGGGAGGGTAGCCGCACGCTACCAGCATAAACAGAAATGAAATTAAAAACTGCTCGCCAAGTGCATGAGGAACAACTGAAAAGTTAAGATGTGTATAGCATTGAGAGGGAGGTAGAGGTGAGGGGTGTGGCGAAATTACATTGAAGTGTGTGGCAACACGTTGAAGGAGTCAAATTTCCTTGTCGTCAAAGAAACAGGCGACCCATTCAATGTGTGCAACAGTGCGAGGCATTACAGCAGCTGTTGTTGTTGTTGTTGTTGTAGCAACACTGATAGTTCGTAGTTAACCGTTGTGTCCTTCAGCGCCAGCTGCAACGACTTGTTACTACTGTCACACTGTTCTCAATGCGAACACTCATCGTTTTCACACTACACAACTCTTCTTCTTCCTGCTCATAAGCGCAAACAGGAGATGAGTACATACATACATACATGCATACCTATACAGCTGTGTACGCGCATAAGTGAATTGGAATAATGTAGCCAAACCCCAAAACCCCAACCAACCAACCCGCAATTGTGTCAATATCTGCACCGTTTGTAAAGCTCAAAGCTACCACCGCAACTCCCACCCACAGCAATGTTGCCACATCTTGGTAGAATTGCATCGATACAAGAGATAAGCATTTACAACTTGCTGAAGGTATTGGCGTCGTTTTGCAATCGGTTGCAAATGCAATCGCCTTTCAATGGTATTGGCTGAAGTGCGGCGTTGAATGCATATTCTCACAGACTCCTACCTGCGCCAGGTGACATACGCATATGCGAATTTCAGCAACCGTAATAAATTCCGGAATTAAATTCGAAATTAAACTGCGACGCTGCGTTCAACTCAAGCCTCGAGCCGCTGTAAACAATGTACACCTAACTTACTGCCGCCCGCCCCCGCATTGCACAACTGAGTGCGTTCATCTGAGGAAATGTTGCAAGTATGAGTATAAGTATGAGTATAAGTGTGAGTATAAGTATGTAATGCACTTACTTGTTCTTCTGTATGCCACCTCTACAGGTATTTCCTACCATTCACTGTCCTTCCTCTTGGTCGAATTGCATGATTGCACTCAGTCTCAGTTTTTTTTTTATCTTCATCCGGTTCGTTCGCATAAAAGCTTATCTTGTTACAACGACAGATAGTCAGCCAAATAAAAAAGCATATCAGTTTTTGACTATTTTTGACCAACGACCATTTTCTCATCTTTCACTATGCCACTTGCTTTCGCTCTTGTGCTCTTCGCTTGTTTACTCGTACAGCAGTTGACACTGGAAGCTTTAATTTGCAGTCATTGACAGTCGGTGTAGTTTTATCAAAGGCAATAGCATCTCATTTCAAAGAATCAACTTTGTGTTGCACACTTTTGTATCAAAGAGAAGAAGAGGTTGTTGAGTATAGAGGAAACAACCCATGGAATAAATCATTTGCTCTTGTAATATGGCACCCACATGGCAAGTACTGTTTTTTTTTGTTAGGGAAAATTTTTCTAATCACACTTCTTCCTCACCACTACTGCTAACTACTAATTGTAAACTCGAATAACCGCAAAAAAGTACCGTTACCATTGGAGAGTTTTACCATAGTGAACATTTGACCAATTTAGCTAATTTTTTCTAAATAGTTAAAAAATGAGTAAGAGGGTTACTACCTTTTCGAAAATAATTTTAAGATTATATTATAACGGTTAAAAATCACAACCATATTTAAAGGGTGATCCAAGTACAGGTACTTTTTTCAATAGCATTTTTTTGGCAGATCATGCATGAGTGTTATCAAGCTGTCATGTGTTCAGTATTGTTTGGAATTTCATCATGCTGAACAACATTTATAAATCATTCGACTTTATGACGAAAATTCACGTTTTGTAAAGAATGTGTTTCGCGCGCTTCGCTCAATTTATGGTCAACATAATCGGCCTACTGAGCGCACTATTCGCAACACCATCAGCCATCTTGATACCAAGCATTCATTATTGGATAATATTCGATCGAATATACCACGTCTAGCACGCAGTGAAGAAAATATAGCGGCCGTAGCTGAGAGTGTACACGAAGACCATGGAGTGTCGATTCGGCACCGTTCGAAGCAACTCGGACTGACGTATGGAATGATATGGCGCATTTTACGTCGAGATTTTAAATTGAAAGCGTAAAAAATACAGTTTGTGCAAAAACTAAAGCCGCTCGACCTACCCAAGCGACATGGCTTCGCTCTATTGGCCCTGGAAAAGCTTCAAGGAAATCCAACGTTTTCGAACCAAATTTTGTTCAGCGATGATAAGGGCCTGTAAACAAGTAAAATTGCCACATTTGGGACGAAGAGCAACCTGAATAGAGTCAGGAGCTACCATTTTATCTAGAAAAACAACGGTTTGGTGTGGTTCGTGGGCCGGTGGAATCATCGGTCCATATTTCTATTTCTTCAAAAATAATGCCGGTGAGAACGTAACCGTCAATGGCGACCATTACGCGCCAGGATAACCGACGATTTGATGCCTGAAGTTGAAGTTCGTGAAATCTGCGAAATTTGGTCTCAACAAGACGGCTCCACTTCCCACACACCACATCAATCAAAGAATTTATTGAGAGAACACTACGTTTAGCAGATAATTTCACGTTTTGGGTAGGTCGATTGGCGACCAAGATCGTTTGATATCACACCGTTAAACTTTTTCCTTCCTGTGGGGATATGTAAAGTCTAAAGTCTATGCGGACAATTCCGCTTCGATTCAGGTCTTGGAGCAAAACATCACGTGTATCATTCGCCAATACTATACAATATTAATAATTATCCATCTAAAATATTTTTTGTCATTATTAGGAATCCATTAGTAATTAGGGGTTCTTTACGATATTAGGGCGCTTTAAATGAAAACAAAATTTAATACAAGTCCTCATATATTCTTGTACATATATATAGTATTATAAGTATATAAATACCAGAGGGCTCAGTTTCCTTTTCATTGTCTTCCATTTGTCGCTACCACAGTACCACACCAGTAGCTTCTTCTTTTCGCGAATTGGAAAACTACCTGAAGCTAGATCGTTCTCCACCTGATATTTTCAACGAAGTGTACATCTTTCTCTTCAACTGTTTGGACCGACCGGTAACAGCTTTGAATACTTTTATCAAAGCATTTGCATAACACGACCTAGCCAGCGTAGCCGCAGTCTTTTAATTCACACTATACCTCGTGCAGTTATCGGTCCATCCGCGCTGCTCGTCGTCGCAAGAACGCAAATGTTCTTAGATCTTTCCCAAAACCTTTCTTTCGAAACTCTTAGGCAACTCAATCATAATGTAGAGCGGGAATAATGAACGGCTTGGAGAGTTTGCTTTTTGTTCATCAAGAGAAGACTTCACTTTTCGATTGCCCACTCAGTTCAATGTACCAACTGCTTTTAAGAGGGATCCTTCGTAGGATTTCAATGCTGACAATGTTGTCGGCGCTTATACTGGTTCCAAGATAGATGAAATTATGTATGACTTCAAAGTTATGACTGTCAGCAGGGTGCAATCAATCAATCAGAAATCAGAACTAAACGCGTGTTTGTTCAATTCAATAAGGAATATATCATCGGCATACATCAGAAAATGTACACTCTTGTAGAAGATTGTACCTTTTCTATTTAGTTCCACAGCTCTTATTATTTTCTCCAATATTCGATACTACCGAAGCTTTTGGTATAGCTCAGCGGCAGTTTGCGCAGCCGTTTAAGTTTTGTAGGGACACAAAATTCAGAGATAGCGACTTAGATGGAATTTTTTTAAGTGCTAACGAAGACTAACTTCAAATCGAAGAAGAGAAGTATAAAGATTTGACGTATGGTAAATATGTAGTCAATGGTGGATTGATGAAACCACACTATAATTGGTGCGGATTGTGAGGTTCGTTTTATCAATGCGTCAGACCACATGCAGGTTCCCATCGTCTGGTATAAGTTCCTTCGATCATATTCTCAAAAAAGCTATTTCATACAACTTGTCAGCTCTTCGCCATCATATTTGAATGGCTTTGTGAGTAGGCTATTACTCATAGTAGGATAAAGGAATGCCTGTTTCTTCGCAATCGATTGGGGATTCGAGCTCGCCATCTCTATTTGTGTGTAATTTTCACTGCACTTAAGCAGGCTGGTGAAGTATTCTATTCATAAGCTCAATTTTCTCTGAGTCCGTCTGTCGCCATATCGCCTCTTCAGGCTTATATGTATATGCTCCAGACATTTTTCGGCCTTACTCCCATTAGATAAACATAAAATTAGCGTGGAATTCGCCTTTTAGTAATAATAATAATGTTATATATGACCGCCCATAAAATAAACTTCTCTAATAAAATAAGTACCGACAAGAAGTGCAACAGATCCACTTTGCACTCCAAGTGCACTCTGTCATTAAAATTTATGACAACAACTCCATTTGTGAAACGCGATCAACTCATTGCATAGCCGAGCTATGCGTGCGCAGTGATGACTCCGGCATGTGAGTTACAAATATGGAAAAAGTACATTGGAGTAACAAAGGAGCTATAAAAGATCCAAATGTACATACAAACATGCATACATACATGTATTTCTAGCGCTATAGAAACACTCTAATGCTGTAAAAGCAATGCTGAAATTTTTAGAAATGTTAGATAAAAATATTGCAACAACGACAACTTGCTGTAAGTGACCAGTTTTATAAGGTAATTTTGTAGTTGCAACAAAAACGCATGCTTGGCACTTTCAGCAGCAGCTGACGGATGCAAGTGGTATGCCACACACGAACATAAAGCATGTGCTGATAGACATATATGTATACATTTATATATATATATGTCGTATATATGTAAGTAGGTACAAAGTAAACAGCAACTCTTTTACAAACGTCTCATTAGTGTCAGCACTTTGCCACTGAGGCGGCTGGTGGCCGACCGCCGACTAAAGCAGCCACTCAGTCAAGTCACTCAGTCCACACATTAAATGGCAATATGTGTAGTACGTATGTATGTAAGCGTGTAACTATATATATATGTATATGTGTATATATGTGTGTTTATGCGTGCGTGATGTGACTTGGCGCATGCGCATTGTCGCGTGCAACATAACAGGTTGACTTTTACAAGCCACATGCCGGGTTATCTATCCATAAGCGCATGCATGCATTCGTAAGTATGTATGTACGAGTAGTAAAAATGTTTCGAATGTCTATTTATGCTGTCGTGCGTAAACTGACTTTGTAATGCATTTTCAAGATTTCCAGTTTCCTTAACGGGCCACTGAAAGTCTTTATATATATGCATACATAGTTATGTGTGCACTTATATATATATACGCATAGTTTATTGCATGCTTTGTATGCATCTTTTTTTTCTTCCCTTTTTCCTACATTTATTTATTTATTTATTCGCGGAAAATTAATTTGTAAGCAACTAAATAATTATGTTGGCACAAGGGATTTGTAAGCATTCAATTATTTAGTTAATTACTTTGTTGTTGTTGTTGTTGTTGTAGTAAAATGAGTTGTTTTTACTAATTCGCGTTGAAATTGTCAGGAATTTGCTGTTTTAGAAAACAGCGCAGAAAAATTATAGTCAAAGAGTGCGCTGCACTTGTTTGTTTGGTCATCCGACGCATCTTTTGATGTGCACTCGCGCGTATCTAATTAAAATTCAAATGCATTTACTATTTAATTCAATTGAAATGTTGTTTCGTTGCATTTAGAAGCAATAAAAAATATTAAATAAAAAAGGTTTCAAATAAATAATTAATTTTTTTCTATATGCTGGAAAATGGCATTACATAGAGTTCAGCAGGTAACGAACCTTCTGGTGAATAATTTTTTTCTAATTTAAGTTGGCTTTTTAAACAGTTCTCACAGTTTTAAGCTTTTATGAATTTTAGGATTATTAAAGCAAATTATTATAATAAAAATTAGTGGAGCATGTATTTAGTGCAGTGAAGCGTAAACTAAATTTAAGCAATTAGTGAACTTTCTTCTTCTACATATACTTGTGATCAAAATATAGGCTTTTCCAATAAGAATGATATGATTTCTTTAAAAAAACACACTAATTGTTAAGGAAATTCAAATGTTTTTTTGTTTAATGTGAAGTAAAATCAATACAATTAAGTATCGAATTAACATCATTCAAATGGCCTCCACGATTTCTTTTGCAGGAACGAATTCGATGAGCACAATTTTTGAGCACTTTTTCCACTAAATCAAGTCGTATGTCACTTTTTCCACTAAATCAAGTCGTATGTCATGTCATAGCACGTTCATTATTAACTTTAAAGCTCGAAGAGAGTCTGGCTTATTGCTAAAGACCAATGACTTCAAATAACCCCACAAGCAGTAGTCTAATGGTGTTAAATCACAATTTCTTGTAGGCAATTCAATGTCACAATTTCTTGAAATCATCGAATCTCCAAACCTTTCTAGCAATAATTCAGTTTTTGCACGTGCTGTGTAACACAAAGCCCCGTTTTGCGGGAACCAGATGTTGTTTAAATCAACTTCTTCCAATTGTGGCCACAAAAAGCTGCTTATCATCGATCTATGCCACTCTCCATTGACAGTAACGGTGCTGCCAGCTTCATTTCGAAAGAAGTACGGACCGATGATTCCACCAGACCAAAAACCACATCAAAACTATCAATTTAGGTGAATATAATGATAGTTCATGAATAATAGATTCTCTTCGCACCAGAATTGACAGTTTTGTTTATTTACCGCACGACTCAGTTGAAAGTAAGCCTCATTGGAGAAGATGATTTTCTTAAAAGAATCGTTATCGTTTTCAAGTTGCTTCAAGGCAAAATCATCAACTTTTTTCTTGCGTATATCTTGCGATGATGAAATTGTAAACGCTACTGAAGACAGTGAAAAAAAGACAAAAGAGCATGACATATTAGAAATGACCAAAACGACACTCAGAAATCATATCATCCCTATAGATAAACTCTTTATAATAAATTTTCACCTAAGACCTCCACTTTCAAAGATTTTCAGGACAAATTTGAAACTTTTTAAAGGAAAGATCGTTTTTCCTTGAAAATTTTAATATAAAGGGTGTTTTTTATAGAGGTATAGAACTTTAAGTTGCAATAAAACAACGATGGATTATTCGATTGACATGAATTTTATTTATCCGAAAGATAATCTTGTGGCATTACATTTTAAATATGATTTCTGACATATGACCGCCACGGCTGGCGCGGATGTATTCCAATCTGGACATCCAATTTTCGATGACTTTTTCCAACATTTGTGGCCGTATATCGGCAATAATACGGCGAATGTTGTCTTCCAAATGGTCAAGCGTTTGCGGCTTATCCGAATAGACCAATGACTTTACATAGCCCCACAGAAAGCAGTATAGCGGTGTTAAATCACAAGATCTTGGAGGCCAATTCACAGGTCCAAAATGTGAAATTAGGCGTTCACCAAACGTGTCTTTCAATAAATCTATTGTGGCACGAGCTGTGTGACATGTTGCGCCGTCTTGTTGAAACCACATCTCCTGGACATCATGGTTATTCAATTCAGGAATGAAAAAGTTAGTAATCATGGCTCTATACCGATCACCATTGACTGTAACGTTCTGGCCACCATCGTTTTTGAAAAAGTACGGTCCAATGATTCCACCAGCCCATAAAGCGCACCAAACAGTCAGTTTTTCTGGATGTAACGGTGTCTCAACATACACTTGAGGATTACCTTCACTCCAAATGCGGCAGTTTTGTTTGTTGACGTAGCCATTCAACCAGAAGTGCGCTTCATCGCTAAACAACGATAAAATGGACGTAGTGCGCGATACATTTTCTGCACAGAACCATTATTTTCGAAATAAAATTGCACTATTTGCAAGCGTTGTTCAGGCGTGAGTCTATTCATGATGAATTGCCAAACCAAACTGAGAATAAATCAGTTGACAGCTGTTAAATTATAAGCATAATTTCAGGTGTAACTAGCTACACATCTCTGACAGGCTTGAACGGCACTTAAATGATTCCTCTTATAGGCTTACTTTTATTTGCTGTAGTCTATCAGTCAAATAATGAATGTTACCAAAAGAGAAGCACTCCATAATCCAGACTTTCAAAATTTAGACAGTACATAATGCCAACAACAGATTTCACAGACATTACGAAATCACGACGAGACAACTGCAAAAAACACAATATCCAGACCAGATAAAATCCCGAAAATATAAAATCTCGACAAATAAGTTACTTTTCCTTTTTACTTACATTTTTTCATAATTTTATTGAAAAATTAAAAGTATGTTTTCAATATACATAAAATAGTCCACCCTTACATATACTTTATGTCATTTTTGGCCGAGATTCTCCTTAGATTTATTTTGTGAGCCTGTACAGTGGGCCTCTAGTTTATCCTAAGCCACTTCTAAACGGAACATATTACATAAGAAGTATTTTTTTACTAAGCGCAACTGCGAAATCTAAATATTTAAAAAAATCTGAAACAATTTTATTTTACAGAAAAATCTCAAAAAAAGTTGGAAAAATATTTTATGTGACAATCGATTATATGAAAATATAATCACTGCACTAAATTCTATTTTATGCATATATTTTGGGCGGAGCAAACATATAGCAATGTATTGAAATTCTTAAAATAGTTAAAAAAATCGATTATTTCGGAATTTTTTGACGAGAATGTTTCGTGTCTGGATTAATTTTTATCTGAATTTGGTCATGTATGGAATATTTCTGATCTGAATTTTGTCGGGTCTGTGGTTTGTGTTTCGGGATTTTGTGTTTCGAAATTTTGTGAGTTGGAATTTTATATACACGAAAGTTTATTGTATCCTAAAACAGTGAAACTTATATTTAGAACAACTATGCCAATAAAAATTTTCAATTCTTTCAATAGTAAAAAGATTTCATAATAAAAGCACTCAAAGTCAAAGATGAGTGATCAAAACCATCGAAATTAAATATGATGTCAAATGTTGAGTTCTTTTTGATGCGGTTAAACGTTTAGCCTGGAATATCCAACCGTAAACATTCAAAGTGAAACAATCAAATGGTCATGCTTGAAGTTTTTGATGGAATAACCAGGCGTAAGGGCCATAATGCAGACAAAATCTCTTTTTAAATATACATATAGAGTAAAGGATCTGCATTGTTGCGTAAGGACTTTTGTGCCCTCCGTACTGATAACACTTGTTCATCCTGTCTTAATACCTTTAGTAATACCATGCTACAAAGTTAATAGACTGTATCACTTCTTAATAATTGAGCTCAGCTTCACTTTTTTTAAGCAGTTGTACTGTTGCTTTTGTTTCCATATTGCAATATCGACATATTTAGTCTGAAGTTTTGCCTACATTTTTTCATATGGCATCGCAATCTGTACTGTTCCGTTTAGATATCTGTCCTTAAGTTATTTTTACTACCTATGATTAGTTGTTTAAAGCTCTTAGTGGCATAGTCGCTTTTCAACTCTCTTGCTCGACTCAAGCCTTACTTAAGTTTTACCATAACTTATTTCATATGCGTCGCTCTTTTCACTAAAAGAACTATGAAGATTGTATTATTATTTTGCCTACATTTAGGTGCACTCTTAAAAATCAATGAAAGCTCACTTAATATCTTACTCAATTTAAGTTAAATAAAAAAATTATAAGTACTTACTACTCTAACTACTCTTACAACTAAAATTGATCTATTACTTAGAAGAGGAGAATAAATGTAGCGTTTGTTTGTTAGTTCGAAACTCAAGAAAATACATATATTTACCGATTTATTTACTAAAAATAATTTTTTCTAACTCATAATTCAAAAAGCAAATTTGTGGAAAACGGAGTCGGTCAAAAATAGAAGTTTTTGCATTTAATGGTGGTTCAATTAAGTTTAGTTTGAGCCAAATTATATTAAAAAAGTTTTTAATTTGAATATTTTGCAAAAATTAAATATAAAAATAATAATTGCATAATTTTAGGTGCAGTTTTTTTTTTAGAACTATGCACTTTTAAGGAGTTAGAAAGAGGAAATGGATCAAAAAAGCAAAAAGAAAAAATTTTAAGAAAAAACAGAATTCTAAAAGAAAGAAATATTTAAAAAAATTTAATACTTTTTACACAAAGATGAGTTATTGACTAATTTTTATTTTTTTATTATTTATTTTCAGGTAAGCGCCTTTTCTGTGTACACAGCAAGGTTATGAGTAAGTTTGTCGGGAGAGTAAAATTATGCTAAAAAATTACAAATTTTTAAAATTATTACAGCAATCTTGCTCCATAAATTAATTCTGTGTGCTTGTTTAGCCCACAATGAAGATTTTTAAATTTTTTATTTATTTTTTTTTTATTAATTTTTATTTTTTTTTATTTTTTTTATTTTTTTTTTTGGTGAATTCGATATTGCTATTTGGATGGAATTTGGTTTTTTAATTTTCGTTAAAAGAGCCCAGACTGATATTAGTACTTAAATAAAGAGTTTACTTGCTAATCATAACCGCAAATTGCTAAAAAAAAATTCGAATGTTAACTTATCAAAAAAAAAAAAATCAAAAAATTAAAATAAAAAATAAAATAAAAAAATTGCAGATGTGAAATTATGATGAATTTCAATTTAAACGTACATAAACATAACTATGCTTTAGATTAATTCTCTAATTGAAAACGGGTATCTATAGCTTAATTAAGCAACTAAGTAAAGATAAATGTAATATTTTTAAATTGAATTACTCGAAAATTGGATCAAAAATTTAACAGATGATAATCATAAAAAAATTTTCATAAATAATATAAGAGCTGAAAAATTAATATTCCACGGGAAAAGAAATAAAAATAATTGTAATAATGCAAGCTGTTGAAAATTTAAATTGAACTAAATTTTTGCTTGTATGTGCTTCCATTTTTAATGAATTTTATTTTAATTTCAGGTAAAAAATTATTGCATTTAGATTTACAAGCATGTAAATAAATATAACAAAAATAAATATATATTAAAATAAATATTTACAGCAAATATTTCTATTAATTTATTTGCGTTTTTTTTCGCCTGATTAAGCTTAATGAAATAAGCAAAATACAAAAAACGATTTAAATGGTCCAAATTACATTAGAAATGATAGCAACTAATTGAAAATTTGAAAGAAAAAAAAATATTTATATAATTTCTAAGCACTTAATTAAAAACCTATATACATACGTGCAAGTTTTTTTGTTAAATTGAAATGAAACGATTTGTTATTTAAATTCCTTTTTTTATGACAATATTAAATAATTTAGTTATTTATATATATTTTATTGTGAATATGTTTTTTAATTACTATTTTACAAACAATTTAATCAACAATTTAATTAAATTGCTACTGATTAACTGAGATTTTTTTAAGCAAACAAGCGAAAATTAAAAGCAATTCCAGCTTTAAAGCGCAAAAAATGTTGTAATAGGAATTAGAAAAACAGAATAATAGACAAAAGGAGTTGGGTAAAATAAATTAATTCCGGTAACGCAAATCTGCAATAGTATCTAGTTCTGTTTTTGGTAGCTTTTTGTTAAGCTTCTTTGTAAAGCTTTTCGGTTAAGCCTTTTTTATTTGTCTGATATCAGCGAGTCTGTGTTGCCTTTTAATCGTCAGTAAATATATTTGTATGAAAATATATGTATTCCTAGTGCTGCTGCCTTGAAGTTGACTTCCTTTCCTCCCCCTTCAGTTAGTATCAGGAATCTCATTAATATGGCGCTTAGTCAAGAAGTCAATAAGATGTACTTAATAGCATATATGTACATATACAAGCACAGCGATGGCTCAAACACCGCTTCATCTGCACATTTTAAGCGCCTGCGCAACTACTTAGTCATTCAGCGAACGTAACTCATTAAAATCCGACTGTAACTTTAAGTTGGATTGCAATAAAAATAGAATACTCATATATGTGTCTGTATTGACTTATGTAATTAGTTCGGCGAAGCATTTGTGTGTGGCATCAAATTGAAATGTTAAACATTTGTTTGGAATTTAACCAATGAATGATGTTCACCAAAGGTAAACGATTGACTCTGGTTATTATAAATTAGCTACTCTCGCAAGTGATGTACTAGTATTTAATACATATTTTCAGGCGCTGAAAACTAATTTCCAAGACACTGAAAGGAACTCTAAATTCACTTGCTAAATTGTGGTTTATAATTAAAGTTAAAAAAAATTTATTTTCTGGCGTATATACATACACTATAGTAATAATAATTTATGAAGTAAAACATTTAGTTCTTCGAAAATGAATAGATGTGGTTATTTTTATTTTCTAAGAGTAATTATTTGAAAACAACAAATTATCAAATATTTTATTTCAGCACCCTACGGCTTAGTTACTCTTTAATATAAAATTATATTTTAATAAAATAAAAAAATCTGAAATTTTAAGTCTCGTAAAAATTTTTAGTTTTGTAATTAAAAGCCAGATTTTATTGGGGAACACTCCGTAATCCCGGCTTTAAAACCCTAACAGTGCATAATCCAGGCAAATTTTTAAAAAATAACTGACAAGACACCCTCCAGACACTGCATAAAACTGACGTAAGAAAAGACCGACGATGTTAAAAGCCGACAAGCTCTTTATCCCGACTGCATAGTCGTTATTCAAAATATTCTATAACTTTACTGAAAAAATTAAGCTATATTTTCAATATACTTCTACACCAAATAGGTATTCATAAAGGGTGATCCATTTCGGGGTTCCCTAATTTTTTAAAGAAAAAAGCACAGGAAATTCAAATTTATTTGGGAATATTTATTATCAATTGAAAGATTATACTTTGGCATTTATTTTTCTAAGATTATCTCTTTCAAATGTTGGCCGCGGTTACATCTCAGATGGCCCATCGGTTGAGTCCAATTTTCGATTACTCTTTCGAGCATTTCCACTGGTAACTGGCGAATGACAAGCGCGATGTTTTGCTCCAAGACCTGAATTCAAGCGGAATTGTCCGCATAAACTACAGACTTTACATATCCCCACAATCGACCTACCTACCTAAAATGTGAAATTATCTGCTCAGAAAAGTGTTCTCTCAATAAATTCATTGATTGATGCGATCCGTGGGAAGTGGTGCCGTCTTGTTTAAACTTGTTGAAACCAAATGTCGCGGAGATCAAGAGCTTCAATTCTAGGCATCAACTAGTCAGTTATCATGGCGTGTTAACGCTCGCCATTGATGGTTATGGTCTTAACGGCATCATTTTTGATGATTCCACCGGCTCACAAACCCCACTATACCTTTGTGTTTTCCGGATCAAATAGCAGCTTTTGAATCTTTTCAGGTTTCTCTTTATTTCAAATGCGGCAATGTATACATATCCATTGAGCCGGAACTGAGCCTCATCGCTGAATAAAATTTGGCTCGAAAACGTCGGATATTTGGATCTTGGAACTTTTCAAGAGCCCATAGAGCGAAGCGATGTCGCTTGGGAAGGTCGGCGGCTTCCGTTCTTGCACAAGCTGTATTTTGTATTTTTAAATAAATTTATTTATTTATTTTAATTCAATTTTTGTAATTAAATTTATGCCAAATTTTTATATTCATATGCAACGCTGATAATTGAGGAGCTTTGACTGCTGTTGCAATACCAATATTTTTGATTAGTCATATAGGCATGTTGTTTTTGTTTTTTTTCTTCTGTATTTATTGCGTTTTGCTATTGTTGCTGCATATTTTGCTATGTGATTTGGCTGCTCTTACTTATTAACTCCGCCTGCTCTTCTTTTCTCATGTCAACGCGTGTCATGCCTCTGCGGCCACTGCATACATATTTCACGAGATGTGTAGCGCTGATTATCGTTATTACAAATCTCATTATTATTTTATACTTATTGTTGTTACCTGCATTACTTTTTGGTTTTATTTTTTATTTGCCTACTTGCCTACTTGTTTCTTTTTCTTCTTAGCCGCCAAACCTCGCTGATTGGTTATCTCAATTATACCGCCACTGCTCGCTTGTGGTTGTTGCTTTAACTTTTGCTTAATTGTAAAGCGCCGCCTGTTGCAGCTGCCGACGACAATGTCGAAAAAATGATGTGTTGGGTGCTACAAGGCAACTTTTAAACAACAACAACACAAAATTAATTTCTTTCTTCCTCTCTTTCCGTCCTCCTATGCCGTAACATTTTGTTAGCTCTCGCCTCGCTTTGTGTTGAGTTCATTTAAAAGCACTTAAATGAGGCGAAAAATGATGTTTGTGACTGCTATTAAAAATTTCATTGCATACTGAGAATTTTCCGACGCTCGTACGTGCACTTATGTGCCTCTGTGTAGTTTTGTATGTACATATGTGTGCTTGCGTGCATATGCGTGCACCCTTTTGTGTGCTTTCATGGCCACATCGAGTGGCGCCAGCTTCTTTAAATGGCCGGTCTTGGGTGCTTATCCGTCTGTTTGTGTAATTACTACCTGCCAGTTACTTAAATTTAATTACATTTAGTTTTTGTATTTTTCATTTTTACTTTGACTCTCAAATATTTCCATTTTGCTTGTCAACATGTTGATAAAATATTTCGTTACATGTTTAATGCTTTTTTTCTTGGGTAAATAATTTTTTTTCATATTTGGCTACCGCTATAGCCATGTACTTGGCATACTGCTATTCGGAAGGTCAGAGCTCGATTATTGGTCTGAGCAAAATCCTAAATTATAGAAAATTAATTTTTCTATTCGCGGTAGCCACTCTGCAGGGATTGAAATAATAACTCCTCACAAAAATGCACCGGCCGTTCAGGAACTGTAGGTCCCTCCATAAATAATATCCAGATGCACAACACAAATGGAAAGAGGAGCTTGACCGGAAATCCCTTTAGCTGACAACTTTTGATCAGAAAAGCAGACTTTGTAATTATTAAAATTTAAAATATATATTTTTTCAACCAATTCTACTAAAAGGGATTTCATCATATTTGGCGGGTAGAAAGTAAAGAGTAATTTTTAACTTTAGTACTTCACGTGAAATATGCGTAAAAACTGGTATACCTCAAGGCAGTCATCTCGGTCCCTTACTATTCCTCTTCTTCGTCTATGATATGCAAAATGTGACTCGTCATTCTAAAGCACTTATGTATGCAGATGATGTCAAGATCTTTAAATCGGTTCGTTCTATAGAGTTAGAACTCTTGCAACTTGACCTTTATAAAGTGTGGTAAGGTGGTGTGATGTGAACTGTATGTCGTTATATTTCAACAAGTGCAAATATATGTCCTACTCTAGAAAATCTTTTCAATCCTCTACCTATATAATTCAAAATCACAATGTTGCAAAAGTTACTGACTTCATTGACTTGAGTGTCACAATGGAACATAAGTTAGATTTTAGAAATCGTATAAATTCCTTTGCTAATAAGGGTAAAGGAGCTTTCATTAAACGTTGGGCTAAGGAGTGCAACGAATATTATCAAATTACTCTGAACTTCACTCGTTAGACCCGTTTCGGAATATGGTTCCATTGTATGGCTTCCACACTATCAATTGCATAGCGATAAATTAAAATCTGTACAAAATTAATTCTTATTTTTCGCTTTAAGGAATTTTGGGATTCGAATAAAAATTTCCCTCGTTATAAAGGGTGTTTTTTTATAGAGGTATAGAACTTTAAGTTGGCATTACTTTTCAAGATGGCGACCAATTTAACAGCTGTCAAGTGATTTTTTCTCAGTTTGGTTTCGCAATGCATCATGAATAGACTCACGCCAGAACAACGCTTGCAAATAGTGCAATTTTATTTCGAAAATAATGGTTCTGTGCGGATAACGTATCGCGCACTACGTCCATTTTAGCGATGTTTAGCGATGAAGCGCACTTCTGGTTGAATGGCTACGTCAACAAAAAAAACTGCCGCATTTGGAGTGAAGGTAATCCTCAAGTGAATGTTTAAACACCGTTACATCCAGAAAAACTGACTGTTTGGTGCGCTTTATGGGCTGGTGGAATCATTGGTCCGTACTCTTTCAAAAACGATGGTGGCCAGAACGTTACAGTCAATGGTGATCGGTATAGAGCCATGATTACTAACTTTTTCATTCCTGAATTTAATAACCATGATGTCCAGGAGATGTGGTTTCAACAAGACGGCGCAACATGTCACACAGCTCGTGCCACAATAGATTTATTGAAAGACACGTTTGGTGACCGCCTCATTTCACGTTTTGGACCTGTGGAAATTGGACATCCAGATTGGACTACATCCGCGCCAGCCGTGGCGGTCATATGCCAGAAATCTCATTTAAAATGTAATGCCAGAAGATTATTTTTCGGATAAATAAAATTCATGTCAATCGAATAATCCATCGCTGTTTTATTGCAACTTAAAGTTCTATACCTCTATAAAAAAACACCCTTTAAAAGCCGGTTAAGGTCTATTAATCTGTCTTCACTCCAGAGTCGACGAAATATTATTAGCAGTTTTATTTTAATTACGCTTATAAGAGCTATTGTACATATTCCATTCCTACTTAGCGAGATTAACTTTAGTGTCCCTTTAAGACAAACTAGATACTTTTGGCCCCATTTTTTTGGCTTTATGCAAAACAAATTTTACAATGCTCGACCCATTCAGATGTTTGTGTAACGATTTTAATTCGCTTTACGCCGGCTTTAATTCTTCTGACTCACTTTTTTGTATCAAGAAATATTTACGGAAAGTTTTAAACTTATAAATAATCTCTTTATTCTCAACGTTTCTTAACCGTAAATTACTTTATACCAGCTGATGAGCTAATATGTAGCTGCTCAGTGTAAGAGGCAAGTGTAGCCGCGACCTTCCGCGACCAGTCTCGGTTTCAGGACAGTCAACGGTCGGTTGGGAGGGAGGTTGGGCAACGCTGGGTTGGTTGTCGAAAAAAAATTTAAGTTGTTTATTTTAATTTGATTTAATTTTAATTTATTTGGCTTGTTTTATATTATATTATTTTTATTTAATTTTGCTTTTTTTATTATATTTTATTTTATTTATTTTATTATATTTTTTGTCAATTATATTTATTTTGTTTTATTTTATATTTTTTGTTTAATTGTATTTAATTTTGTTTTTCATAATATTTTATTTCGTAATATTAAATTTATTTTGATTTATTTTAATTATTTCGCCTTTTTGATTTTTTATTTTTAGTTAAATATTTTTTATTTCATATTTTAATTTTCTGTTTGTTTTTAAAAAATTTTTTTTTCCTTTTTTATTTAGTTAATTTAAATTTAAAAAATTTATTTAATTTTATTTTATTTTGTTTAATTTTATGTATTTTATTAATTTTCAATGTTTTTTGTTCTTGTTGGTTGTTGTAATTTTATTGTATTTATTATTTTTTTTACATTGTTTCATTTTAATATGTATTATACACTATTTATATCATTTTAATTTTTTTATATTTAATTTTTCTTATTTTTTAATTTGTAGAATTTTTTAATTGTATTTTGTTTTATGTTCTTTTATTTTATTTTTTAATTTTTTATTTTTTTATTTTTTATTTTATTTTTGTAGTTGTACAAACCGCTATATATTAAAATGCCGTTGGAGTTGAAATTTGGATGACATTTAAAACATATCAACAAAATGCAAACAATAAAATGGGGTCAGTGGATTCTTGTTTTAATTTCACTTCCATTAATATTTTTTAAATTCATATTCTTCAAGCTTTTATTACTGCAGTTATTATTTGCTTTCGCCGTATTTTTTTTTTTTTTACAAAATTCTTTTATTATTTTGCACCATTCGCTTTTGTCCACTGCTTTCATATAAGCGTATATACTTATACAGATGTGTATGCATGTATTCACATGCAGATGAATGAAATGTCAATAAAATATAATTAAATAAAATTGCCAAGCCACTCGATGCAAATAAAATTGCTTACATGTACTACGCCCGCCCTGACCGTTCGCGCGCCCAGCATACTGCATTGAATAGCGAATGCAGCGCCAGTAACAGAGAGAGAGGCGAACAGGCCATTATGCAGCTGCTGCAAATTACTGCATTCACTATTCTTTGCGCATACTATGTGTATTATATATATATATATGCAAATGTGTGTGTGTGCATGTAAATGTGCCCTGCATTTGCCGCAAGTGAATGCATTGAATGCGTCGTTGGCGTGAAAATCGCGTGAAATTTTTATGAAAAAGATATACATTTTTCTTTCATTATGTTGCCAACGCAAAAAAATGCGTTTTTTATTTATATATATATAAAGCAGAAACTTTCTATTTGCAGATAAAATATATTTACGCACGTAACATATATACATATGTGTATATGTGCAAACGAATTGCATGGACAATCGCTCAAATGCATTCATCCACTTATTTAATATTAAATATTGTTGCATTGAACGCGAGCGTGCTTTTGTGTCAAAAATATCAGTGTATTGATGGTTGAAAAATCTCTTGAAAATTGTGGGTGGCAGCTGTATGAAAATTATATGCAATTACTACTTTTGAACAAAAACGAATATTTAGTGTGCAGGGAATTGCTGATTTAGGGCGTTTAATTTTTTTTTTTAATTTGAAGTTGCACAAGAAAAATTTTAATTTTTTTAAATAATTCAAAATTATATTTTCAAAAGTTATTATTTTTTGTTTTTCTTATATATATTTTTAATTTTTAATTTTAATAATTTTTATATAATTTTTCTCTTTTTTTCTTATGACTATATATATATATTTATGAAAAAAAAAATCACTTCACCTTCTAACAATTTAAATTTTAAAACGATAATAAGTCAGTCATCACAAACAAATTCTTCTGAAAATAAATAGTCACTACAGTGTGTAGGTCTACAAAAGCAGAAAAAGAACCCACGCACTACCCATAAAGCTTTTCACTGATTCGACTTACCAGTTATGTGTAAGAAAAATAAAAATAAAAATAAAAATAAATTATTAATAAATAAAAAAATAATAACAAAAAAAATATTCAAAAAATAAAAATAAAAAATTTAAGTCAACATTTACCACAAGCTTCTGCTCAGAAATGCATACACACTCTCATATGCATATACACTCATAACCATTCATAAGCATTATCGGCTTAGACATAAAGAAAAATTAATTACGTTGCGACACGACTAACAAAAGCTTTGTGGCAAAGAGCTCATAAAAAAAGAAAATTTTATTTGAAAATAGTCAAGTAAAAGCAATACAGCAGCAACTGGTTACAGTTTTGAGCAGCTGATTAATTTTTTATGACACAACAACAACATGTTGCCACTTAAATTCTTAGCTGCTTAACTACGAACATTTTTTTCCTTTTTTTCCTTTTTTTTTAGTAAAACTGTCACTATCAACCGCGCTCTCGAATTTGTCAGCTGAAAGCTAATTTTAAATCTTAAAAAACCTATTTTTCCTATGATTTTTAATATATATTTTTTTTCATTTTAATTTTTTTTTTTTTTTTTTTTGAACTCTTTCTACATATTTTAAGTCCACTTTTTATGTCTAATTTTCCATGCGTAGCTTATGCTGTTTAAAAAAGCGTAGATCTACAGCACAGCTTTCATTTTAATATGCGTTTATTATCTGCTACTGCTGGCAGCAGCTGGTGCCACTGTCTAACGCCCCTGCTTGTTTTGGCGAGACAAACTCTTTAAATGGAGCATATTGTTAGCAGCAGCACGCTTTTGTTGTTTTAGAAGCACTTTTTCATTTCAAAATTTTGTTTATCTACATTTAATTTGAATATTGGAGACAATTTTTAAATGTTTTGAAATTGTCGTTTCGTGCGTTGCTGCGCTTGACAGTGTCTAGCCGCATTGTTCGGCTGTCGTTTTTGGTATTGGCCCATGGTGCTACTGTATAAAAGCAGCAAAATTTTTGATGACATTGTCACTCGCTTACGAGATTAGCATTAATTGGTAATTTTTCCATATTAAATTTGAGTTTTAAGTTAATACAAACCACATAGATGGGCTGATATACGATTTGTTACACGTTGAGTGGTGAAAGGTAGAGTGTGCATATATATCAAGCTTATTGCTGCCTACGGCTGGAACCACCAAGTAGTGAAACCAATTTTGTGGCATTTTTTGTGTAGGTGCAAAAGAGGGGAATAATAATAAATAAATTTAATTTTAACACACAAATTTTCAATATTCACTTCGTGCCTTTTTATTTTATTTATTTATTTTTTCTATTTAAAAAATTTTTTTTTCCAGCATAAACGCCTAGGCGTGGTAATAAGCAAGCGTCTGCTGCTCTAATATGCAATTACTTTAATTTAATAAAATTTTATAGTTATTACCCAAGCAGACGCGTACCATCTGCTGCATACCTACATACATGAGATACATATATACATAGGCACTGCATCGAAAATGTTGAATTTTGTAATTTAATTTCTCCTGAGGCTGCTAATAAAATTTTATAAGGCATTTTAGCATTGTGTATCATCATATAAATATATTTTTCGCATATATTTTACCCACCCTGCATTTGGTATAATATCTGCATTAAGTGCACAAACATTTAGGTGCTCAGTGAAAAAAAGGAAAATTTTAGAATTTCGTATTTTTAAGCACAAACTGATGTGAGTTGAGCGCCAGCTATTGAATATTTAAAGAATTTGCAAGAGTAACTCGACGTTATTAAAACCTTCAGAACATTAAAAACGTCACGTAAATGCTATAAAATGCGCGAGTGTGCGCTGCATACATACATACATGCGAATATATATACATACATACATGCATACATATGTATGTACATACATATATACATATAATAAAAAAATATGTAAATATATGAGCGCAAAAGAAAGTAGAAAAATCAGTTTTGGCAAACGGAGCATAAACTGAAGACGTCCCTAGTCGGCTGACTCAAATACGCTGCTGGCGCATCGCCTGGCAGCAGAAACCCATTTAGCGCACAACAAAACGTTGCAACTTCCGTTCGCATACACTTTCATTTCGCAAATGCGCACTCACATTACCCACTATACGTACTACCGCCTTTTCGAAACACGAAGTGAAGTAACTGTCTGTAACTCCGTTGGCCGTAAAAAACTCACATATATGTATATATATATGTATATATATATTTTTTTTATCCAATTTTTTTATATAAACATATAGAGTGTGATGCATTTCGAGTTTCCCCACTTAAATAAACAAACGCAGAAAATTCGAATTTAATAGGGAATGTTTATTATCATTCGAAATAACATTCCTTGGCATTTATTTTTGATGTTGGCCACGGCTACGTCTCAGATGGTCCATCCGTTGAGTCCAATTTTCGATGGCTCGTTCGAGCATTGCGACTGGTAACTGGCGAATTACACGCGTGATACTTTGCTCCAAAGCCTGAATGGAAGCAGGATTGTAAGCATAAATTTTAGAGTTTACATATCCCCACAAGAAAAAGTCAAACGGTATGATATCACACTATCTTGGTGGCCAATCGACCTGCCCGAAACGTGAAAAAATATGCCCACCGAAGTGTTCTCTCAATAAATTCATTGATTGGTGCGATGTATGGGAAGTGGCGCCATCTTGTTGAAACCAAATGTTGCGGAGATCACGAGCTTCAATATCAGGCATCAAATAGTCGGTTACAAAGGTCGCCATTGACGATTTCGTTCTCACCCGCAATATTTTTGAAGAAATATGGACCTATGAGTCGGATCTTCTTGGAACTTGTCAACAGCCCATAGAGCGAAGGGATGTCGCTTGGGAAGGTCGAAGGGCTTCAGTTTTTGCACAAGCTGTATTTTTTACGCTTTCAATTTAAGATATCAACGTAAAAGTCGTTCTATACGTCAGCCCGAGTTGCTACAAACGGAGCCGAATCGACTCTCCAAGGTCTTCATATACACTCCCAGCTATATTTTCTTCACTGCGTACTGGACGTGGTCTATTCGGTCGAATATTATCCCATAATGAATTCTGGGTCTAAATATGGGTGATCGTGTTGGGAATAGTAAGCTCGAAACACGTTCATTACAGAACGTGAATTTTCGTAGTAAAGTTGAATAATTTATAAACGTTGTTCAGGCGTAAGTCTTTCCATGATGAAATGCCAAATAATAACGAACAAAAATAGCATGAAAGCTTGACGCGACTCACACGTGATCTATCAAAAAAGGCTTTTGCAAAAATTACCTCTACTTGGATCACCCTTTATATTCTCAAGTGTGCGGGCGTACACGGTAGCTCGGAAGTAACTGCTTAGCAGGCCGTCAACGTAATCGTTGTGAAAATTACATATATAAAAAAATAAAATAAAAATAATAATAAAAATAAATAATATGCGACTTTCATTTTCGTTTTATATTCGCAAGGAAAAACAATACGTTCAGCTCGTGCCTTTAAGTGTGTTTCAAATATATGAAAATATATATTTAAATGCCGCATATATTTACTTAAGTATGTACATACGAAGATATGGATGCATAAGTGTATATCTTCTCGAGCATAAATTTATACTTTTTTGATAAGAGTTAAAAAAAAGAACACAACACATCTCTGCTTTTGTTGGAAAATCTACACTTGCTAGGCCTTTTCATAAGCTTTTCGTCTGACTTGAATAGCAGAAAATACTGTGAGCATATATATGCATTTATATACATATGTATGTAAATATGTGTGTATGTATTTGTATTTTTATATAACTCAAAGTTACGACTGTCTGTTGCTGCAAAAATGTACTTAAGCACAGCAAACGTTTAACATCTATGTATGGAAATGCGTAATGTAGCGCTCAGACTTGTGCATATTCTTTCACTTTCGCATAGTTAAGGATACTCGGCGAGCTTTTCATTTACTGCACATAAACACATAGTACAAGCGTCTGTAGATGAGATGAAAATACGAGTATAAATTTATTTGCCATTTTATTAAGAAAAATTCGAAATACATATAGTGGTTGGCTCATCATTTAAAATCGGATATCATTTCTTGTAGAAAAAATTTATTTAAGAATGGTTAATATTAAAGTATTGAATTTTTTCAAAACAAAGATGAAAAATCTTTAAAAGACAAGTAGAAAAATTAATTTAAAATTTTTTAATATAAAAATATTACGTTTTTCATAGCTTAAAAAAACTTAAAAACAGTAGAGTAGAAATTTTATATTAAAAACTGTTAAAATTAAAATATTGAATTTTACAAAGCGAAATTGAAAACTCTTAAAATTTGATTATAATTTTTCCGCTAAAATACTATAAAATATATTTCTAGAATTCTTTGAGTAATCAATCAATAATTGCATATTATAATCACCAAGAGACACTGATGATAAATCAATACACTTTTGAAATAAAACTTGAAATAATTAAAAAAAATAGCTATTATTTAATACAAATTCTATTATTTAACAATTTCTAAACTTAAATTGAATGATTCCTAACAAAAACCTAGTGATTCAATTCAATGCTTCTCATATAAAAAAATTGGAAAAATTGAAAAAAAATTTTAAATTATTTTAATAAAAAAAGTTATGTGATTTTTTTTAGAAATAAGGGTGCCGAAAAGCATAGAAAGCAAGCGATTTTTTAACTAAAATACTATAATATGTTTTTCGGAATGGTCAGCTGAATATTATTTAGATTTATTGCAATGGAATTGGATATGTTTAAATGTTCAATTTCGCAGCGTTTGACTTACTAGTCACATCTTCAGAAGGTGTGCGCACTTCTTGTTCTACATAAATTAATTAAGCTCAATGAAAGAAGTAAAAAAATGTAAAAAAAAAAATTAAATTATTAAATTAAATTAATTAAATTAAAACAATTTTTTTTTTCTTTGTGTTTTTTTTCGATACGAAACTGAAGAATAGATTCTAAGTGTACCATAAAAGCAACGAAACCTTTAGGTAACGCAAAAACTGTTCAATCTTAGAGGCCAAATTAACTAAAGAAACAAGAAAGAAGTGCTGTCTTCTGGCATGCCGAAGTCTTTATACCTTTTATGTATATTTGAAATTTATGGCAAATTGAAAAAATCGTTTTCGCTGATTTTCAGGGTCAGTATGAATACCAAATTTCACACTCTGTGATGTACTTTTGATAAATTTTTTAACAAAAATCTCCTATCTGAACAACTCGATTGTAGGTATTATATAGTATTCCGATTAAGATAATTTTTACTATGAAACTGTAGTTTAAAAACCTCACATTCGTATAATTTGGTGTATGAGAACTATATGTTACATTCGTACGATTTTGATAATTTTCAGAACCATGTGTCGTATAGCAACTTTCAAGTTCTTCGATAAATTTTTGACGAATTTATGGCCCTAAATTTAAATCTGAGCTAGCCGGTTCTAACAAATGATCGTTTAAACGTATTAGTGCATCTTCCTACCAAGTTTCGTATCAAAAAATAAGGCACTAGTTGGCGTTCAAGCAGACAGACGTACTGACGGGCAGACGGACATGGCTAAATAAACTCAACTCGTCATTCTGATACGATCGATATAAATTTCGGTGAGTCCATCCTTCTCCCTCTGGTACTTACATACTTCGGACCAAAGTTAATATACCATTTTATGTACATGAAAGTTTGCCAAATTGAAAATCGATTTACCTTGTGATGTTTTCAATATGAAACTGAAAAAAATTTCTAAATGTGTCATCAAAACACCGAAAACTGCAGATACTGAGTTTTTGAAAAAAAAAGAGAAGCAAGGTCCTTAATCACCTAATCTTTCCTTTTCCTCTGCCTTCAGCGGGGTAAAACCTTTCTTCTTTTCGTGCCAACTCATAGGATGTCATCATCAGCCACGCTACTGCACTATATAACAGCACGGGAAGATAGGTGGTTATAGAGCTTGATCGTTGTTCATCGAGGAACGATTTCACTTTTCCATTGCACACTCACTCCAAAACTGTCGGTAAGATTGGTTCAGATTTGGATTTGAAACTGAAATTGTTTTTAGTGTTAATGCTCGTTCCTGGGTAGGTGAAAATTTTTACAACTTTAAAGTTATGATTGAAATTGTAAGCTCTTGAAGAAGATTTTACCAGATTTCTTTAGTCTACAGCCCTTACTATTCTCTTCTTCTCTTCTTACTTTACTTAAATAACTCACCTTTTCTGTAAGGTCGCTTTGTATCGAACGGCTGGCGGGGGAGTTGTTCAGTATCAGTTTGTACAGCGATATAAGTTTTCAGCACAATTTTTTAAAATGACGAGAAGGTAACGTGCTTCGATTTTTTTCTAAAGGGTATTTTTCAAAAATTTTGCGCATGCTGCATTTATGATCTTTAGTGGATCTACCAGGTCTGCAGCCATACTGAGAAGACTCGAATGGTTCATTAACGGTGGGATCAAATCTTTCACAGAATGTGTTCGATAGGTCCGATATTGAGAAGTCTAATCCCACAATAATTGGTGCAGACTGTGGCGTTCACATTCTTGTCGTGTCTCTTCTTAGTATTAGCATTTAAAGTGATTAAAAGTTCCTTTAAATGTCCTCTTCCTGCTCACTCGCTCATCATTGGAAAAACTCGCGGTACGAGTAGAATCAAGTATTTGGGATAATATAATGTGTTATACCCTTATGTGGATCGAGAGCTCCATCCATGTATTAATTCAACATAAAAACATTTATTTCTTATTATAAATAAATTTCAGGTTTTACTATGGAAAGAGAACTATCTTAATACAGAGAGAGCACTGTCTGAATACAGAAAGAAATTACCTTTTGAAATATTGAAACCTGAAACCACTAACTCTACCTCATTGCTACCCCACAACCCTGTAGTAACGTTCTGCCGAAAGTTTCCGTAATAAACTTGTGCTCAAAAATATAATTAAATTAATAAATTACTGCATTTTGAAAATAATAAAAGCAAAAAAAAAAAATAAATGCAGATTATTTAACTCTGTCTCTGCGACTGGTTGCAAGCTGCTGATTGTGTTTTTCTTTGCCATTTTCATTTCAATTCACTTCCTTTTGCTGCTGCTTTTGCTTTCGCTCAGAGCAATTTCACCACTTCACTTTGAGACTTCGAGATAGTGGTTGCCAGTTAAGTTGGCAAAGCAAGCAAGTCGCATAATCAAATATTGACTGACATCGTTGAAATTACCATAATTTGCGCATTGAAATGCAAATTTCGTCTGCAGCAAATAAACTTTGCAGCCGAACGGCGAGGCGCGTTGAGACTATGAAAGGTGGCAACCACAGCAACAGTCGAGACACTGGCTAGAGCGCGTTAGCAGAAGGCAGTAGACTTGTGAAAATAGTAGTAGACGTGAAAATTTCTTGTATTTACGTTATAAGTTTATGTGTATATATGGAGTATATGGAGTATTTGGTAGATATGTATGTATGTGTGTGTAACTCTTACATCACATCGCACTGTTGCACAGCTTGAGTAAATAGTGGCAGCACAGATGTTGTTGACATCTGTGCACCGCGAACGTTGTTGCTGCTGCTGGTGACGGTGGTGACGGTGGTGGCGGTGGTGGCGCTACTATCGTCGTCTGCAGTCAGCAACAGACGCTCCCGTAACGCCGTCGTCCAATAAGACGTTGGAAAGCTGAAACGTGCTCAGCATATTTGAATATGCAATAAGCGCTGGGAACTGCTGTACTTCATTACCACTACCAAAACAAGCAAAACATCAACTACAAATACAATAACAACTACAATAACTTGGCATGCAACACAACACTATTCCAGCCACGTTGCACAGTACGTTTGCTCGTTGCAGGCAATCAATGCAAAGTGGCTGTGCCGATAGCAGCTGGCGTTTATACGATATGTATGTATGTAGCGCCTCACAGTTATTTGCTTCGCTTTCGGCGCGGTTTTGCATTCGAATTTCTGTTGGCAGGTCGGAGGTTAATAAATTTATGCATAAAACTTATAAATTATTGCTAATAAAATTTAACGCAATTTCGTTGATCAATAAAATGATATGCCGTTATTATTAAGTTGACGAAGAAGTTGCGGTTATTTGAAAACAGAAATGGTAATGGAAAATGAATAGAAAAAATTTCATATACTTGTATAAGTATGTATTCTGAAATAATTAAGTTAATTTCAGCTCTGCTACAGCTTGAACACATGAAAACTATTTATTACTGATGCGCGAGAAGAAAGCTGAAATTATGGGCAAAAAAAGGAATTTCTTTCTTATCAAAAAATTCAATGATAGAAACTTTTTCTTTTGGAAATTTTGTTCAAGTCTGTTTCTGTCTGACGAATCACTGTAGAAGAGTCTACCATGGGAAAGAAGATTGCAAGTTTACTTACTGGAAGTAAATACTCTCGATACGTTTGGAAAGAAAGCTTTTCCAAGAGCAAAAAATGTATTTAAAACTTGAAGCGGATTATGCGATAAATAAATACAGCATAGAGTGGAAAATTTCAATGCAATGAATAATTTTTAAATTGAACTTGGCAATACTCCAAAATATATCTGTCTTGGTTAGTTAAAACAGGCGGTTGGTCTTCCAACTATGCCGAACCACTTTCATAAAACTGGATCAGGGAGCATCGTGCGAGATATTACGTCTCAGTCGACTAAAGGAGCGACTTCTCAAAGATGATGCTGCTGATGTTACCTACTTTTAATAGATTTTACGTTCCGTAAAGCGATTGTCCATTTGGCATCTTCAGTAATGCTCAAAGTTTTTGTTTGTGGTTAGAGAAAAACTCCGCCACTGTGCTTGCCTCGTATTTAGACCTCTCAGTAAGATATGAGTGTAGTTACTTTTACCGATGGCCTTGTTTTCCGATCATTCTACCCAGATAGGGACTAATTAGATAGGGGTTAGATGGATGGTTTGCTTTCCTTGGTCGTATTTCACGTTCAGCCTTAGTTCTGTTATAAACTTATATATATTGTCAAGTCCTTCACAGTTAGGAGACTGCACGCATCTGTCAGAGTCTTTTAGGTAGCTAGCTATTAGCGCTGCTTCATGCTTTTAACTAACTTCCAGAACCTATGCTGAACTTGTTCTTATAGCAGCTCGTATGCCTAGTAAACAAGTACAACACACCCGCTCCAGAGATTTAATACGACACTTTTTCTTAAAGCCAATGCACAATTCGGAGTCACAGCCTTCATTTTACCGCAATGGCTGATCTGTGGGTATTCCAAATTCAAAGCTATCTACTATCCTTGCTTTTGACATGCTCCCTCTTAAGAATGGTGAGATGAAATAGTGAATTTTTGTCTCCCTCGTGAGAAGCAGACTTCAGATTTTTCCAAGCTTACAGTGTAAGTTCACGCGTCCGTAGATAATTAGTACGAAAAGATCATCCGCATAGCTACTTACATTTAAGTTCATCACTGAAAGCAGCTGAAAATGTCCATTTACGAAGGCAAACCACATTATCGGAGGCAGAACGTCCACTTGTGCAGGACCGAACGTTATTTTTCGTATAATTTTAACACCTTCACATTATTAGAAGGCCCGTCTATTGTCTAATATACGTATCAACCAAACAAGTACATTATAGTTGATTCCAAATGAGGCAATAGAAAAGATCAATGCGATAATATTTGAATGTCTCAAGAATATAGTTATGTGCGCGGTATGACAGGGGCCTTTCGGCGATTGAGTTTATCCATGGTTTTTAGTGGAAAGGATTTGAAATTGATCGATCTTCTTGTCAGGCTTCGGAAAGAAAATTCCACCAAAGCTTTTAAAAGCCCTTCACACCAGTTCAGCTTTGAAAGAGAGTTCTTATAGAGTACAACTCTTTGGAAATTCATCTAAAATAAATCCAGAAAAAGTTTTAATAACAAATAAAAATAGTAGCGAGTAGAGTTGAATTGATTTAATTATGTCCATTTTTCTGTTCGTCTGTTCGTCTGCCAGCCCGTCTGTTCTAGCATAAACTAGTTTCCCAGGTATTGAGATATTTGAGCGAAACTTCGTAAGCGGCTACAATTTTGTAATTTGCGAATCATTTATCTGAACTGGACAGATTGGTCGATTATGTCGCATAGCTCCCATACAACCAAATCGTTCAGTTATGAGATTTTGGGTTACAAATCTGCAAAGAAAATCTAAGAGCGTGAAATTTGGTATGCTACCCATGTAAATTAAAACAAAAAAAAAATTATCGAAGTGGAATTTTTGTATTTTACAAAAATATTTATATATTCGGGAAAGGTACAGACTTCGGCATGGCCGAGCAAAGCATTTTCTTTCTTGTTTTATTTTTATTTTCCCCCCTTTTTTTTCAAAATAAAAATACATTATTGATTTACGTCAAACAACGCCTCCTTCATACAATTTAAGAGGAGATGTGCATGTAATTCTCCTCCATGCATACGTAAATATGGGCCAACCAGAAGGCACATGGAATGCAAAGCGGTTGGGCAGTGACGCTAAAATTAATGATAAGCAGCGATGACCTAGATAAGAGTTAGATAACGAGCTTATTAGCAGTTAATGTGCAATAGATACATACTTACAAACACACACACACACACACACATATGCATATTGCCTGCCTGCAGGCATTCAACCGCATTGTTCATTGTCTATACAAATGCAGACATTTCTGTACGGTTACAGTAATCGCTCATACCTTTTTAGTGGCATAACAACAACACAGAGTGAGGAAATTGTGCATAATAAATTTCCTTTTACCTTTGGCTCCACTTAACAGCAGCGTGCACATGAATATACACACATACAGATAAGTACGAGTACATATATATAGAAAAAAAAATAAATTTATTGCGTCCCTCACTATGTATGTGCAATAATCGTTCTGTTCGTATATAATTTAAAGCGCTTATGTCTGTATGCGTGCGCGTGTACGGCTGTTTGCGAGTAGTGAAATATATCCGGTACAGTAAAGCAAATATTATCAACGCGGGGTTCAACTTTTCGCCTCAATTCTTCCACTAAGAAATTTTATAGTTAATTTTACTTTTCCTCTTTTTTTGTTGCAGCCACAATGCTTCCACTTTAACTGGTATCTATATGTACTTAAATATACGAGTATGTACGTGCACGCACTGCAGCTATTCATTCATTCATCTGCCCTCCTATTAATGCTTGTTCTTCCGATTCTGCTGCCGCGCTCGTTTTGTACATTTTTGTGCCGCCTCTTTGGCGCTGCCCCTAATGCGTTGCTTTTATTTATTGAAATTTTATGCATTTCCGCTCGTCGTTTATTTTGTAAATCTTTCGCTTTTTTTCGTTTTTTTATTTTATGTGTAGGTGTGTGTATGTGTATAGGTTTGCATTGGTATGCCACGCTCCATATGACTATTTATTGTTCGGGTATTTGCAATGTCGTTTTAACCCCCATTTCGATATATGGTTGTAGTAGCATGTGTGTACAGATATGTGTACGTATGTATGTCACATTCATTTATTTTCACCATATTTTGTATGTATTTCATTACTTTTGTTTATGGCTAATAATTTTTTGTTGAAAATGTGCTAAAGTTGTTGTCGTCGTTTTTTACCCTAACTGATAGTCTATTATACTCACATCCATACCTATGGGTGGCTGAGTGTGAAGGGTGTACTCTATTTGTGTCTATTCATCGCAATATTTTAGTGCCACGACGGAGTGCATTGCGTATACGTAATATTTTCGTGCTTTCCATGTAAGGAGTACAAGGATGATAAAATACCGTCAGCACTTAAATTTGAATTTTTTCTAAAATGCTTTACTTTAATTCAGAATAATGTTTTACATGTGCAGGCACGATATTTCTGGACCTTACTTGAATTAAACCCGACAGTTTACCAAAATTAAGTTTTTTAATTGTAATTTGTAATAACGAATAAAGAGAGGAAACAAAAAATACTTTTTTTTAAATTATTTTTTTATATTTTTTTTACTTTTTTTATTTTTATTTTTATTTATTTAATTTAATTTGATTTTAACTTATTTTATTTTATTTTTTTATTTTTATTTTTTTTATTTTAATTAATTTTATTTATTTTTTTTTTAATTTACTTTATGTTATTTTATTTTATTTTTATTATTATTTTTTAACTTTATATTTATTTTTCTTAATTTCTCAATGATAAATCCGTGCCTTCAGTGTGTGTGATCACTAATTTATTATTTTCCGAGCTAATGCCACATTAGCGGTAATCACAATAACAAGGCGAACAACAACAACAATTTTCATTTATTTGCTATTCTAATTATTTGTTGTATGCAACTGTTAATTTGAAATTGGCGTTAACGCGTTGCCAATTAAAATGTGCATTACGGCGACCACTCCACACTTGTTGTTGTGTTAAATGTTAAACATTTGCTACTCCCGGCACTGTTGTTGTTGTTGTTGTCAAAATTTTAATAGACGCAACACCTGCTTAAATGCCCATTGGGCAAAGTATTGATTGACTAGTTATCAGACGGGTTATTCAATAGATTGGCTGCTTGAATGAATGATTGAGTAATGGGTTTTTGCCTACCCTAAAAGTGTACAAATGCGGTCAGTGGCCGATAATTGTTTATGTTGATGTTGTTGCATACGCGAACTTGCCGCAATTGAGATAAGGTGGTACAAAAATGAGAACGGAAATTTAGATATTATTAAAATGAGAATATTTTCTGTTCAGCATTTTACTACAATAAAATATTAATTTAAATATGAAAAATTGGGAATTAAGAATTTTAAAATGAGTTGTTTAGCAGCTACATCAAATTGAATATAAAGGGTTTTCCAATAGGGATGATTTGATTTCTAAATGTTGGTTTGGCCATTTTTAATATGTGACAGTTAACAGTATCTGTCTTTTTTTCATTGTATTCAGTAATGTTTTCAATTTCATCATTGGACCACCATAAACGTCGTGAATTTGCTGATTTTTCCTTGGAACAACTTGAAAACGATAACAATATTTTTAAGAAAATCATCTGCTCCGATAAGGCTCACCTTCATCTGAGTGGTGCGGTAAATAAAAAAAACTGTCGATTCTGGTGCAAAGAAAATCCACAAATTATTCATGAACAATCATTACATTCACCTATATTGATAGTATGGTGTGATTTTTGGTCTGGTGGAATCATCGGTCCGTACTTCTTTCGAATTGAAGCTGGTAGCACCGTTATTGTCAATGGAGAGTGGTATAGATCGATGATAACCAACTTTTTATGGCCACAATTGGAAGAAGTTGATTTTAACAACATCTGGTTCCCGCAAAACGGGGCTACATGTCACACAGCACGTGCAACAACCGAATTATTGCGAGAAAGATTTGGAGATTCGATTATTTCAAGAAATTGTGACATTGAATGGTCTCCAAAAAGTTGTGATTTAACACCATTATACTACTTCTTGTGGGGTTGTTTGTAGTCATTAGTCCTTAGCAATAAATCAGGCTCTGTTCAAGCTTTCAAAGTGAATTTTGAACGTGCTATTCATAACATACGTCTTTATTTAATGGAAAAAGTGCTCAAAAATTAGTTTCACCGAATGCGGTCCTGCAAAGGAAGTCGTGGACGCCATTTGAATGACGATATATTCAGAAATTAATTGTATCGATTAAAACATTTGAATTTCTTTAACAATTTGGGAGTTTTTTTGTTTAAAAGAAATCATATACTCTTATTGGAGAACCCTACTTATCTGGGGAAAAAAGCTTTCACTAAGTAATCAATAAAGAATTCAGAATTACATTTCTTAAATAATTTTTGATTGCGAACCGCATAAATCACCATCAAAGCTAACGGAGTTTGCTTCGAAAAACTATTAAATAAATATTTCTAAATTAATGTTGACTTAAAAAAATTATTTCAGGAATAAGAATTTTTTTTTTCAAATCATTTACCTAGTTAAAATTTGTTTTTAGTTTTTAATTAACTCACTAAATATGAATAATAAGAAGAACATTTTTTTTTTGTAGAAAAACTAATTATTTGGTATAAATTAAAATTTTCTAAAACAAAAAAATTATTTTTCAGTAAATAATTAAATCGAGTATAATAAATTTTTTTTTTTTTTTTTTAAATTGTATGTTTACCTTTTTTTAATAAACACTCACTCCTGTTAAAGAAATATTTAAAATAAAAAGTATTATTTTCGTTACATTTTTCAAGGTCATCACTTTTCGGACTTTTGCTTAATAAATTCTTAAAATATATTTAAAATAAATTTTTATAAATAAATGATCCTTTAAAAAAACCCTTAAACCTTTTTGAAAGAAATTCAAAAAATAAAAAATAATAAAAAAGGAGCACACCATTTAAATGAGTGTTTACCGCTAGTCTGCTGCTAACATTAAATCCCAAAATAATATGTATTTTTTATATAAATTATATTTAAACATTTACATTTATTTCATTGGCTTGTATTAAATTCTTATTTTATTTCCCTTCATTTCTGTCTGCAACACATAATGAGCCGTGTTAAAATGACCGTTTGCAATAAATTACCGTAATTGCGCGCCATTAAACATTTACACATTGCAAGAGAAACCATTAGTTTTATTTCTCTTATTTTTCTATTCATTCATTCACTCATTCATTTGCACTGGCTTTTTTTTTTGTATATTTTGACTATTTTTTATCTATTAATTTATTGCTTTTATTGAAATTGCTTTTTTCACTGTGTACTGTTTTGTATTATTTTACTGTCATTAAGTGCATTTTTCAAATGATTGCTTTATAAACACTTACATTTACATGCACACACACATACATACATGTAGTTATATGCATATATAAATACAAATATTTATTTATTTATTTCAGTAACATTATTTATTCTGTCATTTTCGGAAATTTATTTATTTGCAATTAATAAATGAAAACATTGTGGTAATGAGTTGGGCTTCATCTAACCACTCGACCACAAATGCCTAGAGAGATTATTGGAAACCAATAAATGCTGCTATTGCATTTTTTCCCTTTCTTTGTTTGTATATTTATTTGTTTGTGTGTTTGTTTTGTATGCATTCTAGTGTATGCTGTCTGGCATTTGATTTCAATTGGTTTACGGCGTCAACGGCAATTGACTTGAAAGCAGCATAATAAACAACACCGCTGAGAATTTCATATTTGTATATGTGTTAGTGGCATACCATTAGCATTGAGTACATACAACAATTGTTGAATTACGCTTTCAGCTTATAACAATTTTGTTGCAATTAATTTCAATGATAGCTTTTTCAGCTGGCAAATCAATTGATTGATTATTGGGGTCTATGCCAGTGAAATTTTCCAACTTAATGTGAAAATGGCTAAATATTGTGCATTTAGTGTATGTAAGACATAAATGTCTGCTACACTAATTAGTCACATTTGTAATAATGCAACTAAATGTCCATAATAATTACGGCAATTGGTTGCTTCTCGACTACTTGCTTGCTGAATTGGAGTTTTATATTCAATTATTTTGTTCATTTCGCTTAATTTGGTAAATTTTCCTAGCAAAATAACAGAAAGTGCGCAATAAAAATAGGAAATAATGTCAAAAATTTCAGCTTTAAATAATTAGCGCATACTTTTCTGTGTCTACAAATGTAACTGTCGTGATTTATGGGGGTAACCATGGCGTATAAGTAACCTTTTTAAGGATCAATGACGATGCCTGAATTCAGGCTCTATAAAAAATCTGAAATATGTATAGAAATTTTCGATAAAAAAATATTAAAAAAAATTCCAAACTACTGTAGCTCAAGCGAAAGATACAAATTTCTATCTCCAACATCGCCTTTCGCGTTTTTTTTTTTTTTTTTTTTGTTTGGTTTGGTAAACTTTTTCCAATCCTCGAAGCACTTCTGGAATGCGCTCTTCGGTATGACCATCAGTTGATCTCATCAATTGTGGCAAAACGCTTTCCTTTCATTGGTTTCTTTAGCTTTGTCAATAGGAAAAAGTCGCAGGGTGTCAAATCTGGGGTGAAAGCCGTGGTTGAGAGTTTTTGGCCAAAAAATCACGAATAAGCATTGACTTGTGAGCTGGAGCATTATCGTGATGCAGAATCCACGAGCCGTATTGCTTCATGGAAATTTTGCATAACTTACTTGTAGTTTTTCTCATTAACTGTGCGATCTTTTGGCAAAAGCTCATGATGCACCATACCATTGCAATCAAAGAAAGCAGTGAGCAAAACCTTCACATGTGATCAAACTTGGCATGCCTTTTTCGGTCTTGACTCATCTGGCAGCTTCCATTGGGATGATTGGGCCACGTTTAGCCACCAGCTATGACCCGTTTGAGCAAACCTGGATCTTTGTTGACGTCATTCAACAACTCCTGAGCGATAGTAATGTGATATTGTTTTTGCTCAAAATTTAGCAATTTCGGAATAAGCTTCCCTTTCACACGTTTCATGCCCAAAACATTCGAGAAAATTGAATGGCATAAGCCGATTGATATGCCAACATCCTCCGCAACTTCCCTAATAGTTTCCCTAATAGTGATTCGACGGTTTTCACTAACAATTTTGTTCCCTGTTTCGTCGTTTTTTTCGTTTGTTGACGTGGTCGCACCTCCAGGACGCTCATCGTCATCAACATCTTTTCGGTCTACTCGCCTTGGAGCACTTATAAACACTTTTTTGAGACAAAGTGGACTAACCAAATGCATGCCACAATGAACATTTTTAGTGCCTTTTAGCACTTTATTCCATTTTTAACGCAAAATCTAATACATATTTTTTTTATCCATTTCCTTCAAAAGTCAAAAATCGAAGAGCACTCAAAAACGTGACCAACCTCTTCTGTTGGCAATAACAAACTACTAATCGAAATTGGCTCCCAGTGCAAGCACATGATAAAGATATATTTCCGATTATAACAGAAACAAAATATCGATAATCGACTGTACGCAGCCTGCGAAAAATTAAAATTCACCTTTTCCTTTGAACAGACCTCGTATATGCATATATGCGTTTTTATGTATATTTATAAAAATATTGCAATCGATTGTTAAGTGAATCAGTTTGGCTCAATCCGTAAATCTGGCGTTAAGCTATAAGCTGAGGCTAGATGAATTAATTTTAATTTTTTTTTTTCAGTAAACAGTGGATTCTTCGGCTTTTTACAAGCAGTATAAATAAGCTGGAATAAATTACTCTCACAAAAAAAGACCCGAATGTGTTAATGAAGTGACAAAAAAGTGTTACTTTTTTAACTCAATTCACACCTTAGATATTTATTTTTATTACATTAAAATCCATTAACTACTTTCACCTTATGTTTGATCTAAAAAAAAATTATATATATATACATATATAAATACTTTGTGCTTAATCGTCTATGTTTATGGCCAGGGATATTAGCGAAATTAAGCGAAAATGGCAGTTTATTTACTTAAATTACTTTACAACTGGCGTGGATTGCATGTGAAAAGTAAATTTCATTTAACTGCTTTATTCACACCATGGAACACTTTGTTGAAGTTGCAAAAAAATGTATTTGTATATTGCCTCTACTCATACAATGCTTACTGCTAACTGGTTAATGACACCTATTTTTCTGAAAATATATATTAACATGAACTCTAGTAATATATATTCATAAAATTATATGCACAATCGCTATTCAGAGAATATTTCTTCATGCAGTCATTGTAAATAAAACGTTTCAAGCTTCTGCCCGATAGTCTTCGATTTGTCCTAATTTCGGCACATGGTTTAATCTCAAGCTAAAACTGACAGAAATTCAACAGAAAATTAAAAAAAAATTTTAGGAGCTTTTTTTTTGAATTTTTTCTTAAAAACTGAGAATATCCTGGAGGTGGTGTTATAAAATAAGTCATAACTTGGTTCATAGCCAACTGACTTAGCAAAATTTGCTATCACAGGAAAGCCAATGCGGTGGACTCAATTTATATGTTTTCTTACACAAAATATTTTATTTTAAAGACTTTGCTTCATTTATTCAAAAAACCAACTCGTATTTCCAAAATTGTATAGCTCAAACAATATTCGACGAAAAAAGAAGTGAATTATCTTTAAAAAAATTATTTTTCTGAGATGAAGTCTAAAAAGTTCGAGACATTACTTCATTTTGTTCCTTTAAACTTTATTTCAAGTTGACGCATTATAAAGTATGCCTTGTTGGTACATTTCTACAATATTATTTATTGGCAAAAAAAATTTAAGAATTCAAATTTTTCATCCTCAATAACCATACATTTATTAAATGCTTAATTCTTTTTTGAACCGTCTAACAGTATTTTTTGTATTTTATTTGAAATTTTCCTTCACCTTTAACGTTTTTATACCTTTCATGCACATGAAATGGCATATTAACTTGTGTCCAAAGTATGTAAGTACCAGAAGGAGAAGAGATAGGTTCACCAAAATTTATACCGATCGTATCAGAATCACGAGCTGAATTGATTTAGCCATATCCGTCTAACCGTCTGTCCGTATGTCTGCTTGAACGCAAACTAGGCACTAATTTTTTTAGATATTTCAATCAATCTTAGTAGTCAGATGCACTTGTCTTTTAAATGAACATTTGCTGGAACCGATCAAATCAGTTGATAGCGTATATAAGTATATGAACGATTTTTCAGATTTAAAATTTTGGTTCAGGAATCAATGGAAAAAAGTAAATAAGAGTATTAAATTTTGTATACTACAAATACATAATCAGTTGCTTATAGATTTTGAGAATCACCGAAATTGGACTACTGTAGCATGTAGGCCCCATACAAGCGATTTAATCAATTATGAAGTTTTGGGCGAAGAAAACCTATAAAAATATCTAGTAGCGTGAAATTTGATATTATGCAGACATGTTACGAATTGAATGTTGTACCGAAAATCATCTTAATCCGAACAATATATATGATAGCCCTACACAACCGATTTTTTAGGTATGAGGTTTTGCGTTATATTGACCCTGAAAATCATCGAAATCGGATTTTGAAATTGACAAAAATTTGTATATGTTCATTAAGGGTATAAAAACTTCGGCATGGCCGAAGACAGCCTTTAGTTATTGTTTTAATTTGACTAATAAATGGCACACACTCACACATACATCAGTTATCAACACATTACTGTCTACTAAGAAATTCTGAATATCTTTGGGAAGTGCTGTGCCATTTTAATTTGTTCGCACAGATTTCGGTTTCTACTGAAGTTGGAAGCTATATATTAACCAAAAAACTTGGACTTTTAATAAAACTCCAAAAATTACTTACTTTGGCAGTTTACAGACCGTTTACTTTTATTCGGCATGTGCATTCTGGGTATGCATCTTACAAAAAATTTCCTCAAAAATTTGCCGAGCTTGGTTTCCACACTGCGCGCTATAAATAATTTCCATCTCCATATGATTAGCTTGCACTGTTTTACCTAACTAAATAAGGAACTTTATCACGGCGTTTTGTTGGATTATTTTCTTTAGATTTTAGAAATTATATTAAATTGTGTAATAGTCAAGTCTTCCTCAGTGGTTGGAAATTAAATTAGAAATTAAGATGTGTTCACTATTATTTTTTCCCGTTGGCAGGTATCTTTTTTCTCCTCTTTTTCATAGGCTTCGTAATTTTTTTTTTTTTTTTTTTTTTTTGAATTTGTGGCACCAACTAAACTCTTTCAACCCAAAACAATTGTACCAGACAAGTGCTAACATCAAAAGGCGTCATATGCATACACATATATTGTATATATGTATATATGTATATATAAATGTATTCATTTATATGACAAAAAACCACTGATTCAAGAATTTTGCAGTGATTTGCTATACCAGTCAGCGTGCTGATAATAATTTGGATCTCAGCAAAGGTAATAAGTATGTGTGTAGGTATGCATGTCTGAAATGAAGAAACTACCAAACTACCACAAAAGTTCTCTATTAACAACTCCACAAGTTGGCCACACTCAGTACGCCACTTGGTCGATCATTCAGCAAAGCACCAAGGCAATTTTGTGGTCAACTCAACACGCTTAACTACCAACTGGTTTAAGCTCACAGATGATTGAGCACAACTTAGCAACTATTTTGAATAAATTAACTATATATTTAAATTTTTATTTAATTATTTACATTTAATATTCTTTTTTATTGCGTTGTTTCTGCTTAAATAGTTTTTAATTTTTTTTTTTTTTTTTGGATTGTTTACTAAAACCTTTCGAAGCTGCACTTTATGCAACTGCCTCAACCATTTTTAGTCATTCTTTCAACACAAATTAATAAAAATGCCGCTATGTATTGTTGTTGTTGTTGCTGAAGGCGTTTTTCCCCATTGCATACAAAAATCTCTGCAGATGCGCGGCAACTATTGCTGGTACTTACATATGAATAAATATGCACCCAAGTATGTGCATGTATGTCCATATGTATGTGTATTTTTAATGTAGCCATGCATGTAATCACAGCTTGTTGCATGTATGTAACGAGGCAAACAAGGCGAGTCAACAGCAGGCGGTTGGACCCCCCGAAGGCTGCGAGGACTCTGAGGCGACCAGTGAATGTTCAATGTTGGATTGACGATGGAGACGATGGAGGAGCGGCACTAAACAGTTTGATTGTTCGACTGTTGAAGCAGCAACAATAACAACAATTCATTTGTTTTGCTAACCGCTGCTGTCTGCTGTCTGCTTGTCAGCGCTGTTGTTGTTGTTGTTGTTGTTGTCGTTATGTTCTGCTTAGTTAGTTTGTTTTAAGTGTTTTTATGAATTTTTTTTTTTTTTGGAGAAAAATTTTGCATTTCATTTAGTCAGCAAGCATAATTATTTATAATGCATACATACATATACACATACATATAAACTGCATATTGATATGTATTTAAGGGGAAAGAAATGTCGTGCTTTTTGTAAAAAATAAAAAGCTTTTAAAGGTGTGTACATATGCATGTATGTGTATGCCTTCATATATATTTTTGTCTATGCCTGTTTGCTCTTCCACAACGCTAACCAATTCAATGCTCTAACACTTGCCACATTCAACACTGCCACTTCGTTGGCATGCTGCGTTGCCGCTCTTCTGTGTGCGGGTGATTGTGTGACTTAGTGGCACAGCTGTGCAGTTGAAGAAAAATTCAATCATACATATGTATGTATATGCATAGACTCGTATATTAATTATGTAAATGTGAAGAAAATCTCACAGCACTCGGCACTCAGCTGCGATAATGAATGTGCCATTCACGACTTCTCAGCAGCTTATTATTCTTATTTGCTTATTTAAAATTTTTCTTTTTTTTTCTACAGTCGAACAACAACATATTGTTATTAATTTTTTCCGCCTGCAAATGTGGCATAATAAGCGAAGAATTATTAAAAGTGAATGCCACAACAGTCACAGCCGCGAGCACAAGTGTTGTTTGAAAAGTCTTTGCTTCCTTCGATGTTTAAAGCTGAGAATTTTTCCACAGTTTCACAGCAAACTGCACACAGACTCGTACATAAATTCAGACACATGTACTTGAGGTCAGTTATTTGAATTTTGCACTGGGAAAAGATTAATGACTATTTATGTTTATTTAGCAATTACATGGCTTTGTCATTCGTTTCTACGACCACGAGACATGCCCTCAGGTGGTAATATTTAGTAGCTCAGAATTAGCAATTAACTCTTGAGAAAAATTAAAAAATACTTTAAAGTAGTTACAGTTAAATGGCCAACATAAATCTCATTTCAGGCATATCGCCTAACGAGCTTCGCTCTAGGATTTGGAAACTATCGTCTTCCCGATAACCTCCTGAACCTCAAACCCTGGAGAAATCAAGCATCGCGCTGTTGTTTGCCAGTTTGCGCAGACGGTGGATCACTTGTCGCTTCATTTTGTCAACTGAAGGTGCAGTGTGAATACTGGCTGAAATAGCTCGCGCATCTCTTCGGCGCCGACGAGGCGTGATCACCGAATAAAATTTCCACCCGTTCATCACGTCTCGTCGGATTAAACAATGATTTTTCTGTGGCCCAGAGTTTGTTTACCCCCGAGGCGAGTGTGCAGGACTTTAGGTGCTTCTCCCACTTGTTCCAATTGTGATGGTTTAACTTTTTCCGAATCTCCGATATGTTTTCGCTAATGCTAAGATCTCCAGGATCGCCTAGGCGTAGTGCGTCGCGCCTTATTGCTAAAACCATCGCTTCGGTGGGAAAGTTGAGGCGGATTTCCGCAATTCGGACTTCCGGGATGAAATGGGCGGCAGCTTACACGACTATGTGGCGGAAGATTTTTTCACCGTGTGTGACATTGGTAAGAGTAGATAGAAGGCGTTCTTGGTAAATTCCGTGAAGCCGGGCCAGTTAGCTTTTTTAAAGTTAACACAGGTCAGGTAGTCCACGAAAAAAAAGTCGGAAGGCTTATCAGTCGGGACAATTATGGGCAAGTGGTCCCGTTGCTAAGGCAGTTTCACACAATTCTGGTGTAGAATGTCGAATCGTCTATCTGTTCCGCCAACTCCATCTCTCGTTGTTCATTTGACAGAGAGGAATGCCAAAGACCGTGATGGGCGTTAAACGGGTTGCGCCCCTGGGCAGTTTCCTTAAGCAGGTATACTAGATATTAAAAAAATATATTACTGACTTGGTTAATGTGTCTTATCTCTATTACAATATAATAGTTCAAACTATATTTGAGAGATCCAGAATTTGTGTATATTGACAGCAAATGAAGATTATGTTTCACGCATAAATAAATAATTTCAGGGTTTAAAAAAATATGTTGATTGAAATTTCAATCGAATAATCCGTTTATGATCCGTCTTTGCAGTAGATCGATCGTTTAAGCGAACGGCCGTGAACCCATTTTTAGCGCGATCATGATAGAGTAACATTTATTGTTCGCCTGGATCGATCGTAATCGAGCACAGTAAACCAAATGAGCATTGCTTCGATTGATCGCAATTTTAGTATTTGTCAGACTCGAACACGATCGAAGAAATCGAGCGAGCGTTGCAATATGGTCGATGGTGATCGAGGTTTTTCTTATTTTGCATGCTATGTGGAAGACGCAAACCTAAATTTTTTAACTGAAAAATCGGATTACGTTTTTATGCTTTTTTAATTGATTTTTGATCTAAAATCTCATATCTGGGGGCAAATAGTCTGCCGATTTCTATGATTTTCGGTACGAATATGCTATTATATATGTGTACATATTACCTATTTTCATATTCTTAGATGCTTTATTGAAGTATTTATGACCCATAAACACGTTTCTGAACAAATCGGTTGTATGAGAACTAAAGTCAACCAATCAAACTGGTTCAGACAAAATATCCATATACTTGGACGCTTAGTAAGTTTCGTTCAGATATTTCAAAACCTGAGAGACTAGTTTTCGCTCAAGTAGACAGACGGACCATTGCTAAATCAACTCGACCTCTCACACTGATCATATCGGTATACATTTTCTATTTATCTATTGCTATTTCTTCTTTTTCTTCGACTTACATACACCAAAGTTAATATAGAATTCCTTTCAAGGTTCTTTAAAGCTATAAAAAGCGTTATTTAACAAAGTTATCTGGAATAGTTAGATTAAACTGTCTACTTTCTAGGCCTTCTATGCATCTGTCTATCCTTCTACTAGTGCTTTAAGCAGCCGAGCTCTTAAATGTCTAATAGGTTTTATGGATAAGGCCGCACAGAAACAGCGAGGATGCTCCAAGATCTCACTCATTACTACCTCTGAACACATGCACTTGCATGTATCACTACAAATATGATCATTTTGCTCCCGTGTATCGACAGTAGATTATGTGTTCTTGCTGGACCTACAACTGCTCATTCGAACCCAAATAAGATAAATATGTCAGTGTGAGTTTTCATTCGCTGACATTACGCATGGTTTTGGTGCCTTGCATTGATACATCATTCAGTTCTGTAGGAAATTTTACTGCACAGAATCTTTGACGTGTTTAATGCACGAGGAACTGGTACTTTCGGCAGATGGATGGCAGTTTTCGTAATCTCATTAACTAATACGTTCCCATCAACGATCTTATGGCCTAGAACGCCTGGTAGATATGCCGTTGCTTTCCTACAGTCACCTTATCTACTACAGAATGACATTCCTACAGTATTTTCTCCAAATAATTTTTTTTTTCAATGAAAAAGTTGATGAAAACTTATAAAACCTTAACTTCTCATAACAAAATATAGAACATAAAGAGACAAATGTGAAATATTCCACTTTTCATGAGACTAAAAAAAAAATTAAGAATCATAAGAGTCAAAATATTTGAAAATCACATCATAAAAACTTTTTTTTCGTCCTTTTGCATTTGAGAAATATATTTATTTTCACATATATATTAACAAACTTGAGAGAATTCCCAATCAAAAAGAGCGTTGAAGCAAAAAATGAAGCTCAAAAATTGCGGAATATAAAACGATAAAAATGAAAAGAAAAATCGAAACTTCCAATCAAAATCCGTAAAAAAAAGTGAAAACAAACAAAACATGAAAAAGGCAAAACAAACAAACGTAAATTGGTGAGCTGCAGAAAAACCGCAAATCACATAAATTATTGCAATAAACAAACATAATCGTAATAAAGACGATTTACGAGCGCAACTTAAGGCTATACAAGCATAAAACACACACAAACAACAAGGCATACAAACATACTCGTATATTCAGCAATATACATATATAAATTTGTATATTCAAACAGTCAGAATGACAAACAGACATACAAGAAATACGAGACAGTCGAACAGACAAAGAGACAGTGGAACAGAGCTGGGCAGAGCTTTATAAATACAAGCGCATACAAGACAGATACACGAGCCGAAAACAAGTAGAAGAAGAAGAAGAAGATGTGGATGAAGATGAAAGAGGAGACGCAGCAGATAGAGAGGAGGCAGGAAACAAACTTTGCTTAAACAGAAATACATAGATTCGTATGTATGATCATATAAATAACAGCGAGGGAAATTGGCTGGCTTAACTGGGTTGCCTGTGGAGGTGGCGTTGTAGGTAGGTAAACAGGGACGTGGAGAGTTGTTGATTGGGAACACAGGTAGGGCATTGAGGTAACTTATAGACATAGCATGTATGTGAATACATATGCATATACGCCAATGTGGAGGCTTCCAACTTCACTACACAACACTATTAGTTATTTACCTCTCTCTCTCTCTCACTCACGCTCTGCCTCTTGCTCTCCCATGCATATGTAGACAACCACAAATCGGCGCTACGCGAAAGCAATTCGAATTAATAAAAGTTGATATATGATCATGTGAAAATCATGTACTCACACACATACATACATACATATTCATGACGCTGCAGAAAGGAGTTGAGTCGTGCGAAATATTTGTATGTACATTTGCCTCATAGCTCGTACTCTCCTCGCTGGCTGGATGACTGACTGACTGTTGAAGCAGGTGCTGCATGGAGGGAGGGGCATTACGTGCAAAAATCAGCAGCCAAGCAATTTGCGAAGAATACGTGAAAGGATGTTGGTGGGAAGTGTTGCAGAAGAAAATACTTAGCATATATATATATATACAATCTCATTTAACTAGCTGTTTCTGATTATTGTTACCGCATCAGGCAAATCATGGCGAAGTAGGATACTACCGCCTCATTCAGGGGTTTCGGGCGCCAAGGTGACAGTGGCAATTTCACATTCGCTGATTGCTTTGTATGCTGCGGGCAATAAGTCATTAACCAAAAAACAAATTCCGAGATTAGCTCAAAAACAAATATGTTAACGTTATACATCATGTACATATATATTTATGTATATACATACGAGTACTTTTGCATATATGTCTATTTTTATTTTTTTTTATATATCTAGCCGTAGGCACGCATGTCATTTTGGAAGCGAAAGGAAGCAAATGTGAATAGATTTACCCATTTAGATATATATATGTATATATAATTGTTTATATCTACCCTTTACATCTGCTAGCAAGTAGAGATTAGAATTGCAAAAATATTAATAAGTATGTCAATATGTAAATAGTTCTAGGCGCAATCACTCCAACCAAAGCATGTAGGAAATTAGAGTGGAATTATGTATGTAGTTGTAAATGTGTACATACACATATTTAAATACATAACCAACAAATGAGTGTGGAAGCTTCCTCTCCTTCGATATGCGCTCGTGTAGCGCAAAGTTAAAGTTTATTAAACACATTTTGGCATACAAAACTTTTTACTTAATTTATTTTTGTTGAAATTGCTCTCCACTTATGCAACTTTTGGTGCTTAGCAAATAACATTTCAACTAATTATTGTCAGAACGTGATTAATTACTGCTTGATTTGGAGTGAGTGGCAAGAAAGGCGGTGCACTGTGGGAAACTTGAAAGAATTTTTGCGCAAAAATAATTAAGAGTTGAACATATTTTTAGTTCAATTTGAAAAAATTAAATAAAATAAAATAAAATAAAATAAAATAAAATAAAATGAAATATAATAAAATGAAAAATATAAAAAAATGAAAATGGAAGGAAATGAAATAAAATCAAATAAAATCAAATCAAATCAAATAAAATAAATAAACTAAAATAATAAAAAAATAAGAAAAATAAAAATAAAAATAAAAAAAATAAAAAAAAAATAAAAAAATAAAATAAAAATATATATATATAAAATAAAAAATTTAAAAAAAAATTTAAAAAAAATTTAAAAAAATAAATTAAAAAAATTTAAAAAGTACAAAAAAAAAAAATAAAATAAAATGGAGCCCTTTATGGTTTTGCCTTGCTTTAAATCCACTTTCGTCTAGAAACACTACATAAATATATATAGAATTTGGTACACAAAAGTGCCATATACTTAGTGTAGGAAGTGGTCGAATTATTATGCGAGATTTTGAGTTATCAATGAAAAGATTAGTGAAATGTCAGAGAATGATACATACGTTTACCTTGACTCAAGCAAAAAGAATGCATCATTCTTAAATCGTTCAAGCAACAACGGAGGAATATGTAATGCGAGTGAAAAGCTTGCTGAAGTCGCAACCTATTCAAAACTATCAACACATTTGCTATCTCAGTTTTAACATACACGTTTCGCACAACGAAATGGTCTGACACAGACCTAGAAAACGCCAAAAGCATAACAAGTGTATTACTTACCAAATTCGGAATACATGATCCGAAATCAGCCGTAGAACGTGTCTAGTTAACACGAAGACAAGGAGGGCGAGGAATGGCAGACATCAAACATCTGCAATAAATTGTATATACAAACTCAGGCTGTTTTTTCATGAGCAACAAAGCCAATTGCATAAAGAAGTCAAATGTGAGGTACACCCCCCTTAAATTTAAGTGACACCTCCACGAGTGATATCCCAACAGACGTTCCGCATAATCAGTCATTAATTTTGCAATGGAAAATGAAGTCAGTCCACGGAAAATATCCACATGCAATCAATTAACCAGATATAGACACAACTGCATCCAACAACTGGCTAAGCAGACCACGAATCTTTGCTGAAACCGAAGGTTCCGTGTGTGCTACACAGGATCAAGTGATTGAAACTAAAAAATTTAAAAAATATTTCATCCGTACGCCATTGAAAATTATCTAAGTCGACGATGCCAAAAACAATCTGAAACTATACACCACATTACAGGTGCATATGTTCCATTAGCAGCCACCGACAAGACACCGCAAAGAGACAATATAAAGAAAAATATAAAATAAAAAATTTAAAAAATCAATAAAACAAAATAAAAAATTAAATAACTAAAAAAAGAAGAATAAAAATAAAATAAAACAAAAAAATTTAGAAAATATAATAATATAAATTAATTAAAATTGAACAAAATAATAAAACAAAATAAATAAAAACAAAACAAAAAAATATAAAGTAAAACAAAATGAATTAAAATAATATAAACATATATAATAAAAATAATAATTAAATAAGTAAAATAAATATTTGGTAAATTTATGCGAATTTTTTGAAAAATGCCATCCAGAAGAATCAGCTTAACATTCTTTCGATGAGCTACAAGTTGTTGTGCTTGATTCTTAATAGGATGCAAAATAATGTGTTCGGAACGAAGTGTTGATTTTCTTTGGGCATAATTTCAAAAAAAAAAAAAATTTATTAAAAAAGTTTATACCTCTTTCAAATAAGTTTTCAATCCTTGCAAATTTTTAATGTAATTTTCAAACATTTTCTAATAAAACCCCCAACGTTCTTCTTTTGCAGTGCTATTCGAATTGTGCATCACCACTTATTTCCCCAACCACCACCACCACCACAACAACAACAACAACAATGACAGTGCCAACAACTATGTCCATCATGGAAAGACATCAACAAAAACAACAACAACAACAATTGCAACAGACCCAACAAGCATCGAAAATTAATAAACCAATACAGGAAACTTGGACATTGCATACAGTTTCAATGTTGCAACAAGACTCATTGGTACTCGTCGACATCGCTTGGGATGCACTTAATACACCCAATCAATGTTTAATCAGTTGGGAGGTATCAGGTGGTGGTTTGATGGGCAATCTCTTGACTGAATCATCGACTGTGCAACTGTCACTGTGGCCCGATACCAAATATCGCGTTAAGGTCACCTGCAAAAATAAAGTGAGTAGAAAAAAGGAGTGAACTAAAAACGTAGAGTTATATATATATATATATATATATATTTTTTTTAGTATTGTAGTTAAGAGTTTCTACATCACACTGATACAAATCTCTCAATTAATATTGAAGTTAAAGTTTTTTTTATTTTTCGTGTCAGCCACACTACACTTACCACAATATTTTGCAATACTTTTTACACATTATTATTATGAAATAAAATATTTGGAAATTTCTAAAAATGGGGTGGTTTGATCCATGTTTGCGATAAGCTGAGATTTTCATAATTGCCACAGCTGTGAGTTGGTGTAGCGTTAATTGAAAACCATAGAATTTGCCATTAAAAGCCATTCACACAACCCACCAACTGTTTCGGCATAATAACAATGCAATTTTAGCATGAAATACGAAAGTAATTAAATTCGTTGAATAGTAGTAAATAATTGGAATTTGTAATGAATAGTGAGAGAACTTAGAAGCTTTTTGCTGAAATTAAATATATATATATAGCTTTGAACCACGAGTAGCATCAGCAGAGTTTTCGACAACAAACAAAAACGAATAATATAAAATATTAAATAATTTAATTTAAAAATAATTAATTTTTTTTTGTTAATTTAAAAATTTGTTTTTAAATTTTTTTAATAAAAATTTTTATTATATGCAGTTGAACGAAATCTCTCAAGTTTCTTTTCGAAAAATTAAGATATTAAGTAAAATGTATGCACTTTCTAAACCAAAAATTATCAAAGACACTAAGTTGGCTTAGGTTAGATTATATAGAGTGGATTCTATGCGTGACGGACGTGTTATTCTTTTTGTACTTGTAGTGCCAGATGGAGGTAGAGTAGGCGTAGCGTACGATGACAATGCTTTTTGTGAAGTTTAGTCGCGGGCTCGGTTATTAGTTTTGAAACTACTTTTCTGAACAGTGAAGTTGGTCCATCCGTTAGTCCAATTTTCAATGATTCGTTCGAGCATTTCGACTGGTAACTGGCGAATGACATGCGTGATGTTTTGATCCAAGGCTTGAATCGAAGCGGGATTGTCCGCATAGACTTTAAAGTTTAAATATCCCCACAGCAAAAAGTCTAACGATGTGATATCACACGATCTTGGTGACCAATCGACCGGCCCAAAACGTGAAACTATCTGCTCACCGAAGTGTTCCCTCAATAAATCTATTGATTGATGCGATGTGTGGGAAGTGGCGCCGTCTTGTTGAAACCAAATGTCGCGGAGATTACGAACTTCAATTGCAGGCGTCAAATAGTTGGTTATGATGGTGCGGTAACGGTCGCCATTGCCGCTCACGTTATCACCGGTACCATTTTTGAGGAAATATTGACCGATGATTCTACCGGCCCACAAACCACATCAAACCTTTGTTTTTTCTAGATGAAAAGGCAGCTCTTGAATCTCTTCAGGTTCCTCTTTGTCCCAAGTGCGGCAATTTTGCTTGTTTACGTACTCATTGAGCCATAAATGGGTCTCATCGCTGAACAAAATTTGACTCGAAAGCGTCGGATCTTCTTTGAACTTTACAGAGCTCATAGACCGAAGTAATTTCACTTGGGAAGGTCGAGCGGCTTCAGTTCTTGCACAAGCTATATTTTGTACGCCTTTAATTTCGACGTAAAATGTGCCAAGTCGTTCCATACGTCAGTCCGAGATGCTGCGAACGAATCAACTCTCCACGGTCTTCGTGTACACTCTTAGCTGTTATATTTTCATCACTGCATGCTGGACGTGCTCTATTTGTTAGAATATTATCCAGTAATGAATGCTGGGTCCCAAGATGAGTGATGGTGTTGCGAACAGTACGCTCAGTAGGCCGATTATGTTTACCATAAGTTGAGCGAAGCATGCGAAACACATTCTTTACAGAACGTGAATTTTCATAATAAAGTTGAATGATTTGTAAACGTTCTTCAGGCATAAGTCTTTCCATGATGAAATGCCAAACAATACTGACAAAAATAACATGACAGCTTGACGTTTGGCTATTGGGAAGAGTACCTTTATTTGAATTCCCCTTTAGATAAGACCAAAAAAATAAGCAGACGTGGTGCTCCTACTAAAGCCCATTCCGTTAGCGTGAATTACCAGTATATTAGGCGAACAGTTATTCTGTGGTCGTTTTGATACAACGTAAGCAACAAGTGGATGTTTCCCTTCATCGCCTTTACAAAAGATGTGGGTGCGGTTGCGATCCATTAAGCCATTTCATCTTGCCATGATCCATCTTTCAGCTCTGTCGGTAATTTCATTTCATTTACCAGTTCTATCGCCAGATGGGTGGCACCTTTGGAAATATCATCAACTATTTCGTGTCCCACGATGTTCTTATGGCCTGGGACTTAATAAATATACTACCACCTGAAGCCACAATATACATTGTCTTCCTGCTTTTAAGGATATTTACTCGTACAATAAGCTTGAGATCTTTTTTTCTAGATAAAGCGTAGGATTGTGATCTCTTTTTCTACCAACCATTCCCCTGTTTATTGAGCTATGCTAGAACGTTCTAGCAGAAAATTCACATAAAGCCACCAAGGCTGCACCGCTTTCCACTGTAATATCGATTGTTGGTAGGCCCAATAACCTTTCTAGTGCAGCCAATGGAGTTGTTCTAGGCACAAACGTTATACAGAGTGCATCGAGCAGCTAAATATGCTTCAATTGTTTTCTGTTTGAGATTTTGATAGCCACGATACGCCAGAAAAAAAAAGAGACTAGGCGATTGGACAGTTTGCTGTCCAAAATTGCTCTTAGGTACCTGCTGCAATCTTTAATTGTTAATTCCACCCATTGAGCATCGGTAGTTTCTACGTTACGCCTTTAAAAAGTAACGAATTCGTTTTTTTTTTTAATTTTTTTCCAAATTTTTATCCGTAAAAATTTATTTTCAATTATGTTTACCTAATCTACCATAGTAAGCAAACACTGTTCTTTTCTCCCCACAGCTAACCGGTTTCATGTCCCGTTCGCTGCCTCTGAGCATCGACACATCCGAAGCCGTGAATGCACACGATCATACAGGCCAACATAAGACCCAGTCACCCAATGCCGAAGTCACATCAATTTCCACCACAACAATGGGTAGCAAAATCTTCACACCTTACAGATATGAACAGCAACAACAACAGCTCGAACAACATATCAACAACAATGCACTTGAACACATAAATAGCGGCAACAATGACGAGGATACCGACATCTCTTCACATTCTAACGGCTATTTAGCCGATGTGGATAATGCCGCCGTATTGCCGTACGACGAACACGATAATGAAGAGGATCAATCAGCAGAAGCTTTGAATAAGCACACAAAATTCATATTCAATTGGCATACGGAGAACAGTGACATTAGTCTGATTGAGCCCATACACAAACCAGATCTCAATATGCTTCAATTGGCCGTCGATGATATACAGAAGCCATTCCTCTTCGGGCTGACCGCTGGCACCATTATGCTGGGATTGGTAGCGCTTGCGTTGCGTTGTATGTTGCGTCGTCGGCGCTTGGCGCTGGAGAAAACTTTACTAATCACCGACGATACAATACATGCAGTGGTGTCGGTGGCGCCTGCTGAGGTGGCAATGCGTTTTGCCAACAACAAGGCTGCGGCACGTAAAGCCGCGGAGGGTGCCAGGGGTGGTTGTGGTGGAGGAGGAGCTGGCGTCACAGTTGGTGCGTTAGGTGCGACGTCACTGGCATATCAGCGCAGCAGCAGCGATGAAGAGGGCGAAGACAGCGAGCGGCAGCGAGAGCGTGACGTGGACGAGGTGTGTAGTAATCCGGCGATTTGCTCGAGAAATGCGCTCAAAGTGTAAGTACGTGCCAATCAAGAGAAGTGTGAGTGGTGAGTCAGAGAGGCGAAGCGAAGTCGAAGTGGGGTTTTAGTGTGCCCTACTAAATTGGCAGGGCGTGCGAGTAACGTGAATTAATTGAGAATACAAGAGGAATTACTAAGTTACACACTAAGAAAAGACAAAAAAAATGGAAATAAAAAACAAAAATATAAAAAAAAGAATAAAATAAAGAAAAGGAAAAATGGAAATTAAACACAAATTAAGCTTGAATTTGGTTAAGAGCGCAAAAAAAATTTAAAAAAAAAATATAAAAATATATTTATATATATATATATATATAAATTATCTTTAGTGACGTAAGCAGCATTAAACTAAGTAAATAACTATTAATATGTATGTGTAAATTAAGCGATTCATATCTTATAATATAAATAACAAAAATAGTTGTTCTCTTTTCATGCCACATTTTGTGGCAATTACTTTTCGATAGACATCACCTACATTTAAGCAAACATATTTACCTAAATTACAAGAAAAAAAACAACAACAACAAAAAAGTTATAATAAATACTCACATAGTGTAGCCAGGAGTAACTCATTCGTATTCAAATGCATTTAGGCTAAACAAATCAATATTCATTCTAAATAACCCTACACATACACACATATGTGTTGCAACATTTATTGCATTTATGTGTGTGTTGCCAAGTTGAAATTTTGTGATGCCTCCATTAGTTAGAGGCACTCAAACTTACTACATAAATACATCTCATACAAATAATAATACATAAGTCAATACATACATATATATCTAATTAGTAGTAAGTTTAGCGTAAATACTTATATATATATATGTAGATATATATATGAATGTGTAAAATTGCATAATTCATTATTCAAAGTCAGTTGATTGCTTTCATTTGCGTTTAGAGCTTGCTGCAATTAAATAATGTTTGTGTATGGGTGAGAGAGCGCTTAATAGCCTTATATATGTATGTATGTAGACATCGTAAGGAGTGTTTGTGTGTGTGCGAGTTTGCGAGCTTGTACAACTTTAATTATTAGAAATTCCATCTGCCGGCTGTGTGTTGGCATAGTAATTATGAATGAAAGAGAGTGTGAGAAAGAGAAAGAGTGAGTGAGAGAGAGAGAGGGAGAGAGAGAGGAACAGAGTGAGTGATGGGTACAATTGAGATTTGTGAGTAAACCAGTTGCAGTTGAGATTGTATAAAGCAAATTATATAAGAACTAATATTATATCATTTTAATTATCAGACACTTGTTATGCGGGCAGTTGGCGTTTGAATTAAATTCATTGATATTACTTACATAATTATATAGATGCTTTCCATCTCGATTCAACCGGCCCTTTCGGGTCACTATTTAATTTTTAAACGAAATTTAAATATGTTGTGCTTTGGTCAAAATAAAGAAACACGTATTTTTTTTCTGGCCCGAAAAAATGTTTTTTCGAGAGTTATCGGCAATTTCGTTTTTTGGTAAAAAATCGTTTTTCCAGTAATTCGCGGACATTTTTTTCAATTGGCAATTAGTTTTGACAAAAATTAACCGATTTCAATGATTTTCACTTCTAATCATTCGTGATGATCCGCATTATCAGATAGAAGTTTGAAAATTGATCAAGGGTTAGTAATATTTTTTATTTTGCAATAAACAAAAATTGCAAATTTTTTTTTTTTTTGAAAATCAATATCTCAAAAAGCGTATTTTTTTTCTTCGAAACTTTTTTTATACCAAGCAGAAACTTTGGATTTTCATTGAAAAAATTTCCCTCAACTAAAATTTTTTGTTCCAGAGTTACGATTTTTTTAATAAAAAATTGGTTTTTCGTGCTAATTTGAACTGCGCCCAACGAATACCGATTTTTAATTTTCAATACATGTACGTAATGATAATGTATTGTTGTTTTTTGGTATTTAAGTATCTTTGAATGGTTTATTTTTAGTGAACATCAATCTTAATTAGATACATGTATCATGTGAAACACTGTTTTTTCTTAAGAACAGAACATATTTTGAATAGAATAGATCAACTCATTTTCGTTACTTATCATATGACAACCAAACAATCGAATTTCATCCTTCCTTAATCTAGACTAGCAACTTTCCACTCATGTTCACAAGTTCTTGCGGTAAACACTTTTTTTTTTTTTTTTTTAGTTTTCCCCACGTTCATTTTTTCACACATGTGTCTCTCGAATTCCTTTATATAGTAATTGTCGTAGGCTTAGCGTGATTTCAAAAGTCAGTCTGCGTTGTTTGAAAAAATTTACTTTTAGGAAAAGAATTCCCAAAAATTTTTGAATATTCTCAAATGAGTTGCACTTATATTATTTATGACTCGTGTTCCATTAAAAAATGAGATTTAGTAAAGAATAATATGAGGTATTTTCACAGAAGAAGGTGAAGGTTTTGCTCACGTTTTTCTTTGATTTCAATGGTGTGGTGTATCATGAGTTCCTGCCAAAAGGCTGTACAGTTGATAAGGAATACTACAAGGAAGTTATGCAACGTTTGCCTGAAGTGAATACGGCTTAAACGATCAGAATTGTGGAAAAACAAATCGTGGATTCTGCATGACGATAATGCACCAGCTCACACATCAATGCTTATTCCAGATTTTTTTCGCAAAACAAATCCGTAATCATACCACAACCACCGTTTTCACCAGATTTGGCTCCCTGCGACTTTTTCCTATTCCCAAAACTAAAGAAACCAATGAAAGGAAAGCATCTTGCCACAATTGATGAAATCAAGTCAGAATCGAGGAAACAGCTGCTGGCCATACCGAAAAGTGCATTACAGTAGCGCTTGGAAGATTGGAAATAGCGTTGGCAAAAGTGTATTATATGCGAGGAGGATTACTTTGCAGGCGACATAATTGATATTGATGAAAAAATAAATAATTTTCAAAATAAATTCAAAACTAACCTTTTTGTTTGAATACACTCGTACACCACTTTACGCTTGCTGGTTTTACGTACTGAACTGGTGAATGTGTTAGTGAAGATAGAAAGAGAGAGATTGTGCCTATTTACCAATTTCCTTTCGTGCGGATCTTCGTATGTCCCTCTCTATGCATGCACCTCTTATATTGAGTTTAACGTCTAGAGCCGAGTGTATATCTATAAACGCACTATGCGACCGTGTGAGCTCACGTTATCTTCTCTCCATTCAGTCAATTGAATATGAACCAGAGCTTGCTGTCTTCGCGCAAAAGCACTCCGTCTACTTTTCGATTCAAAGAAATGAGTCAAATTTGAATTTTTTAAAACTTCTAAAACAACTTTCTTTTGAATATTCGCGCTGGAACCACTTGAAAACTGGAAGCTGCTGTTTTTACTGGCATAAAGTTAGCAGACTTCATTACTCTTCCGATTATTTTCCTTGCATAAAATTTACGGCTGGCCTCGTTCGTGTTAAATGTCGCTGCCTAAACTGCTCTCTGGTTAAGGAATCGTTGTTAACACATGAGCTAAAAATATGCAGGATTTTTGTTCAAATTTGGCTCTATTCATCAAATTAACCATCATGAGAGACTACACAATCATTCCAGTGGTGACCTGCTAACATTTCAATACAACTTTTGAAGAACGATTCATCTGCTTTCTAGAAAAAAACTCCGTTTTTTCCCTTCAATAGAGCGAAATATCTTATTGCTATGCGAATTTTTGTGGTCTGCGAAAGGCCAGTAGTCATTGAGGGTCAAGTCTTGGGAAAACGGTAGATGTGTGAGCAATTTCAGCAATTCACTTAATGTAGTTTTGTTGTTGTTTTTATTTACTTGTGACAACGTGCACTGCCTTGATGTAACAAAGATGTTTCCATTAGCACATGCGACCATTTCGGCTTACAACTTCTCCAATAACTTTTGGTAATATTCGCTGTAGATGATTTTTCGATGGATTCTACACTACACAAAGACCAAAATACCAAAGTCATAACCTTTTAAACCGAGTGCTGTGATTAGGATGATTTGGAAGAGGTTAACCGACCAACGTCTACTCTTAAAATTTTTTGTTTTGCGTCTTGATGTTTTTACCAACAAATGAAGGGTACTTCAGTTTATTCTAAGCCGCCTCTAAACGGCCGATGGATTTTTATTATGAACTTTTTTTTTTTTCATGTGAGAAATACACTTGTGGTTGTAGCGACTAGCCAACCCCGCTTAGGGTGAGGTAGGTTCAGTCTTAGTCATCGAGGTCATCTAAAAGAAGGCCCAGGAAACGCGCTGTTTCGACGGGTTCGAACCAGATCTACAATATCCAGTCCTTAATTGCGCCAAGGTACACTTACGGTGATCTAAGTCCATTTAGGTCATCAGGTAATCTTACACTCGGAGGTCTTGACTTTACAATTAGAAAAATGAATTTTCTATAATTTTGTATGTTGGTCGATCCTGGACCCGCACCATGACTCTTCTCTTTGTATAGTCAAATGCTTATGCAGTGTAAATGCAAAATATTCTTTGGATATTTTTACGATGTCAGTGGGTAAGCTGACTTTACTCTTTGATCATTCAAATTTTTTTTTTTTCTTTTTAATTTGGTTTATTTGATGTTACCGCCTCATTTGAAAGTTCTTAGAATACACAGTCGACCAACTCTGGAATAGGTGTTAAACTCTGTGCGGGTTTACCAACCTTTTCTCTGATCAAAGCTAAAACATCTTGGCTTTATAACCCTTGTCATATACTCTGATGAAGAAATCAAATATTTGTCATATCAGGAAGCATATATTGTAAAAATACTCCGATCGTAGTGCTTAAGTGTCTTTAGAGCTTTACTAAGCTGTCTACTTCTGCGATCGTCAGATTATGTAAAATGCAATATTTTTCAATTTGGAACAAATCTCCTTCACCAATATATATTGAAATCCTCTATAAAAATTTTGGAACGCCAACTGCTTTTTAAAATTTTTTTCTTTTTATTAAAATCTATCTTCAATTAAATGTGCAATCAAAACAAAAATACATATGTAAGTCATTTACAATAGACTCAGAACTTTATCTAGATTTAAGGACTTTAATTACAAAAAAAAAAATAAAAATATATATATATACATATATAAAATAAAGAAAAAAGTTAGTGGTAAATTTAATTGCTCAATTTGCAATTATAAAAATTTACATTAATTCTGCAAATCTTAAAATTTACTTGGCTTTCATGCTTCTTTAGAAAACAAATGCTACGCAAATTCAAAATATTTTAAATTCAAAATATTTTCAGAATGCTTTAAACAACAATGATTATTAAAAAAAAAAAGAATCCTTTAGCTTGCTCCCAACTAGCACCGCACCATGCACATCCTTCCAAGCACCAAACCCATGCGCACACGCACACACACACACCCCACCTTCATTTCTGATGTTGTAGATTTTTGTATAAAAAGCAATAATTGATATCTTCCATATGAAATCAAATTAAGGAAAAGGCACTGCATTGAAAAAAAATTAAAATTTTTAATTTAAAATGAGCGAAATTTAGAAGAAAAAAATTTTAATTTATTTTTTAATTTTAATTTTTCTAGAAAAACACATAATCAAAACTAAGCGAATTTTTTAGTGAAAATTTCATGGTGAAGGAAAGGAAAGGAAGGAATGGATTTTTTTTTAATATGTGTGTATTGGTGTGCAAAAAAAAATTAAGTATAAAAAAGCTTACTTATTTACGAAATTGTGTGTTTTTAAAGCAAGTGATGCCGGCGAGGGATGAAGAAAGCGGTGAGTGTATACATGCGACAGGCAGAATGGGAAACGCTCGAACGCTGACAAGACACAAAGATTTTTTCGACAATTTCAATAGTGCCTCGTAAATTTTTTGAGAGATTCTCAAAATTGCCAACCACCGCTGACTTCAACTCTCGCGCATAACTTGCTTCGAACACATGAAAAAAAACGACACTTTTTGGCATAAACCTCAAAACTTTAGGCATATTAATTATAAGGAAAAAAATAAAAATATAAAAATTAATTGAAAAAATTTGTAAACAAAATTCAAAATTTAACCGTAAAATTTAATCAAATTAAAATTAAATCAAAACGCTTACATTCGTACAAACATAAAATGAATGTGTAAAATTGATGTGAATTTGTGTTTCCGCTAGTGCAAAAAACGCAACACCAACAACAACAACAACAAACAATGCATTTCAGAGGAAAAAAATTGTAACAGCAACAACAACAAGAAATGCAACCTTTCCGCTGTGCCAAAAGTGTTGCACGTTTTTTGCAAGAGCAGCCACGAAAACACCAATCAACAACAACAAAATTTAAGCAAAAATCAAAATGTTTTAAAACGAAACTAAAACAAAATACGAAAAACAACAACAACAACAAATGAGCACGTCGATATTCCTTATTAAAAACAAACAAACAAACAAACAACAATTGTATGTATGTAATGTGTGAATAAAGCGACGAAGCACTTTCCACACAAAGAAACCAATAAAAAGCTGAGGAAAAAAATGGAATTTTTTTTCGGAAATTTTTTGCTGGTATGTCGTGCGGAAAATGTGGAAAACGCTGCTTAGTTAAGTTTTTTCTAGACATTATTATGATTTTGCTTTAAATGTTGTTTGCTTTTTAAAATCAATTAAAATTTATGTTTTTCATATAATATATAAAAATGTGTACAAAAAAAAAAAAAAAAAAAATGGTGTTGATAAAAATTAGTGAAAAATATACTATAAAAAATATTTCGGCTAAACAAGGTAAAATTATTTGTGAAAAAAATTGTAAAATTTTAAAACAAAAATCTAACAACGGATAACGAAATTAGCGTGAAGCCAAAATTAAATCTTTGACAAATCGAGTATGCCAAATTATTAATAATATTTAATAAATCAACAGCAATCAAAAATGAACCCCTGTCGCTTCCAATTAAATGCATACACACGTCTATACAAAGCCATTGGGAAAGGGGTGCATGAGTGAAATTTGAAAAAGAAATGGGAGGATATATATGTATCCATATTATTAAAATTATTAAAAAAAAATAATATAACTAAAGAAGAACTAAATAAAAATAAAATAAAATAAAATAAAATAAAATAAAATAAAATAAAATAAAATAAAATAAAAAAAAATAATAAAAAAATAAAAAAAAATTAATAAAACAAAACAATATAAAATAAAATAAAATAATCGTTAAATAATACAAAACAAAATTAAACTAAACAAAATAAAACAAAATGAAGTATAATAAATATAAAAATATAAAATCAAGTACCATAACATAAAACAAAATTATATCAAATTAAAAAAAAAGAAATAAAGTTAAATAAAATTAAATTAAATAAAATAATATAAAATAAAAAAATATATTAACTTAAGGCAAAATAAAATTAAAATTAATTAAATTAAATTAAATTAAATTCAATTAAATTTAATTAAATCAAAAAACTAAAATAAAATAAAATTAATTAAAATAAAATAAGATGAAATTAAATGAAATCAAATAGAATAAAATATAATAAAATTATATAAAGAGAATAAAAAAATAAAAATAAAATTAAAAAATAAATAAACTAAATTAATATAAAACAAAATTAAACTAAAAAAAATAAAATTAAATTAAATAATTGAAATAAAATACTTTTTTTTATTTCATTTTATTTTAATTAAAATAAATAAAATAAAGTAAATATAAACAAATAAAATCAAATATCATAACATAAAAGAAAATTAAATTAAAATAAAAAATAAATTAATAAATTAAAGTTAAATAAAATAAAATAAAATAAAATAAAAAAAATTAAAAAAATAAAAATTATATAAATAATATTTAATTAAATTAAATTAAACTAAAATAAATAAATTAAATAAATAAAATAAAATAAATATAAATAAAAAAGATAAAATTAAACAAAATGAATTAAAATAAAATAAAATAAACTGAAAAAAAAATAAATAACTAAAAATAAAAACAAATACCGTAACATAAAACATAATTAAATAAAAAAAAAAATAAAAATAAAAAAAAATAAAAATAAAAAAAATTAAGTAAAAAAGTCGAAATAAAATATAATTATATAACAAAAAATAAAATAAAATTTAATAAAATAAAGTGAAAAAATGAAAAATATATATAAAAATTAAATAAAACAAAAAAAATAGAAAAGAAAAAAATTAATTGAAAAAAAAGAATAAAATAAAAATAATAAATTAAATCAAAAACAAATATATAAACAAAAAAATGTATTTAAAAATGACATAAAATAAAAAATAAAAAAAATTTAAATTAAGTGAATTTAAAAAAAATTAAAAAATTAAAGATATTAAAATAAAATAAAATTAAAATAATTAAATTAAATTAAATTAAATGGAAATAAAAATTTTATTTAATTTAAAAGTAAATAAAAATGAACAAAATTAATTGAATTCAATTAATAAATTATATTTAAAAAATTAAATTGAAATGGATAAATAAATAAAATAAAATTATATAGCTGTTAATATTGAAAAGCGCTCTTTTATTACTTCAAAATCCTCACTCGCCCGCTCTCGTCCTTTGGTTTTGCTATTTACCAAACGAATTGCACCAAAACTCTCATGAACCAAACCCACAAATATCCAATGCGCTACCAAATTCCCAAAAAATTCATTAAACCTTTAACTCAAGTTTGTGTACATACATATAAGCAAAAATGAAAGGATGTATGAATGCATAGAGATTGAACAAAAACAGACATAGCTTTTGAATGAAAAGTATAGTAGTTGTTGTAGCAATCTGCCAGAGCGTTAGTTACTGCAGGCAAAATAAGTATTAAAAGATCAGCATTGCTACGTAGCTTTCATATAATTAATACAAGCCTTTGTACAATTTCATGCACACACACATATATCATAGAATATATTTACAAATAATCTTTTTATATTCATTCGATCATTCATATAACATTCAACTCGAAAATTACATATATGTATATACTTGTATATACTCGTATACTCATTGATATATTACTCGCTTTAAGTAATATTGTATTTAACTCATTGCATGTGTATTCGTATGTTTAAAGCAACAGCAGTAATGACGTTAATGTCGTTCGTACATATGTATATATTACTTATATACGCATTCATTGAGATTCTCACTTCAATTCAAACAATTTATTCAATCCTGCAATCACTCATACGCCCATGTGTACATACATATGTACATAATGACATTGCATATTTAAGTTTGCGTTTGTATTTCCCTATGAAAATATATGTATGTAATTATGCTACAACGGTATTTAAACGCTCATTCATTCAGTAAATTTGCATTCATTTTAATATAAATGCAAACATACATACATACGCGTATATTTGTATCTCTGTGCTTGCATGTGTATATAATCAATGCTATTATATCGCTTTCCATTCGAATATTCAATCATTTAATCAATTATTCAAGATATTCACTCACACTATTCTCATTCACATTTAATAATTCACTTAGAGTCAGAGACGCATTGAATATATAAATGTAGCTACATACATACGAACATACATAAGTACATATATGTTATTTAAGCATATGTATGGGTGCAATAATCAACAAATTCATTCAAGCAATTCATCTCAGATAGTAAATAGATAGCATTAACAGTAATATAATGAATACTCGTTAATACAAAACTACATATTACCACTAAATAAATATTGAATAATAATAAATATCGAATCACTACTGTAGTATTCAAATACAAATATATATATATATATATATATGTATATTAAATTTATACTACATACAAATTTATGATATTAGATAAGCATAAATCTGATGAAAATTTCAATAGTGACACCCATACTACACTACAAACTGATAAATACTACATATTCATACATACAAATAGATATATGTATATGTGTTACGTCCATAGTTTATAGAAACTCAACTACATTCGTAAAAATTTTAATATATTTATAGCAAAGTTTATTGAGCAACAGTTTTACGTATTCATACCACTACAGACAATGGCAAACTAAAGACATTCATACAAACTACAATAGAAAGCGAAACTAATAAATATGCAATAGAAAATGAATTAAAATTCAGCAAATGAACGGAAAGTTTAGGTAATGAGATATACAAAATAATAAAATAAAATTTCTAACTGATTTATTTTATGTTAAATAGTACGAAAGGCAATCAGACAGCTTGAGAAAAGATGGTAATTTTCATCTCTTCAGTTCTCAATAATTTGGGATAAACTGAGGCACACGCTGACTAACTGGTTAATAACTTTATTTAAATGCATTTATAACTTAACTGTAAATTGCAATCTTTCCAAAACGGCAAATATATCTCATCATTTAAAAATATATAAAATATATATATAAAATATAAATCGTTGCATACTTTGAGGCTAAAATAGAATAAAAATAAAAATTAAATAAATGAAAATATAATACAATAAAATAAAATTAAATAAATAAATAAAAAAATAAATAAATAAATAAAAAAATAAAAAAATAAAAAATAAAAATAGAAATAAAATAAAATAATATAATACAAAATAAAATAGGATAAAAAAAATAAAATAATTAACTAAAATATGATAAAATAAAAAAAATTAAAATAAAATGAAATAAAATAATTAAAAATAAAATAAAATAAAATTTAAAAAAAAATTAAGCAAAAAAAATTAAATTATTAAGTTAAAATTAAAATAAAATAAAATAAGATTAAAAAAATAAATGAAATAAAAAAATAAAATATTATAAAATAAATTTAAAAAAAATGACAACATAAAATATAAAAAATTAAAATAAATAAAAAAAATAAAATAAAATAAATTTAAATAAAATAACATAAATTAAAATTAAATAAAATAAATTAATAAAATTAAATTAAAATAAAATCAAATAAAATAAAAAATAAAATTAAACTAAAAAATTAAATTAAATAATATATAATTAAAAATAATAATAAAATTAAAAAGTAAAATAAACTAGAATAAATATAAATAAAACAAAATAAAATAAAATAAAACTATATAAAAATAAAATAAATTAAATAACATAAACTAAAATATGATAAAATAAAATAAATTAAAATAAAATAAAATAAAATAATTTAAAAAATAAATTATAAAAAAAAATATAATATAAAAACTATAATAAAAAATATAGTAAAATAAAATAAAATAAATTAAAATAAAATAAAATAAAATTAAATAGAATAAAAAAATAAAATTAGACTAAAAAATAAAATAAAACAATAAAATATTAAAAATAATAATAATAATAAAAATTAAAAATTAAATAAATTAGAATAAAAATAAATAAAACAAAATAAAGTAAAATAAAATAAAAAATAAAATTAAACTAAAAGAAAATAAAATAATATAATATTAAAAAATAAAAATAATAAAAATAAAAAATAAAATAAATTAGAAATTAAATAAATAAAACAAAAAAATAAAATAAAATAAAATAAATAAAATCTATTAAAATTTAATAAAAGAAAACACAATCTAAAAAATAAAATAAATAAAATAAAATTATATAAAATAATATACATTCAAATAAAATAAAAAAAAAAAGATAAAACGAAATAAAGTAAAAAAAATTGGATAAAAGAATTGAATTAAAATAAAATAAAATAAAATAATTTAAAATAATAAAATATAAAAAAAAATATAATATAAAAATTATAATAAAAAATATATTAAAATAAAAAAAATTAATTAAAATAAAATAAAATAAAATGAAATAGAATAAAAAAATAAAATTAGACTAAAAAATAAAATAAAACAATAAAATATTAAAAAAAAATAATAATAATAAAAATAAAAAATTAAATAAATTAGAATAAAAATAAATAAAACAAAATAAAGTAAAATAAAATAAAAAATAAAATTAGACTAAAAAATAAAATAAAACAATAAAATATTAAAAAAAAAATAATAATAAAAATAAAAAATAAAATAAATTAGAAATTAAATAAATAAAACAAAAAAATAAAATAAAATAAAATAAATAACATATATTAAAATTTAATAAAAGAAAACACAATCTAAAAAATAAAATAAATTAAAATAAAACTATATAAAATAATATAAATTCAAATAAAATAAAATAAAATAAGATAAAACGAAATAAAGTAAAAAAAATTGGATAAAAGAATTGAAATAAAATAAAATGAAATAAAAAAATAAAATTTAAAAGAGTAGAATTAAAAATTAAATTAAAATAAATTCAAACAAAATAATATGAAATAAAATGAAATGAAATTAAAGATATGAAATGCACTGAAATTAATTAAAACGCAAAAAAAAACTAAATTTAATTACATACACACAGGAAAATAAAATATTCTTTTCTAAGGCTTAATAAAGTTTAATAGAAAATTGTTTTCAAAAATTATTTAGTAGATAAAAAATGACTGATGCTTAAAATTATCAGATCGAAAGTGGAAAGTGGTGCGCTAGCTTCCAAACAAAGTTACTTAAGATAGAGTGACAGCTGACGTCTCACCTATGTTAGTTCTCTAAACATTTTTCCTTTTCGCTTAAACTCATCCGCTCATTTGCTTGATTTTAACTCACCGGTTCAGTTCAACTTACGAAACAGTCAATACAAAGGAATAAACTTAACTACAAACTACTAGCAATAGCATTTGTAAGAAATAGGCAAACAATATACAAATACAACAATAACAAAATACTAATGGCTAACTAAAATAATTTGCAATAAAATTGTAGTTAAATACTATTTAGTTGATAAGCTTAACAAAACTAAGTATATTTACATACTTAAATACCATATAAATAAGTAAATTTTGAATAGCATGCATAAATCATTAGAATTTCGATTTAGAGAAGTCAAAAGGTAATGAAAATCTATAAATAATAGGAAGACTGTAAATACTAATTTTATATCTCTAAATAAATACAAATGAAAAAATTTAATATTTAGGAACTTACTAAACTAATAATTAATAAATAATTGAATAAATAAATAACTTTAATTGCAAATAACAAATAAATGTAAAATAATTGCAAACTACCATATGAACATACAAGTACATAAATGGAGTGTTTAAATTCAACTGGAAACGAGGATTTCCGAAGCGATCGTATGCAATGTTCACTGGCTAGCCGAAAAGTGTCCACACACATACAAATGATTAATCATTTAATAATATGCATATGTGTGTTGGAAGTTGTTGCACTGCAAGCATATCAAAATTCACTTTAAGCTTTGTGGCATGTGTCGTCGGTGTGGCGTATGTGGCAAGATTTGTTTTTAGTTTGCGTCTAATTGCTAATGCATTAAAATGGTAAAATACAGCGGAAATATGTTGAATATTTTAAGTAAGAAGAAGAAGCATATCCAAAATGACACACAACCACATCGAGTTAATAACACATTAAGCAGTTGTTATTTCCTAGATTGTATGCATCAGAGCAACAGGCGTAGCAACAACAAACTGAATAAACATAATTAGTGAGCACTCATGCATACACACACACACACACACGTTGGCAAATTATGCATATTTTATGTATAAATTTGCAACTACAAAAATACTTACAAATATATATTCATATATATATATACATAAGCTTGTATTCAATATTTGCTGCACGTGTGTGTGTGCGTGATTTAAGTGAAAAGGTAAACAAATTAATAAACATGAAAGCCCATAAGCACGAGCTTTTAAAGCGTGTGTAAGCTCTATTGTTTTCAGCTAATCGGCAAATAATCAGAAAATTGCATTTTTAATTTAGTTTGCAGTGTAAACACACACATTCACAAAAAAAGAAAAATGAGCATGCTGAGTATGCCGAAGATAGGGAGAGAGAGAGAGAGAGAGAGAGAGAGAGAGAGAAAACACCATATGAAATATATTATTAATTATTATTCTAAAAAAAAAATACAAAAATTTTATCGCATAAAATTAAATCTATAATTATGCCAATTGCCACATGCATGCCTGTGTGTGTGTGTGTGGGTGGATGAGCTGAAATATGTGTATCAAAAGTTTTGTACAAATAAAATATAAAAAAACTGGGATAATTTTTTTACTAAAAATTTGAATTTCATTTGGATTCAATTTAATTACTTAATCCAATCAAAATAAAGTGTAGAATTATTTAATAAAAAGAATTGAAATTTTTTCTTATAATTTTTTTAAATATTATAACCCTTAAACTTAAAAAAAAGTAACTATCCATTTAATGGCATATTTTAATGTCAATTTCTATTAAAAAAATAAAAGGAAAAAAAATTCTCCTCAACATAGAAAAGTTCACCCACATACATTCAGCTGCAACTAAATTGAAATATGAAAAATTAATTAATTAGAAAATACCATAAATTTATCAACTTTAAACCTCTGTAAAATATCTCAATAATGTTTAAGATGGCTATATATGTTATGAAAAAACCATTTCTTTTAGATTAAAAATATTCAACATATAATTAAAAATAAATTTTGAAAAAATTAATAATTAAAAAAAATTAAAGCTGCATTTGAAAAATCATGAAAAAAATATTAAAAAAATAAAGTAATGCAAATATATATTTACATATATATATATGTATTTTAAAAAAATTCATCAGAAGTATTCAGCAGCGATATTCTACATTAAAGAAAGAACAGCGTTTGTGTAGTGTAGAATTCTAAAAATGGCTTAAATTTATGTATAAAACTACATAAAATAATCGTATTTGGAGAAGTGACAATTTGAAGTAGATCTTGAATATAGTAAATCTAAGCATCAACAATATTTATTTAATTAAATATTAAAAGATATTATAGTAAAGCGTACTAAACTATAGTTAACTAACTAATTAATTAAGATTAAATCTAAAATCAAACAAATAAAGTGAAATTTCAAATTTAAAATACAAACAAGGAAATGCGTTTTTTTTTTTCAAAAATCAGGTTTTGGTGAAAAAGCGCGTAAGTAATTGAAATTTCAACTCTTGCGAAAAACTTCTTTGAAAATCATTATTCGTAAGTATTAGAAGCTCCATTTCGTTAGCGCTTGAAACTTACAAAAGCTCTTCGCAAGCATTACATTTCAACTTCATTATGAAAACCCTATTTTTTCAGATTCGTAGAATGTTTAATATGGATTAGTTTAAGCTCATCATAGAAAGTTTAAAGAAAAGAGAAAAGCTTTCGTTTATTCTTTTTTAATCCTTACACTTAATGAAAGCTCTGTTAGAGAATTAGATCAAACTTAAAGAAAATTTAACGTATATTAAGTAAAGCTACTCCAAAAATGTTTACAGAGCTTTTTTTTCAAACCTTTCAAAAAAAATTGTGAAAGCTCTATGAAAAAATGCTCATCTCAGAAAGTTTAAATAGCTTATAAAAGCTTTCTTACGGGCAAAAAATTCTTAAATGTAAAGAAAACTCTAATAAACAATTAACCAAATTTGTGGTTAATGGACTATATATTAGTTAAAGCTACTCTAAATAAGCTTCGAGGGCTTTTTTCAAATTAAAATTATATTAATCTCCGTTTTATTAAGGAAGTATTCCAAACTTTGAAAAAGTTTATAAATAGTTGTTTTAAGCAATTTAATATTTAACGTTACTAAGTTTAAACAGCTTTCAAAAAGCATCCTTAAAACAAATACTTATTTAAAAATCTAACAAAAGCTCAATTAAGAGCATATTAGGTGTGTTAAAGGAAAAGCTGAATTTTAGATTGTTTTGAAAAGTGCTTATTTATTCACCAATATCAATTTTGTCCCCTTCAAAGTAATCCCCCACGGATATAATACACTTGTGCCAACGCTTTTTCCAATCCACGAAGCACTTCTGAAATGCACTTTTCGGTATGGCCATCAGCTTTTTCTTTGATTCTGACTTGAACTCATCAATTGTGGCAAACCGCTTCCATTTCATTGGTCTCTTTAGTTTTGGGAATAGGAAAAAGTCGCAGAGAGGCAAATGTGGTGAAAACGGTGGTTGGGGCATGATTACGGTTTTGTTTTAGGCCAAAAAATCACAAATAAGCATTGATGTGTGAGCTGGTGCATTATCGTGATGCAGAATCCACGATTTGTTTTCACACAATTCCAATCGTTTGAGCCGTATTCACTTCAGGGCAAATGTTGCATAACTTCCTTGAAGCATTCCTTATTAACTGTACGCCTTTTTGGTTGGAACCCATGATGCACCACACCATTGTAATCGAAGAAAACAGTGAGAAAAACCTTCACCTCATCCTTTGAACATACCTCGTATGTAACAGAATTGCCATAAGTTTTATTACAATACATGAGGAGTAGTTGAAGCTCGTACAAGTGGATTTGTTGAGCTTCCAAAATCTTTAAATAACTAATGACATTTTAATTAAGAGAGTAAGTTGAAAAATATCATTGATCCCATAATTGGTTGGAGAAATCTTAGTTTATATACATAATTAATTCACACTTTATAAGCGCGGAAGCAAGCGACGTTTGGCCAAGATCCTATTCTAATTTATGGCGTGTATTTTGATGTTTGCCAACAAAGCTTTTTCTCAGCCGCTATTGAATGAAGTTTCGTGATGAGTAATGAGGTTGACAGTCCCAGCAGAGAGGTGGTCTCAATAAGGATAATTAAATTTCCATAATTTTTGATTTTGTTCTGGCCACAGTAAAACAGCATGGATGCTAGTAGCATCGCTAGCCACTCAATATTAAAAGCTTGGTAAAGCTTTTTTTGTTAAAAACTTTGAACTAGCTAGTGAAAGTTAAACTTACACAAAAGGTACTGAAAAGCTTTAATTTTTTTTTAGAGCTTTTGTAAACTTAGTGAAAGCTTTACTACATTCGAAAATACTCAAATGATAAGGTCGAACATATCGTATAATAAAATTCCATGGATTAATAACGCAGGAAAATTACTTAAAGACCAAATTTATTCGAAGACTGTATTTTTTTCTTATAATATTTAATGTTTAAATCTGAAAAATGGTTAAGCTTTAAGGCCTTTACCATTTTAAATTTCAAGATCACTAGTATTGTAATTCCCAAGTTCAACATACGCAAACACAATGAACGCAGAGCAAAATTTTCGACGAGTGCTCTTTAGTGAAAGCTCATGCTATAAGTTAACTGCACTTTAAACTATTATGCCACTTAACCAAGGAACCAAAGAACAAGTGTGTGTGTGTGTAATCTGCTTGAATGTTTGCATTATTAGGCATACATATATACACATACATTCATACGTACATATATGTGCTCATACACCCACTCATGGGAAAGCCACTCCTGTCGGGGTGTTAAAAACTCACCGACCAACAACTGTTAGTCATTCATACAACTACAACTAACAACAACAAGCACAATTGTAATTACTTCCGTTAATAAAAAAAAAATGAAAAATAATTTTTTTAGTGGTACTTAAAAATCACTTACTTAATATATTCCAACAGGCCAACCCTTCGTAAAACTAAAGTCATGGACAATGCCAATGGCAAGGCAAGGCATATAAATATATAAAAAATATAAAAAAGCAACGGAAAACGAAATAATGCACTTTTGAAATCATTTTCAATTATATGAAATAAATTCAAGTATATGCTCATGTTTGTATGAGTATGTATATGAGTGCGAATATGAGTACTTTCATGAAATTGCCCAGTTCATTTAATTGTTGAACTTAAAGCTTTGCTAAGTACATACGTATGGTGAAAAAGGAGAAAGAAAATATGCAAAAAGCAAACAACCAGAAGTGTATATGTAAATTTGTGTAAATTTGTTAAAATTTACAAAAACAACAACAAGAAACATGTGCTGTCTTCGGTCATGCCGATTTCTTTATATCTCTCCTGTTTATATCACATTTATTGTAATACATTTTTGGATTATATCTAAAAAAACGATTATATGGAGACTATATGTTATATGCCGCTGGTTTCGATACATTTCAGCAACAGTATTCAATTAAATTTACGTGCGTAGAATACCAAGTTTCACGTCTAGATGCCTTTTTAGGAGATTTCTCTTGATCCAAAACCACACATATGAATAAATCGGTTGTAAGGGAGCTATGTGTTATATTCGTTCGATTTCAGTGATTTTCAGAGCCAATATGCGGTTCCTTATGTGTGACGGATTTATGATCAAAAATTTGAAATCTGAAAAATCTGTCGTAAATATGTTAATGCTGTGGTGATCCGATCTGGTCAGTTCCGAAAAATGATCGTATAAGTGTACATTGCGTATCAAGATTGGTTGAAATATCTAAAAAAAAACTTAGGTACAGAGAGTAAATCTCTTCTCTTTCTGGTACTTACATACTTCGGACCAAAGGTAACATAGCATTTTATGTTCATTAAAGGTATTAAAGTTATTGTCATTTCCACAATTTGAGGCAAAAGGTTTAATAAAACAAATATATACAAAAAAAAAAAGCATTTTATGTTGTTTCAAGTACACACTTAAGAGTACGTCAAAAGTTAAATGAAAAAAAAAATATATTAAAGTTTTCATATGCTAGGCTATTCTGAATTGGTTATTCTCCGACATTTCGTTATATTACTTACTGTAAAAATTACTATCCATGCTAAATTTTCACAGGGGTTGAAAAGGAGATGCAAAAACTATACTGGTATTGTCACTGTAAATTCAGCCTTCACCACGAAACATCCTCAAATGCTCTGAAGCAGGTGCTTGAAATGTGATCATCAGTTCAGCATAAGTGAAATAATCAAGCTATTTGGCTTCGGATGGTAGAAACAACACACAGTCGACAATGAAGCTATTGGTTTTCGAAAGAAGAGCTTTTACGTTGAGAATTGTCACGTCGCAGTGGAAAGAAAAATTACAGCTTTCGCAATGTGTTTACACAACATGAAGGTTTCAAGGTAGTAAAATACTCATGTAGGAACCAAAAAGGTATTCTGGTATTCGATCTTGTCCGAAAAAAAGGAGTTTATAAAGAACGAACCCGATGATCAAATCGATTGCGAAGCAATAAATGTTTCATCTTATGACTATAGTGAAAGTATTCAAAAATGGTGTCTCGAAGAACTGACATAGTTCACCTATTAGCCTTTTAGCAAAATTTGGTCTGATTTTACTGCTTATGGATTATGATCAAGGTTCACCACAATCTGAGCCAACTATGGTGGGAAAAGTTCCTTCAATAACTCTAATAGGGTCTTATCTTACATATTGGGTGAAAGCGGAAAGCCCATCGTCAAGGAACTGTTAGTATCTTATCAATGTGAGTTTAGACCTGGTAAATTCACCATTCGCTTAGTAAGGATCGGTGGGAAGAGGATCAACGCACACCATCTCTTCGCCGTTCGTTTTAACGCAGCCTGCGATAGACAAAATGTGCTACCTCTACTCCCCAAGCAAATTTCCCTCATAAAGATTAATGATCAATATCTTCAAGTCGATTATTCTCATGCTGCTATGTGGTAAAGAAGCCAATCAGTCGGCATTGGGAGTTTTCGTGAAAGCAGTTATGCTAACGATGTATAATTCTCTTCGTGGAACGAAGATGAATTCCATAGATAAGGGAACAATGAGATGTACGAGTTATACAACGACAGTACCTTAGTTGAGGGAATTACAATAACCACCAACCTCAACTCAAGAGTGGCTTAACCGCTTGTTCAATCAGTTTCCGATAGCCAGAAAAATTCTGAATAGAAGTTAAAAGAACAATCAAAATATTTCAACGATGCAGAAGGAAATATTTCAGCGCCACAACTAACATTAGACCTAAAAATCTACGAAAAAGTGCATTAGTTAATGAAAGAACAATGAAATTCTGATTTAAAAGATTACAATTATTATTTTGTTTCGGTGCTTGAATGCTGTATATCCATTCCGTATGAAATTGTTTCCTAATATATGAATATTGTGGGCTCTACGCCTTGCACCACGAGGAAATGAATTGAAAGCACTTTACCAGTATTTATCTCAGAGAAATAAGCGTTCATTTCAGAGCTCAGTTTGGTTACTAGGGATTCGATATGGCTTGGTGTATGTGCGTCGCTTTTGTCGCGTCAGTTACTCTGAAGTCAGGAAGTGACGACTACTGACTGGGGAAGTAGCGATGTCAGCATAGTTTAAGCTCCTTTTTCTTGGGTTTGCGTTTGTCAACTAGCATGTATGTTGGCGAAAAATATATGTTAGCATGTACTTAGCATATATGTATGTATATATGTATATATTTCACAAAATATTAGTTACGAGTGTTGACACGTCATGTTCACGTTTACGCCAGAAATGTCCATTTAACAAGACTTCTGTGCGTGCTTAATGCGCATGTTGGCGCGACTGAAAATATTGTACAAAAACTATATATATAAATAAACATACATATATGTATGTATACTATCATACAAACTCATACTTCTATTTAAGAATCTACCTACATACGTACGTATAAACGTGATATGTTGTGTGGAGCCCTACCGCGAGACATATTTTTGACAGGCATGGCAGACAAAAAAATTTACATAACACTTAGAGTTAAATACATGGATGTGTGTGTGTTTGTGTGTATGTGTGTTAAAAAAGCAATAAATTAAATATGCAGTAACATAAATAATACTTATATATATATGTATGTATGTATCTATAATATGAGTAGCACGCGATTAGTCAGGGGCTCAGCAATTTATTTAATTTTTTTTTAACTCATTTTTCTATTTAATTTATTTGTAAATTATTTTTCCACAAATCGCCTTTTTATTTTTATTGAGAGCATAACACTTATGAGTATGAAGTGCGAATGCATTTAGCATTTAATCGTAAAATATAACGAAATAAAAATGGAGTAAAATGAAAATTGTACTGAGATTTATGACTTACTTCAAGGCAGTTGACGGAGTCCCGCGTACTGATAAGATGAATAATAATAGTTTTTACAATTTTGACGTTGGAAGTGCATAGAATTAATATCCAATAGTTTCAAAAACAAAAAACAAAAAATAATTAAAAATATTTAAGATGACAAAAACTTTATAAAATAAAACTATTCTATAAAGTAATATTAAATATTTCCCTCTCGCTTATTTAAAATTTCTACAACTATTATCCACCACCACCCATCTAAGCATAAAAAATAACTAATTTTCTGAAAATCTGATGCGAAAATTTCAAATTAGGCAATCACAAAAACTCATTTTGTTAGCAAAAGTGTGAATAAAAAAAAATAAAATAAAATAACTAAATGAAAAATACAAAAAAGAAAGTGCGAAACTGTCATTAACCAACTCTGCCACACCCCGAACCCTCACACACACAATAAAAAAGGATGTTGGGTGACAAAACATATGAAGACATTCATTAGAATCATTTGTCATGAGTGCGCAAAAACAGAAATAAAAATAAATGAAATGAAGAACTAAAGCAGATAAGAACTAATAAAATAAGAAAGGTCAACCATATGACCTCGAGCAACAATCACTGCTAAATTGTCAAAGTCAGCTGTGGGGTATATGCTTGATTGCGCATGAGAGAGAATTTGACGAGGCCGGTGCGTGTGCGAATGTGTTTCAATAGTGATGAAGGTAAAAATGTCAATGGCAATAAAGAAAATTTCATTTTCGCAGTTCGTTAAACCAGTACCAGCTATGTGAGCAGAGAAAAGAAGTCGAACATAAGACAGCAAAAAAAAAAAAACTAATAAATAAATAAAGAAATATAAAATAAAATATATTAAACTAAAAAATATAATAACATAAAAAATGACCTAAAAAAAACTAATAAAAATTAAATAAACTAAAATAAAATAAAATAAAATATAAAACAAGAAAAAGTGCTGGCCTCGGCCATACCGAAGTCTTTATAAATTTCATTAATTTATCAAAATTATTGCAAAATGCAAAATACGGGTTTGGCGATTTTCAGTATCAATATTTATTTGAATTTACGTGAGCAGCACACGAAATTTCGCACCCTTCGATGCTTTTTGGTCGGATTTTTGATTTTGACCCGAAATCTCATATATGAACGTGTCGGTTGGATGGGGGTTATAACGGGTGATCCGTTTCGAGTTTCCCTACTTTTTTAAAAACAAAACAAAAAAACACAGAAAATTCAAATTTAACGGGGAATGTTTATTATCAGTCGAAAGAACATTCTTTGGCATTTATTTTTTGAAGATTATCTATTTGAAATGTTGGCCGCGGTTACGCCTCAATATGGTACATCCGTTGAGCCAAATTTTTGCTCCAAGCAAACGACCGGCCCAAAACGTGAAATTATCTGCTCACCGAAGTGTCTTGTTGAAACCAAATGTCATGTCATCATATCATGGCGCGATAACGGTCGCCATTGACGGTTATGTTTTTACCGGCATCATTTTTGAAGAAATATGGATCAATGATTCACAAACCACACCAAATCGTTGTTTCTTCTGGATGAAATGGCAGCTCTTGAATCTCATCGGATTGCATTCGTCACAAATGCGGCAATTTTGCTTGTTTACATACCCATTAAGCTAGTAATGGGCCTCATCGCTGAACAAAATTAGACTTGAAAATGTCGGATCTTCTTAAAACATTTCAAGAGTCCATAGAGCGACGTCGCTTCGGAAGGTCGGGCGGCTTCAGTTCTTGCAGAAGCTGTATTTTGCCAAGCGCTCAAATTAAGATCTCTACATAAAATGCGTTCTATACGTCAGTCCGAGTTGCTGCGAACGGTGCCGAATCGACTCCCCATGGTCTTCGTGTACACTCTCAGCTATGGCTCCTATATGTTCTTCACTGCGTGCTGGACGTTGTCTATTCGGCCGAATATTATCCAATAACGAATACTGGGCCCCAAGATGTGCGATGATGTTGCGAATAGTATGCTCAGTAGGCCAATTATGTTGATCATAAGTTGAGCCAAGCGCACGAAAACATTCTTCATAGAACGTGAAATTTCGTAATAAAGTTGAATGATTTTTAAACGTTGTTCGGGCGCTAGTGACACGACTCACGCGTGATCTGTCAAAAAAAGGCTGTTCAAAGAAGTACCGCTACTTTGATGACCCTTTGTTACAACATGAAAAAGATATTAAATAATCTAAAGCAAATTCTGTTGTTTTTTAATAACTACATTATTTCAATCCTCTTAATTTACCTGATCGAACGACAATCCAACTGCTATTGGGTGTGGTCGTTTCATTTAAGCTCAAGTGTTAAATATCGCTTCAAGTACCTCTCTCCACTCTCATCACACATTACGCATTGAACAATTGACATTTTTTAAATAGACTCACAAATACCAATCAATGTGCAAGTACGAGTATATCATAGTCTTGAAGGAATTTCATACATCCACAAGGCAATTGTTACGTGGAATCACGCCACCTGAAATCGCTCCCACATCATCACATCATCTCACTAAACCATCTAATTTACTACCTCAACAATCCGTCATTTGCCACAACCTAGTCAAATGAAAGTATCACAGCCAGTTGTGTGGAGTGATGAAGATTTACTTCATTGTGGCATGTGCCATCGCTTTATGTCACAATACACACCCCGTGTACCGACACCGTCGCCAAGGTGCGACAACAATTCGTCAATGAAGCGTGTTATTGGATGTGAACTAAGACGCTAAGCTATTCTTCATGCTCTGCGTCAGCTGCTGAGGTTGCTCAACAATGCAGCATGGAGACTAGCATGTTGTAATTGTTGTATAGAATTGTCATTGATAGCACAGTTGTGAACAACGGCATAGGTCTGTTAGGGTGGTTCGGCTCAGGTGTATTGCAAAAGCGGACTTTCGCCGCTGTAGGAAGACGACAACTTGTCAGGTGTGGATGCTACAACAAGGCGAACAGTGTTTTTTCAGCAGCTGAACTTTCAATGTCAAAGTTATGCTAGAGAAACACATGCACGTATAGACAAATACATATATATTTTCTCTCGCACACAACACAGTCGAAGTTGGTGAAGGATACGTGTGAGAGCTCTTCATGTATGTGCAAGCAACAAGAAGAAAAATCTTTGAACACACACATACACACTTATACAGCATACACTTTATTTTACCCTCTATCTTGCATCTTTTGTCATCGATGACATTCGAAATCTTATTAAGGTATTTACTTGTTGTTCCTGCAGCTGCCTTGTGTTCAGCTATTATTATTTTTAGTTTTTTTTTTCTGCTCGAAAGCTTTCATATAAATTATTCGTACACAATCAGTATACGTTTGAGTGTTTGTGTGCGTGTTGAATGTCGTGCAGCAGCCAAAAAATAAATAAATAAAAAACGGTGAGAAAATAGTATTTTCCAAAAGAGCTTACGGTAAACTAACTTTACGTTGCACGTTGTTCTATATCCTTGAACTATTGCAAGGAGCTCAGTTGTGTGCTCTTGCGTTTGTCATATTTGCTGAAATGCAGCTTTCTTCGATTTTTTTCACTTAAAGGTTTCAAGTTGACATAACAAAATGAATTTGTGATAAAAGTGTTGAACGTTGTGTTGCAGTTGTTGTATTAATAATAACATTTGAGCATAATATTTGCCGCATGAGTAGGTCACTTGCACGGAAAGGATGATGTGCGAGTATGTGTGTCAAAATTCACTCCTTTTAGAAGTATTGAAAAATAAGGAATATGTTAAATTTGTATCATCTTCAGTTCTTGATAGACTGTTTTAGTAATTATTTTTGCATATTTTCTTTCCTTAATGACCGATATTCAATCGCAAAAGCCACGTTCCAAAAGGCCTTAACTTTCTTCAAAAACAAAATCGCGAAAACAAAACAGAAGACGACCAGCTCAATTTCGAGTCCACATCCATAAATATATAGTGACTGCTGGTTGAACGTGGGTTTACGAGTTTGATATGCAAACCAGACAAGAGACTTAAGAATGGCGTCTTCTAAGTGAGCCGAAACCGCAAAAATCATGTCGAAGTTTAACCATGGATCTAAAAATATGCTTTAATTCTTCTATCGCAGTGTTGTGCACTCAGAGTTTTTCTCAGAAGTTCAGACGTTTCGAATGTTATCTGAGCAGATTTGAGAGAGCAAATTCGATCTTCTTTTTGGAAAAAAAGACTAGGGTTCCCATCAGACTTCTCAACAACGCACCATCTCGAAAGACTATCATCGTGAACGTATTTTTGGCCAACAAATTAACAAACCCTAACAAACAACCACCGTATTTACTTGAGTGGCTCCTGCCCTTTTTTTCTTCCTTCAAAAACTCAAATTATCCCTTAAGAGGAACGCGTTTAGAATATATAAAAGAGGTTTTGCGGTGGGAACTGAGTTAAATTTCAGAAAATGCATCGAGAATCTGTTTTGATCAATGAATTATTCTTTGGCATAAGTAAATGATTTCCGAAGAGCTGTCTCCTAACTCTCGAAGTAATGTGAATTTTGTCGTATATCCCACAAAGCACATTGTGCCTCTATCGCTTATACGCATAGCACCATAAATCGTTCGCTAAATTTTCCTCTCGGAAAAGCATTGTAGGTTTTTCGTGCTTCAGTGTCAACTAGCTGGGAAGAAATTATGAAAGACTTGTAGAGTTTGGCCTTTGTTTGTCGAGAGAGGACTTTGTTTTTCAATTGCTTATATAGTTTAAGCAGCTCTCAGCAAAAGTAGTTCTACGTTGGATTTCAAGCACACTTCAAAGGTTCTTCTTTTTTTAGGCTAATGTCTTTACTCAGTAATTAAAGATCAAACTACTTTTTAGAATCTTTCAGTCAGAAATTGGCTTTTGTATGACCAGAAATTAGATCTAGTTTCTACCTTAGTTCATCTGTAGTAGTGGATTGACTTAGACAGAAATTAGTTAGGAATTTTTGCTTATCTTTGGAACAGCTACCCGATACCGTTTTTATTATACATTCGCAATCTTTTCAAGTTTTTTTGGGAGATCTTAATACGACTGCAATAATGCACCAGCGAACAGATGAACTCACTTTACTGATGTATGGTCATTGCATAATCATTTTGATCATTAAACCTCATATATCGTTGCTGTAAGAGAAAGTTCTTACAGCACATTATGGCGTATTTTGCACTTAGACTTCCATATAAAGTCCAGCCCATACAACAACTGAACGTTGTAGTTACGTCGATTGGGTGCTTGGACAGCAAACGTTGGACCGCGATTTTTCCACAGAAATTTTGTTCTGGGAGAATCCTCAAATAATTGAAAAGAGGATTTTACATCCAGAAAAACTTACTGTCTGATGTGTTCTTTGGTCCGGAGATGTGATTGTACCTTACTTTTTTGGATACGATAAGGGCGAGACGGTCACTGTCAATTCGGAGCGTTATACTCATATGATAACCGACTTTTTCTGGCCTGCTTTTGAAGAACAGGAGTTGGACAATATGTGGTGCAAAAATTCACGAGGAGGTCATTTGAATAATGTAGTATTTCGTAATGGAAAGCCCTGTATATATAATCTCGCAGAGCAAGCATTTATTGTTGCTCGAACTTGGATAAATGAACAAAAGAGTGTCTTAAGGATTCTAACAAACAACTGCAAACTATTTGATAGGGTTTTGACACTATTTTAGAAGTCTACAATTTAACGTTTTCATAAATAAAATTTTTATGTAATTATTTTGATATTTCCCTTATTGCTGCCAGATTTACTTAGTAATTTTTAAAGCATCGATTTCCATGGAAATACCTCCCTTACATTTAAGACCTCAATACGCATCTCTTACATACGCCAAAGTGCATATTTACTTACACTTGCCTTGGTCGCAAGGACACACTGAGAGGATAGAGCAACTCTTAATGTCCTTGACTTGTCGACCGCTGTTTTTGACATGTCTATTGGATAGTAAGTAACTCATTTGTTGTTGCTTGGTTATCTCATTGCTGTTACGGCCACTGCTTCTGCTGCTGCTGCTGATGCTGCTCCTCTCTGCTTTGCTGTCAAGTGCACGCAATGTTTCCTTTTGATTCCTTCGAGTTTCGGTTACATTGCAACGTTACGAAATTGTACTCAATGAGAATTGCTTCTTATTGCATGTGTGTGTGCATATATGCAATTTCAGATATATGTATTTGTGATTTTCTTAGTTCATTCGGTCCAAGGTCCGTTTCCTTCTGCTGTATGTGTGCACTGCAATTGACCGCTGCAGGACACAATTTGTACAGGACATTTTTCAACTGACCGACTTTTGCACTTATTGAATTTTTCTTACAATTCTACAGCAATGTTAAGTACAGCAATGGTTAATGCAATATTGCTGAGATGAAATTCAGATGTGAGTGGATTTCATGTGGTGATGGTATGTCGGGAAATTATTAAATATTTGTTGAATATTTTTTCAAAATTGATAATACTTTTAATGAGAAAGAATTAAATTTTGGTTATCATGGACTAAATTACCCGTACTTAGCTTTTTCAAGTACTTCATTAATATATTAGATGTATACTAGCCACCTGGATAAACTTTCTGAATATATTCGGTCGAGAGTTGGATAAATATAGGTCTGGTTTGCAGCAATAAGTTGAGCTCTTCGTCAATTTTATTCCTTGGGTTATGACTCATTGTGCTTAAAACACCGGGGTGCAACTTTCAACGCAAATGAAATAATTCCAAGAAGACGAAGAAGAAGAGCTGTTAGTTAGAGGGGTGTTATGAGTAATTTGCTGGCTTTTATTTTTCTTTGAAAGTCCCGTAAGATCGTAAATCACAACTGTAAGACCATAAACACTTTATATCACCAATTGAACTTGGAAAGAGGTATTTTGGTAAAAAAATTATTTTTTGTTTAGCTTTTTTACTTAAATGAACACAGGGAGCAATATTTCTTCCTGGAAATGGATCTACAACCGATATTATTCAAAAACCTTGCTAATGGTTCAGTTAACTTGAAATTAATTTTTTTCAGGAAGTGGACCATATGATACCGATCTTATTGAGACTACTACTTTTCTGCGTTGGATTGCGGAATTTTTGAGTTCTACGATTCTGCTAGGCCCATGTAAAGTGTGATCCACGTAAAGGTACTTTTTGCTATATATTTTTTTTTTTGACAGAGTACACGTGATTCGTGTCAAGCTGTCAGTTTATTTTTGTTCAGTATTGTTTGACATTTCATCATGGAACGACTTACGCCTGAACAACGTTTACAAATCATTCTACTTTATTACGAAAATTCACGTTCTATAAAATATGTGTTTCGCACTCTTCACTCAACTTATGGTCAACATAATCGGCCTACTGAGTGCACTATTCACAGAACCATCACCCATTTTGAGCCCCAGCATCCATTATTGGATAAAATTCAACCGAATAGACCACGCCCAGCATGCAGTGTGGGAAATATAGCGGCCGTACCTGAGAGTGTACATGAAGACCGTGGAGAGTCGATTCGGCGCCGTTCGCAGCAACTCGGACTGACGTATGGAAAGACATGGTGCATTTTGCATCGAGATCATAAATTGAAAGCGTACAATATAGAGCTTGTGCAAGAACTGAAGACCTTCCCAAGTGTCATCGCTTCCATCTATGGGCTCTTGAAAAGTTCAAAGAAGATCCAACGTTTTCGAGCCAAACTTTGTTCAGTGATGATGCCCATTTCTGGCCCAATGGGTATGTAAACAAGTAAAATTGCCGCATTTGTGACGAAGAGCAACCTAAAGAGATTTAAGAGGTATGGTTTTGGTATGGTTTGTAGGCCGATGGAGTCATCGGTCCATGCTTCTTCAAAAATGATGATCGCTGCATGGTAACCGACTATTTGATGACTGAACACTTCGGTGAGCAGATAATTTCACGTTTTGGGCCAGCCAATTGGCCACCAAGATCATGTGATATCGCACCGTTAGACTTTTTCCTGTGGGAATATGTAAAGTCTAAAGTCTATGCGGACAATCTCGCTTCGATTCCAGCCTTGGAACAAAACATCACGCATGTCATTCGCCAGTTACCAGTCGCAATGCTCGAACGAGTTATCGAAAATTGGAATCAATGGATGGACCATCAGAGACGTAGTCGCAGCCAACATTTGAAAGAAATAATCTTAAATTCCAAGGAATGTTCTATTGAATGACAATTAACATTCCTAATTAAATTTGAATTTTCTGTATTTTTTTTTTTAAGAAGGGAAACTTGAAATGGATCATCCTTTACTTTGGACTGAGCAACTCTTAATATTGCTAAGGAATCCCACCACACTTTATTACGCAGAAACATGGACGTATAACGTAGATATTCGTCCTCGAAACCACCATTGGAGGACTCAGTAGTTGTGTCATGATCAGTTGGAATTAAATCACTCTCTCCATCGTTTGAAAATACTTCGGAAATACAGTTTACAGAGTAGATCCTGCATAAGCAAAGCATTTTTCATGAGAATCGCTTTATTTTGCATCCTCCTCGAGCCATTTTATTGTTATTCCTTCAGCAACTTTACTCATTGGGCTCACACTTCCACATTTTAGCCGGCTAATTGAAACCATACTGATGAGGAACACAAAAAATTAATAAAAGCTTTAAATAAAAATACCATCATTAGACCTTGGGACTAACCATCACGAGTTTTCTTCGCAGGAATGTATATGAACATGGGGGTTAATACACCTACAATAATTATAGGTTAGGGTTTTGCGAATGGGTCTACACTGCCCCAATAAGTTTGAGGTAATGTCTTTAAAGGAAATTATCCAGGATCTTAACCCCTTTCTAATGGTTAACGGCTTTAGAACAAATTTGAAGACGCTGAAAGGTCTGAGTTTTATTATAATATTCTTTATTAATTTTTTGAATAACAAATAATTAAATTAAGTATATATATCATATAATATTTCAAAACGAACACTTTCTAAATTTTAATTATTCATTTCTTGGAATTTCGTTACTTTTAACCCTACAACAAATAAGTTGTGGTAATGGGAATATTGTAACTTTTAGTATAAGCCACAACAAAAATAGTCATTTTATATATATGTAAAAGCAAAAGAAAGCACATGTAAATACCCGGCAGCAAACATGTGGGCTAGTACGTGAAAATTCTAGTCAAATACTAGTATGAAATAAGTTGTAATCATACCAGTTCGTTATTTGTATAGTAATTCAACAGCAACGGGAATAATAAGAATTTTCACCACTGCGTCATTCGTGTATTGCTGTTATTTCTAAAACACCACGTCTGAGTGTCACCTCCTAATACGCTCTACTGAAGTGCTACTACTACTACTATAAGAAATCCTAATTCAGAACTAGTGTTGAGAGGACTCGTGAAAATTTTCTGTTTGATTAAAAATATGTAGTAATCCAATAATAACGAGATTAATACGAGGATTGCATTATGTATTTCAGGATAAGTGAATAAAATACTTTTCAAAATATTCTCCATCAAAATCTATACATTTCCAAATGCGCTGGAACCAATTGTCGAAGCACTTTTGAAACTCTTATTGAGCTATCTCCAAAACATGCGTTCTGAACGCATCAGTCGCCTCTTCAGGTGTCCGTTTATTTTTTACGTACAGGGATAATAAGAGGTCATTCGGTGTCAAGTCATTGCTATACGATGGATAACTCATTAAATCGATGCTTTAAATGCTCAAAAACTTAGTTTTTCCAATCGATGTGTGAGATCTTGCACTATCCTGATGAATAGTGGGCCGTCTTCGGCGGTTGATGTTCCTGATTTCTTGAAAGACAACTGACAAGCAAATGGTTGTAGAAATATTTTCTGCGTTCTTTTAGTGGTACGGTTGCGACATGTCCAGTTTTTCCAAGGAAACAATCAATCACCTCTTCGAAGTGTTTCGTGCGCGAACAACTTTTGTTGTATTCGGTTCATCTTGAAACACCCATACAGTGGACTGCTATTTACTATCGGGCTCATACGTATAAATCCACGATTTATCACCTGTTACAATGTCATAGATGGGTCTCGAAGCACCGCTATCGTAATTTTTATTATTTTGGAGCGATTGACAGAATGTCGATCCCACTAATGCTCATAGTTGTCTCAATCCCCTGATAAGTCACATGGCGATCTTGGAATATCAGTTTGCGCACAGCGCAGGAACAAAAGCGGTTTTTGAGCGATCTTCACCAAATTTGCCTTGAAGTGATATACGGCCTCGATTGAATACACCATACCATAGCATCAATAAACACTGCTACTTGATGGAGCTTCATCGTCACAAATTTTAATTAAGTTCATTCATGCACTGTTGCTGAGTATCTGTAAAAAATAATCGCACGAAAATATTCGCAAAATGGGACTATTTTTTGACGAGATGAATATTTTACGTTATGTAGACACTAAAAATGTTAAGTTTTAAGATAAAGTTGTAGTCGCCAGATTGCAAAAAAAAAAGGATTATTAAATCCCAAAGTATAATGATTTCCACACCGACATCCCCACCTGAGTTCTCCTCTATATAAGATAATCTGTGTTGTGGTGTGCTTTTTTGGTGTCACTTACCATATCATAGGCCAAGGCTTACAAGTTATCAATGTGCGCAGTAAGTATTTTGATGTTGATGAGCTTTTTGTTGTTGCAAAGGGATAATCCAAATGAACTAGTATTTTAGTAGTATGATGCTGATACCTTGTTAGACAATTGGCATACCGCAGCAAACACATCCGGCCGAAGTGAAAATAAATGTACGTTTGAACTAGTTGTTATTGTAATGTCTACTTCAAAACTAATAGCTTTCCCTGCTGCTTAAACATTCAAACAAGAATGTTGTGATAAAAGTTTATAGTAAATATAAGTTCATAGCTGCTACCAGTAGTAGCACTCTCCATAGCTATCGACTTGTGGTGTCCTAAAGTTTCAGCAATCATTTTCTACTGGACAGAACTAACTTCCTCACGTCCGCCCAACTGTCCGCTCAGTGCCAAGTCAACGCTAAAAGCCTTTGCGTATTGGAGTTTAAAGTTGAGAAATTCTAAAACTTACTTTATCCTTATGGTATTCGTTTATATATGCGTACTTGCGTGCGCATGTGTGTGGTGAAGTGTTGAAGTTGAAAGTAAGATACGTTTGGGAATACGCCAAGGTATGGTGCATACGAGTATGCAAACAATTTAGAGGCATTAGAAGCTACAGAGTGTAGAGAAAGTAGCTGAGAATATTTACCTCAAGGCAAACCGCAATTTTTATTAAGTGTGATTAATGCCAAGGTAGAAACAAAGTAAACTTCACTTAAGTTAAAATTATTTGCAAAGCAATTTAATCGCAAAAGCTTTACAATAAAACTTGTCTGCTGCTGAAGGCCTGTGGGGTTGAAGAAATTTATTGAAATGCAAAAGTGAAATATTAAATTTAATAGCGGAAAAAGAAAGTTTTTATTTTATTTTTTCTTCTAATTTTAAACAGAAATAAGATAGAGAGAGAGGGAGTGAGATAGAGAGAGAGATAGAGAGGGATAAAAGGAGAGAGAGACGGCATAAAAATTGAAATAAATTATGAAGCAAGTCAAGACAAATTTAAAGCATAAATATATAGAAAGTAAGAAAAAGCAAGCCGCTTCCTTGCGAATCTTCTATTTTTTATTTTTATTTTTTTTTACTCGACATTCAATGGATAAATCGAAATCAAAATTGTCAACACGCAAAAGGCGCTAGAGTACGAAACAAAAAAATGGAGAGGAGTTGAAAGAGATAAAAGGAGGTAGTTTGATCGGTAGTTAGAAGAAAAAAACTGAATTGAAAGAAAGTCATTGAATTGATTTGTATGGAAAACTTGACAAGGGATTCCCCGAGGATATGCCAAAGCCAACTGATTTTGCAAGAGTTCTATGCGACAAATGCCAAGCGAGCGTCCACACGCCACCAAGCCGCACCAGGCACACGAGGGCGCTGAGGCGAAAGTGCTTGCAGAAAACACTTGCAGACAAACTAAGGCAAAACCCAACAGACAGATTCAAGAAATGACAGACAAATGGATGAGCTCAGGCGAATAGTGCACAGCCAAGCCAGTCAACGCCTCAACGAACGACGAATGCCGCACAATAGTACTGATTTATTTTCATAACAATGAGAATGAAAGAGTGCAAAATGGCAGAAAAAAACTAGAAAAAAAAAGAAAAAAAGCAAATCGGATAACAAGCTGCAAAAAAAACAAGCAGATAAATGTAAGAATGTGTTAAGAAATCGCCAACAAAAACATGAAAATCTGACAAAATATGAAGAAAATCACTTTTAACTAAGCCGTTGAAGTGGTTGGTGTGCGGCTGGAAGGGAATTATATAACGAGAAGAAGAAAAACGCCACAATGGTTATGAAGAAGGCTTGGTTGAGCTTGCGCTGCTTAAATGATTGCGGAAATGAACCCACAATTTGTCGGTTCGTTTTGCTTTTGCTCCCTTTTTCAATATTGAACATTCAAAGCTTTTACTGCTGCTGATAAGCAGTGCAATGAAATAAGTTGGCGGATATTGAGGGGCAACACTTACAAATGCCGCAGCGAAGAAGATTCTACAGACTACATACATAAATACATTCAATAATCAGTGAGTTGACAAGTAAGCATTTGAATTGTGTCTACTCCTTTTTTCTTGGTATTTTTGCAAGGATAATAATATTGCTGATGAAATTGCGGAAAAGTTTTTGAGGAAATGCAACAAAAAAAAATTGAGCTTTTATGTGGTTGCCAAATGTGCCACAAAATTGATAAACGAATTGCGGAAAAAATATCTAATTCAAAGTAAAAAAAAAAGAAAAAAATGAGGAATTAAATTTGATTTGAATATTCAATTTGGTCGGGTCTCTTTTTCGTGTAAAAAGGTATTCAAAAAACAACAACAAACTCCATATATAAATATTTAAAATCGATATATTTTTAATTTATGGAAAAAAGTGTTACGAAAATCGTATTCGAAAATTCATTGGCAATTTTAAACATTACTTTTATTTTGATTGGTAGAGAGGACTTCAAGTACTTTTGTTAAACATTATTCAATGTTTATGTAAAATATATATGTTTAGCCATATTTTATGTTTCGCCATTCTTAATGTTGTACAATATTTTACGTGAGACCATATTTTATTTGCTTCCATATTTTATGTTACAACATATTCTTTTAAACCTTATTTTATATTAAGCCATTATTTATGTGCGACCATATTCTATGTTAAGCCATATTTTATGTTATTTCATTTAAAATTTATGTTAAACCATTTTTTTATACGTATTTTATTTTAAGCCGTATTTTATGTTATAAAATATCAGTCCAATTGAAAAGTCCCCGGCCTATCACAGTAAAACAATTTTTTTGACAAGGGCGATACACTGATTATGGCGACCCTCCAACTTTTCGATACCATTTTCCCAGTACGATTTGTCATTTGATGCGAAATGGACCTTAATTTCGGCGATTACCTCTTCACCCGACGAAAGTTTCATTCCAGCGAGCATTTTTTTGAAATCTGAGAACAGAAAATAGTTTGCTGAGGGCCAGCTCTAGAGAATACGGTAAATGCGGAAGCAGCCCAATTCATGAATTTTTGCCATCGGTTTCACTGAATTATTACACAGTGCATTGGCTTGGTGAAACAGTAATTTCTCTTTCTTCAAATATGGCCGTTTTTAGACGATTTCGTAATTCAAGTGGTCCAATAACGCTGCTGATGGTCCTTCCTTTTCAAGGTATTCAAAGCAAATTATTCCATTCGCATCCCAAAAAAAAGACGCTAAATCCTTTCCAGCCGACTGTAGCGTTTTTCCATGCTTTGCAGCGGGTTAATTGTTTGCAGTCTACTCGGATGAGTGTCGATTGGACTTCGGAGTGAAGTGATGGAGCCATGTTTCATTCATTTTCACATTTTGATGAAAAAAAATCGTGTTTATAACGCTTGAGCATCTCGAATCTTCAACCCGCTGTTATTTTTGGTCAAACGTGAGCTTGCGCGGCACCCACTTTGCACAAAGTTCTCGTACCTAAATATTCGTGATTGATATGAAGTACACATTCACTTGGTAACTTTGTGAGTGCCTGTTGTTTCATTCGATTTCAATTCACGGTCACTGAAAGAGGTTTTTTGAATTTTTTTTGATGTTTTCGTCGCCAGAAACCTCTTTTGGGCGTCCACTGGGATCACGGTGTTTGGTGCTCATTTCACTACGTCTAAACTTAGGATATCAATACTTCATGGTTGATTTTCCTGAGCAGTATCCGGGAACTTATCATCAAGCCAAATTTGTTTCACTCAAAATGCTATAATTCACAGACTACTGATCCGAAAGATGTTAAATTTATATATGCGTCAGATCGAGGATTTTTCAATTGACCTGTTTTTTGTTTTGAGTAATATTTTATGGTTAGAAAAATATTACGTTTTGAATATTTACGATCAAACAAAATAATTTCAATTTAGTTAGCTTGAACATTTTTCTTTTCTTATTAAAAAATGCTGCAATTACTTTCGGCCTAAAATTCTGTAGGCACTGACCTCATTTGCATTTATTTTCATAAATATTCAAGTAATCATAGTTAAACAATTAGGAATATATGTATTTCAGAAAAACAGGCTGTCCCAGCGAAACCAATTTGAAACAATAAATTCAGTAAAGCCGCCGAAAGCTGCTCTTCGGTTTCACAGGTAGGAAATAAAAATAAAAAAAATTAAATGGAATAAAATTTAAAAAAAAATTAAGGAAGCGAAAGATAAGTTGCGTATTATATAAGTATGTGTATGTATATATATATATATATATATATGTTTTTATATAGTTACTAACAAACAATTGCATTTGCTGCAGGCGAAGACAATGCGGACAATAGTTTTATATTCCTTCATTATAAACATACACACACACACACACCCATCTGCACATATGTGTTTACTTGAGCGCGAGCTTTACCATTTCATTCGCTTTTGTCGCCAAATTGCCGCATTCGCGCACTCTTCGGGGTTTTGTCAAAATTGTTGACAACTTTGACAGCTTTAAGCGACTTTTGAAAGGCGACAACAGTAGCTAGTGCTCTGTGCTTTAGAAAAAAAAGATGCGCTTTAACGCAAAGGAATTGCCGATGCGACCGCTTTCGTTGGCCCTGTGCTTGTGTGAGTGTGTGTGGATGCATTTCAGCAGAGCGCACTTATTGACAGGCAAGGAGTTGTTGACCAAAAGATAGCAACAATAACAGGTTACCATCTAACTACATACGTATATTCCAGTGGATTAGCGCATTGCAGAGGATTTTGCGGCAATACAGTAGAAGGGGCTTCTGCGCAGTGGGCTGGGTTGCTAAGAAATTTGAAAGAAAAAAAAAAAATTAAAAAAAATGAAATAAGTGACTGGGTTCCTACATTGGAGTACTTTGGTCTCTAACCAACGATAGATAAATTCTTATTAGATCGTCCCTCCATTTGTTCGAAACAGCATAACCACAAAGCGAATCGGTTGTGGAGTTCGAACGGAAATGGCTTCAACGCTCAAAAGGTACCAGTTGTTTTAACTGCCCTATACCTCAATTTGTTGGATGGTTGTCTATATATGTATTCCAAGCTCAAAATGCCATATGGGTGTTTCAAAATTATATTTTTAATTGTAAGGAAAATCGAATTTCTAGTTCACTTGCTTCACATTTGAAATATGCAAGAAAAAATTGGGGTATAGCCTTGCATCTGGATATGCAGGTGTAGTTGCAAGACTCTACCAAATTCCTACTCTTGCGCCCTCTTTGCAACCCTGGAAGTGTGAGTAACCCTTATGTGAGACATGGTAACCAATCCGTGAGAAGTTTTAGTTCACGGCTAAAGTTGAAGAGTTATAGATGAGCCACTTCGAAATTTGCGATTTACTGCGTCTCATCATCGCAGGGCCTTAATTTTGAGACCTTATAGCGTCTCGATACATCTACTCGGGCAGCTAGGCTGAGTGCTAAGCTTGAAGCCCGCCACGTAGAAATCAGTTTCATTGAAAAACAACATTAAGTCTCGGAAGGGAGACACCACTTTGGATGACGGCCACTACAACCAAAGATCGAGGTCCCGGATTGTCGTATCTCTTAATTGAAAAGGTGCCACCCTAGCTGGTATTTTTCATCGTAAGACCAAAAGTCCTTGTGATATCTGTTACACCTGCACATAAAGGAGACCGAATTTGGTGTCGGGTTCGTGATGATTGAAAGAGTTCGTCGCAAAATGCTGTCATACACCTCTATAGATGAACGTCTAGTCGGAATCCGCATTAAATCTGCTGCCTAATATGCATTAAGGGAAGTGCCATAATACCAAATATTATAAGTGCGTGGAGCGTACTTATAGAGGTAGAAAGTTACCTTTAGCGTAAAAGTCCAAAAATTCAATATCCATAACAAGTATCCCCAAGTGATTTAGCTGATGGATTTTTTCAAGGACCAGAAGTTTGTAATACAAGATATCAGCAGAAGAAAATTCACCAAGCTTTCTGCGGATCGCAAAACTCGCCACCAGATCGATCATTTTGAAATATATGGACGACATATTTCCAGTGTTCTAGACGTGAGTATGCTCCGAGATCCTAATACCAACACCTCTGAGCAAAAAAAAAATACAAATCCGTCAATAAACCAAAGAAGATTTGACAACAAAAACCTGTTCACGCAGCAGACATCCAAACGGTCCGTATGAGCGACAAGCTTTGAAAGTTTTTGACGCAGAAGAAAGCAGAGTAAGAAGAAGATCTTCACTCCGTTGAAAATTTGAGGCAAAGAAGTACTTGATTGCACTTAGGGTCTCCAATTTCCGTCGAGAGGCGAAGAAAAGTAAAGAAAATATTTGCTGACTCGGCCATAAACCGCATGAAGAATAAAGAGAAAAATATATTTTTAGCTGCAAATTTTCACCTAAATTTGTGAATTTCATACCACTGTCCTCGCAGCAACTAGCATGTATGTGTATTTATATAAATAATAAGTAGAAGAACAGACATGCCGCCTTAATCCACGCATATGCGCTCCGAATCTAAAAATCTCAAATATTATAGATGAACGTGAAGTGAATAAAGAATTTAATCATAATGAAATTCGCCTTTTTTGTTACGTACGCAACTACGCACATACACACACAGGCGCACAAGCAGCCAAGCACCGCTTTCCAGCCAACAGGTTGATTGAAGAGACTGCTGCATAGATCCCTGAACGCTAGCTGAATGCCGCCTTTGGAAAAAGGGCTCTCATTACGCGGTCATCGGCGCATTGCTTGCCGAGCAAACGACAATTGACAGCAAAAAAATTGCTGCGTTACGCACAATTTTCGTATTTTTTTTTATTTTCTTCTTTTTTTTTTTGTTTATAGTGTAGGAAAAAATTGTTGGAAAGCCTTAAAAAATATTGTTTTGCCATTTTTGCACAAAGCTACGCACCTTCAGCTTCAGCCAGCGGCTGAGGTAAACAATTAAAATGACATTTACTGACAGCTGACAAAATGTCCGTTGGCCATTTCAAATCTGGTTGCAAAGAAAACAAAAAAAAAACAATAACAAATTTATGTTTTATAGCAATTTTTATAGAGGAACCGCGTGATGAATTCGGCCTATAGGGCAGCTGGGCGACAGAGCGGCAGAGCGTCCAACGATTTGGCGTTTGTTTGCATTGCTGGAATTCCTCGAGGATCAACGCACGCTGTTGGGCACATAAATTGCAAAACTATTAAAATGTTTACGATAACCAACGAATGCCGCCCATCCCCGTCATCAATCTAGCGACCGCGCGCACTTCTACCCGCCAACTTGCGCCTGGTGCTTTAGGTCGCCCCAATGTTTGGAAATTGTTTATTTCACTGCGACAACATAAAACAGATACTTTATATCATTTGCCGTAATTACAAAAATTTCAAATCACATGCAATCCGGTTAGATGCACCGCCGCAGCGGCAATCACAGTCTAAACCAGCCACCAGCTCAGCAACAAAATTTCGCTTTTTGGCGGCGGCATCTGCATCGACGAGCAATTGCCAATTTGGCTGAGAAATTCAATTTCCATATCGTTGGCGCTGTGCTGTGTTGTGTTGTTGCTGCTGCTGCTGCTATGTAGATGTTCCCAGCGTGCGCACATGCACATACATGCGTATATAGATGTGAAGGTATTTATTGATTGCCACTTTTTATAGATTTGTTCCCTTTTTTTATACGAACCCCTGTTTGTATATATATATATATGTATATTCCTGTGATTTCATGTGTGCTGAATTTTTGTTTTAGTAATTTTTTTTCTTTTTTTCCTTTTTATTGTATTGGTACGTCACGTCGCCTGCAGTTGTTTCAACTTTATAGCCCAATTTAGTTGCGTTTGTTTGAATATTGAATATACGAAACAACTAAACACACACAAATATGAGAGTGTATGTATTTGTGTGTATATGTATATGTGATGCAAGGACAACCCAACGTGCGGATTAGGAAGGCGCGTTGTTTATGTTTCCAGATCAAAAAGGTTATCACACATGCATCGAAATTAAATGCGGCTTCGAGACAATGGTGTCCTCAGCTTGGAACATAAAATCGAGCTGGAAGAGCATAACTTAAAAATATTTGAAGGCCTTCATCAAGCTCTATGTTCATAAAAGAGTTAGCGACGAAAAATAGGAATTAAGTCCTGCTGGATTTTCGTATCTGTGCTAAGGACATACTTTTATACGGTGTAGTACCATGTTAGCTCTCAATCGTTAGGAAGACAAGCATTGTCTTATAGATAGCTATCACTGACCTTATCGTCGTGTATTAGTGGTGCACTTTGAACCACTTCTAAATCTTGATATCTTCCTTATAGAATTGACAGCATATCTGTTGGCATCCCTTACGGTTTTCCGCTTAAGGGTACAGATACAGTGCAGCTGTTAACCGTCAGGCCACTCAAGAATCTTAGAGAGATAGTCTTTTCTACACAGATGGTTTAAATTCGATGTCAGAGTAGGAGGAGATGTTTTCTGGCAAAATTCTTCATTAATACTCTCACCATCTCTCTCGCTACCATAAATATTGTAGTGTGTTCCAGTTCTAAATCAAGTCTGAAGCTCTTATACCCCTTGAAAACCTTGAAATAGTCAGGGAAATACAACTTCATCTTAAGTGACAGTCAGGCAACATCAAAATCTCAAGACTCGATCAAAACAAACCCTAAAATCATTCCGAACAGTAACAAATCTCTTCAGTAGATGGCTGAAAGGTGGATACCACGTTTGGGGATCTCATTAAAGAGATAAAGAGGTATACTGAGATGTGATGTTCCGAGGGCCTAACATCGAGTCGGATCACTATCTTGTTGCAACAAACAAACCGTCAACAAACACAAGGGAGATTTTACGTGGAAAAGCTGCAATCACACTAGGGAGCCAACAGGTTTTCTATTCGACTTACATATCTGCTCTCTGAGAGCTGTTGAACACCAAACTTCAACCGTTTCGGTGCTGCAGAAACAATTGGTTTCCTGCAGTGAAAAGAAAATGAGATAGATACCGAGATACTGGGAATTAAATAGGGAAGCGAGACGCATATGCAGACAAAAAAAGAATGAGTTCGAAATGTGTGAGTATGAAATGTCTATGAAAAGATGCTGCCACTTACAGAAGGTTTCAAGACCGGAGCGTACTCATGTAGGAACCAAGGAGGTGATCTGCTGACAGATGTCCCCGTTTAAAAATAACAAAGCTGCAGAATTAGGTGGCTTATCGATCGAGCTATTCAAATGTGGTGGCGAAGAACTGACGAGGTGAATGCATTAGCTTAAATGCAGGGTAGGGTCAGATGAAAACATACCCTTGGTGTGTTCTGCCCAATCTTAAAAAACAGGTCCCCAGCTTCTAAAACTAAGGTTCTGTCTAGCGTATTGCGTGAAAGATTAAAGCCCATTGTCAACAATTTGTATTAATGTGGTTTTAGACCTGGTAAATCCAAAATTAATATTCGTATTGCGACAACCAAAGAAACTTTCGACAGCAGTATAGGTAGCTGCCTCTACGCCGCTATGTCAGAATTTGATATTCCTTTAAAATATTCCTCTCAGGATTTATAAGGACTATCTGAGGTTTCAGACAGGGTGGCTTATTATAATATAGTAGGGTTTCTTCAATTTAAAGCTGGAGAAAATAGTGCAAGCTGCAGAAAAAATAAACCAGGTACAATCTTCAAGAGTATACAATTGCTGTTGTATTTCAATGATATTGACAACAGTGGCCATAAAAATCACACCGTAAGGCTCTGCTTTCTCCAGGGTTGGCAAAGAAGCGAAGTGAATGCGTCTGGTAAACAGCGAGGACAAGGAGAAATATATGCTGGCATCAAAACAATATAAAACTCCCACGTCATTGTTGACAGTCATAACTTCTGGGTCGTAGCTAATGTCGTCTATCTAGGTCTAGTCTAGTATTTAGTATATCTGCGTTAACAACACTAACAGTGTCAGTTCTGAAATCCAACGCAGAAACCCTGTTGCCAACAGATGATACTTTGAATTGGGTAGGCAAAAGTAAATTACTCTCTGGACGAACCAAAACCAAAAAGTCGCTCATCATTCCCGTTACCAATGCAAGGCGTAGAAGAAGCCTGGACAATGTCGACATCCGATGAGTCAGTTTAAGGAGTTTTCGAGAGAAAAGTTTTACGAAAGATTGATGGTTATTGGCACGTTGTCAACGGCGAATACCGCAGATGATACAACAATAACGATATTATAATAGTTCAATGAATTGAGAGACAGTGGCTACGTTGCTTAGATTAGGTAGTCCGAAGTGATCAAAGCACTCCAGCTTTGAAAGTATTCGATTGAGTACGCGCTGATGGAAGCAGCGGCGCCAAATGGCGAAGTGAAGGAACAACTGACGCGTTATTGTTGACATGTCTATAACAGCGTTAGTGTTGTGTACGCCAAGGAAGAAGACGAAGAATAAGATATCGACCTTCAAAACTATTTACAGCCATTATCTTTCTCTGGGGTATATTATTTAAGTATTTTCAGGTCACTTCGAATTTTCATAATAGTTTTTTGACCTGAATATTTCAGTTTTACAGATTTGAATTTTATTTTTCAATAATAGACGATAGAAACGTAAATAGATTGTCTAATCTGATCGTGCTTTAAATTTATTAATAATAGAATTTTTAAAACTTTACATAAGCTTCTCTATAAAGTGGGCTATAAAATATAATTTCCTCGCCATTTTGTTCCAGTTGAACCCACAACTTTAGGCATTTTCGTTTAACTAATTAAACTAGAATGTAGCCTTATTCGGAATAAAACGCGATTTGCTATGTTCCAAGAAATCAAGTAGTTTTGTCTTTAGCCCTTAATTGGCGATCCATGGACATCTTTCAGGCTCGCAAATAATACAAGTTCTATTCGATAATATTTCGGAAATTGGGTTCGAATTAATGGGTACATATCTGTATGGAAAGAAATAGTAAAAAAAAACAGTACAACAACAAAATAAATAAGCAATATAAAATGAACTAAAGTTTATTTTTTCCCCTTCCCTTCTCACACTATATAATTGTTGTTATTTTAGCTTTGCCGTAAACTGGGTACAATTTGGTTGCTTGTTGCTTCAATTTCATGCGTTTTCTCATTGGTGTTGTTTCTGTTGCAGCATATTCATTTTCATTGCCGTTGATTTTTTACTTGTTCTCTGTGTTTTTCGGTTTTTTTTTACATTTTTTTTTCTGCAGTCGCAGTATTTTTACTACTTCAATCGTAAAAATTAATTTTCAATATGGAATTTCACTGCAGTGTACGAAATGAAGCGCGCAAAAAAAGAAAGAAGATAACACAATATTATTTGTGTGTTTGTTTGTTGTTGGAGGTAGGTAGCAAGTAACTTTTGTTACACACTGCAGTTGCAACACGCTAAAGACATTTTTATTGTGCGGCAATAATTCTTGTACGCCAGCCAAAGTACCAACTAGCCAACCGAGCTGAGCTTTGAGCAGGATCAGCCGCCGCGACGCGACGCGACTGTGGCGTTGGATTTAAATTTCAGCAATCGCGGCATACACACTGCCCTGCTTGATTTTTATTACAAATCGAGTGCAGAGCGAAATAAAAGAAATTTAAATTATTTTATTGATGGTGAATTGAATGGTGGTGAGGCTGATGGCAGCGGTGGAGTCGACAGTGTATACCCTTCCGAAATCATCTCTAGAAGAGAGACTTGCTTGGTTTGATTGTCGTGGAACAAAGCATAGGGCTGATGTAATAAAAAATTTAACTGCGCCAAGAAGAAGAGTTGCAGCGGTGGCAGAGACGGTGGCAACGAGGACAACGGGTGTTGTGTGGTACTATGCCAGCTGCCTGCCACATTAAAATTACGACTATTGGACTTTTATTCTACGAGTGGTGTTGGCGATGTGCTTCCCCGAATAAACAATAAACATATTTTCTTATTTTTGCTTGATAAGTTAATTAAATTCTTCCATAACCGAATGTGCCTGGGCACAGATACGGCCAAGAAACTTATTTTATTTTTCTGCACAAGTGTTTGAGTAATTATTTTTAATGATATCGATATCGAAAAAGGAGATATATGGAAAGATATGTTCTTGTAACCGCAGAAAAATTCCCCAAATTGTGCTTCGGGGAATATTGCGGGAAAGACAGTCCTTTCCGAATAGAAATCCGGGTCGTTCCGGTATAAAGACTCGACTCTCGCAGGAACTATTGGATTTTAGTCGCCTCTTTTTATGACAGGCATACCTTACTGTGGGTAAATTCTTGAACCCATAACCCACAGGGTAATATGAAAGAGAGTGCCTAGTAGATAACAAGGACCCTCTCACACATTTATCATGATTTCCGCATTGAAGTCTCTCTAACAAATTGAACCGCCATCGAATGGCTGATGGGTTTTTTCTCAACTGAAACACCTGGTCTATGTCCTTCTCCACTTAATCTTGTTATCGCTGTGGGGGTCTTTCACATCCTCTGATTCCACTAGTTGGTACTGCATCGAATACTTTCAGAGCTGGGTTGTTTTCCTTCATCCGAGCAAAATTATCTAGCCAACGAATCCGCTGTCTCTCTACTCTCTTAATTATTTCAAGGCTTCCATATATCTTGTATAGGTCACGGACTGCTGCTGGCAAAACCTTTCCCTCCAAAACTCCTAATGCAACTCACCAGATTTTGTTATCGTCTATGAGCGACTTGTAGAGTTCGTTCGACCATAGAGGACTTTACTTTTCAATGGCCTGCTCAGTCTAAATTATCTATCACCTGTTGGAAAGAGGGATTCTGCGTTGGATTTCATAGTTTTTGCAGGTTCCTAAGTAGACGTGAATATCTAGGACTTCAAAGTTGTGACTGTCAATATTTAAGAGGCTCTCACTGTTTATTTGATAACGGGAGATGTTTCGTCTTAATCTCGTTCTATACCAGTCATATTCACTTCACTTCTTAATGCAGCGTGGACGAAGCAGAACTTACGAAGCCTACGTTGAGCACTATCCAACCATTTTGTTCGCACAAAATGTGTGAAGTTGAATTCTCAACTAGTACATAGTTGAACCCGTATTAAACATCCGATCAATGTACAGGGCTGTCGGTCTAGTTAAGTAAGTCGTTCGCTTAGCTATTATAGTAAGACACCACTGTGCCTACACAGGTACATTCTAGTCGGTTTCTCCAGTCAAGCGAAGCAACAGCACCAGGTGGAGCAAGACGCAGTTCTGCCTTGGGTTCCCTCCCCCACAACTAATTCAGATACCCGCCCAGGATCACTGTCACTTCCCCTTTCCCCTCCTTCCATCTAGCCAACACGGTCTCTTTCGGTACACCCGCCTGCGTTCCATTTTCAACTCATGTAGCATGCGACTACAAGAGCGACGGTGTCCGGGCAAACGTCAGTCAAATCAGTCTAATTATGTCGCTTCTGAGAATGAATCCGACGCTGGTGAGAATCCATCGCCGTGATGCTATGGTAATTCCGTCGCTCATTATTTGCTTCGACATCGCTGTGGTATTGGCTGTCCACTGTTATCCGCTCTTGGTACAACCTCTCTGCAATATCCGCTCTCCTCTTTTTCTCTCTCTTTTCTTGTAGTAAGGTTGCCGGCACTTCGGATGTTTATTTGTATTTAAATTAAACACAATAATTACTGTGTTTTAATTCTTACCTCAGACCATGTCAAAACCCACCTCTCAAGTTTATTAGAAAATTCTAGAATTCAGTTCATTTTCGTGAAAGACAAATGTCTTCAGAACTTCAATTCAACCTACAAAAATTTAACTTCGAAAATGTAATTCCAAAAACTCACCTCGAAGTGGTGTGGATCAATAAAACCAAAAGGGGTTTGATTGAGAGATTTCCTTCTCCTTAGATTCTGACCTCACTGGTTACGCTGAAATCGATTATTTCAACCAATATCAGGTGATTTTTGGGGATCTAAATTACTCACTTTCCGGTAAAGAAAATTTGTGAGTTCATTACTTCGAAGGACCACTATTTCTTCAAATCGAATTATTTCCGAGAGAGCGCCTTTAATACTTTTTGTTGAGAAAATGTCTACTAGATGAGCATTTTTAACAGTAATACGCATGTATATGTGAAATATTCTCATATAATACCCATTTCCGAGGCTGTAAAAGACATTTTTCTTTCTTTTCTTAATAGTCTACATTTTCTACCCAGTCTCTCAATTTTCAGAGCAATATTTCTGATATCTGTCAACTAAGTAGCAGCACCTCCAAGACGGGCAGATAGGAATTATCATGCCTTCGACAAATGGCCTCAGCTTTAAAATCGAACTCTCAAGTTCTCAAACGAATAAAAAAATCTTTTTTCGTATATTAAATACATCTGGAGACTTTTTCCCCTTCAACAGCAAGAACAAACCTCAAACGAACCCCATTTCAATTAAGCTGATCACATAGCGCCGCAAATGGCCAATAAACAATAAAAACTCATTTGCCGCAAATACATAGCGTAAGCAAACAACGAATATGCAACCGATATCTGCAGCACATGTGGTGAGTTTTAAAGGCATAAAAAATAAAAAATAAAAAATAAAGAAGGTAAGGAACGCGAACAATGATACGTTCTCGAAGTAAATTTCCAATAGCTTTGACCAATAAGAAATATTAACCAATAAATTTTATAAAAGATCATTTAAAGAATCAGCAAATAAAATGAAGGGAAACTGAAACTAAAGGAGAAACAGATTTCGCTTTAAAGTCTCATTAAAATTCACTTCCCCGACGCAAAGCTAAATACTCGAATTTTTTCTTTTCTCTTGCTTCATTTATTTGCAGATATATTTATGTATATACATATGTAAGTATGTTTCTCATTTGTGGTGTTTTTATTTGCTGAAGAAATCAATACTTGCAGCCCAAGGTAGCATATTTAAATTCACAGCGGGTTGCACTGACATATGATCAGAGGGAAATGAAATTATTTCATTAAAATTATTTTATGACTACTCCTCAGGATATTGCTTCGCACATTAAAATGTGATTGGGGCTATCTTGAGAACGAAGAGAGCAAGACGGTATGCTTAAAATAGGTTTTGTATGAATTTTTTTTTTTTGTAAATTACGAAAATGTTTTTGTTAATTTAAGATGATTTTAGAATTATGGAGTTGTGGAAGTAATTTCTGAAAAATCGTTCTACTTGGAAACTGGAGAAATATATGACCAAGAAGAAGTTTATTCAATTGTTTCTCAACTCATTCTCAAGTTGTAAAAAAATTTAAATATTTCGTCTTGTATCTACTCCACATGGACATTATAGGGATGCAAATGCTCTTTGTTTTGCGGCAGGACAACAACGAGTGTGTAAATGGAAGCTTATAAGCCACGGTCATACCAATATCTTAAGAATATACCGCCTGTCTACCAGAGAGAAATAACTACACCTCAACTGACTTCAAGACAGATTTAATCGTAATAATTCAGAATAGAGCCAGCAAATGCACAGTATATTTATTATTATACGGTCAGGTCAAGACTAGATAGCAGGGTTGAGATGAGTTCTTTCGTTTTCGGATCACTGTGGCGAAACCGACGACTACAATTACTTAAGCTTATTCATAACCTTTCGGATTGTGAGGCCGCTCAAAGAACATTGGAATCTGAAAAAATAAAATGGGAAACAGAAAAGAAAATTGACGAAGATCAATTAAGGTGATGGCTAAGCGATTCTCGCAGAATCTGAGAAAGAGATAAAGAGATGATGGACACGCTTGCAAGAAAGTGCACTTCTCAGCCTGCTCTCCACTTGTAAGCTCACTACTATGACAGGGTTATTATTTTTCAAAGATATCACCTTAGGGTGGAAAAGTCTGAATGGTTGCAATGTGACCAAGATAATGTAACTAAAATGGTATATAAGAAGTTCACAAGATCTTATCATGCTAAAAAGAATATAATTAACATACGAGTATGTTAGCATTTCTTCCATTGTGGGTTATCTTACATAATTTCTATTTAAAAAAAAACATAGAAAATTCAAATTTAATGGAGAATGTTTATCATCTTTCGAAAGAACATTCTTTGACATTTATTTTTTGAAGATCATTTCTTTCAAATAATGCCCACGGCTACGTCTCAGATGGTACATCCGTTGAAACCAATTTTCAGTGAATCGCACGAGCATTTCGACTGGTTACTGGCGAATGACACGCTTGATGTTTTGCACCAAGGTCCACCAATCGAAGCGGGATTATCCGCATAGACTTTAGTCTTTACATATCCCCATAGGAAAAAGTCTAACGGTGTTTATCACACGATCTTGGTGGCCAATCGACCGACCCAAAACGTGAAATTATCTGCTCACCGAAGTGTTCTCTCAATAAATTCATTTATTTATGCGATGTGTGGGAAGTGGCGCCATCTTGTTGAAACCAAATGTCGCAGAGATCACGAGCTTCAATATCAGGCATCAAATAGACCGTTATCATGGCGCAATAACGGTCGCCATTGACGGTTACGTTCTCACCGGCATGAAGGAATATAGACCGATGATTCTGCCAACCCATAAACCACACCAACTATGTTATCTTTTCTGGATATCATGGCAACCCTTGAATCTTTTCCGGTTGCTCTTTGTCCCAAATGTGGCAATTTTGCTGGTTTATATACCAATTGAGCCAGAAATGGGCCTCATTTCTGAACAAAATTTAGCTCGAAAGCGTCGGAACTTTTTGGAACTTTTCAAGAGCCCATAGAGCGAAACGATGTCGCTTGGAAAGGTGGAGCGGCTTCATTTTTTGCACAGGCTGTATCTTGTACGTTTTCAATTTAAAATCTTGACGTAAAATGCGCCAAGTCCTTCCGTACGTCAGTCCGAGTTGCAGCGAATGACACCGAATCGACTCTCTACGGTCTGCGTATACACTCTCATCTACCGCCGCTATATTTTCTTTACTGCGTGCTGGACGTGGTATATTCGGTCGAATATTATCCAATAATAAATGCTGGGACTCAAGATGGGTGATGGGCGAATAGTACGATCAGTAGGCCGATTATGTTGACCACAAGTTTGAGCGAAGCGCGCGAAACACATTCTTTGCAGAACGTGTATTTTCGTAATAAAGTTGAATGATTTGTAAACGTTGTTCAGGCGTAAGTCTTTCCATGATGAAATGCCAAATAACGCTGAACAAAATTAACATGACAGCTGGACACGACTAACGCCTGGTCTGTCAAAAAAATGCTATTGAAAAACATACCTCTACTTGGATCACCCTTTATAAAAAAAACCGCTTTAACTTCAAATATAAGCCATCGGAAAAAATTTGAGAAGAAATATAAACCTGAAGTCTAGCAAATTTTTCTCAATGTTAAAGGGGTTCAACAAAAAATTATAAGCTTGTCTTCAATATTAATCCCGAAACATTAGTGAGGATGAGTGGTTCGAATCCTGCATATTTGCTACTTTGAATTAAATATTTTAATATTTTTATTTAAATTAGACCTCGTTACAAAAGTAGTTATGAGAAAAAGTTATACTAAAAAAAATATGACAGAATTAAGGTTATATTAGTTTGTATTGAGAACAATTTATTCTATTCTTTTTGGTGAACACAGCAAGTGGGCCACGTTTCGTGCTTTAAGATGAGATGCACATTTCTCACTCGGTGGATATGTAAATATGCAAGATTGTCGCATTTGAAGCTTTGAGAATCCTCACCTAATTAATGAGAGGCCTTTACAGCGGAAAAAGAACTACTGTCACGTGAGCTCTATGGCTCAGTGGTGTGATTGAACCTTACTTCTTTGTAACGGCGAGACTGTCACTGTCTTACGGTCATAAAAGGAATTTAATGAGAAAAATAGATGAGTTTATTTTATGTTTATTTTGGAAACCCTGTACTAGAAAGAGGATCAACATCAATTTTTTGTTAACTATGTCGGTGATAGTGGTTTATAGGTAACAAATGCCTTAAAAAAGCAATTTATTTAAATTTTATCCACCTTTTTCGCCAGACTTGACACGTTGGGAATATTTCCCGTTCATAAGATTGAAGAGACCCATAAAAATTTGCTTCTTCTCTATTAATAAACTTTCTCATATTTTTTTTTGAAATTCTGAGAACTTCATATCACGGCTTTGAAAAGGAAGCAAAAATATGTAAGTAAATAAATAAGCTGCTAAAAAAAATTTGTCTCTCGACAAGCCTAAAATGTATGTATGTGTATATATGTACACATATGTACGTATATATCTCCATATCATTTACAATACCTTTGCAACATACTTGCACCTTCCAGGGTAATGAAATTCGAAACTTGTGCTCTTCATTAGTCCTTTTTATTACAAATTTGGCATAATGCATCATAACAGGTGTGAAAATCCGCACAACAAAGCCGACTAAAGCGATCATTATGATCACAACACAAAGCCAATATCTTGATTGTGACTCTCTATACACGTATGTATGCATTCCTGATTGTATCGGTGTGTGTGTGAAGTGAGCACGTGCAATAAAAATTGGCTTATGGCCAAGCGAATCACATATGTTACGTTTTGAATTGCAGGCTTTTGATGTTAACTCGCTTTATTTGTATGGCAGACATAAATACATACTTATATATGCAGATACATATGTGCATACCTGTATGCTAACAAGTCACACACCATGAAATGTTTGCAATAATGCCATGACACAGTCCATTGTATATTGTCACCGCGATATTGCAACATTGCTTGTTGCACTATCAACGGCATTTAATCTTTTGAGCTGCAATTTCATATCGTCTTGAGCCTCATTAATGCAATAATAATATCACACATTTCGCTGGCAAAGGCAATGTGACGTCGGCGTAGATGTCCTTCCTTCCATTGGCGAAGGGCAGACAGCTGTAAATAAAAAAATATATATATATATATATATGTATGTATGTATGAGCACCTTTATCGTCTTGTGGCGATTTGTTGCGCCGATATGCAACTGACTTTTCACTTTTCCTTTTTCGTGCGCATTTTGCAGCTCATAAAATGTCACATGAGCTTATGTGGCAAGGAGAAGTTGTTGCCTGCCGAAGGCGAAGGAAATAAATGTGATGCAGTTGTTCAGTGGATGGACGAACGGACGGACGGATGATATCGCGCACAGCAAGCAATTGCAACTGTTCGAAACTGATAAGCCCGAGCCGCGCGCCACCAAACGAGTGGGGCAACAAAGCAACAGATTATCACTGCAAAATGGCCAAAGCGTCGAGTCGCGTCGCGTCACTTCAAGCGTTCTCAGTTGGCTTACGATATGCGCAACCACTTGAAATGTATATGTGTTCAAGTCGCAGCGCATGCGTTCCAGCACCAATTAACCGGCTTGGCAACCGACCGGCTGGCCAACGCATTTGCATTTTAAATGCGGCACATTTGTTTGCACGAAAGTGCGAAGTGAAAATGAAAACATCAGTCTAAGGTGCACAAAAAGAGACGCTAAAGCACACTCGAATACATACCTAAAAAATGTACATATACATATGCGTTTGTAAATACGCTGTGCGTTGGATGTTTGTGTCGAGCTGCGTGTCCGCCGCCTCTTGCCACCTCAGCTAACAGTGTCTGCCGTTTGTGCAACTGTTGCTTGGCTTGGAACGCTTTGCTTGCTGCTGCTTTTGCGCGACAATCTTATCTTAAGCGACATTCAATAAATGATTACTGCGCATGTAGCAATTGTGTCTGCTGATTGTGCGGATGCCGTCACAGATGCGTTTGCAGTGCAGGGAAGTGCGTTGATTTGCATGGCAAATTGTTGGCGCTCTTTTGTTGTGGGTTCCACGGCTTACTGGAATTGGATGCACTGATATATCTATATGTATATATATTCACTAAAATTTTCATGTACATAAATTACATACAAGTGCTGCCGAAAAATTGAGTATCTATGGATTTTGTAACTTCAAAAAAATAAATAAATGAAAAATGAAATTTCGACTTTTCAATGTCGCACGGGACTATATTACTAAAGTCGTTAGAGTTCAAAAAATTGTATTTTTGCTAAGCTCTATTTCATTTTGATAATATTCAATAATTCGGCTTGCTAAACTGCGACCGACACAAGGCCAGAGAATGCTCATGTCGGATCCAAAGAGGTGAATTCGTGCTCAATGTTCAGAGTATTTTGAGTTTGTGGAAGATAGGAGCACTTCTTTAGCTTACCCAATTGCAGTGAAGATGAAAGAGATAACGAACTCGAAATGCCAGCATCCCAGCTCGAAATATTATTTGTCCCCTTGAAGAGCAACAAAGTGTAGGGAACCCATTGTATTCCGTCTGAGCTATTCAAACTTGATAGACATAGTGAATCTACCATCAACCAGATATTCACCATGCAAATCTTAGATCGATACAATCCTTTTCTTTATCGAGCCAGTTTGGGTGCGGATGTCGACCACACGAATGTATACATCATTTCCCGGGTGCCCTTTGTCGATGAGGTGCGACCGTGTGTCATTTCGTTGGTGGAAATTTGTCATCATTAATAACTTCACATATCCCGAGCTAGATTCGACCTGCGGATTCACCACTTACAAATATTTTCTGCGCATTTGAGAGAGTCTTCTTTCCATCTCTTAGATAATTGATGTTGTGAGACTTTGATATTTTGATATCTAGTAATTAGAGGCAAATTTTTATGGCTTTTTTAGGGATTTGATTAAAGAGAGGTCTTTCGTATGTAATAGCCGAGGCTCAATGCGAATAAGTTCATGCCATTCTGAAAGAGGGAAATATCTGCATTAATTGAGTACTTTTGGACAGCACCACTAGATGCCTGGTTCATGATGGTGAGAACTTCTTTTCTTTGCCTCTTTTAGCTCCCATTAAGGTTTTGTCATTACCACTTTTCATTTTGGCGGGATAACCAGACGTCCAAAGCAGCGAGATACGAATCATTGGTGAGATCGGAGTGTAGCACAAAGCGAAAAACTTCTTTTTATAATCATATTAAGACGACTATGGCCAAGTAAGCATTCTGTAGGGTGGTAGATCTATGAACTGATGCCTTTATTTGAAAAGATCAAGCAAAATCTGCACCGTTGGTATTGAAGTGTGGTGAAATCTTTCACCTGTCGAGGGGCAAAACTAAATTATTTGTGAAGCGGGTTAAGACTAACGTTGCATTATTCTTGTCAATTGGTTTTGAGTTTTCTAAGCGGATGATGTACTGTTCTGAGCTTTTGTAGTTTTGTTCTCCATTCTCACTCTAAGAGCTCGAAAGAAAAAGTAAAATGTGTTGAGAATGCTGCACTCTTCTTCGGTAATGACTACCGCTTTCACCCGATGGACTTCCATCGAATAGTTTTAATACTGAAATACTGCCTGTCAGATATCGTCAGAGGTTAATTTGCTTTTTTGCTTCTTAAGCTTCTACCGCGAAGTTTAAATAAGAATACCTCGAAGTAAAGTGTTCTAACATATACTTACGCACAATAACTTTCGGCATATGTACGTACCCTTATAAGCAAATCTTTCAACCGCAACAGCTCCAAATACTCAAAAAAACGTGCAACCACAAATATTAAAATCATACAAATTTTCATCAAACTTTGTATCTTAGATCCCTTTTCGGAAATAAAATATTCTATATGTTAATCTGGGCAAAAACCTATCAACGTACTTAATTTGTAGCAGGCCGATCCTGGTCCATTCCCAGGAATTGAAAGTAATATACACATTCATCTAGACATAAAGATACCTTCTACCAAAAGTTCAACCAACTTGAAACATAAAAATAATTTTATTACATTTTATTATATTTCATATTAAGCTTTTTTTCAAAAAGATCGTTACCTGGTCCTGGAAAGTTTTACGATTTTTCTTGTAAAAGTCGGCCTCTTGTCCACTTTCTGGAAGGACAATTACTGCTCATATCAAACTTAGCAAAATATCATTTGCATACCGAATTCCAGGAAAACTGAGCCATAAATTAATTTTTTGAACATATCGGTCTCATATCCACTACCTTCTGATAAATTAAACAAACGGTTACTTATGTAACAAATTTCGAGTAAATGGAAAAATAATTTAAAATTTTTCGAACAGATCCCAGAACACAATTCCACTTCCCGGGAGAAAAAGTAGTGATCGTGTGAAATAAGCATGAAGCTACTTACATACTAAATTTGAAGAAAAAAGAACCAAAAGATACGTTATTTTCGAATAGGTCTGTCATAGATCCACTTCACGGCCTTTTCTACTTTATTCTTCTTATTTGGTGCAGAGATCAATCCGAGTTAGTAAAATTTACACTTGCCATGTCGCACGCTACAAAAAATTGTATATAAGCATAGAATGTAAATTGTATATAAGCATAAAATGGGATATTTTTTTTCAACCAAAAATTTTTTTTCATTAAATTTGCAATAAAAATTTCCGTTTAGTACAAAAAGTTGACGCGCATTGTACAAATATCTTGACCAGAGCATTAAAAAATGTTCTTTTAAACTGTCGCACGCGACATCGAAATACACTGTAACTCGAAAAAAATGTTTACCATAATTAGCAATCGCATCGTTTAATTTAGAATTTTTTATATTTTTTACATAAAAATCGAGATACAAAAGTACAACGAATGTCAATGCATAATGTCTTTTATTAAGATTATTAATCAAAACAAAACATGCAAAAGAAATGAAAAAAGGTTTGCACTTAATTGATTTTCGAATTCGAATATTTCGCAGAGTGTTACAATTAAATGCAAATTGTTTTCAATTTAGTGAAATCTGATAGATTCCCTATGATAATGTGTTGAAAAAACATGCTTTGATAAACTTTGAATTTTTTAGCTGCGGTTGACATTCCTGTAGAAATACCCATATATAGTTATATACACCAGCTCAATTGAAAAGTACCCGGTCTACCAGAGAAAAGCACATTTTTTAGGCAAAATTCATTTCTTTTATTCAAAATAGTTGCCTTCAAGGATGGTACACTGATTATAGCGACCCTCCAACTTTTCGATAACATTTTTGTAGTACGAATTGTCTTTTGCTTCCTTTTCCTCAAATGCGACCATTTTTCGGCGATTTCGTCCTTGAAATAATCCAATACCGCTATGTGATAGTCGCTATTGATAGTGCTTTCTTTTTTAAGATAATCAATGAAAATTATTCTATGGGCATCCTAAAATACAGACGTCATAGCCTTGCCAGCCGACTGTTGCATTTTTCCACGCTTCCATCGAGTTCATCGGATGCTGTCCACTCCAATTACTGTCGATTGAGCTTCGGAGTGAAATTATGGAGCCATGTTTCATCCGTTGTGACACACCGACGCAAAAATTCGACTTTATTACGCTTTAACGTCTTCAAACACTGCTTTGAATCATCAACTCTTCGTTGTTTTTGTTCACAGAGCTTTCTCGTACCAAAAATATTAATAAATAATATGATGTACACGATCAGTTGATATCATTAGAGCGCCTGCTATTTCATTCTATTTCAATTTACGGTCATTCAAAATCATTTTGTGGATTTTATTTGATGTTTTCGTGGGTAACAACCCCTTTTAGGTGTCAACTAAATACACCGTCTTCGGTGTCCATTTCACCACGTCTAAACTTAGCATACCAATTCTGGATGGGTGATTTTCCTGGGGCGGTATCCGAAAACTCATCAAGACATGTTTTTGCTACAACTGTATTTTTTCCCTTCAAAAAGCAATATTTTATCAACACGCGAAATTCCTTCTTATCCAATTTTTTCACAATAACAGAAGTTGCTCACTCAAAATGCTATAATTCACAAACTAATGATCCGACAGCTGTCAAATTTTAGCCCGTGTCTTTTGAAGGTTAAGGCTAACTAAAAAGCTTTAATTAATTAGTTCTAGTAGCGACATCTATGTGCCAAACCGCGGACTTTTGAATTGACCTGTTATATACACTGAGTATAGAAATGAAGCTTCATTCATATTCATGTTCATGTGTCAGTCAAAAATTTATCAGTGTCAGAGTAAAAATTGAGATTTCACAATTAACCCACTAAAATGTGCGAGCAATGAAAAAATTCATTAACAACTCACTGAAGGAAGCCACCCAGTTAAGAAAACAATAAAAACAACAGCAAATAAAGGGTGTTTTTTATAGAGGTATAGAACTTTAAGTTGCAATAAAACAACGATGGATTATTCGATTGACATGCATTTTATTTATCCGAAAGATAATCTTGTGGCATTACATTTAAATATCATTTCTGGCATATGACTGCCACGGCTGGCGCGGATGTAGTCCAATCTGGAAGTCCAATTTTCGATGACTTTTTCCAACATTTGTGACCGTATATCGGCAATAACATAGCGAATGTTGTCTTCCCAATGATCAAGCGTTTGTGACTTATCCGCATAGACCAATGACTTTACATAGCCCCACAGAAAGTAGTCTAGCGGTGTTAAATCACAAAATCTTGGAGGCCAATTCACAGGTCCAAAACGTGAAATTAGGCGGTCACCAAACGTGTCTTTCAATAAATCTATTGTGGCACGAGCTGTGCGACATGTTGCGCCATCTTGTTGAAACCACATCTCCTGGACATCATGGTTAATCAATTCAGGAATGAAAAGGTTAGTAATCATGACTCTATACCGATCACCATTGACTGTAACGTTCTGGCCACCATCGTTTTTGAAAAAGTACGGTCCAATGATTCCACCAGCCCATAAAGCGCACCAAACAGTCAGTTTTTCTGGATGTAACGGTGTTTCAACACACACTTGAGGATTACCTTCACTCCAAATGCGGCAGTTTTGTTTGTTGACGTAGCCATTCACCAACCGAGAAGTGCGCTTCGTCGCTAATGGACGTAGTGCGCGATACGTTTTCCGCACAGAACCATTATTTTCGAAATAAAATTGCACTATTTGCAAGCGTTGTTCAGGCGTGAGTCTATTCATGATGAATTGCCAAACCAAACTGAGAATAAATCATTTGACAGCTGTTAAATCGGTCGCCATCTTGAAAAGTAATGCGAACTTAAAGTTCTATACCTCTATAAAAACACCCTTTATTTGCATCGTTTCTGTAATGAAATGATAAATATTAGACACAAATGATAAGCGAAGCGCATAAACACATAAATATGTATGAAAATATTTTAATTTATTTATTACCACATAAATTTTCATGATTTTTCAAATTACTCTCAAGTTGTTTATTCTAAGGCGGAGAGCTGGTTGAATACTCGCTAATTTTAAAGCAATTATTGTTAAATGTTGGCAGACTCCATGAGTATTTCATATTAATAGCTTTCAGAAAAAAGCACAAAGATCATCATTGTGCAAGTGATTCTCAAATATATGTACATACATACATATGTAAATCTATTAGAGTGTTTGCACATGTTAGCGTGACGGTATTGCATGGAAACTCAAATGACAACAATAACAACAGTACCAAAGTTCCACTTAGCCGAGCATCGTGTTAAACGCCCCAACTATGACAATAAACAATAAAAAAATAGGCGAAAATTCCGGAACAACAACAACAATGGTGATCATATATAAAAGACAGTAAGAGAATATATACGAGTATATTCTTTTTAAAATAATAATAATACAGAGCAGCAGAGTAGAGCTAAATTAAGCTGAGCGTAAAAAAAAACAGCAACAAAAGCCATAATTGTTGACGGGAAGTGGAGTTACAAAAGCAAAATTAAAAAAAAATATTAACAAATAAAATTACGGTAAATAAATAAAAAAATAAAAAATATAACAGAAAATGAAACTCGAATCCCGTGCTTTCCCACCCAAAAAAAACAAAAAAAATTTACAAAAATTAAAATAAATAATAGCGCTGAGCCAACCTTGCAGACTATTTACTTACATATGTATGTATGTATACGGGTTTCTGTGCAGCAACTCTTCTGGCTGAGCGTTGACTACACTTTGCTGTTGGTTTGTCTGTGCTCGCCGGCGGCTTCTGGCTTCTACTTGTATAATATGTGTGTATGTATGTATGTAAGATAATTCCCATCACTTGCCCATTTGCCATCGCCCGAATTGTGTATGGAATTTCAACCGCAGCCATTCACCTAAAACACTGCTGCACAATTAATGACAACAATTGCTGGTGTTTTCCGGTTGCCATGGCAGCCATCAACAAGCGGCGCTGCATTCAAAACAACAATAGCAAACTATTATGTGTGGCTGCCTTTTTTTTTTGTATATAGCTATGTACCACTCAAGTAAAAATGTTTGTTTGTGAAGCTTAAAAATTCTGTTGCAAGTTAAATATGTTTGTTGGTTTGTTTGTGCTACACGATACCGTCATCAAATCAGAATGTGCGTGTTTGCTGGCAACAAGTGCGCCGCATAGTGTACCAAAGCTCTGGCACAGTGGGCTATATTCAATAGAAAATTTCCCAAATATTAATTAAATGTGAATATTATCTCAGATAAAAAAAAAATAACTAAAATATATATTTTTTTATCTATAAGATAATTATTATTATATTTTTTTTTTAATTTAACTAACTAATCTTGATGAAAAGTCTAGTGCTTGAAGCTATATTAAAAAATAGAATATATAATATCTTTTTTGAGAACTAGTACTACCTCAACTCAGGTATTTAGGCAAAAGAAAAAAAAACTGACAATAAAACATAAATCATATTAAAATAACAATAAGAATAAAAATAAAATGTTTAAATACTAAGCAAAAATTGTCTTTCCACTTTCAATTGTTTTGGATAAAGAGTGCCAGAGAATTAAGAAAATCTGACATTTACGATTATTTTTAAAATTTTCTTTCAGATTTCCATATTCTCTTATTTAGAGTAAAAATCATAAGTTTTCTAAAAAATGCTTAGGTAAATCTGCCAAAAATCAACAGGTTCAATTGATTTATAAGTGATCATATCAAACAACGGGTTATCCATTTTGCGGCTTTCAAAATAAACATAAATAAAATGCATTAAAAAACATTTTTTTATGAAATTCTTCTTTATTCTTTCTGAACTTGGCATTATATGTGAAACACTACATTATTTAAATGACCGCCTCGTGAATTTTTGCAAACTTCGATCTGTTTGAAGAAATTTTCGACTACTTTTTGACACTTTTTGACTTTTTGTGCGGTACTTCAGCCATAACTCGACGAATGTTGGTTTTCAAGTGCTCATAAGTTATAGCCTTACCCGCATAAGAACAGTCTTCCGCGTAGCCCCACAGAAAAAAAGTCCAACGTTGTAAAATCGCACGATATTTTTGGCGAATTGCCATCGCCAAGAGGAGAAATTACGCGGCGGGGGAAATTTCTCTCACAGTAAAGCCATATTCTCTCACGTAGTGTGGCATGTAGCACCATCTTGTTGGAACCACATATTCTCGAAGTCGTTTTCTTCAATTGCAGGCCCAAAAAAATTCATTATCATACAACCAAACACACCATACAGTAAGTTTTTTTTTCGTGTAATGGCATCTCTTCAATTATTTAAGGATTCTTAGTGCCCCAAATGAGACAATTTTGCTTATTTACGTATCCAAGTGCCTCGTCGCTGAAGAAAACTTTGTTATATAAATCGCAGTCACTGCTTGTTGTTCGAGCACCCAGACGATGTATCCTCGATATAATGAATAATCATCTGGCTTCAGTTGTTGTGTAAACGTGATTTTATATGGATTTGGGTGTAAATCCAAGTGCAAATGCACCATAATGTGTCGTAAGAAAGTCTCAGCTGTTGAAAACGTCGAAAAATAGACATATTCATGTTTTCGGCTACACTTTCACTTATAGCAGTGATAGTTGAGAATAAACGAGCAAATCGATGATGTTAAGTCCCTAAAATCTCTGTTAAGAATCCAATCTTTTCAAATTTCTTTAAAATTTTACCAATTTCTTGAATAGTTGGACGATTATGCGCATCATAATCTCTAACATTTTAGCACCATTTCGGTAGAAGGTTACAACAATTTTAACGCGTTTTGCTATTGTACGACGATCCTTTCTCATAAATGCCTGACTTTTAATTAAAACAACATATTTTTGTTTGGGCAGTTAAGTTTGACAGATGTCGAAATGGAGCCCTGCTTTTTCAAAACCATAAATTGGATAGCCCTTTATATATTCACCCCGAGATCATTGAGATCCAATTGACAATTTTATCTTAATTTATTTCTGAATCAACCAAATCTAATTCTAGACCATTTCGAAACTAGTTCGGATCTCAAGTATTATGCACTTACATATCTGCACGGATGTTGGAGGAGTTTAGAAAATTTTTTTCTAAATTTTTAAAACTTGTCCAATGAAGCTTCTATATAGCTTTTATTACAATTTTAACTACCATCTTTTTTGAAAATGTTTAATTATTTTTCTTAATAAGTTTTGCATTTATTAGTTTTGATTATAGTCAGTTCAACAAAAATCTACATGTTCTTTTCACATATAGACACCAATTCGAGACTTCCAGTGAAATCAATTCCTTCTCTACATGAGCTATCTGAGGCATTTCTTCTCCTCTACTTCCACGAGCCTTTACTTACTTTCAGCATTGGAGTCGCTGTCTCTTAATGAAATGAACTATGTCAATGTCTTCGTATATCTCGTATGGATCAACGGTCTATAGTATGCAGTACTCTAAGTTGTCAATGCGCAATGCTTTTCAAGCCACGAGAAAAATATCTGTTGGAACCTAACGGCTCGGAGAGGTTTACACAATTCTGACAGAATTTGTGCTCCTTTTGCAAGGCAGCTATAGAAGCAATTTGCATTTCGTATCAATCCCATTACGGGTTATTCCAAGATATATCTGTCCAATAGTGGATATGCCTGACCTTAAGCCATCTTTATTTATATTTATTTAATTTAAAGTGTGTTTCCGTCGTTTATGCCAAAAAAAGGCTAATCTAACAATAATTGATGTTAAGTGTGGGTTCGTCTTCTTATGGATTGGGCAGATTACAGTCAGGTATAAATCACCACGCATTCCAGCTAACTCTCGGTATATTTCTAATGTTATTCATGATCAAAAACTGTTTGTTTATTTTTTTTAATTATTAATTGAATTTTATTTTGTTTTTAACTCCATTTTATCCAACAATTCCACACTGTGCCTTGCTGAGGCTGCTTTTTATTTAAGTTCTGAGTGATTTTGATGGAAGCTTATTGTTGCTAGTTATAACTAATTCTACCGCTAGTGGAGGTGGTTAACTATGTACACACACACATACATACGTACACAAATACTTATACAGGAACGGGAAAAGGTAGGCCAGATTAGTTTTTGACGTGCGGTGAGCATTCGTCTGACAGTCATTTGCGGAAGTAGAATGAGTGCAGCGGTGCAATAGTGATGAGCTCAAATAACTGCATAATGGTGCTATAAAAATTCTAGAAAAAAAAAACAACAACCGTTAAGTACTACATAATAATAATAATGGCAAAAACTGGCAGAAAGTTGTGAAATGACTGTAAATAGCAAAGGCAACAACAACAGCACAACAAGTAATATGACATTCATGGTGAAACAGGCGAAATAAATTCACAACAACAAATAAGACATCCGACCGTCAATTGTTTATCAGCACAACAAAAGGTGCTCATTTGCATATTAAAGCAAAACGACTGCCTCAACTGCCCCAAAACAACTAATTTCGTTACATATTTTTTGTGTCTGTTGTTGTCTCGGCATTTAACATTTTTCGAAATTATTATATTTAAGTGAGTGAGTGCATGAAAAGTGAATGATAGATAAATTAACAACTTAACAGCGTAGCTATGATAAATTTAAATATTTAAGTGTTCCTAATAGAGCGCAAACAAAAGTATGCTCGTAGTGTAGTGGTGTATAAATTCAGCTAAGCTTCGTGCGCTGCTTCTGGGAGCGCTGGCATTAGGTGCGCGCATAAGCACACGAAGTACATACGAGTAGATACAAAACATTATGCCGCCGTGCGTCACTTCTGGGCCAAGCGTCTGACTCACAGCTGCATCCGCACGCACCGCGCGGAAACCCTACAACGCTGCCGCTAACCGCGCGCATAGCTTTAGCTCACAACTAGGCTCGGTGCACTGCACAGCAATACGCTACAATTCAGTTCAGCTCAGCTATGCTTGGTGGGCGCTCCACTCGTGTGCGTTTGAAGCTCACGCACGCTTGTCAAACGATCACATAGTTAGTACGTGGCGGTTTAACGCACAGATAACGCTTGACTAGCAAAAAAAAAAAAATACAAGCAAACAACAGTTAGTTTAAGCCATATCAGCGCTGGCAGTAAGCCAAAACGGCGGTGCTTGTGGAGCATAACAAACTGTTTTTACTCTCTAACTTGCGCGCAGTTCTGATCAGTGTTACCTAATCGTCAACGCCCGCATCAAACGTTCAATGTTCTCACCGTGTAAAGCGTCATGGTGCCGCTTTGCCATTTGGCTCACAATCGGTATTCTACTCTTGTTGGTGCTGTTGGTGGTCGTCGTTTTAGCCATCTTCGGTAGTAATCCGTGCGCAGGCGCTCTAGATAATTGTGATGCTTTCAAAGCCATTTGCGCCTCATATAACGGTGATCATCAGTTCTTCTACAGTCAATGTGATATGCTGCGGGAGAATTGCCTCACGGGCAGCAGTGAGTATTGGAGTTTTTTTCGAGCTTTCTCATATGCTACTTTTTACTCTCCTTCATCTTCTCATTTTCCGATTTTCTTTACTGTGCTCCTTGGTTTATGACTAATTTTATTTTATTTTTGTATTTGTTTGTACTTTCGTTTGAATTTGTTTATAGATTGGCAAAAAGACTACTACAATCACTGCAATGTGCATATTTAATTATTCTCGCTTTTGTTGGGAACTACGCTAGATGTGTAATATCGAGTTATGTGTAATTATGAAAGTTAAGTAATGATTCATAACTATGTACCAATGTGCTCATTCCAAAGATTATAATTTGTTTAAATGTGAAAACTAAAATCTATATAATATATTTAACATAGTTTATAGTAAATTAATTATTTAATTAGTAGAAGCTTTCGAAATTAGTCGAGTAGTAATAAGTTTAGTATTGTTTGATAATAAGTATTATTGTGTACACCAAAAATGTTATCGCTAAACTATTATAAGCTAAATTATAAATGAATAAATCGAACTGTATTTAAAAAAAAAACATTAAATAAATGAAACTCGAAGAGAAACAATTTCAAAACAAATATACATATTAATATTTTAAGTAAAAAATATATAAAAATAGAACCAAAATAACAAAAAATTAATTAATTAATTTAAATTAAATTAAATTAAATAAGATTAAAAAAATTAAAAAATAAATAAAATAACATAATTAAAATAAATTCAAATAAAATAAAGCAATATATGAAAAAAATAAAATAATTTAATTAAAACTTGTAAAAAAATAAGAAAAAAAGTTAAAAAAAAAATAAAATATATTACTATTATTCCCAACGATTTACCCACCGACGTGGGGCGCAGTCTGCATGACACACGGAACTTCTTTGGTTTTTCATGAATAACGAGTCACGATAGGCAAAGCTTTGTTTAGTGTCGAAAACTAAAAAAGTTCAGCTACAGAACGAAAATTCATCAGCCGATTTTTAAGAATAACTAAATTCAAATACAAAATGTTATTTACTGAATAGTTAACAGCCGACAAAATAAAGGGCGATCCAAGCAGAATTCCTTTATTCCTTAGCCTTTTTTTGACAGATCACACGTGAGTCGTGTCAAGCTGTCATATTACTTTTGTTCAGTATTTAGTAGCATTTCATCGTGGAAAGACTTACGCCTGAACAACGCTTACAAAGCATTCAACTTTATTACGAAAATTAACGTTACATAAAGAATGTCTTTCGCGCACTTCCCTCAACTTATGGTCAACATAATCGGCCTACTGAGCGTACTATTCACATCACCATTCGGCCGAATGGACCACGTCCAGCACGCAGTGAAAAAAATATAGCGGCCGTAGCTGAGAGTGTACATGAAGACCGTGGAGAGTCGATTCGGCGCCGTTCGCTGCAACTCGAACTGACTTATGGAACGACTAGGCGCATTTTACGTCGAGATCTTAAATTGAAAGCATTAAAAATACAGCTTTTGCAAGAACTGAAGCCTCTTCACTTTCCGAAGTGACGTCGCTAGTGAACTCCGTGACATTTGGTTTCAACAAGATGGCGCCACTTCCCACACATCATATCAATCAATGGATTTATTAAGAGAAACTTCTGCGAGCTGATAATTTCACGTTTTGGGCCGGTCTATTGGCCACCAAGATCGTGCGATATCACACCGTAAGAACTTTTCCTGTGGGGATATGTAAAGACTAAAGTCTATGTGGACTTTATCGTGATTCGATGCAGGCCTTGGAGCAAAACATCACCAGTTACCAGGAGTAAAGATCGAACGAGTTATCGAAAATTGAACTCAACGGATGAACTACCTGAGACGTAGCAGCGGCCAACATTTGAAAAAGATAATCTTCAAAAAATAAAAGCTAAAAAATGGTTTTTCGAATGATAATAAATATTTTCCATTAATTTTGAATTTTATGAAAGAAGGGAACCTCGAAATGGATGATATATTATTTTATCTTAGTTTATGTGTAGACCGTGCATGTCTACAGCATATCCCAAATACTTATACTTTAATTCGAACAAACAGAAATAGCACCTTTCCTTATTGATCGTCCTGTGTGACTTTAGAAACGGAGTAATACCATCGCTTGACTGATTAAATACCCTAAATTACTTATCGCCTAACTCAGACTAGTTCACGATTTCTATCAGCATGAAGCCGAGAAAACAACCACCTAGTCCTTATTATATCCGAGATAATACCTGCATTTACACAATAATCGCCGGCAAAGATAAATCCCTTATACTTATATATATATATATATATATATATATATATATATATATATATATATATATATCTACAAAAGTGTAGTGAAATTCGGAATGGAGCTTTCAAATATATGTATATATTAGAGCTCTAGATACTCGGGTATCGAGCACTGCGAGCAGCTCGATGCTCGCCCCATACTCGCTCATTTTTCAACTGCGCAGCAGAACAAAAAAGGTTTAATTTTGATTTCAATGATTTTTACGCTTTGTATAAATGAATTTGAAATTAATAAAAGAAGGTTTTGAGAAAAAAGTCAAAGTTTTTATCAAAATACTCGAAGTGCTCCTGCTAGGCTCAAAAAATTCTCGAGTAATTCGCAATGAGCATGTGTGCGAGTGCTCGTTGCTCAAATGTTCGCACTGCTAGAAAATGTTTAAGCAAAATCTTGAGCTCTAGTATATATGCAACAAATGAAATGAAAAGTCTCGCCGAAAGCGATATTTGCCTAAGCAACAAGTGAAAATCGGCGAGTTGCCTCAATAACATTGAGAGATAATACTTGGGTGATAATAAACATTTTTTCAAACGTCATAATACAGCTAAGGCTGTCACTTAATAACCCCATCAAGTGCGGCATTTATATTTATCAATTGAAATATAATAAGTAAGGAAAATAAAATTCGCCAAAATGACTCATATGCATATGTACATATGCCCCGTCATTTGAAGCGAATCACCCACTTAATTTCTTTGAAACATTTTTTTTTTAGGTGTAACATGAGCATACGTCAGACATCAGACCGCAACAGGCCAATCACCTGGCTATTATGACAGTGCGTCACAACATTAAGTAGACAAAGAGCGGGAGGAAAATCGTGTAAAATATGGTTAGTGACGTGTGTAAACAGTTTTAGTGGTATATTTCCCCATTGGCTGCAGAAATGAATGAAATAATGATTGGCTGAGTGTATGATCGAGCGCGTATTTACTGTTTACTACGAGTCAGTTGGACGCAGCAGTCGTTGAGTTGAGCTTTCACGTTTTCATTCTTTACACTTTTTAAACACGTTTTTTTTATTACTATTGGCGCACGCTTAAGCAATATATATTATTTATTAAAATTGTGTAATATGTATACTAATGTTTGGTAGTAAATATGTATGTCCGTAAGTGCGTGTTTAATATATTTATATGTCTACCGCGTGCCTGGCGTACCTTAGCAATTAAATGTGACAAATTAGTAAAGAAAAAAGCTAACTACCGTTGAATACTTTTAGCTTTCGTACGACCAAGTACTTAAACATACTTATTGCCCAATGGAATGCAATAAAAGTTGTTGCCATTTAAGCGGTCAACGATTTGTCTAATATAATTTAATTTTTATTTTCAACTTTCTCACTTCAATTATGCCATTTGAAAAAATTTTTTGCCAAAATATTCAGAAATTAAATAACAAAATGTATTAAACCTTACTTTAGATTTTTTTATGTCCATATAATGCAAGATACATTATTTAAAATACTATATATATATATATATATTAAGACAGCTATTATGCTTCATTTCCAAGAAAGTTCGGTTTGAATTATTTTCGTTGTTCTTTTCTTTATTTTTAGTCTTTAGTCTTTTTGCCGGCGAAAAGCTGTGCAAATATTTTCTTGAATTTCCATATTTTATTCTTAGCATACACACAAATTATTTATAAACAAACATACGAGGTGTGCTCAAAGGAAAAGATGAATTTTGAATTTTCTTAAAGTACTTATTTTTTCATCAATATATATTTTGTCCCTTTCGAAGTAATCCACTTCGGATATAATACACTTGTGCCAACGCTTTTTCCGATTCTCGAAGCACTTCTGAAATGCGCTTTTCGGTATTTCCATCAGCTCTTTCTTCGATTTTGACTTGATCTCATCAATTTTGGAAGAACGCTTTCCTTTCATTGGTTTCTTTAGTTTTGGAAATAGGAAAAAGTCGCAGGGAGCCAAATCTGGTTAATACGGTTTTGGTCAAAAAATCCCGAATAAGTATTGACGGAGAATCTACGATTGGTTTTTTCCACAATTCCGATCGTTTGAGCCATATTGCTGCACGCAAATGTTGCATAACTTCTTTGTGATATTCCTTATTAGCTGTACGACCTTTTGGCTGGAACTCATAATGCACCACACCATTGTAATTAAAGAAAACAGTAAGGAAAACCTTCACATTTGATCGAACTTGGCGTGCCTTTTTCGGTCTTGGCTCATCTAACAGCTTCCATTGGAATGTTTTGGCTTTGCTTTCGACGTCATAACCATATACCCACGTTTCGTCACCAGTTATGACCCAGTTGAGCAAATCCGGATCGTTGTTAACGTCATTCAACAACTCCTGAGCGATACTGATGCGATATTTCTTTTGCTCAAAATTTAGCAATTTGGGAGTCAACTTCCCTGCCACACGTTTCATGCCCAAAACATTCGAGACAATTTAATTCCATGAGCCGATTTATGAGCCAACATCCTCTGCAACTTCCCTAATAGTGATTCTACGATTTTCAAGAACAATTTTTTTCATTGTTTCGATGTTGTCTTCGCTTGTTGACGTGTTCGCATCTCCAGGACGCTCATAGTCATCAACATTTTATCGGCATTCTGTAAAGCGCTTGTTCCACTTATAAACACTTTTTAGAGACAAAGTGGACTCACCGAATGCCAAAGTCAACATTTCAAGTGCCTTCGAGAACTTTGTTTCACTTTAAACGCAAAATTTAATACATATTCTAAGATCCATTTCTTTTCAAAGTCAAAAATCGAAGAGCACACAAAAACGTGACTAACCTCTTCTGTTGTCAAATAGAAACTTCTAATCGAAATGGTCTCCTAGTGCAAGCATATGATATACAAACATATTTGTCCGATTATAACAAAATCAAAATATCGATAATGGAATGTGCACAATCCGCGAAAAAATATAATTCACATTTTCCTTTGAACATACCTCGTATATAGACGTATATTCATATACCATCAAATTTTTTTTTTGTTTACATGAAATTTAATTCAGCTTTCAGGATTTCAATAAAAAAGTGAATGGCTGTAACGAAACAGCAAAATAATGATAGCTTAGAATACAAATTTCTTGTGAAATTCTTGATTTCTAGCCGTTTTAATAGCAAAATTTTTCTTTAAGACGCCAATATATATACGGAATTCTTAAATAATATTTTAATTTTTGCTCAGTGTCTCTTATGCAAAAAATAGTAATCAAAATTTCATGAATTAATAAATAAAAATTAAATATAAGCGTAGTTCCATGTAAAACGAGATTGCTCCATACCTGCAAATTCTTCTAGTTTATGAGCACACATTTCGACATTTGTCAAATCTCATGGTAAACAATTGTACTTGAATATCTACCTGCTCTACTCCTCTACCCACTTGACATTATACCACTTTCATTTTCCATAAAATGCTTTTATCGAAGAAACGACTCTCCTGCATATATTTAAGGACCATACGGTCCATTGGAGTACTTATTGGATTCTTCTATTGTAGTACAGCGCTGGACCAACCTACGTATAGCCATCGACTTGCTGTTTGTTAGCCGATCATTGTTCGTACTTTCACGATCACAATTACATACAATACATAATCCATAAAATTTTAAAATATCCAGACAAGACTCAATCCTCACACTTTATAAAACAGACGTAACGAAATCCCAACGAGACAAAATACATAATATCCAGATAAGACAAAATTCCGACTAAATAAAGTCCTTAAACCTTTTATTCCTACAGCACCGTTTTTATAAAAAATTCCATCAATTTACTTAAAAATTAAAAGCATGTTTTCCATATACACCGTCACTTTATAACCGCTGAAGAATTGGACTGTTTTAGCAATGGAGGCCGAGCTCCTCCTTTCATTGGTGGTGAGCGCCGCTTTGATGTTTGTCACGAAACTGGTCCTACAGTTGATTAAGCTTTTTATCAATCTCAAGTACGGTGCCAAATATTTCAAAAAATTTCTTTGGAAATAGAAACACACTTTTTAATTAACAAATCTCAACGGAAATTTTGATATCATCTCTTAAAAATTGTTTTTAAAAAAATATTTACTGCAAATATATTATCCTTGCAGTCGAAAACAATCGAGATATAAAATCCAGGTTAAGTATAAAAATAAATTAAAAGCCGCGCGAATTTTCATTTTTTTATACTTTGTCAGGATTTTTTGTCAGGATTATGACTTATCTGGATTATATTGTGTCAGTATTATATTACGTGCGGATTTGGTCGTGTCTGGATTATGAGTTTCGAGGTTATGAATTTCGGGATTTTTCGTGTCGAAATTTCATTTCACATCAATCCATCTCAAAATATTATGAATTATATACTTATTTGTCCCGTGCGAATGACACCATTTTTTAGAATTATCATAAGACCAAAAAAATAATCGAAATACAGCTTAGCACTAACTGAGTAAATCCATTATAATAATAAGCAAATTAATTAAGTTTTTCACGCGACATATGTACATATATGTGATGTCCACATAGTAAAAGCCTTTGTAATAAATTCAATGGACTGTTAAGCACGCAATCGCTACTAAGCAATAATTTATCCATACAGAGGTCCCTATGAATCTCTCGTAAACATGAATAAATAATTCGATCTTGGATTTGGTTGAGGCCTGTTAGGCAATTTGAAAGCCTTCTCCTCCCTTTTGTATAGAGTAATCGGGATAGATATGAGCCTATATATATCTATCAAACTACATACAAATATATATCAAACTTAATGGAAAGATGAGACGAATCGATTAAGTCTCGTCTAATTTGTCCATCTATCAGTCCTTGTAGCTATAACTCAAGTAAGAATGGAGTCGTATTTCCTAGCGATGATCGCATTAAATGAAAAAAATAGAAAAGAGGGAAATGAATTCGGGTCGGTGTGGCACATCTCAGAAACCACTAGTTAGAATACACACGAATTCAATATGGTCACAATCGAATTATAAGCACTCCTTTTTCAAAACATTTTTTTTAATTTGGAGGATTAGATTTCTTTTTACAGATTTTGATTTCTCTAAAGGATCCGTTGTGAAATATGTTAGATATTGCGGCCTCAATAAGCCCGGCAAAAACAGCATGGAAATGGTACAAAAAATCGTACTATGTGGTAAGCATATACGTCTATCTTTCTTATACTTTCTTAGCCGATGTCTTCGAAAGATTATGAGGGTATTCTGGCACAACAGCTACCGGTCCATAAAAAAATTCGACGACGTAAATGAAAGTGAATCGACCGCACGGTGACATTACTAGAATAGTGCTAGGCTGGAAGTTTCAAGGAAGCCGAAGACGCGCGAGGCCAGACAACATATGGAGAAATCATATTTCTAGCTTTAAATAAACCAAATTAAAATTTATTGAGGATCTATGTTGCACCAAGAAAATGTGGAAAAATATATATGCAATTCTACATATACATATATATATATACAGGGTGTTTTTATAGAGGTATAGAACTTTAAGTTGGCATTACTTTTCAAGATGGCGACCGATTTAACAGCTGTCAAGTGATTTATTCTGAGTTTGGTTTGGCAATTCATCATGAATAGACTCACGCCTGAACAACGCTTGCAAATAGTGCAATTTTATTTCGAAAATAATGGTTCTGTGCGGAAAACGTATCGCGCACTTCGTCCATTTTAGCGATGTTTAGCGATGAAGCGCACTTCTGGTTGAATGGCTACGTCAACAAACAAAACTGCCGCATTTGGAGTGAAGGTAATCCTCAAGTGTATGTTGAAACACCGTTACATCCAGAAAAACTGACTGTTTGGTGCGCTTTATGGGCTGGTGGAATCATTGGTCCGTATCATTGGACGTAGTGCGCGATACGTTTTCCGCACAGAACCATTATTTTCGAAATAAAATTGCACTATTTGCAAGCGTTGTTCAGGCGTGAGTCTATTCATGATGAATTGCCAAACCAAACTGAGAATAAATCACTTGACAGCTGTTAAATCGGTCGCCATCTTGAAAAGTAATGCCAACTTAAAGTTCTATACCTCTATAAAAAACACCCTTTATATATACAGCTGTTGACAGCTAATTAGAAACGACACTTATCGCAAAATAAAAGTCATTTTCTATTAAAAATACTAATTTTCAAATTGTTTAAATTTATTTTATTTAAACTTAAGAATCAATAGAAAACAGTTTATTCAATATTATTTATTTAAAAAAAAAATTTACAAGAACTTGTGAAATCTAATATTTGGGTGCGGCAACTAATTAGAAACGAAATTATGTTTTTATGTATACATAAGGATTTAGTTAATATTTGGTTGCCTAACCCTTTTGCTTCAGCACTGCCTCACACCGATTGCGCATTGATGTAATTAGTTTCTGACAGCGTATCACTGGTATGGCTTGTTATGCCGTTCTTATCTCATCAAAGAGAACATCCATATTTGGTATATTTTTGGCACTCACAGCTCTTTTAACGTCACCCCAAAGATGTTCTATTGGGTTCAAATCTGGACTGGATGATGGCCACTCCAAAACATTAATGGAATTTTCGTCGAAAAACTTTTTCGTTAACTTTGCCGTGTGCTTCGGATCGTTGTCCTGCTGAAATTTCCATATAACAGGCAAATTTTCCTCTGCCCACGGCAACATGACATTTTTCAGAATGTCGACGTATTTCTCCTTATTTAAAATTCCATCAATCTTATGGAGTGAACCAGGAGAAACATCCCCACACCATGATTGATCCTCCACCATGCTTCGCTACCCGTGAAACATAGCGAGGATTGAATTCTTCGTTAATTGGCCGCCGAACATACCTCCGACCATCAGGTCCAATACGATTGATCTTCGTTTCATCGCTCCAAACGACATACTTCCATTGGTTTGGAGTCCACGACCAATGAGATCTCGCAAAATCTAGGCGTCTTTTCCTTTGAATTTTAGTAAGAAGGGGCTTCTTGCGTGCTGCTCTACCATGCAGTCCGGATTCGACTAAACGCCTAGCAATTGTTCTCTTGGATATTTCAATACTGAATTCATCATGAATTTCGCTTTGTATGTCAGTGGCATTCTTTTTTGGGTCTCTTGTAGAGATTCGTACAATCTGGCGGTCTATTTCTTCTGAAGTTTTCCGGGGTCTTTTTTTGCGTGGAACATTCGCAACAGTTTTAAAGTTTTGAATATGCTTTAGGGCTGTGAACACCATTTTTTTCGAGCATTTGATTTGCTTCGCAATTTCGCTGTATGACTTTCCAGCTTTGCGAAGATCATAAAAAGAGCTGCGTAGAGCAGGTGTACAATTGCTGTTTTTTCCCATCACAAGTCTTTAATAAAAACGTTCAAAATGACTTTAAACAACCAAGTTAAAATGACTACTTACCAAAAATATTTAACATTATTACTAGAGCACCACAATGTGTCGACAAACTATCACTAAACAAAGGTTTCTAATTAACTGTCTCACTTTTTTTACCTTGCACTAAGTAACCTACGCACTTTGTGGTAAAATATTAACGGTACTTCAATAACACAACTAAAAAACTTTGTCCATTAGCATTAAAAATAGTAACAAGAGGAACGCAGAAGTTTTTAAGAGAAAAGATAACGATAAATTTAAGCATTTCATTATTATATTCACTAAGCGTTGGGTAAAGGAGAACGTTTCTAATTAATTGTCAACAGCTGTATATATATATATATATATATATATATATATATATATATATATATATATATATATATATACATATATATTGTATGTATTTATAAGTGAATTTATTTATTTTGCACTGATTTGATTTATGAACATTTCGCACAAAAACTTTCAACTACACAAAATAGCCATTTTTCCGAATTTTATTTATTTATTTTGTATTCATTAAAAACATTGAATTGTTAGACTAAACATGCAATTTATAATACACATATACATATTTTATTAGTACTTGTGCACATATATGTATTTACATACATACATGCATGTTCATTATTTTATAGAATTTTTGTGGTCTTTTGTTTTAGTAAATAAAATAAATTTAAATAAATAAACCAAAGCATTGTGAAAGAGAAATACATAGTTATACCGTTATTTATATAGGCTTATATGTATGTATATGCTATGTATTTCCATGGCTATGCAATAATTAAAAAACAACAAAATGTTAATCAAATAAAAACAATAGATTTAAAATGCAACAACAACAAGAAAGCTCAACAAACATTTAAGCGCTTAAATAGTAGCATCAGAAGAGTGGTGAATAACTTTTAACAAAATGCCTGAGAGCAAAGCCAATTAAGAAAAGGAAAAGATAAAAATGCGAGGAAAATTCAAGTGAATGACAACATATATACAGACATAACATATTAGCTAAGTTTTATATATACTTATTGAAATAATACAACAAATGTTATGAGCAGAAAAGGCCAATAATGCCAGACAATAATCATATTGATTAAATTGATGTAAACGCAAATTTATTGTCTCGTCTTCAATGAGAGTGTCAAAATTGACAGTTATCATGCATATATTAATGTTTAATGTCAACAATGAGCCAGACAGACATCAATGAAACTCAAAAGTAAATAAATTTGTTGTACGCGTGTTATTCGATTCTTCAATTTTAACGCCTCGCAGTGGCAGACGAAAATATTTACCTTCCAAAAAAACAAAATGCTCAACAAAAACGCCCATAAAACAACAATTAACGCCATTTGTAATACCAGAGAGCTAGACGCGACGCTGAGGGACAATGAGAGCTTTATGAAGGGGAGAAGGCAGAAATTTGAATTTATTTATTTTTTTTTTGAAAGCTAACATTTGATAAAAATAATTACTTTAATGTTAAATATAATAAATAATAAATTAAGTTATTTCAGCTTATATTTCTACAGACTTATTTACTTGCTAAAATAAAAAAAATAAAATTATTTCTTCTCTCTAGAACCCTCTATAGCTTTAATATTTTCCGACTTTTAATTACAACTTCATAACGCGACAGCCAGAACTAGCTGCTAGTATTGAGATCTCTTTGTTGTACACTATACGAATGCTGCCAGATCGCCAGGGCGAGAGAGTTAGAGAGTAGCCTGCGACATGCGAGTACAAACACTGACAGATAGACAGGCGGCAGGTGAGCAATTTATTTTTCTTTTTTGTTTCAGTATGTGTTTCGTGCAAACTTGAAAACTGGAATTTAATATTTTTACTGGTAATAAATTAATTTTCAACACCTCCTTTCAAGTGCGATCAAGTTGTGTGATAAATTATTGGCGACATTTTTAATACAATGAAATGAAGTTGATTACTTGTTTGCTAAATGATCTTCTTGTTCGCCGATACGTACAATGCTGTTTGCAGTGACTGCATGACATAAAAAAATGGAGCAAAATTAGGTTTTAATTTTTATAATTGAAATTTCGTACTTCTTGAAGCCTAACACTCTTTCATTGACAGAGTTAGGACTTAAATGTTTTTTTTTTTCGATAAATTCAATCTTGCCTTCCTCCTACTCTACGGACTGATGAACGCGCTTGAAGGATAAATTAAAAACCCACCATACTAGTGACACATTAGATTACTCTGAACCTGTCTGGCCGATCGCAAAAAATTAAATCTGAGTAATCAACGCCGGCGGAATGAGTACTGGAATCTAAAAGAGTTTCAAAGTTTCTTTTGAATGAACACAATAAAAGTGGTCATAAGTGTCTAAGGGATCCTAAAGATATGCCTAATTTAAGCACGCCAAGTCCGAATGATCTATGTATAGCACCAATTAATTAATATAGTTAAACATATAACTCCAAGCATCTCTCCGACGATGGGATGTAGACAGTATTTAATTAAGTCAAGTACAATTCATTTATATTGGGGGTTTAAATTAATGTGGTCAGTTTTTTGTGTGTTCAAAAATATTTTTTTATTGAAAAAAAGTAAAATAAAATATATCATTCAAACTATTGTACGTCGGAAGCGACTACATTTTTATCATGTTAATTTTTGAATACCATTTCTAAAAACTTAATCCACTCTGTCCTCGATCCAGTCATTGAGGCATTCTTCGATTTCTTTAAAAAACTCCGAACCAGTGACCACCCAAATCGTTTTTCATTCGTTAAAAAAGTCAGTAGTCAGAAGGAGCCAGCTCTGGAGATTATGGCGGGTGGAATAATACTTCCAGTTTCAGCGTTTCCAAGTAGTTTTGGACCGTTACAGATACGTGGTTCCCGAGAGTTTTCATGTTAAAGAATCACCTTGTTATGCCTTTCGATCATTTCTGGCCGTTTTTCACGCAATGCTTGGCTCCAATACATTACTTGTAGTCGATAACAAGTTCAGTTTCCATTTGGCATGGATTTTTAACTCTTTGGGTTGGCCAGAATGACTTATCAATAAACGTGGATTTACCTTAAACTTCTATAAGCATTCGTTGGGTTTCACCTGTACTTTTCTTCCAATTAAAATAGAAAATAAAATTTTCCCGCAAATGCTGTTTATTTAACACAAACATTTTCGAAGAGCTGCCTGAACACTAATTGTTATTGACAGCTGTGAAACCTTTCGAGTGATATAGGTAATCGGACCGAATTAATTTCCATTGCCCATGAATTTCGATGTATGACTTGCACTCTTCACTAAAGCACCTTGTAATAGACGATATTTTTCGTCTTATTATCAAGCGAAGCTCAAATAATTCAGATGGTTGGATGACATTCAAGCAAATGCCTTGGGATTTGGTAATCGTCGTGGCAAGTCATAAGTTGAATTCGAAAATTACAAACGGCACCCCAGTTGAGATCAGTGGAAATCTCGGAATAAAAATTTCGTCTGCTTTGAATATTTCTCTAAGTATTTATGTGTATAATTGGAGCTATATCATTACTATATATAAGATGATCATTTAAATAATTCAAATTACATAATTTAAGAAATGTTTTTACTATCAAAGGCGTTTACTTGCATAGCTTTGGTTGACTATGTTCCGAAACATGATTACTATCAAGCAAACTTTTACTATTTTATTTATACAGTTGTAGACCAAGCAAAACCAGAGTATTTGATGACATCATCTTCATTTATTACAATGCAAAAAAATCGAACCAGGACTCTGTTAACTAGCTGGAAAGAAAAAAATATATGTATACCTTCGTAACAAAAATTCAATTAAAAAAAATATGTGTATTTTTAAATAGATCCGTATCTGGGTCACTAGCCTGAAAGAAAAATATTTCAAATAAACTAAATCTAGAAAACCCTCATTTTAATCCACGCAAAAAGCTATCTTTTTAATAAGTTTCTGTGTATCAAGCCGTAAAACCGATTATTTTCTGATAGAATTCTGTGTTCCATTCCCAAAAAAAAAAAAAAAAAACGTTACGTATTGTTCTATTAACAACGAAAACAAATCCAAAAACACAAAAAAATTTATATTAATTTCTGTTGTTCTTGAGTTAGCAATTGTGTAAATAATAAAGCTACAGATTTTGCTAACACATTTTCGAGCAGTGCGAGAGCATTTGAGCAACGAACACCCGCACACCTGCTAATTGCTCATTATTCGAAAATATTCGAGCCGAGCACGAGCAATTCGAGAATTTTGACACTTAGACTTTTTTCTCTTGAACTTTTTTATTTACTTTAAATTTATTTATGCAAAGTGTAAAAATCATTGAAACGCCAAAGAAATTTTGACATACAAAATTAAACATTTTTTTGTTCTGCTGAGCATCTGAGCAATGAGCGAGTATCGAGCGTGCATCGAGCTGCTCACATTGCTCAACACCCGGGTATCTGGAGCTCTAGTAAATAATAAGACTTTTGCTTTTTTGATTGTTTTTAATTTAAATACTTAGTTAAATTTCATATTTTTCTATCAAATATTTCAATTATTGTAATTTTTACCCGTACATGGCGCCTTCAAGTGACATGAATTCTATATTATTTCTGATTAATAGTACCTATTTTTTTCCCAAACTTCATATTCATGTCGGTTCTTGATGTTCTCCTATGCTAGCCAACAAGAGTGCAAATTTTTAGGATAATTTTCTTCCCTATAAGAGAAAAGGTAGTAGAAAGAACCCAAGGTAAATATGTATGTATGTATGTATGTAAATACCTTAAATTTTACACTTTCGTTATCGCCCGGGGCGATTTTACTTTATTTTAACATTAAATTTTCAGTCTGAAAGAAAGCAAGTCTCAACTTTTTTCTATGCATTACACATATACATATAATATTTTTCTTATTTTTTATGCTTCCGCACCACTGTGCGTCAGCAGCTGCCTAATTGTTGATTTAGTAAAAAAAACTTGTTTAAATACGAAATTGAAAAATACAAAAATACTTTGCTACTGTTGCTTCTGATAGCCTACACAAAAATAAAATATATTTTCTTAATCTACATCTCTTTTCCACCATACTTTAATACATATACATTTTAGTTATTTATGTCAATGTGTAAATAAGTTATTATTGTTGTTGTTTGTAGTCAACAAATTGCTTGTTTTTGTATTATGTGAACGAATTTTTATTTAAAGTAATTTTATACTAAACTCAATTGCTTGCTACCAGAGAGGAGCGGATAGCTGGTCACCGCTGCCAGTCTCGATGTAGCAAAAATCAGCAAACTTCACTGGCAGCCAACAAACAGCAACAAAGTGCTGGAAGCGCAGTACATAGTTAGTTGTGTGTACTTGTATTTATATGCATGAATGTGTAATGTGGCAGTTATCCTACTCGCAGCAGTCGGTTGCACTTGAACGATATCATATCACATTTCGCAGGGATGATTTATGATCATTTGCATTTAAGCTTCATTATAAACTTTTCATAAACTTTTATTTTTATTATTTATTATTATTTTTATTATTAACATGTATTTGTTAATTTTCATGTACAAATGCATAAGTGAGTGAATCTGGGTAGCATAAGTGGAGTTACAAGTGGACGCATTAATGACATATTCGCAAATGGAGTGTATCAGCGTAGTTTCATGCAGCGTTTAGCAAAGGTCGAATTCGAAACTCATGAAAATGGAAATAAATATCACTAGTGGATACAGAATTTCATGAGTTTATTAAAAACACAGTTGAAAATTAACTTTAGAAAACAGATGATCTTGATAGGTTGGTTGGTTGATAGAAGAGGTTGATACACTGACCGCGACCACGGAAGATTTGACGTCACAAATTCACTCGCAGAGATAATATTTCACCGTTTCGTCCTCCTCAATATAGACTCCACACTCAAATATCCACCTACTGCTGTAGGTAATATCTCATGAGCTGATGCCTTCTCTATACACCTATAAGTAAAGAAGGTATATTTTGCCTAAAGCCAGTCACAGTTTGGTCTGTCTGCAATTCACACTACCCTACAGTACTTTAGTGGTACATTTTACGTTGGTCCACGAGTGATCAATGATTTTACGTGATCAACCACGCGGTAGACCACTTTTAGACAAAGTTTTAAGGTACTTTTAAGCAACTATCTTCTTCATCACGTGCAAACTCATTGACCGGTCGTCGAGGATGGATTCCAGGGCCTTTGCTGAGGTAGTTCTCTCAGCGTATGATATACCCAAAAAATTTAAACATTGCAACCATGCCAGGAGCTTAGTACGGCACTTCATCTTTCATGTCGAATACGATACGTGTGCTCCACACGTTTCTATGCGTATTCAAAAGACTTTTTTAAAATCAATACAGCATTTGGGGTCGTGGCCTCCATGGCTACTTAATGGCTCGTCTGCAGGTAGTCCGAATTGGGAGTACTTTACCGGCCCTGCTTTCGATGTATGCCCGCCAGCTAAGTTTTTTTTATCTAAAATTACTGTGAGATAACGCACCGAGAGGAAGGGTAAATGATACCTCACCATTGGCAGCTGGATAAGATGGTTTGTCAAGGTCAGTAAAAGTAGCGAAGAAAAAGTTTTCTCTCGAGTAGTGCCCACCAAATGCTTGACGAATGCCGAAGCAGGCGAATCAATTTTGTGTGATACCAATTGAGTCAATAGATAAGAGGATATTGATTGATTTTTCGAAAGTTCCGATTACTTCATGTCCACGAACCATATCGAAGGATTTACCCTTAGCGTACCTGTGATGCTGAGGGTATTTACTGTTTGATCTAATCATGGCAAATCTTATGTATGCTTTTTGCAGAAAGGATACCATACTGATTAATCTATATGACTTCTGTGAGTTTCAAGGCAATTTAATGCTAATTTTTGAGATAAAAAAAATGTAAAGCTAGAGTCTAGAGTATTCAATTCAAGTTTGAATACCCATTTCAAGAAATTTGTATACCTTAATTTTTTTCCATTTATTAATCTTGGTTCTCATAACATCATGAATAGTATTTCAACATAAAAGAAAAGTTAGTCCCCACTACGTTGCAATCTTGAAATCTATTTTTAAACATTTCCATTCCGACCGCCATTTACAAGTGTTCTTTATCGCTTACAATTTTCATCCTACTCCAAATTATTGACACATTTATCTCAGCCAATTACATACATATGTACATCTGTATGTATCTTTTTCTTGCTACTCGACACAATTAGCAGCAAGTTGACAAAGGCAGCCAGTATGCATCTAAATGCTAAGAAGCAACTAAAAGTAAAAAAGAAAAACAATAAAAACAACAAAAACACTTGAAATTTTTAAGAAAAATTGTGTTAAGGGCGAGGAATGTCGTGAGAGTCATAAATTAAATCGCAGAAGCAATAATTCACTCTGCGCTCGCATATCACATGCGTTTCCAATTAATCAGCGAATATTTAACGACGAAAAAGAAGTACATAAGTAGACAACAACAAAGTGCAATAACTGCATGTGGCGAAAAAAAAAGAAACGGTTCAGCAATGCCGCGAACTTGTCAACAAGTCAAATAGCGCAGAGTGAAGACGATGCCTCGGCCGTTGCTGTCGGTCGGTGTCAAGTCGTCTCAGCCGCTCTGACTTACAACGCGGCGATCTCAATACCGCATGTAATCACATTTAATTGTTATTGCAACTGTAAGTTGCAACCGAAACGATGAAATGAATGTTGCAGCCACTGATACTGCAGCAAACAGAGTGCAGTGTGAGCGAAATTAGTTGCAAATGTGGAAGTTTTTTGCAGCACAAGAGGAAGCGAAGAAGCATATTTTTCTGTTTTGTTTTCTTTTTTTCGGAGACGGCAGTGGTTGACAGCAAAAGGGTGAGAAGCTGCACGGTTTGAGGTTGAGTAGGCTTTAAATAAAATATATAAAATTACGAAATGATACGGAAAAATGTATGGGAAGACTAAAAACACACAAAAAATTTTGATTTGCTTATAGTTATTGGTGATTTGGGGTACAGTGTTTCATATCTACATAACAAATTGTTGCAAACTTTAAAAAAAATATATTAAATTTTTATAAAAACGTCTGATTCGAGCAATGTGAAAATAATGTTCATCACAAGGACAGAGAATGAACCATTCACCTAATTTGGTAAAGGGAAGATAAATTGTCAAAAAAGTCGGGCTGGTCTTTGAAAGCGTATTCCAGAAGCCTTGTAATTTCTAGCAGCTATGACATATTCCACAAAAGAAACCACCCTACCACACACAGCAACTAAAATCGATCCGAGGTGCCAAGAATGGATGTAAAAACAACTATCCGTCACTTTTGTGACTAGGCTAAAAAGAACCTCTTTGAAACTCTACGTCTTCAGTTGCCATCCACTGGCGATGTGTGATTATCGACGTTGGTTTATCAAGCAGCCGATTGCCATCCTATTTGTTAAAATCTACTAGTCAAGAAAGATGTGACCAAAACTTTTATACAAGTATATGATCGGCCAGCTGAGTTGAGATGGTGTGGTGATACCACTTAATCAGTATATTAAAAGTTATAGACAAAAAAGTCGACAAATCAAACAACTTGCGAGAAAAAAAACATGGCTAAAACTTAGTGCGTTTTATTGGGAAAAGAACGCTCGCGATCAGCGAGCAACATCCATACGACTCGGCAGAACAAGCAAATGATAAACAACTTGTTTTTGCGCCTCACCGAACAACAGAAACAGTCGCTAAGGAAGAAGTCATTGTGGAAAAGCAGTCGGTCGAGCGTTTGGGTGGCCCTCATGTGGCATCAATAGATTTATGGAGGTTTACGATACTTAACACCTGAACTTGGTTTCTTTATGAGCCTTTTAACTGAAGCTGTTACAAAGGAAATATAACTTTAAAAGGCTACATGACTGCATTCGTCTAACGACAGTACAGCAACCGATCGAGAAACTACTGCGGTGCTCAGAAGCACAGAATAAAAATAATCCAGGCAAAGACCTGAGATAAGTCATATCAAACTCGAAATCAAATACAAAAATCTATCCTATTTTATATTTTCGAGGCCGTAAGTTGCCTCGGGCAAAGGGTTTTAAGGAAGGTAAAACTCAACGCACCGCACAACAAGGTAAATTATGTGAGGGTGAATTAATATATCTTACTCAACTGCTCTACGGATACTCTAACAAATCTCTTCATTCTGAGTATTAATAAAGATTCAATCAGCTGCTTGGATCAATGAAGAAAGTATATGGAGGTTAAGTACATAAAATTCTTATTCATAAAGAAATAAAGGTTTTTTGTGTTCCAATCTCAGCAGTTTTAAGAAATTGAAAAACAATCTCTTTCTACCAACCTCACTGACCCAACACATGAAATATCATAACGATTTATAAGAGTAAGCCAATTTATTTAATTTTTTTTTTCAAATATCTCCCCATCTCTTCTTGCTACGTAGCTGGCTGAATACAGAACTCATTTAATTTGGTCAAAAAACCACACTTTAAAGGTATATTATCTTATACCAGCTGATACAATCTAGAGAAAAGAGAAAGAGCAAATCTAGAGAAAAGAGGAACATTTGTTTGTTCCGCAATAGAGATTACTTTCATTGGAATATAAAAAGAAAACAAATATATAAAACAAATTAAATTTTGACTAGAGTATGGAACATAAGTTAGGGCATAGTATTACTCACAATAGTGAAACTATCATTTTTGTGAGCATTAACAGAATCAGATTAGATTTTTTTTGGTGAGTATATAACAGTTTGAGGGTTGACTCATATATATCAGCATTAGAGAACAAAAAAATATTAATCATCGCAAATAGCTTTATTTTTTTCAAAATATTATCCATTATATGTATAGGTCATCACTTTGTATGCGGGAATCAAAAGATGTCATTCGGTGCCAAGTCAGAAATATGCGTTGGATGAATCATCAAATCGATATTTTGAGTGTTAAAAAACTCAGTTCTTTCAGTCGTCGTGTGAGAGCTCGCATTGTTGTAGTGTAGAGTGATCGGCCTTCGGCGATTGAAAGACAACTAGTATTCAAATGGTTGCGTACCAAAATTTACTGTTCTGCGTTGTTCTAGTGGTACGCTTGCGACATGTCCAGTTTTTTCAAGGACACAGGCAAGCACTGTTTCGTGCGCGAATAAATCTTGTTGGATTCAGTTCATCTTAAAACACTCATACAGTCGAATGCTATTTATTTTCTCGGGCTTATATGTATAAATCTACAATACATCATCTGTCATGTCATAGACGTGCTTCGACACGAGCCTTTTTTTAGTGATTTACAAATTGTTTGTTCATCAAGCATCGATAGTTTGCGGAGCAACAATTGTTTTTGGATGTCGTTCACGAATTTCGTCTTGGAGTGATCTACGACCTCCATTGAATTCGCCATACCATCCACAAACAATGGTCCATTGTCAACAAATTCACGTCGGAATTCTGTTTTTTGGCATTTTAAGTTACTGTAAACAACACAAATAGCACTAGTATTTCAAAACGTTTTGAGTATGTATAACATAAAAATGTCAAACTTTACGATAAAGTTATCAGTTGCCAGATTGCAGCTCTAGGGTCGCCAAATCCCGATATATATAAGCAACCCTCGTTTATGTAGATTATATTTATTTAATCGAATATAAATATTTTGAATACAACAGATTGTGTTTTTTCTTTAGGCCTCAAAAGTCATGAAATTTTTTATGCACCACTGTGACTCTTCTCAATTTCACTTTAATCTTTAGTGATTCTTTCTTTTTTTTTCTCATTTTTCCACAATATGATCAGCAGAACTTTTTCCTGCCTTGATGCTTCCGATGAGCTGCTCAATGTTTGGTGTAACATTTGGCTTTTAGTTTTTTGTTGTTGGTTGTGCCACTTTTTATGATTATTGCATTCATAAAAACACGACTTTAAATGCCAACCAATGAGAGACAGCGAAAAAGTACGAAAAATACTAAAAGAAGTGAAAAATAAAATCCAAACCAAAGCATTTTCACAAAGTCGGAATATTTTTTTGGTTTTTTGTAGCAGACCAAAGCCAACGCAGTTGGGCTTTCAGCGGAGTGGAGGTGAGCAGTACAGAAATGGCGCATAAAACAAAAAGCAGAATTTAATTCAACATTTGTGTCGCTTATAAATTAACGCCAACAAACTGCAAGCGTGCAACAAATGCTGCTGCTGCTGCTGCTGCTCGTCTTGTCGCTGCCAGTAGTGCAACAAAATGTAACAACGAATGGCCGAACAGACAAATGTACTTGTGTATGTATGTAGCAAAGTGGCAGAAGCAGCAGCAGCAGCAGCAGCTGGCCGGCTGTGGAAGGGCTACTAAATGACATGAGTATAACTTTGTAACTTGCAACAGCGCTTGTTGCAACGAAAGCAAAATATAAACAAGTAAGAAGAACAAGAGTGCTACATTGTAAGACCAAATATTGTTTGTATGTATGCATGTGTGTGTGTGTGTGTGTGTGTGTTTGCGCGTGCAATGAGCTCGGCTACAACCAAAGTGTCAACAGCAAAAGATGAATTTATTACCGACAGAAGTCGACAGGACATTGCAAATCTAAAGCGAAACCAACAACAACAACAACAACAGCAACTATTAAAAACAAAAACAACAAGTATGAATATTTACTTGTTCAAAAAAAAAAAGCAAACAACATTGCATGTCAAACCATGAAATCGTCTCTCATCCACCAACCAACCAAACAACCAGCGCAGCGCGCCAGCCTGCAAGCCAAATGGTGCAATCAGTTTGGTGAAGTTGGTGAGTCAGTGACTGAATGAAGTCTGTATGAATGAATGAATAAGTGAGTGTTCTTTTGCTGCTGCTATATTTTATTGTTGTTACAACTGCTGCTCAAGTGGGCAGAGTTGAAGGCTTTAAAATCCACCAAGCGGATTGGCGGACAAAAAGTGTTAAGAGGTGGACGGTGGTTGCTTTGACTATTACGCTGTACAGCTGGTGTGTCATAGTGAGGAAGGAAGTGGTCCGACTGACAATCGGACATGCTGACCAAAGAGTGGGCAGCTGTTGATGTATATGTACTTACTCCTGTAAATGAATAGGTATTCTTGAACTAAGTATTTGTTATAAGAAATGAAGATTATTCATGAAAAATGGCTTATAGTCCATTTATATACATAAACATATATATATATAACTGAAGTTTTATTCCCATTGAGAGGATTTTTGGCTGGACTCTTCCTCCATTTAGCAGTGTGCGTCTCAATTTTTTCCACCAAATGGAGGAACCAACAGTTTATTCTTAACCTTCTGCCAGAAATACATTGCTTACCCTTGATACCCAGAATATATATATGTATTTTTCAATATCTTCTTGTGTTACCACAAATATTTACTAAAGGAGAAAAGTTTTAAATTTACATCAACTAGAACATCAGAATGTCTACAAATTTGATGTCGCAGCAACTTTGGTGCCCAAAAACTCTTAAGGTATCAAAATTGAACATGAAAAAATCGAAAATCCTCCTCACCCGATATAATTTGGACAAAGCACTGGTTCGCCAGAGTCACCATCGGGACTGATAGCAAGAAATTGGGATATACATAAGGAATCACTATCGTCTTGGAAGTAAGAAGTAGCATCACTCGTGCCGCCTCAAGGCCACACTTTCAACAAGAACTCATAAGTTTTGCCCTTTTCAATATTCCCCTTAAATTCGGTATCCGAATAAATGTATTAGTTGCGGAAGGACTCGACATAACAGAGAAACACGAAAGACACCATAAAAAGCACGAAACCGTGATAGAAGCTAGGTAAGTAAGTAGTATATAGTATATGGTAGTATAGTAATAGTAAGTATAAGAAATGGAACAGATAGCCCCATAGCGATTTGATTGGAGTTATGAGCTGAATTGGTTTAGCCATATCTGTATGTATGTCTGGTATGCCTAGTTTGTCTTCTCTGTCTGGTATATCTTGTCTGCCTGATCTTTCTGACCTGATATGTCTGGTCTGGTCTAGTCTGTGGGGTCTGGTTTGTCTGGTCTAGTCTTGTCTGTCTGGTCTGTCTGGTCTGGTCTGCCTGGTCTGCCTTTTTTGTCCGGTGTGTTTTGTCTATCTGGTCAGGTATGGTCTGTACTGTCTGTTTGGTTTGTCTGGTCTGTATGATCTGGTCAGGTCTGGTCTAGTCTCCCTAATCTGTCTGTTTTGTCTGGTCCGTTTGGTCTGTCTGGTCTGGTCTGCTCTGGTCTGTCCGTCTGGTCTGTCCATCTGGTCTTTCTGGTCTGACCTGATCTGGTCTATTTGGCTGGTCAGTGCGGTCTGTCAGGTCTGCGTAATCTGTCGGGTTTGTCTGGTCTGTCTGTTCGATCTGGTCTGTTCTGGTCTGCTCTGGTCTGTCCGTCTGGTCTTTCTGGTCTGGTCTATTTGTTTGGTCAGTTTGGTATGCCTAGAATGCCTAATCTGTCTGGTTTGTTTGGTCTGATATTGTCTGCTCTGGTCTGGCTTGCCTGGTCTGGTCTGAGCCGTTCTGGTTAGTCTGGTCTGTCTGTCTGATCAGTCTGGTCTTTCTTGTGTGTCTGTGTTATATAATATAGCTACAATAGATTTGTTTAGATATACCATTTAGGATCATAGTTCTCCCAATTCCCCAAGTCAAATTCATAGCCGAAGACAGTACTTTTTGTAGTAGACAGTTATTCTTATTCTTAAATGATTCAAAATTTTATTTATTAGTATTAAAAAAAATTCTTAATTCAATCTTGCCTACATTAGTGTTAGTAATTTATAACTCTTTTAAAAAAATAAAACATTTGCTTTACTAAAAATAACTTTCTCTTCACATTTCATAAAACTCAATAATCAGTGACCGCAAAATCTGTCTCTTCAGCGGCGGCGGCAATTTCTTTTGTTCCACGAACGAATCAAATTTTACTCTGAATTTCTACTGTCAACATAATTATAAAGGATTAATATGCGGTTTCTCCTCCCTACATATATACATATTCGCATATATCTACGAGTGCGTACATCACCGTACTGCCCACAGAGTGAAGCAGCGAATGTGCGCTTTACCGACTTGCGAACGAAATTAAATTTCGATTGCCTTATTTAAAATCGCTTAAGCTTTTCGGTAAACATGTACTTTACTAGGAATTTTAATTATGATGGATTATGCCTGATGAAATTAATTTAATATGTTGATTTTTTTTTTTAATTTTTGGCTGAGCAAAAGTGTAGTGGATGTGATATTGATAGCGTTTCACTGACATATTAAAGTGGCAATTTATTATTATTTATTATATTGACATCGGATTGAAAATTGGGTTAAATTTTTGTGTTGAAATATTTTTATTATTAATGTGATCAGTAACTAAACTGGAACCTGCGTTAAAAAAGTGGCAAGTATAACTGATATAACCAAATTAAATTTATTAAAAAATAAAAAAAATAAAACGTCGAGAGTCGAAGACGTAACTGGTGGGTAGTATAACAATTTTGACCAAGAATTTGGATGTGCATGCGAAACTTTATTTGCAAAATATGGTCGGACGATAGCATGCCCGAAAAATGGAACCCAAGTATGCTCTACTCCATCCAAAAAAGGGTGATCACACGGTCTGCACCAATTATCGTGGGATACCCTTTTTAAATATCGCAATTTAAGGCCCTATTTGGTTTATTATGTGGAACACGGAAGCCTGGCGTCAACAAACTGATTGCACCTTATCAGTGTGGATTTAGACCTAGTAAATCCACCATTGACCAGATATTCACAATCTTGGAGAAGACAGCTGAGAAAAGAATCATTACACACCACCATTTCATAGATCTTAAAGCTGTCTTTGATGGCACGACGCTATACCTGAATCTCGAAATTGTTACGACTTTGTGAACTCTCTCTCTCTCTCTCTCTCTATCTCTCTTTCTCACTCTCTCTCACTCTCTTAGTTGACAAACGTAGTTTTCATCACCATTCACTCGCTGTCGTGTGACTTATTCAACCTAATGCTGGTAAAGTTATATAAAGGGTGATCCATTTAGGGGCTCCCTACTTTTTTAAAGAAAAAAAAAACACAGAAAATTCGAATTTAATGGGAATTGCTTATTATCATTGCAAAGAACATTTTTTGACATTTATTTTTTTAAGTATATCTCTTTCAAATGTTGGCCGCAACTACGTCTCAGATGGTCCATCCGTTGAGTCCAACTTTCGATGATTCGTTCGAGCATTTCGACTGGCAACTGACGAACGGCACGCGTGATGTTTTGCTCCAAGGCCTGAATCGAAGCAGGATTGGCCGCATAGGCTTTAGACTTTACATATCCCTACAGGAAAACGTCTAACGGTGTGATATCAAACGGTCTTGGTGAACAATCGACTGGCCAAAAACGTGAAATTATCTACTCAACGAGTTGTTCTCTCAATAAGTCCATTGATTGATGCGATGCGTGGGAAATGGCGCTGTCTTGTTGAAACCAAATTTCGCGGATATGACGAGATTCGCTTTCAGGCATCAAATAATCGGTTATCATGGCGCAATAATGGACGGCATTAACGGTTACGTTCTCCCCGGAATCATTTTTGAATTAATATGGACCGATGATTCCACTGCTCCGCAAACCACACCAAACCGTGGTTTTTTCTCGATGAAATGGCAGCTCTTCAATCTCTTCGTCCCAAATGCGGTAATTTTGTTTATATACATACCCATTGAGTCAGAAATGGGCCTCATCGCTAAACAAAATTTGGTTCGATAACGTCGGATCTTCTTGGAACTTTTCGAGAGCCCATAGAGCGAAGTGATGTTGCTTGGGAAAATCAAGCAGCTTCAGTCCTTGCACAAGCTGTATTTTGTACGTTTTCAATTTAAGATATGGACGTAAAATGTGCCAAATCGTTCCATACGTTAGTCCGAGTTGCTGCGAACGGCGCCGAATCTACTCTCCACGGTCTTCGTGTACACTCTCAGCTACGGCCGCTATATTTTCTTCACTGAATGGACGTGGTCCATTCAGTCGAATCTTATCCAATAACGATTGCTGGATCTCAAGATGGGTCATGATATTGCGAATAGTACGTTTAGTAAGCCGATTATGTTGACCATAAGTTGAATGATTGGCTATTGGGAAAATTACCTCTACTTGGATCACCTTTTATAATCAGCATCAACCATACGAAGATTTTCAACCTTGAAATCCAACTTAGAATCACTCTTGTCAACAGGTGCTACTATGTACTGAGCATCGTGTGACAGTAATTTAAATTTGATTAAAATATGATGAAATATTTTTTGTAAAAATCAAACTAGATTTCGAAATTATAAAAATATTTTTTTTTTAATCAAAATAGCTTTCGAAATTATCGTTAAAGAATTAAGTGCTTTCAGATTTAGAAAGGTATTCGAAATTTTGGTAAACAAAATCGCTTTACGATTTTGTGCCGGACTGTACTATGGGTTTGGTAACCTTCTGGAAAATGAAAAATTGCCCGAATTTTAACTAATCACCAATTTTCAGAACTAGGCACCAGTTTTAATTTGAACTAATTGACAAATGAAAAATACAATTCATTTCACGGTTTGTTCAGTATGAATTTACACGAATTTTGTCCCATGCGACATGGTGGAAATAAATATTTTCGCTCGTATCCACTTAACATGCTCAACAGGAGAAAATGAAAGCAAATGAAATGAGAGTTGTATGTTATTATGAATTATATATATGAATTATATATCGATATTTTTTTCGAATATTGAACATTTTCTCACGATCCTCTCTAACACATTCTATCCTCACTCATTTCAATCAAATTATTTCTATAAAATATTTCGGCATCTCTATAGCAAAAATAATTAATTATAGCTTATTGCACAGTACTAATAACGGTATTATATTCAATATATACGCAGAATTACACATACATATATACATACTATAATCACTAAATATTACCAAAGGATATCAATAGGCATTCTTCAGCTCATTAAATCAATAGTCCAGCTGAGAAATTTCAATACAAATACATGCAAACATATATTAATTGAATAATATTTATATGTGTTTGCAGATGTATCTATGTATATGTATGTATGTAAGTGTATTAATTTCAGTTCTTAGCTGAGATGTTCTGTTTCTCCGATAACATCGATATCATTTAGCTCTTCTATTTACAAGCATATCTATGAAATAATAGATGCTTGTATGTGCATATGTATGTACATATGTGTACTTGCATATATCGACAGACTGGTGGTAATTTCGCAACTCATTTGGCACATTGTTGGTTTTGTGGCGTAGTCGGCATGCTGAAATTGATCTATGTAAGTATCTGAGGGCATAGTAATTTGTTCATTAGGGTAGGACCAAATTGCACCATAATAAAAAATACTAGCGGGAATGCATTTTTTTTAATTAAATTCCCTTTTTATTATAAAGTTTGAACCCGGGCCTTATATGTGAAGGACTACATCATTCGAATGACCAACTCGGTCCGTTTGAGCTGATTTTCAACCACTTTTTGGCATAAATTAGCCGATATCTCAGTGACAACTTGACAAATGTTGGTTTTCAAGTGCTCAAGACTATCCTCATAAACACAGTCCTACGCGTAGCTCCACAAAAAAGATCCAACTGTGTCAAATCGCACGATCTCGGTGGCCAATTGACATCGCCAAGATGAAATAAATTTCTCACAATAACGCCATATTTGATCGTGTTGTGTGGCATGTGGTACCATCTTGGTGAAACCACATATTGTCCGAGTCCTGCTCTTCAGTTACAGATCGAAAAATTTCGGTTATATATGGCCATAAAAGATCCGAATTGATAGTGACAGTCTTGCCGTTATCGCTTTCAAAGAAATAAGGTCCAATTACACCTACGGACAAAAGAGTGCACCAGACCGTAAGTTTTGGTTGGCTGTAATGGTTTCCCCTCAAATTTTTTGAGGATTCTCGGAGCCAAAAATGAGACAAATTTTGCTTGTTTACGTATCCACCGAAAGAGAAATTTGCCTCGTCGCCGAAGAAAATTTTGTTAGAAATATCTATTTCTTGTTGTTCAAAACCCACTCGACATTTTGAATAGAAGGAAGAAGCATCCATGCTCTGATGCTGCTTTCACATACAAATTACAATTTCACTTTTAAATTAATTTAATAAAATTGCTATAAAAAAAATCGAAAATCATCATTTGTCTTTAAGAATCGTCAAATTGATACCAAATTTTATCAAATGAAATTAGACAATCGTTTTTAGGCACGTCTAGTGAATTTTCCAAACTTTATTTTCAATTTTCTCAAAAAACATTAGAGCAAAAGAAAAATATCCAAAATGTTCCAACCTTAATTTTAATGATTTATATATGAGAGGTCACATGTCCTCACACCTTCATCTGCTCGTGTGTGTGTATATGTGTGTAAATTATCTCAGTGTAAGTTGGCTAAAGATAGCTCCGTAGATATCATTAATATTTTAAGCTATTGCTAAAGCTACTACTACTTATGCTGTTGTTGTTGCAATGCTTCATGCTGCTCTGCACAATTATTGAATATGTTGCTGCCAGTGCTGGTGTCTCTGCTGCCCTGTCGAAAACTGGGTCATACAATGTTCATTCGTAAATTAATTGCCACTCAGAATATATCGATGACATCGATATGTGTTAATTATGATAATGTCATTAAACCACACAAGAAAAAAAGTAAAATAATGGCAAATGTTGCATGCACGAGTGTATGTATGTATGTTTGTTGGGGCAGAGTATGAGAAAATGTAAAATTTTCATTATTTTATTCTGTAATATCGCTGAATTACCGACGATAGAATTTAAACAGGACTTGCATTGCAGAAAATTTAAATTTCAAATATTTTTGGGAAATTTAAAAAAGGATTTTTGTAAAGAAAAGTTAAAAAGATACATTTTTATTCAAAGAATTTTCAATGTTTAAATTCAAATTTTCTTTACATCGTCATATCTGAAATGCAAAAAGCAAATTATGAGAGATAAATTTCGAAAACCGTTGACCTTTCAGTGACAAATTTTGTGACCAACTTTTTTTTTACAATTAAATGTTCATGCAGTATTGAACATATGGTGATCCCACTACTGCCTATCTCAATCCCAGTATAGATCAAATGACGATCTCGTGTACATCTCGTGACGATCTTTACGAAACTCTGCTTGGAGTAATCTACGACCCAGAAAGAATTCACCATACACTATCGATAAACACTGGTCCTTGATGGAGCTTCATCGCCAAGAATTGAATTAACTCGTCGTTGCACTGTTGCCGAGTTAATCCACGTCGAAAGTTTCTTCTTGTGGGGAGGTCTGCTTTATTACTTTAATCTGAAGAAAATCACTCCCGAAAGTCATCGTATTTTGGTGAAAGTTCATGGTAAACATGATCTAGCTGAGCGAACTTTTCAAGGTGGTTTGTACGATTTAAAAGTGTTAATTTTGTCTTAGAAGATAAAGGACGTTTTGGGCAGCTAAACAAATTTGTAGATGAGGAACTGAAGGCATTAATCGATGAAGATTGCAGCCACCCCAAAACGTTTAGGAGACGTTGGATACAATCAAATGCAAAGAAATTTGGTGCTGTATAATTTGAAGCCAAGACACATTGAAAGGCGGAATGCAAAATGTATTATAGGAAGTCTGGCCAACCAAAACCAACCAAATCATTGGCAGATCCATATATCCATGGCGTCAAAGTAATGCTTCGTATTTGTGCTTCGATGGGCACCCGTATTTTGTGATCTTTCACGTGGTACCAAAAAAAAAGCCCGACGGTTTAAAATCGCGCCATCGCGCGATATTTGAGGTGGAACGAACAAAGCGATGATGCACAGGCCTTACAATAATTGTGACCGATTCAGTCTCTTGAAATATCTATAAAATTTTACCAATTTCTTGAGTAATTGGACGATTATTTGCATCTTGAAGCTCGAAACGTGGCCACACGATTCATCTCCATAAATGTCTGACTTTTAGCTAAAGCAAACCATATTTGCTTTGACAGTTACTTTTAGCAGATGTCAGAACACAGCCCTGCACTTTCGAAAGCACTAAATTGGTAACCCTTCATATAGTTTTTCACCTTTCATACCAGAAGAAGAAATCTCTTCTCCTTTCGCACCAAAATTTATACCAATCGGATCAGAACGACTAGCTTGATGTCCTTCTGAGCGTTTACTTGAACGCAAGCTAGTTCCTCAGTTTTTGAGAGTTTAAACTTTCATTTGTCGGAACCAGTTAGATCGGACTACTATAACATATATGCGACTGATTTTTTCAGATTTGGGGGTTTGAACCACAAATATGTCAAAAAGTATTTAATAGAGTGAAATTTGGTAATCTACACACCTATAATAAACTGCTTATTTGCATTTGAAATCATCGATATCGGAAGTCCAAGGTCCCAAACACCGATTTGTTCAGATCTGAGATTTTGCTTCAAAAATCCGTCAAAAAATCACCTAAAAGTGTGTAATTTGTTCTACATGCGAAAATTCAGATAAATATTGACGCTGAATATCTTCGAAATCGGAAGAATATATCTACAACTGATTTTTTTGATAAGAGAATTAATATTTAATCGTAAAATGCAATGCTATTAATAAAATTGATATGTTCATGAAAGGTATAAAGTCTTCGGGAAAACCGAAGATAGCACTTTCGTACTGTTGAGTCTTTAATTTAGCGACTTTTTGGGAAGAATTTCCACACAATTTTATATTAAAAATGCTAAGAAAAATTATTCTTAGGATTGTCATTAAAAAAAAAGAAATAAAAAATTTAATAAAATTTCTTTCAATATTTCTATGCAGGTCCAAAGTAAATTTAAAATGTTAAATGACGCAAATAAATTTTGCAAAAATATTTAACTTTTTAAAAAATTTGTTAAACTATTTCTTTTTAATAATATAAGTAATTAATGGCATCACATGCCCAACTGCAGTCAATATATATTTTTTTCAGATGCGAAAAATTTACCTCAAAAACTTCAGTTCAAAGTTCATTGAGCATTTCGACACCGTTATCCGCCCAGTTGATGTCATACGCAAAAGCAACTCAACAATTCAACAAATAATAGATACTTTAGCATAATCTTAAACGCACACACACATTCGCACATATTTAACTCGATAGCCCTCAACGGAGGCGTTGACTAACGAGAAGGCGTTGAGGCAGGCGGTGCAACATGAAAATGTATAGGACACAAACACAGACACTAATTTATGAGCGATCATTGACACTGACAATAGGAATAGCGATGTATAGCATGGCATGGTATAGCATAAAGCTTGTAGAACCGAGAATTGGTTACAAAATGCAAATTAACAATTGCACGCTCAGAAACATCAGCAGCAACAACAACAACAGCAACAACGGCAAGAACATTGGCAATAACAACAAAAGCGCAGTGTAACAATACGGCTGCAGCTGATGCTAAGCGCAATATATATATTGTTATTGCATTTAGTGTTGTTATTGTCGATGGGCTGGCACTGACCGGCACGGTTGCATGCACTACCATTTGTATCCACAATATGTACGCAGGTTTGTGTGTGTGTGTACTCGAACGCGTGAGGGCGACAATAACCGGTGTACTTATGAGCGAGCAATTGTGCACTAGAAACACCAACAACAACAACAGCAACAACAATGCCAACAACAATAAAATGCCTTTCTTATAAATATGTAATGACAGCATGTTGCAACACTTGTAGCAACTTGCGTTCGCCTGACTAAATATTAATACAAATTTTTGTTGTTATTGTTGTAGTATTTACAGATGCGACCCATCGCCCAACGACCCGCTCGCCAAGCAACAACAGCAAATAGCATAACAATTGGCACTACACAGTACGTGCCACTTACAAAAGCAACAGTAATGCATAATTTCATATATATGCGTGTGTGTGTGTGAGTGTGTCGTTACATAGTGTATAGCAACAATAGCCAGCGGGTATTGCAATGCAAATTGAGCTACAAATAAAACGAAATATTATCTACAAATCAATTGAGTTGCACGAATGCGTAGAGATAGCTACTTCTACTGTTGTTGTTGTTGTTGTTGTTATTGCCGCTGAGCTGCAAGCAATTCATAATAAGTTGTTTGTATTTCGAGTATCTTTCTTGGGTGTATTCTTTGCAGCTGCAACACTGCCAAGCGCATTACTTAAGTGCTTTCTGGTAACAGATAAACTTTAGAAAAAAAATATTTTTTTTTTCAGTGGAAAATTTTGGCTTAAGGCCACAAAAACAAAATATTATTTTGTCATCTTCAGCATGGCTGCCTAAAGGGGGTTTCTTAAAAATGCTTACATATACAGGCGCACGTATTAAAAATAGCATTTAAGACCGATTGGTGAAGGTTGATCTCTAATTCCTTTGGCTAAAAAATCGAGTTAGGCTTTTGAGATGAATTCAAAATATCGCAGTGACTCTTCTTCCTATGAGGATGAGTAAGCAAATAATCGAATGGGTATGGAGTTTAAGCATGCTTCAGTGGAACTCCTTCTCTATGAGCAATATTGGCGCTGAAGAGATTTTCGGTCTAGCCATGAATCAAACACCCAACTCGCATGGTACTTCGCAGTGCAAACCACCCGTCTAACGACGTCGACTTCCTTCTCTTTATTCTTGCTTATAACTGCTACTGTTCCAAGTTTTAAAGCGCTGTTTTGAAGTTGCGATCTGAAATCCAGCAAAGAGCTTCCATGAAAGTTCACTTCCTTTAGCAAAGAGCTTCCCTGAAAGTTCACTTTCTTTAGCAAAGAGCTTTCGTGAAAGTTCACTTCCTACGCTTTTGTGATCAGCTATACAACTCTTCTCTTAACCCTCACTTCGATTATCTTCCAAACTTTATATTAAAACATTTTCATTTAGAGCTCATTAAAGCTCTATTTTCGAGCTTTGATGGAAGTTTACTTCCTATAACCTTTGAAATCTTTCCTATGGTAAATGGTATTAGAGAAGTGTTGGAGATCAATTATTAAATTCTTCTATTAAATTTCACTTCGTAGATCTTCCAAGCTTTATATTAGAGCACTTTCATTAACTTTTTTCCCAGATACTATTTCGCATCATCTCCGTCCTCCGAATACAATAACAATAAAAAATAGAAAAGAAGCAGTGAATTTGTACTAAAGCTGAACCATGTCGTCGTCCTGAGAGGGTTTAAATAAACAGCTTTTTCTGGTAGTAGGCCATAGAGTAAGACTCTTCTCCCAACCTATAATTTAGGTGAAAGAAATCTCTAGTTGGCAATGCTTTCTACCTCCACACCTTTTGAGAAGTTCAGAAATCCATGACAGCCTTTAGATCGGAAGGCAGAGTAATTTTTATGTAAACTAAAATTTCTCTCTATCGGTTTTCTAGTAGCTCATTGATTCTGTGGTAGTGGCAACATTGTGTTTTGGTTAGGTTAACTGTATGAAGTCTCGAATAGATGATGCCACGTTAATGGTGTTACAGAGACAATGCACAAGATAATAACTCAGTACTGCCGTGCTATCTGTTCTGTCTATCTTAACAAACTCAACTAGTCGCCTTGGCTCTTTATCCATATGTGATTGAAAGTCATCCAGCTTTAAACGGCAATTAAAACCGAACTATGTGTGCTGAACGCCGGGCACATACAGATTACATGCCCCACTGTCTTCGTAAAATCCGTGTTTTTTTTTTGTACTTCTTGCCTTTTACTAGGCCCAACTTGAAGGCATGCCCTCCGCTGGTAGTAAAAAGTCAATAAATTTTGCGTCACAAAGAGTTATCCATTTAGTGGTTTCGAAAGTGCGGGGCTATATCTTGATATCTTTCAAACATAACTGTCAAACGAAACATTTGATAAAATTTTAAAGAAATTTGAAGAGACTGAATCATTCACACATATTGTAAGTCCTGTGCATCGTCGATTTTCTCGTTCCACCTCAAATAACGCTGCTGTAAGTAAAAGTGTAGCCGAAGACCCGAATGTGTCTATTTATAGAGGGCTGGGATTATCTTACGGCGCATTATGGCGAATTTTGCATTTGGACTTACACCTCATCCAAACAAAATCCTGCTCACACTACAACTGAGGCCAGCTGACAGTTCACAACGCCGAAGATACGTCGATTGGGTGCTTTAACAACAAGTAATGGACCGCGATTTTATCTACAAAGTTTTCTTCAGCGGCGGGATACATTTCTCACTCGGTGGATACGTAAATAAGCAAAATTGTAGCATATGGTCGGGAAGTACCATTGGACCTTACTTCTGTGAAAAGGATAGCAACGAGATTGTCACTATCGATTCGGATCGTTAGTCTCCAAAAGAAGAACACGACTTGGACAATATGTGGATTCAACAAGATGGTGCCACATGCAACAGGTCATGTTAAATGACCACCAAGATCATGCGATTTGGCACCGTGGGACTTGTTTTTGTGGAACTTTGGGAAAGAGGTTGTTTATACGGATAAACCTTTAACTCCTGGATACCATCCAATATATGCCAAAAAGTGGTCGAAAAATATCTCTAATGGATCGATGTTTGCAAATATTCACGAGACGGTCATTCGAATGATGAAGTATTTCACATTTACTGCCAAGGACCAAACTTTTTAATTACGAAAGGAATTTCCGAAAAAAAATATTTTAAATACATTTCTTTTAGGTTTATTTTGGAAACCGCGAAATGGGAAGCCTTGTATATGTTTTCCATAATTTCCACGATTATGCAACACTTTATCCCAACACAGTGGTTTTTAGCGTAATGAAAGAAGGTACTTTCCTCTGCGTGATTCACTTTCCTGGAAAGAATATGCAAAAACCTTGACTAAAAATGGCTAGGGTCTTTCTAGTGGTTGCTATCTCGCGCTGATTCTTGGTACAACCGGTTTTAAGTAAAGAATTGTGAAAATTCGATACGACTCGTAGAGCGTTTTCTTTTCTTAAGCCGTCCTTCTTCCTACTGGACTATCGTCGTGGGAGTGAAATTCCAATTTTATTTCTCTGAGTTCACCAAATAGCCATCCATAGCGCCAGATATTGTCTAAAACTGCATTCAAATGTTCGCTAGTTCAAATACGGGCATCACAAAGCAAAGAGACAACATGAAGAAGACAGCAACAACATTGCTCATTTGAATTCCCTAAGACTAGCCAATACAACCCGCAGCTCACAAACATCGGAGATGCAATCACACACACACACACATTCTAGCCTGCGTATTTGTATCCAGTGCATTGACGAATCCATTGAATGACATATCAGAAAACTGGCAGAGCGATTGGGCTACCAACCCATCTAAGCTTCATTTAGGAACTACAGCAATTCCATCATACAGACATTTGTTCGCTCGTTCATTCCTTTGCTTTATCGTTTAGTCATCAGATATGCATCAGCGCCAAGAAGCGGTAGAAGTAGTTGTTGCAGAGGCCGTTACTAAAGCAGAATCCACAGCAATGGCTCAGCTAAGTTATAGTGCCGCCGCACTGTATAAGTCAGCAACACGTTTATGGCGATTTGAACGATTTTCCAACACCTCCCACAAGCCTCGACCGGTTCACCTAACGACGCCGCTGCCACTTAAATGCAATGCAATTCACGCTCTTTGGCTGGCTGCCACTGGACTACACGGACTATGTGGAGGTTACACAGGCGGATTCTGGCATGGATTTGTTATTAGTCCTTCTTACATTGTTGCGCCTTTTCATTGTTGCATATGCGCTATTGTTGTTGTTCTATTTGAAGTCTTTTTTTCTGTTTGTTTGTTGCTGGTAGAGTATTTTGTTGTTTGTTGTTGTTGCTGTTGTATTGCGGTTTCTGGCGGAGATTCCTGCGTTGCCCTCATCCTGTCGCTTTACATTAGTTTGTTATTGAAACGAAATTACATCTCATTTATAGTCGATCGGCGAGATGCATGTGGCACTGTGGCGCTCTGCCTTTTCGTGCAACATATTTTAGCATTTCTTTCTTCTTCTTTGTATATAGACTCCAGTAGCATCCGCTTTTATTTGAGTGTATGCCACAAACAGATATCGTTCAGATGTCTCTCCTCCTCATTCAGCTCCTCTCTTCAGCATACATGCGACATGCCAATGGCAGTGGCCCCACTTGTTCTTATCGCCGCATTGTTGCAACAATGTTGCACCATGTTGCTGGCCATCTCGACATTTCTTTGGCGGTGGTGGTACCTTCATGCTTGTACTCGCTTGTTGGCCTGCCATGCCGTCGAAATGCCAATCCATCTATTTGCCATGTTTTGTAATGTATCTGATGGATTTGTATGCGGCAATAGCTTAATGGTCTTTTGTGGATTACGTTGCTTGCATGCAGCTTCTGCTTCTACTCCTTCATCTTCAGCATTTGAGGAGGTATCATCGGCATGTCCAGCAGTACTTAATTCCGATTTTTTTTTCAAGTTTTGTTTGCATTTTTTTTGGATTTTTAAGATGAGTGAGTGACTTGTCTATTCTGATTTCTTTTTTGTTTCGTTTTTTTTTATTGTAATTTGCAGTTGTTTGTTGTTGTTTGTTGTTATTTGCTGTTTTATGATCTTCATTCCGTGTGCATTACTTCACATTATTTTCCTTGATTTATCTGCCATTGCTCCTGATTAGGGCAGTTTACAAACGATTTTTGATTGACTTCAAGGATATTGGAATTTTTTTTCACTCGTCTGGAAATCATTATATTTTTTTATTTTTTAAGTTTATATCAAGTTGGTAAAATCAGATTAAATTTGTGTAATTGTTTTGAGAGCTCCAGAATGCAAATTTTTATATTTTGTAGCTCCGTGATAACCCGGAATACAGATGCCGCTGTTCTTCACAAAAAATAATTAGATTTGGAGTTCGTGTTGTATTAATTGCACAGGTCTGTCTTCGTACGGGCTAGGGGTGAAGTATATCCTTGAGGATTTTAAATTATAATTTGGTCATAAAGTAGGGTACCTCACCACCACCATCTAGAGGGACGGTAGTTACTCAATGCATCTGTATACCTCACTTAATCCTAGGCAAACGGCAGTGTTAATTCCGATTAGCAGCCCACTTAATCAAATGCAAATTTGTAGGTGACAGACAGAGCGATTTAAGTTATTTAAGTGAGTGAATTTCAAATGCTGATTAAGCAATATTTTTTGCTTAAAAAGCCATGACCGAAACTAAAAAAGGACTTCTAAATACTATTGGAACTCTGCACCATCAATCTCAGTGTTTGAGATGAGGTGATTGACTGAGTTCCTTTGTGGTCGTAGCAGCGCAAGTGACACCGAACGTTCACGTCGCCCAAAAGAGATCACCACGCCAGAAATCGTCGATAAAATTCATGGAATGATATTGGACGTTCGGAGACAAAAAGTTGCTTCAGCAGTTATAAATCCCCAATTATATGTAACGATACCAGTTATATATAAATATATATATACGGCGCAGAGTCTTGCTGAAAAGTCCATGATTGGTTTTGGAACATGGAATGGTTAAGTGGTCTTACAACGGTTTCTTAATAAACTTTAGCCGATATTTTGACCCCTTGTTCCCAAAAATGCAAGTCAGTTACCCCATCATAAGAGACACCCCACCAAACCATGACTGAAACTGGGTGATGACCTTTTTCGACCCGTGGCATCAGTTCAGATGCTTCCCTAGATGACCGTGCATGCATCCTGTCATTTTGTTTATTAAATTTTTCCTGCGCGATCAAAATTTTTTCGTCGGTAAACAAGATTTTTCTGTGCAAGTTATCAGCGTGCTTCACCAAAAGACGTTTGCATTTTACCGCCCTATTTTTTTTCAAAGCTACAATCAACAAATGTCCGGTACGGCGTTTGAAAGCCCCAAGTCCCAAGTCTTTTTTAATAATTCGACTCATGATTTTCTGTTTTCGGAGCGGATTTCGCAGAATTCTTGATTTGACAGCTTTGATGACTTGCGGCGATCGTACTGTGCGTGGACGGCCCGACCGGTGGCGGTCTTTAACATCCCCAGTCTCCGCAAACAGTTTTATGCACTAGTAGACGAACATGCGACTAATGCCGAGCGGACGGAGTGTTTTGAAGATATCATCTTTTTTCATTTCACACTTAAAAAGCGCTAAAACAGCGATACGGTTTCCATTATCTGACCATTCCATGTTGAAAACTCACACAATTTAGAATTCCCGATACAGACTAACGCTTTACAGGTTATATTTTATAAATCATATGGGAATTATGTGGTATGCTCAATTCTTCTATTGAAATGCGAGTGTTTAATGTTGTAACAGTATTTATGTCCCTACCAAGTATATTTTCACACATACTTAACTTAACTACCTTCCGCATTTATTTAAATTTTATTGTTGTCGAAACCACAAAGTTAAAAACATGAAGACCCGCTTACTCTTTAACCGCCAAATAAAGACAGGTAGTTAAAAGAACAATGCTTATTATCTCCAAAACTGTTGAATTGACCACAAAATGGTTTATCAAAATAATATTAAAATGCAACAGACGAAGCGAAAGAAAAAACTTCAAATTGAAAACCGCAAGAATGTGGTTACGAAAAAGAATTCGCTGTGCCCTTGTTGGCATAATTTAGATTTACGATTATATTTATTAAATACACATAAAAATAATAGAAAATAAAAAAAATTATGCATTGATCAATTTTTCTAGTAAACTATAGCTTTTGGATAACACAATTAGATAATTAAAATCATTTTTTCCGTTTTCTAGTTCCAATTTTCTATTTGTAGCTAAAATTATTTGAATTTATAGACAAATTAAAATTTGTAAGATTAATTGATTTATTCAGATTAATTAGACTTTTTTTTGTTTGTTTTTTTCTTTGAACAGGTTAGAGAAGTTTGCTCATCCAAACAATACGATTATATGGTTCTGAGAAAACTAAATATTATAATTAAACCCCTTGTGCAGCTTATACTACCACCTTTACATTTGAAACTAGAGCTTATGCAACATTTTGTCAAAAATCTGGACAAAGATGGCAATTGTGTTAAGTAAAAAAAATTCTTAAAATTTAGCGCAAAGAAACTTTTAGCCCGAAATTTTGAAGGTCCACACATAAGAAGGTTGATAAGGAATCAAAAATTTACATGACTGATATAGCTAAATAAATGATATTAAAAAAAAATTAGTTTGAGCTTCAAAACATAATCTGGGTAACGAAATCAATGAAAGCTTTGCGGATCATATTGAAATAATGTTGTCACACTTCCATTCGCTTGGTTGTAATATTAGAAGCAAAGTACACTTCCACCAGAGCCATTTGGACCATTTTTGTGAAAACTTTGGTGATTTGAGTGATGAACAGAGATAACGTTTAAATCGATACATTCAAACTATGGGGGAAATTTATCAGGGTCGGTGAAATGCGCATGACCCATGTCAAGCCAGAAAAACTTATAAAATAATTTTTTTTTTAAGTTTTAATGGTTGGTTTTCTAATTAAAAAATAGATTTTTCTTAACAATAGCGTTTTATGCATATCTCAAATAGTAAGTCTGATTCATAAAATCTGACTTCAGATCTGATATTAGCAGGCCGAAGTAGTAGTAGAATATCTGTTTTGCGATTGCAATAACAAACGTAAATAAAAATGCATTTCAAATAAATTTTTTTCATGAAATTCCTTTTTTATACAATTTTTTTTGACATTATATCATTTAAATTCCTCATCGAGGATTTTCCCAAACTTCGATCCATTTGAGGTAATTTTCGACTACTTTTTGGTGAATATTTGGCGGTATCTCAGCCATAACTTGACGAATTTGTGTTTCAAAAAAAGGTAAAAATCAAATCGCACGATCTCGGTGGCCAATTTACATGGCCAAGACGAGAGATTACGCGGCCGGGAAATTTCTCTCGCAATAAAGCCATATTTACTCGTGTTGTGTAGTATGTGACATCGTATTGTTGGAACCACATATTGTTCAAGTCGTGTTCTTCAATTGCAGGGCAAAAAAGTCGGTTATCATACGACCATAACGCTCCGAATTGACAGTGACAGTGCCTCGTCATTCTCGTCTTCAAAGAAGAAGAAGGTCCAATCACACAGTAAGTTTTTTCAATTATTTGAGTATTCTCGGAGCACAAAATGGGAAAATGGCGTTGCGCTCTTGCTGTTCAAGCACCCAGGCGACGTAACTACGGCGTTGCGATTGGTCAGTTTCAGGTTATGTGAACTGAACTTTATATGGATGTAGGTGCCATAATGTGCTGTAGAAAAGTCTCAGCTCTTGGGAACGTCGAGGAATTCGGTACTTCGGCTACACTTCCACTTTCGTGAGAAATATTCGAGGTGGAACGAGCACAAACGATGATGCGGAGGCCTTTCAATATCTGTAGCCGATCCAGTCTCTTCAAATTTCTTAACAATTTTACCAATTGCTTGAGTAGTTGGACGATTATGTGCACCATAATCTCCTTTTAAAGCATGAAATGTTGCCTCGTTTGAATCACCACATTCGATGTAGGTTTCAACAATTTTAACGCGTTTTGCGGTTGTTAACTAATCCAAAGCATGCTTGTTTTTACAGTTAAGTTTGACAGTGTCAAAATATTGCTCTGCACTGCCGAAACCACTGAATAGAAATACCTTTGTAATAATAGTCGTAATGAATTTTGGAAATTTATTTTTTGTGCTGTGTTCAAAAACTTTGTTAGTTAATTGAAATTTTTAATTAAAAAGTCAAAGATATAAAATAAATTGAGTTAAAAACTTTCTCTGAGCAATTTAGTAAATGGAAATAATTTATTGAATTGAATTTTTATATATCAAAATTATTTATGTAATTATATTTTCAAGAGGCATGAAGAAAAATACTAAAAAAATTATCTTTTGTTTAAAGGTCATTACTTTTTTTTTAATTAAATCATTTAAAAAAAATTTAAAATATATCTGAATACCTTTATATAAATGAAAGCAGAAATTAGAGTAGCGAAATTTGGTATTATTAATTAACTTTGTAATGATACTCCAAAATATTAAATACAAGAATATTAATATTCAAGTAAATATATGTATATATGTATGTATCGAAGAAAAATAGAAGGACAAAGAGATATTCAAGACCTGGAGCGAGATGCCTGCTTAGTCAAAGCAGTTGATGAGGCATAATGAAGTCATGACATTTTGCAGTCAATTAATGAGAATTGCAAATTTCTGCATGGAAAACGAAGAAAAAAACAACAACAAAATTTACGACATCAAATGAGCGAAGGCTGGACTTCATTATGAAAATGAGTATGAAATTATTACATCGTTAAATATGTAAGCAGGCATATTTTTTATTTTACTTTTTATTTTGTTCATAATTTTGTTGCAACAACACTTGATACGCTGCACTACATACTTACATACATACATACATACAAACACACAAGCATTATTATATGCATAAACATGCCACGACCAAATGCCAATGCTCGTAAAAAGCGCGAAAAATGTTGAACGACTGTGCAGCAGCAGTCCAAATGCAACAAAAGCCATTTTGCAACACCAACAAACCAACAACAGAGGCAATAGCAATTTTTTACGACTGCTGCTCATTAGACAAAATGTCTGCGTTAATGAGCTTTAAATGAGCGCAGCGCATAAATTGCTAAATAAAATTGTGTTGCACATTGTGTCAGTCAGTCAGTCAGCTGCGACCACGTTCCCTTGCCGACAAAAGGGCGCGGCAGCAGCGGCTGTGAGACTGTCGTTGCGTTATTGCGTAGCATATTCTTTCGCGAAAATTGTGTGACAATAATATTGGCATATGAAAATCATTTGCAGTGACAAAGGCAAAATGCAAAGTGTACAAAATACATGAGAAATGCATGAAAAATGCACAACAAACTGGCGATTGAGCGGGCAGACAGACAGTCGCAAATACTGTTGCCTTCTTCACTTCCTTTCCATAAATTCCCACAATTTATAACTTTTATTGCGTTGCAACTCTCAGCTGCGCTCAAATGTCATCTTAAACTGTAAGTTAAAGTGAGCCTTTGTTGTTGCCAACTTGTTGTTGTTGTGCTCGTGGGGGCATAAACTGTGTTCAAGGCGGCAATGTCATTGGTATCATCAACACTGTTGATTAGTCGGTTATTCTTCTTACGTTTACTGAAAATATTTGTACACTGTGAGAAAATGCTAAGCGATTTAATCGAATGAGATATGTGTGTATTCGATTAAGCAAGTATGCTAAAATTGGCGGCCTAAAAAATTTCTAACAAACAATGTCACATATGATCAACAACTCATCAGCGTTTTTTGGATAGGAAACCATTACTATGGTACTGTACCTAATAATGCACTTTAGATTTTCGTAGAGGCTTAATTTCTGATTTATCTTACAATCGTCATTGAAGTGATAGCGAAATAAATCTATTTTCTTTACTTTTCAGACATTCAAGATCATCGATGCTACTTCTTCGACGTCACACAGGCTGGTAGAACTTGTTTTCGCTCCGATTTTATGCATGATCTGAAAGGCTGAATTTCGATCCATTCAAGCAGCCTTTTCGAGAATAAAACCGAATTTATATTCATGTCTTGTCCATCAATAAATACGTTGTTGCCTTAACATCTCCGTATAAATGAAATGTTTACAGATTATTTTAACATTATCAGTCCCATACCCACTTCACATTTTAACCACTAATGCAAAATTATCATGAGCAAATGTATTAAGGTATTAACGTTTTATATGATCTCCAGAAAGAAACTGAAGGAGAAAAATTTCGGTCTCTCCATTATTACTTTCCGTTTAATCTCTTCAGCTAGGAATGTGCTTACAAGTCCATCTGCCCTTTTTAGAGCGAATTCACCACTTCTGCCAGTAATTACGAAGGATAATTGGAAACTGTAATTGTCCCCACGGATAGGCACTAGAAGCTCAGGATTCTAATAGACTCTGCTCGGTTCTAAAAAGTGAAAAAATAATTTATTAGAAAAAACGAAGAAAAGGCTTTATGAACTTCTTTCCGGAAAAATACTCCCGTAACAGCGTTAGTAATGATTTGGATATTGCTTAATCTTCCTTTTTTCTTTTATTAGCTTAGGTGATAGATTGACGAATCAACAATAAAGTGCACCAGTCAGCTGATTTTTTTTTGCTCTTTGGACCCAATTGGAAATATCATATTTTTGGAAAAAAGATCTTTCTTCAGCAGATATGATTAGTCTCGGCCATTCTCTCTTAAACTTCACAGTTCTTATTATTTTTTCTTCAGCTGGGCGAGATTCTCTTCGGCTCTGATGGACCTTTTGTGCTTGGTCTGCGTAAGCTTTCACAGGTTTATATGTTTTGTTGGTCTACCAAGCTCAGATATAATGACATAGAGACAGTCCTCTTTGAAATCAACATTTACAGCGGTGTTCATACGAGGAAATTGTGTGGTTTCATTGGCCTATTTTTATACTTGTGTAAGAAGGAGAAGCGATGGACTCATCAAGATTTATACCGATATTATCAGAATGATTAGCTGAGTTGATTTGGTTAAGTCCGTCCATCTGCTTGAGTCTTTTAGTTTTTCAGATATTTTAATGAAACCTAGCGAACCTTTATAGGAACCGGCCGGATCGGTTGACTATATCATATAGCTTCCATATCTGTCCTGTCGGACAGTCACGAGGATGTATGCACCCCACACACTAAGCTGGATTGAAAATCTTAAAATCTGGACGGAAGTAAAATTTTTTTGGAACTCCCGAAAATCGGAAACTAATTATTAAGTCCCAAATATATAAATAAATATATATATATATATATATATATATATAATAAAGCAAAAAAGACACCTTCAAACTGAAGTTGCGTCGAGTTATAAGAGCTCAGACTTCACAGAAGAGATGAGTCACCATGACTGTGGTTAAAGATTGCCAATCTAGTGTATAATATCACGGGAGACGAGCAATATTTCTCTCAGTGCATCCACTCCGCATCCAACGTGATAGTCCCAAACAACTCATTTTACTTTCTGCTGCTTTTTTCTCATTGATGCCTTAGCTATATGTGTTGTATCTGCACTTCACATTTTGTTTTTTTCCTGCAATCATCACAATAGTGTCCTCGCCGTAGGGCGGCAAAATATACTCATTGCGATATAAAACAACTTTCTTCTCTGCCATAAATTGCAGGTTTCATATTCAAGTGCTCATTCTGGCTGCGTTGATTTCATGGCCAACCCTAAACAATGCACATTACCTGCTTTTCGAAAGCTTAGTTGAGTGGTGGGGAGCTAGCTATGTGCAGGAACAATTCTGAAAAACTAACAACACTTGAAATCTTATATATTTAAGTATCTATATTATGACAGAACGTCAGCTTGACTCTACTGCTTGCTGTTTCTTTCTTTTCTATGGAACTGAGCGACTTGCTGAGAAATTTGCATATTCATCGGGCAAGTGGTGTGTGTTTGTGTGTAACACGCGAGGAATTGGCATTGCAAAATCATGGTCAAAAAAATAGATATCAAAACTTCAGAAAATTTTTTATTTTTAACTTATATTGCAAGTAAATTTTCTACTCTCCAGCTTTATCCTTAAATTTTTTTTTGCGAGACAAGAAAACAAACAAAAAAAGAGAAGAAGAATTGAGAAATACTTTAAAAATATTTAGAAATACATACAAGGTGTGGCTGATGCTAAGTGCGCGTGCGTGTCGGCATTGAATTGCCAGTTGCCGTACCTGCCTGTTCGTCTCTCGTCCTCAGACTTGCTGGCTGGCCAGTTGTTGTTCGCTTACTCGCTGCCTTTCTGCCAAAATGCACCCAGCGAAGGTGTTGTCGTTGCAGCTGGCGAACTCAAGTGCTGCATTTGACTGCTTCATCTTTTTCGCTCATCTTTCATTACACCTTCAATTCTCTACCTTTTTCGCCTGTTTGATTGTAGGTGGGCAACAGCACTTTGGTTAGTTTACGTAGAATATCGAATTTCATGCACCGTCTTACAGCAACAAAAAGCAAATAAAAAATAAAATAAAAATTCGAGTGTAAAATTAAAACTCATTCAGTGCCGGTATCAATAACACAACAACAGCAACACCAACAATGAAGCGGGCTTGTGCACCAAGTACGCTTGGACTCGTCGTCGGTGAGCTTAAGATGCAAGCATACAATGGAAATGTGAGTATGTTTGTAGTGGTGAAGATCACTTTCTTGAGTGCGCAAATAAATTAAGGCACGTGATTTGTATTCATTACACGCGTCTGCTCTGTGCCTGCTTGTGAAATGTGGAAGGTGAAAGAGTTTTGGGAATTGAATTGCTTCCGTGTAGGCGATTCGGTGGCCAGAATAACTGTATGAAGGTGTAGAGGAGAGTTTAGTGTAAATAAGTCATAAAATAAAGTAGAATTTTATTTAAAATATTTATAAAAATTACATTCATTAAAAATTCTATACACTCGCTTCCATAAAGGTCCGAGAGAGAGGTTAATTACTTTAATTGTAATTATTTCAGAGAAAATTTAAATATGATGTTCCTTTATAGCAGCTATTATTATAGCAAAAATTTTAACGGTAAAGGTATTTTTTAATATTTTTACTCTTAAAATTGACCTCCTGTTAAAGAAATCTATAAAAATTTGCTTTTCTTTTTGCAGTATAATTAATTTCGGTGGAACGTACTTTTCATTGAGCCTTTGACACTTCTACGTCGTTCGTATATTGAATTCCATCGCCTCCCCGGAGCCAACAAAAAAATTGAACTATAAAGAGATTAATCTTCTAAATATATATATATATATATATATATATACTAACAGACCCGGCCACGCGTTTCTGTGGCTGAGTGATTTAAAGAATATTTCTGAAAATAAAATGTATCTCTCTTCTTCTTGTTCGATGAAATTTTATACTGGCATCCCGTTGTCACACCTTCTTCCCAACTGCCCATAAAATAGATTTGGATAAATTTTTGATCTTTATTTGGCATTAGCATCAATTACCATATTTTATGGTACACTTGGCCTTGTATTTTAAATATGGTTTCAAAATTTGGACTATCAGATGAGAGATCGCAAAATTTTTGATGCTCCAATTAATGTCGTTTGAAAGCAAGAATTAAACTTCATTTGAATTGCCAGAAAGTAGTAATTTCAAAGATATAGGTGGAGTAGGGAATGGTAATAATACAAATTTCCCTGAACCACAAAACATTGCGAAATTTTTACGCCTGATAACATTTGGATCAGCAGAGAAATTAATGTCTGGTACATAATTAAATGCAAGACGAACAAATGATTCACGTGTTAATGCACGACTGAACTGCTGCCCTTCTCGGTGCGTTCTTTAAATGAATCTGTTTGTCATTCACGTGCAGCTGTTGTAATCAATAAATATTCTTGGAGATAATCGAAAGATAACGTTGTTCTCTTGAGTCTCGCACACAAATATCAACTATACGAACTCTTTGACTTGCCTTTCTTTCTGCTCTCTCTGCTGATTCGTGAGCTCTTTCAAGAGGTCGATATCGTGCTTTTTTGTTACGGGCATTGTTGATTTTAGATTATTTTTACTGAAAATTTTATATAAATAATTCCTTGTACTATAATTTTGTATTCCGGCTACGTAATAATTATTTAATTTGAGGCTCAAAAATTAACCATATGTAAGTATGAAATGAAAGACTATTTTACGTCTATCGACAGCAACTGGTAAATGCAGTGGTTTTTTCTCCAGAGTACGAATAAAAATTGGAAAAGTCTATCAATCTCGCATAGTTTTTCTAAGAAACAAATTTAGACCATATTTTAATCCAACAGGTGGCCAAAAAGTCGAGGTATTCAAAAAATTCGTCTTGAGATTTGACTTTATAAAAATTAAATTAGAGGGGCAATGCTCCTAAAAGCATTCCATAGAAGACGCTAGAGCTAGGTTATCAAACAGTTATTTCTACGGTATAGAATACCGAAAATAGATCTTTCCTTTAAGAAGCTTCTTCGATATATTTAACGAAACGCAAGCTATTTTAAGGTTAGATATACAAATATGAATTCCTAGAATCATCACGTTTTCTTTTATGAAAGCTCAAATGGAGAATGAAAAGTTAAAAAATTCTCTTAATATACAAGGTTCATTTGATAAGTCAAGTGACTTTTTGAACAAAACATTTTTTTTTCCACCAAATAAGTGTTTTATTTCTCAACACAGCCTCCTTCTAGCTCTAAACATTATGTTCAGCTTTTTTTTCAATTTCTGTATTCCTTACAAATAATATGTTTTTTCAAGATCCCCCAAATAGGCGTTTGTTTTAGTGGATGACCTCTTCAGTCGACCCGAATCTCTTACCGTCCAACAATTTCTTCAGTTTTGGAAACAAGAAATAGTCGTAGAGGACTAAGCCTGGAGAATATGATGAATGGGGCAACAGTTCGTAGCCCAAATTATGGATCTTTGTCATGGTGACCCGTGTGCATCCGTGAATTTTCCTGATGCAACAGCAATGGTTTTTTGCCAAATGCGGTCGTTTCTGCTTCAAATCAATATCCAAAAGCCCTTAATAATATTCGACGGTGATCGTCTTACCATTTTCAAGATAACCGATGTGAATGACGTCTCTTGCATCCAAAAACCATGACCTTTTAGGCCGACATCAGTCTTTTGTACAAGTTCATCCTGATGTGTTCAGTGTTCCTTGGTCTCTGGTATGGTAAGGTGAATCCATGTTTCATCTACGGTACCGACACGGCGCAATTATTCGTTTGGATTGCGGTTGAAGATCGCCAAATACTGCTGCGCTTATGGTCGTGTGTGAGAAATCGCGGCACCCATCACGCGGCTAGTTTTTCATATTCAAATATTCTTATAAAAAGTGATGCTTCTGCTCAGTTGACATACAGACAGCCTCAGCAACCTCACTAACTTTTACTCTCCGATCGTTCATTGTCACAAGGGAACTCAGTAAACCACTACTTACCCATATGAATTGATGGTACAGAGGTCCGTGTTTCTTTGCTGTCGTTTTTTTATGCAAAAAATAATGCTTAAGCAGCACACGAAATTCACTTTTTCCATTTTATTTTAAATTTCACGATGTCATCTGCCTTCAGTGGCTGTCAAACACGATCTCAATGGCGTAGTTTGCTCAAAATTTTACAGCAGTCTAGTAATCGATAACAGATGACGAGAAGCAGTGTTGTGTTTACAGCAACTGCGAAGCAAATTCAAAAACTCACTGACCTAACAGTCTCGTATTTAAGATTCCCATAAAGTTTTGAAGCTTAAGAAAGCTAGAAAGTTTAATGTCAATATAAAAAAAAAATTACTTATATTCATATGCCTGGTGAGAGCTTAACTTGACTGCCCATTTTCAATGACCTTGAGAAGAGCAAAAAAATTCTTTCAACAATTCGTAACGCCAATTATACGAAGTGTGGATTGCAATCATGATTTGACTGCAGCTAACAGCAGAGTCTGTGCATAAAAGTGTAACTGCATTGTTTTTGTTTTTGTACGTTTTCCCCTTCTTTAAGAACAAAAGCTGTGTGAGAAAGTGCTTAAAAGCCAACGAAGAAAGGTAAGTAAATTCGAGTTGACTTGCAAATAAAAACCAACTGCATATTTCCCACTCAAAACGTAGAGTGTAGAGTGCAGAAAAATAGCAATTTGAAAGCGCATCCAGGGGAATTATAAACAAAAAACCATCTGTAAGTGGTCTGCCTTTTTCATTTAACGGTTCGTCTGCCTAAATAACCAAACGTGCACCGACGAAAAGCTGACTGCACTTCAAATGCATTTTCTATAGTAATTTGATTGCACTAGCAAATGACCAAGCACCATTAACAACAACAACAAACTGGTCATTGACACATACCGGTGTAATTTTCATTTTCATTTCTATTTCGGTTTTCCTCTTCAGCTTTTAACTAAATGTTTGTTGTTGTTGCCGTTTTCAATTTAAGTGGAGATGCCTTTCAATGGAACTTCCTTAACGGACTGCCTGACTGGCTTTGGGTTTGATGTCCTTTACCATATACACTCACACACTTTTCTACTTTCCTTCCTCTCTCTCTTCCTTTCTCTTACAATTTTCCTGTCTTTTTAGGCGAAAAACTAATCTCCCATTACAGGCTTCGGGTGTGGGTAGACCGGCACATAAGTTGGATTTTTAAGTGCTGGTAGCTGCTGGTTCAAGAGCAGTCAGCGGCATTAGAAGAAGCTGGCGGGCATTTAAACTTTGTCGACAGATGCAGCAGCAACAACAGCGAACAAAGCACAAGCGTACATACTATACACTCGTAGCTAAAGTTTGAGATGCAGTTAGATTTGTTGTTGCTATTCTTGGAGTCGGAGTTGCGAAGCTGCAGTTGAATTTGAAGTTGAAATAAATTAAAACTTTGTTACTCAACCAACTCACAATCAGATGTCTGAAGGTATGCACACCCAATCACACATGCACACACACTAATACATACATCTATAATTCCAAGGATACACACAAAAGGACAACACTTGAATGTCAGGGCAGGACAGTGCCGTGTAGATACTCAATGCAGGCAGGATATGCCCGGCAATTTGGCAGTTAAGTGCACCTGCAACAACCGACAACCGTTAGAATAGTTTTGCTCATATGCATGTCTACTCAAAGGCAGCTGAACTACAAAAAGCATCCAAAAAACGCAAATAAAATGCTTGGAAGTGAAAGAAACTACACAAAACGTGCGGCAAAGCAAGCGGGATGTTGTATAGAGATTCAAGTTCGTAGCGTAAAGTGTGTAAGGAAAAGTCGGTAAAGTCATTGCCAGCAGCGAAGATATTAAAATAAAGAAAATATGCACAAATATATATGTATTTACTATATCTTATGTGTATTTATTTTAGTTTCAAATAATTCTTAGAGATCTACTGCCATGGCAGGCAGTGAATGTCAGTTGCAATAAAAAAAAAGTTAACTGAGGATATAAGCAAAGGCAGCTTCTAATAGGAACGTATTTAACTGAAGAGCAAATTTCTTTCTCTCTATCACTCTCTATCTCTCTCATACACATCTTTGGTAAGGTTTTCAGTGCTCAGTTACTTGTGCGTACTGTCATTGAGTTTGGCCAACTCAACTTAACTGTGTTGCCAGCGGCGCTTTAGAAAATATTTGAGTAGAAAGCACATAGTTCTATGAAAATATTGATATACTAATGTTGAAAAATAAGAATTAAGAAAATTTTATTTTTATACCATTCATGTACATGTGGTCCGAAGAGTACTAGGATGACAGACCCACCATAATTCATACTTAGCACATAAGCATGACGAACTGAGCTGATTTAGCCAGGTCCGTCTGACCATCTGTCCATTTGTCTGTTTGGACGCAAGTAGTTCCTCAATATTTCAAACAATTTTAGTAGAAACATGAATCGGTCAGGTTGGACTACTATAACATATATAAGACCGATTTTTCAGGTTTAAAACTTCGAGTCAGTGGATTTTTATGAGAAGCCTTTTATTTCTTATCAGAAATAGATTCGGAGGGCTTGACAATTCTGCTGCGGGCCCCTCGCAATTGAAAAATTAATTTTCCATAATTTTGGATGTTGGTCGAACCTGTGCTCGGAATGGCAGTACGCGATGCTAACCACTCGGTTATTGCGTCCGCCGCTTGTGGAGCTTGCAATTATTTTATTTAAAAGTTTTGAAAATCCTATTATTTATTAAACAGCCACACAAAAAAAAATTGTCTGACTTGCAGATCAGAATACACTTTTACGACGTATTTTGAATACGAATTTGAAGTCCGTTTGGTCAATGACAATGATACGTCCATATATCACCTCAATTTTCGGCTTAATATTGACCTGCCCCCAGGACATCTCGTAGTGGCCGTTGTCCGCCACGGAAATTCCGTTATCTGGTTAAGTCCCTGGATAGACGGCTTTGGTGTTTTGGTTCACCAACCGTGGATTAGAGATTTGAGGAGATCACACAGATTGCGGTAATCCTTTTGCCTTGAAAAAGTGTATTTTAGGAGCTAGAAACACCTATAAGTTCCCGCAGGCAAGATAAAGTTACGGAATGCGAGGTATTATGCACAAAACACTTATCTAATGAATACTATTAAGCCAGAATTTACTGTAGAGTTTTTATTGGCTGCAGACATAATTTGATTTTCCTCATCTTTTTCCTCTTCTTAGCTATTGTCTCTGCTTACACGACTTTAGACCAATCACACTGGCATGCCAGTAGTTGCTTCTATGCGCTGGTTGGCGCTAGTTGGAAAACCCATATGAAATCAGGTCGCCCTCAGCCTGATCCGTTGAACAGAGTGGAGGTCTTACATTTTCCTCTGTTTCCATTGACGGGTTTCGCATCGAATAATTTCAAAGCTGGAGTGCCTTCATATATTCGAACGACATGATCTAGCCGGCGTAGTCATTGTCTTTCTATTGGTTAAACTATTTTAATGTCCCCGCATATCATATATGACTCATCGTTCCATCGTCTTCGGAAATTGAAGTTACCAAAGCGCAAGAGATCATAATTCTTTCGAATAACCAAGCCTCTGCATCATATCTATAGCGGATCGGAAATGATGGGCAACTCGTAGAATTTGGACTTTACTTTTCAATTGCTTAATTAGTTCAAAGTATCACCTCTGGACCAGAATGATTCTGCATTATACTTATAGACTGACATTGTTGGTATTATTGTTCTTGGTTCCTGCATAGACGAAGTTATCGACGACTACTTTTAGAAGATATGACTATGCGATTGCGCTTCTGCGGGCGTTGGGTGAATATCTTGAAAATATCGAACATTACTGCATCAAGACATAATACTTTTTCTTCTCGAGTTAGATACTTTCAGGTTTAAGGGAGTACATGAAACCAGTGTGATTCTCACTCTCTCTCTCTCTCTCTCTCTCTCTCATCTTCAGGCAATATGTTCTATTCAGGCACGTCTGAAAATTCTCAGTCCATTAACAAGGAAAGCCTATTCTTACTTAGTCATGAAAAGACCCGTTTAGAAGTTTGAGTTTGAAATAAAAATCAAAGAATTATTTTTCTCTCTATAGAAACCCGCAGTTGGATTAACTCTCATGTTTTTAAGGTGTGTGAGAGAGAGAGATAAAATTATTATCGAACCTCTTGTTATCACTGCCACTTGATGGCATGCGGTAGAGACTAAATAGAACGAAAAATAGCGAGAATTTTACTTATTTTATTCTAATGTCTTAAATACACATTTTTGTCTCATTCAGAATTTTTGAAAAACATAAAAATCTATCATTTAGTATTTAAACTACCGTTCGAAATTTTTGCACTCTTTAAAGCAACCCAACTTAGATTCGACAAAAATTACTGTTGTCTAACCAAAATGACCGCAACAGCTGTCGCCAATTAATATCTACAACGAAAAAAACAACAATAACAACATCAGCAACAGAAGAAACAACAACAAGAACAACAACAACAACAAGAAAAAAATGTCATCTAAATATCATGTTAGACCACCCATACCCATGAAGCGAAGCACAGCATGACACAAATGAAGCAGCAACACACAAAGCTGCCACACTAAAACAAAACCGTAAAACAAGAGCAAAAGCAGAGTGAAAAAAATTAAAAACGAAAAGAGACGATAAAAATGGTGAACTAGAGAAAACAATAACAACTTGAACAATAACATCTATTTACTGCAGTTGAATGTCCTTTTTACAACACAAACTACTTTTGCAGTGCGAAGTGAAATTGCTTTTTAAAAGTTTCTAATGTGTTGCATGCAGCTAGCTGGGTGTGCGGTGTTGCACCAATGTTGTTGCAAGGACAAAGCTAAGGCGATGGTAGAAAAAGCGAGAATGAAGGAACGAGTTGAGTAGATGCTTTGTACTTTTCGAATTCAAACTCTAATTCACAAAAAAAGCGAACAGAAAAGAAAATTAGTACGAAATTCACAAAAATAAGAAGAAGAGAAATAAAGAGCATATGCTCTTCCACTTGCTGCCCATTTTTTTCTAACCAAAACAAAAACTTTTATTGGCGCTTTCTCTACTTGGTTGCATTTGCCCATACTCTACATCTGCGCCGCCCACTCGGAAAGAATTTCAGAACCAACAAAACCTATTAAATAGAAATGAAAATGTAGAATTCTCTATGTAATTCTTGCATCAAATTTGTTGTTTTTTTTTTGCTTATTTGTATGTTGCACAAAGCATTGGCAAAATGAGTTTTCGAGCACAAGGACATCAAGGACATGCTGGCAGTGAAAATTTAATGCAAATATATTTGTTTTGTTGGTGCTCTTCAGTGTGCTTCGTTGCATTTTGTATAATTTTCTGTTGCAACTACGGATGGCAGGTGCAATCGATTGCGAGCGTGTGTGTATGAGTGAATATTTCCAGCACAAAAGGTTACTAGTTCCGAACTAGTATGCTAGTAGTTTGCGTTTTCATTTCACCTGTTAGCAACTAGGATTTTTGATAATGACACTGCTTCGGAGGCCTTTGGAGCCAGAGGGTTAGCAGTGCCTGCTATTCGGACACGGGTTCGAATCATGTCTAGGCCAACATTTAAAATTATAGAAAAAACCCGTAATAACGTCACGCGTGGGCTGGAAATCTTAATCACTCGAATATATTTCTGATGTCTAATAAAACGCTTACCGTAAATATTCAACAGCCACTGGGTCAGCTACAACTGAGCAAACAACTGGTATATAACTAGTTCATAGCGAACTAGTATTATTTCTTACCTTGAACTTTTTTTTACTGGAACTAGCTGTAGTTGCTCACTATATGGCTCTCACTATGCAACAATGTATGTGCATGTACATAAAATTCTCAAGAGCTTTCTCCGTGCTTAATGTACCGTACGAGACACAAATATTGCGCCTTCACCGTATGGCAACACAGCATTTCTATAACATTTTTTCTCATTCGGGCGATGAGAAAGTAGAATTTGGAAGGAAGGGAGCAGAACAATCAAAAGTGGTTTATGTTATTCGACTGAGGCTTGAGATGAGATTGAAGATAAATATTTCTTTTTAATACGGTTCTAAAGAGTCGGTGAAGAAAATAAAAAAATTATATTATGAAAGAACCATGTATAGCGTAGCCTTAAACGAGGATTCTAGAGTAATTCATAAAAAAAAATAATACAAATATTAAGAGTGTAAAATTTTGACAACATATTTTTCAGTGAACAATCTAGAATCCACCAAAAGCATACAAATGCATATGCTCATAAGTAGTTTTACTACGTTCATCTGTGCTGGTGACTTCTGTTCTGCAGGCAGGTATGAGAGCACACAGCGAAGGGAAACTAAAGCCAATTTGAGTTGTTTATAAATTCCGTACGCGTTTGGATTTCGTCTAGACGAAAATTTCAAAAGAGTTCTTCTAATCGATTGCCATGAACAAGATGTGCGTAACAACGTGCATGGTTGGATAAGTCAGTGAATTGTTTAATAAAATATATTTATTTCGCTAAATAAGCGTTTTATTTCTCAAGATAGTCTTCTTTTAGCACTATACATTTCTTTCCAGTGAAACGCACTATCTTCATTACCCTTTGGCCTCTGGTGTGCTGTGGTGGATGTTTCGTTTACGGCAACGACACGCTGCAAAAGTTCGTTTGGATTGCGATTGAACATCGTCAAATACTTCTTGCAAGTGGTTACAGGATTGCGCTTATGGTTTTAGTTGAGCAATCGCGACACCCATCACGCGGCTGGTCTTTTTATGTCCAAATATTCATGAAAAATGCGACGACTTCTGTCATGACGACATATTTTGGTCGATCTTAACATTCGGCGTCACTTGTACTGGTATGACCACAACGAAACTCAGTAGACCACTTCTTTACCACTGGAATTGATTGAACAGAGTCTCCTTATCACTTATGAAGTCTTTTTTTTCGGTTATGGCTTTTTTACGCAAAAAATGATGCTTAATCAGCACACGAAATTCACTTTTTTCCATTTTCATTACAATATAATAAATTTTACAACAGTCGATAATACTATACTAGAAAAAAAATATAGAATATCGGTATCGGACCAGACCTTTTTTTACTATTTCAAATAAGAATTGTATTCGTATATACACTTACAAGCATGTCCGTATGAGCATGTTATGTCATCAATGATTGAGCTTTAAAAATTATATAAATTTGTTGTAATATAAAATTATTCAATTAAAAAATATTTACTAGAAAATAATTTTTTTTTTTTTTTTTAATGAAAACATATGTACAAGTATATAGAAGAACTCGATGCTCCCTCGGTACTCGCTTATTGCTCAAGTGCTCAGCAGAACGACAAAATTGTAATTTTGTTTGTCAAAATTTCTTTGGAGTTTACACTTTGCATAAATGAATTTAAAATTATTAAAAAATTAAAAAGTTTTGAGAAAAAAGTCAAAGTGTTTGTCAAAATACTCGAAATGCTAGTGCTCGGCTCGAAACATTTTCGAGTAATGAGCAATAAGCAGTTGTGCGAGTGCTCGTTGCTCAAATGCTCGCACAGCTCGAAAATGTTTGAGCAAGATCTAGAGCTCTAGTATATAGATTTGGTCAGGTCTATTAGTTCCACATATTCTATATCTGCTGGGCTATTTGTTTAAATTTGACTTTATTGACGTCAACGTTATCTCCGTTAAGAGTCACTCAGTCACAGTTTTGTAAAACGATTTGTCCTTTCTTCTTTCGATCAAAATTTCGTATTGTTATGGGATTTCTGAGGTCTGTGAAAAGCCAGTAATTACTGAGAGCCAAACTGATGAATGCCGGGATGTGAGAGCACTTCAAGGTTCAAATCATTTATTTTTTCATTGGCTTGATTGACTTATGTCCAAAAAATGAAGTCATGGACAAAAGTTTCATCCATTGCCGCATATCGGCGGAAAAAGTCCGTGGTTTTCACTGAAGCGGGGCCATAGTAAACACTGATCAAACGCGGGCCCTACTTTGAACAGAGCTCTCTCATGGTCAAATGCTCAAGGAATACAAAGCTAACACGATCTTGAGATGTCTTTATGATGTCAGCTAACTCAGACAACCTCACTTTTCGTTCTTTAAAAACTTATTGCGGTAGTGACAGTCCTTGGCCGGATAAAAATCCAGGTATAAAGACATGCCTGTCGCGAGAACTATGGGATTTTAGTCGCAGTGTTTCTGCGTTAAAGACAAAATTTGAAGGCGCTCAAATAACTGTGGAAGTCGATGGTGACAGCATTTCAATCTTTTGGTATTCCCATTCCCTACATTCGTATGACCCGGGACCCAAGTCATATACACCCTATTTTTCCATAGTCTGTTTATTGCCACCTTGCAGTGCTCGCATATTTAAATTTCGTATTGACTAATTCTCCTAACTTTATTTGCCGCTTTCATTTCTACAAGAAATCGGATGGGATTTCCCTGTAGAAGCTGTTTTCCACTTGGCAACTTCAGTAATGTCCACAATTTCTGCTTGGAAGACAGAGCTGTAGTCATTGAGTTTAAAGATTGCTTCATTCCTGGGGAGGTCGCAGAAGAGCCCTACTCTGGTACATTTCTCATATTTAAATCATCATTATAGATAAAGATATCTTCACTACTAACTACAGCCTTAACTTGCCCCAAATCGGAATGAAATAAGTGGATAACTCCTGTCAAAAGGCTTAATTTTCGCCGACACATTGTCCTTTTAGGCCGAGTTTCATTATCACTTTTTCTAAGCTGCCTTGTCCTTTACATTTTGAGTTCTGGTTTCAAATGCCTGGGACTTAAGGACGTCTAATTATTAGCGCTACTTCATACATGATTTCTGTATTAAGCGATATTAAGGATAAAGTATGTAATTTCTCCATTTTTCTTAAATAATTCAATAAAATATGTACACAGCTAACAAAGTGCTCATACAAGCAAAAAATGAGAAACAGAATAGATTGAAAACGAGTAAAAGACGGAGAAAAAACTCATATACCTCAACAAAGTTAATGAGCCACAAATTGCGGCATTTTGCTTTGTCGAACACAATGTAATGAGATAACGGTGGCATACAAAGTCCTTAAAAAGATGTAAATAGATGTTAAGCGAAAATTGACAAAAAAAAATCATTTGCTTTATACCAAAAACCCCTCAAACATTTTGCCTCACGCAAAAATTTTTTGACATATATACTTGTTTTTGATTAAAGGTAGAAAAACGATAAGTTTGGAATTGTTAAAATTTTACCTTTAGAAACCTTGCCATATATCTTTTGTCTTAAAAAATTTGTCTGCAGCCTTTTCCGAAATTTTTTAAAATTCCCAGTTAAGGCGTTTTTAAATTCAGTTAACGATTGATGTTATGCTCCCTTCAAGAGTACACTCATGTATTTATTTACATTAAACGCACTTTTGACACACTTTCCAAACTGTCTGCCGTGACTCAATTATGGATGATTGATGACATAATATAATGATTTTGCATATTTTAAGGTGCAAAAAATTATGCATATCTTGTTGTGAGTGTTGTATGTTATTATGTACCACTGTTTGGCAAGTAGATGAATGTTGAGAAAATTTTATGAACTTGAAAAATCTGCTGTTGCATACACATATATAGATATTATTTAAGGAATTGACATAAAAAGTAAATTAAAGATAACAGTAAACAACTTGTATATACTTTTCGTCCTAGTTTTTAAACTAGAAAAAATATTTAAAAATTTCATTCAGTTTTTACCAACATTACTTAAAGCTCATATATTTACTAGTGATTAATTCATTTCCGAATATAATAATTTTAATTGAGGGAGAAAATGTGTATTCAAATAATGAGAAATTATTTTTAAAGTCGAGAGGTTCAAGTTAAAAAATATATTGCAAAAAAATTTAAAAAAAATTATACAAGTTTTGGTGCAAATTCCTACAAAAATTTCTTTACGAGATGTGTTCAAAGGAAAAGGTGATTTTTGCATTTTTTTGTAAAGTACTTATTTATTCATCAACATTAATTTTGTCCCCTTCAAAGTAATCCCCCTCGGACATAATATATATCTATGTGCCAACGCTTTTCCAATCCTAGAAGCATTCCTGAAATGCGCTTTTCGGTATGGCCATCAGCTCTTTCTTCGATTCTGACTTGATCTCATCAATTGTTCTCCTTTGAACAGATCTCGATTAACAATGAAATTCTTGTACATACATATATATTTATATTTAAAAATGGTTATCAATTAAGGGGTTTCGACAGTGCAGGGCTGTGTTTTGACATCTGTCAAACGTAACTGTCAAACCAAACATGTTTGTTAAAAGTCATTTATTTATGAAACTGGATCGCTTAGCAACCACATAACTCGTTAAAATTGCTGAAACCTAATACGAAAATGGTGATTCAAACACATAATTATCCAATTCCTCAAGAATTAGTAAAATTTTAAAGAAATTTGAAGAAACTGGTTACAGATATTTTTAGGACTGCGTGTCATGGTTTTGCTCGTTCCAACATAAATATCACTGCTGTAAGTGAAAGTGAAGCCGAAGACCCGAATGTGTCTATTTCTCGAAGTTCTCAGGAGCTAGAACGTTCTTGCGGAACACGATTGCGTATTTTCTAAGACTTTCTTCAGCGATCAGGCACATTTCTCACTCGGTAGATACGTTAATAAGCAAACTTGTCGCATGTGGGGCTCCGAGGATACTGAAATAATTGAAGAGAGGCCATTACAAAAACTAACTTTCGGGCGCGCTCTTTGGTCCGGAGGTGTGATTGGACCTTACTACTTTGAATACGATAACGGGCGAGACCGTTATTGCAAATTCGGAGCGTTATGGTCGTATGATAATCGACATTTTTTCTTGCCTGCAACTTAGACAACGCCACTTTGAGAAAGACCGTGTTTATACGGATAAACTTTTGGCATTCAGCACTTGGAAAGCAACATTCATCACTTTTTGGCTGAGATACCGCCCAATATGTGCCAAAAAGTGCTCGAAAATTGACTCAAATGAATCGAAGTTTGCAAAAATTCACGAGGCGGTTATTTGAGTGATTTAATGCTTCGCATATAATGCCAAGTCTTAAACTTTATAATGAAAAATTAATTTCATGGAAAAAATTGCATTTGATTTAATTTTATTTTGGTAACCACAAAATGAATAACCCTGTAAATGACATGTTGAAAAAATGTTGTTAAAAAAATTATAATAATTTTCCTTCAAAATACGTACATATGTATGTATATTTATGTGCATTCTAAGAAGAATTGGTATAAGAATAAATTAAGGATAGCGTTAAAAACAGAAAATAAAAATTCCAAAATTTAAATCAAAATTTTCCACAATATTTGAAAAAAAATTTTTAAGTCCAATATTTTTTTAAAAATCATTTAGCAGTATTTAAAAAGAGAAAAATCGATTTGAGGAAAAATAAGAAGAATTAATTTTTTTTAGTATTTATTTCTTTGAATTTTTTCATAAAAATTTTGCTATAAATTCCTTCAAAAATTCCTCTCTCTCTCTCACACCAATTAAATTCTTCGCATTGTTTTCCACCACTTATTCGCTTCCTTTTTTTTTTTTGTGTGCCATTGTTGACAGATTTTTGCATCTTATTACATATGCCGCAAGTTGAATGCTTGTGATTGCTTGTAGCATCATGCGCCAGCGAAAGAAATATGAGAAAAACTCCTTGACAATTTTTTACGGCCTCTCTGTTGCGCTGTCATGTGTCTGTGCGAAATCATGCGTCAACGCCTTGGCTGACATTTTTGTGTTACCTTGCCACACATTGCGCTGTCAGTGCTGCTGTCAAACGACGGTAACGCTGTTTGTTGCAAAACCATTGTTGCCATTGGTGCAACTTCTTGAATTTGGAAATTTCGCATTCAAATTCTGCTCACTTCATTTTGTCCACTGTTTTTATTTTATTTTTTTATTTTAAGTTTTTCAGTAACGCCTTCAATATGCTAAATTGCCACAACATTCACACACCCACATGCATAGTAGCTGCTTTTTTGCAAGCAACACAAGCCCGGCAAAAAGAAGCTCCTACATCAGCTTTTAGCTTAGCTCAGCCTGTAAAGATTTTTTTTTTCGCTTCCCAAAAGCACTCTGTGTATCTTCATGCAAATATGGCTATTGTTATTGTTGTTGCTTTGTACATTTTTTTTCGTTCATTTGTTGATTTCTTTTTGGCATACTCATCACTGTTCATGTCATGATTGGCATTGTTGTTACATTTGGCAGTTGTTATTTTTGCCATTGATTGTTATGAAATAAAGTGCTTACTACAATACAACAACGACAACAATGACAACAACAACAACAATATGGCGTTTTCTTCCTTTTACGTCTCGCTTGGTCTGTTCTTTTGCGCTACCCGCTCATCCTCCAAACCACCGCAGCGTCCATCCATCCGTCATTCATTCACCGCTTTTGGTGCAGTCAACCATTCATCATATGTTGTTGTCTCCTTTAACAGCAGCGGTGTAGCGGAGCTACTGTTGCTACTACTGCCAGCCTATTATTATTATTATTGCTACTACTCACTGTGTTATTGTTGGTGTTGCTGTTGTTGTTACTGCTGTTGTACCATTGTATTCAAATTTTTGTCAGTTGTCACTTTGTCACTCCTGAGTAGACGTAACTTTGAATAATGACTTCTACCTACATATGCAACACGTCACATTCATATGAGCTCAGGCTTTGCTGTGGCACAGATTGCCAATCGCAGGCCGTCGAGTTCAGCCATCCAGACAGTCAAACAGACAGACATCGCCAGGTTACAGTTTCGGGTGTAAAAGTGCAAAGCTCCGTCAACAGCCATCCACATGTGTCTCAATGATTATTTTTGTTGTGCTTGTTGTTGTTGTTGTTTGTGTGTTTTTTTCAACTCATATTTATTTCCATTTTTATCATTTTTGATGTGATTTGATTCTTTCTTTAGTTGATTGGATTTAAATGGGTTATGTTTTTTGCATTTCGTTATTTGTTTTTTTTTTGCTTTCTTTTTTGGGTGCAATGATTGATGTTGTTGCCTGTAGGAATTCCCTTATGTGCATCAATATATAAGATACATTCTCTTCTCAATCTTCAGAGAACCGATTAAGTTACTGAGAATTCGGGATGAGTAAAGATGTCAGTTCTCAGCCTTGAAAGGGTGGGACAGCTCCGGCGATTTTTTAAATAAGTACTCCCTCTCCCTCTTTTCTTCAAGTCCATGCCTACAAGAGAGTCAGATAATATCTTTGAGTCTCGTTGTATGAACTCCAAACTGTGTACAAGTAAGCAGAGCCTTTAACGCATGTGAGGGCTGTGAACTAGAGGGTGGAATTTGACTCACTATTCTTGAGTGACACAGTCTGGACCAAAATTTACTCACCTGTGAATAAAGCCGTTATTTTACCACGATTGCTAAACCATAATACCCATTTATCAAAGCTCTTTAACCTTTCAATTGTAAACTGTGCTCTAATCATATTGTACATGAGTTCATGTCATTGGTAGCCGATTGGTTACAAAGAAAATTCTTCCTTCCCAGAACTGATAGACAGACCACTCCTGCCAACCTCTACTTATAGTTAAGCTTAAGTTCGTCCTCAAGGAAATTCTTCGCTCCTCCAATTTGCATTTTGTAGCTCTTGGTTAATTGAACGATGTCCGAGAAAGACCCTCATGCTGCTAGCGGTGCATACGAGCAAAGATTTATTTCCGACTGCCCGCCATGTAAGAAGTGTGAAGTGTGAGCTATAGATATTGCATTTCTAGGTGGTCTGGAATTTCTTACCTATTTCTAAAAGTGAGATACCAAGGCCAAATTGAGATGTGTCTTGAATTATTGATATTGCTGCCTGATGGACCCAAATTGTGTAAACCTCTCTCTATTGAAGTTGCTTAGAGTCAATATAACGTAGGTTCAAATTGAAGATTTTCGACTTTGGCCCATCTCAGGGTCTCCAACTTTGTTAATGCTTACGGAGACTTAAGCGAGTTTGGGTCTTAGAGAATCTGCGCTCGTTCCGATTTTTAAGACGAATGTCTTTTCATTTCCATTTAGAGTCCACATCTAACTCCAATCCTTCCTTAAGAAGAGTGTTGGCTCTGTTTGGATATATTAGAGGGATACGGAAGAGGAACCTTGTCTCTAAGCAATAACTGATATTATCTCTGCTTCAAAACAGTTTCCTCGAGGATCTCATATTTCCTTTCTTCAGGTTGTGCTACAAGAACGCAATAGTAGGAGTAATCTATTGTAAGGGCATTCCCGGAAGTTACTTTAGACTGAGTGAGCAATTGAGGGGTGAAATCCTATTTCGATGAAAGTGCGGAAGAGCGGACGAGAGCGACATATGAAGTTGGCCGGTATTAAGAGATTTCGAGGGAAAGTTTTTTGAACCTTTGCACATGGGTAACGGGCAATACATACTTGACACTTTATAACCGCTGACGCGATTTTCGGTTTACGCCTTGATTTTTGGGCTTTTATGAGAACATTTCCTATCATACCAGAAATACACTCAGAGGGTTGATAATTCCCGCCGAGGGGCGACCTTAATTAGAAAAATTAACCAATTTTTTCTTTTAATTTTTTCGTAATTTTGGATGTTGGTCAGCCAGGGTTCGAAACCATGACAGCAAACCACTCGGGCGCCAAACACCGATACCGTAGACAATTGAGCGATAAACTATACGAGATATACGACGAGGTTGATATCCTACAGCGAAATAAAAAATCAAGAAGATACGACACTGGTCGTTTTGAGGTAATTTATTTTTTTTTTAACTTGAACTGTTTCCTACACCACCCTTTACAGTTGTCACTCCCAACGTTGGTGCCAAAAATTGTCATCAAATGAGCGCGTATTGTCCAATCAATCCATACCGCATGTCAACGCCAACGCCAAGAAGCCAAGTGAAGCAAGCGTTATTATTGATACACCAGTAACGCCTTCACCCACCCACCCTCGGGTGACCTGAGCAGCAAGCACTTGCTGAATGCAAAATATGCAACACAATGATCGATGTGTTCAATTGTTCTCGTCCATTCGACGATGATGATGATGGACCATTTTGCATAATGGACAACGGATTTGCATTTGACCGACAATTGACGGCATAAATTTTACGAGACAGACCAAACAATAGGCTTGCATATTTACATATATAAGTATACATACTCTGCATGAAAATATGGTAAGAATGCTCGTATGTTTATGTAAAATTATGTCTGTGAATGTGTGCTGCATCATATTTGCGAACATTTGAGCAAACTGTATATGGAAATGAACATTTATTGATTTTCGAAAAATCACTCGCTGCCTTTAAATTCAAATTTCGGGCGATTTAAATATAATTTTTCTCAGCGACTAAAGAATTTGCTATATTCACTTGATTAACATGATTTTTGCGAAAGCATATAATTCGAAGTGGAAAATTACTTGCGTTAATTACATTTTTAGTGCATTTTAAGCGTTGGTCATTAGCGTAATGCGGCGTGCTTCAGGGCGCTTAAGCGGATTTTTTTTTCGTTGGGGCGTTAACAGTAATATATTTTCAAAAAAGGGATTTTTGGTGATTTCAGTTTTTGACTTAAATGCAGTTTGCCGCGTACGTCATGTGCGTACGTACGCGTTGCAAGATGACGAATTGCAAATTATAGCCGCCGGTCGCAATATTCTCCATGCGTAATGTGAATGTGAACAAATAAAACGTGAAAACAAAAAAAAAAATATTCCATAAAAGAAATGAAAGCCTCTCAATGGCCACCTTAATGCAGCGCTAAGCGATTTCTCGCATTGTGGCAAGCTGAAACATTGTTGCAAATCGATTGCAGCTGCGGGAGATTTCGTGAAATATTACCCGTGATGAATTTTTTTTTCTCAACTCTGTATTTATTTAAGTCTTTAATTTTCCTATTGCACGTAATTCTTTCCAGTCAGAATATTTTACGTGAACGCCACACGTTACTGCCGGTGTACTATGTGTGTTCATATATTGGTTGAATGCGTTTTAAAATAATTTGTGTTGTACTTTATTCCTGTATCTGTATGTATGTACAGGGTTATCCATTTTGCGATTTCCAAAATAAACGTAAATAAATGCATTTAAAATGATTTCGTTCATGGAATCCCTTTTTAACGCTTTTGACCGCCAACGGTGCCAAATCACACGAGCTCGGTGGACAATTGACATCGCCAAAACGAGAGATTACGCGACAGGGAAATTTCTTCGCACATGTTCTCTGGCATGTGACACCATCTTGATGGAACCACATATCGTGTTCTTCAATTGCACGCCAAAAATGGGGTTATCATATGGCCATAACGATCCAAATTGATAGTGACAGTCCCGCTGTTATCATTTTCAAAGAAGTAAGATCCAATCACCCTTTCGGACCAAAGAGCGCACCAGATAGTTAGTTTTTTTTTTTTTTTTTGTATATAAAGGCCTCTCTTCAACTAGCTGAGGATTCTCGGAGCTCCAAATGCGACAATTTTGCTTATTTAAAACCCACCGACTGAGAAATGTGTCTTGTCTCTGAAGAAAATTTTGTTGAAAAAATCGAGGTCCACTTTTTGTTGTTCAAGCACCCAATCGACGTAATTATGGCGTTGTGAATGGGCAGCTGGCCTCAGTGTTTGTGTGAGCTGGACTTTGTTTGGATGTAGGTGTAAGTCCAAGTGTCTTCGGCTACACTTCCACTTACAGCAGCGTAATTTTCGGTGGAACGAGCAAAACAATGACGTTAAAATATCTGTAACCAATCCAATGTTTCAAATTTTTTTAAATTTTATCAATTACTTCAAAAGTTTGACGATTATGTACAACATAATCTCCTTTTAAAGCATGAAACATGGCTACGCTTGAAATACAATTTTGTAGTCGGTTTCAACAATTTTGATGCGTTGTATAGTTGTTAAGCGATCCGTTTTCATAAATGCCTGACTTTAACTGAAACAAAACATGTTTGGCTTGACAGTTAAGTTTGTTTAATGGATAAGGCTTTAAATATTGACATCTCTGTATCAGCTATATATTTCTGGATCTAGAATCTGGTATCTTGAATCTGTTATGTGGTATCCTAGTATTTGGTATCCTGCTATCCTGGCATCTTGTATCCAAATATCTGGTATCCGGTATCCTGCTATCTTGGAATCTGGTATACAGGTATACTGGTATGTGGCATCCAGGTATCCTGGTATTTCGTAACCTGGAATTTTATAGCCTGATATTTGATATACTTGGCATCTGGAATCTGGTATCCTACTGTCCTAGTATTCGGTAGCCAGGTATTGTTAACCTGGTATTTGGTAGCCTGGTGTTTGGTATACTGGTATCTTGGAATCTGGTACCTGGTGTCTGGAATCTGGTATCCTGCTGTCCTAGTATTCGTTAACCTGGTATCTAGTATCTGGTTTGTGGTATTTGATATCCTGGTATCCGTATCCGGCCATCTTGTATCTGGCATCTTTTTACCTTGGTATCAGGTATTTGGTAAAATGGTATTTGATAGACTTGTATTTGGTATAGTGGTATCTTGTCATCTGGTATCTGGAATATAGTATCTGGTATCATACTGTCCTAGTATGCGGTAGCCTAGTATTTGGTATACTCGTATCCTGGAATCTGGTGTCTGGTATCCTGCTGTCCTAGTATTCGGTAATCTGGTATCTGGTAATTGGTATGTGGTATGCGGTATTTGCTATCCTGGTATCCTGGCATCCTTATATCTTTGCTTCCTGGTATTTGCTAGCTTAGTATCTTGAATCCAATTATCCTGGTATCTGATATCAGGTATCTGGTATCTTGGAATCTGGTATGCCAGTATCTGGTTTCTTGGTATCTGGTTTTGATACGTGTTATATGGTATGTGGTGTCTACACCTTTATCGTCATCTTAAACTGTATCTTTATATGTATGTAAAGTGGGCTTATCAAGGGTCACATTTTCTCAGTCATCGCCCTCACTTGGCTCTTCCTTACTCATTCCCGTTGTTGCATTTTACAAAAGGGTGGCAAAGGTTTTGTCAATATTATGACTACACGCATTGCATCCGAAATTTCTTCACAAAGCTTAAGCGGCCGGAGCCGTATGTGTACGTATGTATGTGCATGTGTGCAGGTATGCTTCCGTGTATTCATGACTTTCACATTTCACGCTGCATTACCAGCCTTTATTCTTGCATTCTCCTACTGGCACTTTCTTCCACACAGACCATTGTTGTTGACTGCGACTTCGGGTCGTGGCGGTCCGCGAATGCGTTGCGTTGCCAATTGGCGATGCAAAATTTCGATTATATGAAATGAAATTTCGCAGAAAATTGCACATTTGCTTTTATTGTTCATTGCAAGACAGAACAGAGAGACAACCAACGGGGGTTGCTGTTGGACAAGAAAAATATATATATAATAAAAATAAATGAAGATAAAAGAAGAAAAACGAAAATTAAAATAAATTTTCAGTTTTTTGGTCAGTAGGTCTCCGTTGGTGTTGCTGTTTCTTTATTTCCCGTTTCTTTTATTTCTTGCGTCTGTTTTTAATTTTTATACAGTTTTGGGGAAAAAGCAAAGCTTTCGCTGTTGTTATTGTTGTTGTTGTTGTTATTGTTGTTGTTGTTGCTTTTATATTTGCTCAACGCGCACATGTCCAACAAGTGAGAAATTACACGCACATTAATTCCCTTCAAATGGCTTGGTAAATTTACCGGCTACACCAACCAACAGCCAACATCCAAAAGCCACCGCCAGCATTTCAGCTAGTCCCCCCCTTCGCTTGGTTTCGACCTTCCATTAGCCCCGCGGAGCGTGAGCGCCTATGGGACTACGCTCTGAGTAACACACAACAGCAACCTTACTTTGCTCAAGCGCCAAAAAATACGCGTTTTGATTTTATTTTATTTCTCTTTAATATCTCTTCCCTCCCTTCTCCATGGCAGTACTTATTTTCTTGCCTTGCAAAGGCTTCAACGAGAAGCCAGTGTTTTTCAGCACTCCTTTCCTCTCTCCCCTCAAACCATCTCTTCGTCTCGCTTACTGCTTATTCGCTCACGCCTCAGCGTTCTTCTTCTGCTTGTCTTCCTTTTGGCTATTGATTGCGCTCCTTCTGTTTATATTCCATTTTATTTTATTTCGTTTTATATTTGCTCATTTTCATATTCTCGCTCGCGAAGAAAGATGTACGTCATTAATTAAAAGCAAAAAGAAATTTTGACATAATTTGATATGGGCCGGAAAGTTACGCTTATTTATGACCATAACAGTCAGCAATTGCTTCCAAGCGGACCGCTCGGACCATGCGTTTGCCGTTTGCCGAAAAACAGATGCGACATGGAAATCGTTGTATGTAAATAACAACGACAGAGAAGGAGGTGTAGCCCGGTCAGGGTAATGTAAAAAATGTCTCGTAAATTATTTTCATGCTCATCACAAATTGTTTCGTTTTGCCACATTTTTTTTCTTTTGTTTCTTTCGACTGCCAGCAGGCGTAGACTACGTTTTAATTTAGCGGAACGGACTTTAATAAACATTAAGCTGAAAAGCATCTGTCAAGTTACGCGAAAATGTGCAAAAAATATTTGAATTGTCGCGCAGACTGAATTTAATTTTTGGAGGTCAAATTTGTTGGAGCTTGATTTTCCAACCGAACAAAGTATGGACTGAGTATATCTAATGGCTATGGTTGGAGAGCGCTTCATGCCCACCACTATTAATGGATTTAGCAGCAAAGAATGCAGCAATTTAAAGTTAAACTGGATTCACGTTCACAGAAAATTTTATTGATTGACAAAAATTACAGAAAATATTATGCAATATCACTCCACAAGCACTAGCAAAGAGCTTTTGGAGAGCTCCATCAGGACTTGTGGCTAAATTTCTAGGCCTACAAAATTACGGACATCAATCCATACATATTTTATGACCTGAGTATCAAGTTACAAACGAAAATTCCAAAGTTTGAGTTTCTGGTTCAGTTTCTGGCATAGACCACATGATGTTTAAGAAGAATTGATCTCAAAAATAAAGAAAAGAGCAGCAAATTGAATGGAAAAGTCGAAATCTAAAGGACTAAATCAGAAAATCATAACTTAATGGCAAATACTTTCCTATTCCAAGTCCTATCGGAGACGATGATCTCCACCGGCTTTGCAGTTTTTTCGTAATTTATTTTTAGCAACTCAGCAAGAGTCAACTGAACTAAATTTTACAGCCAGTGGTCTTAGGGTGATCCATTTCGAGGTTTCCTACTTTTTTTTTTAAGAATAAAACACAGAAAAATCAAATTTAATGGGGAAACTTTATTATCATTCGAAAGAATATTTTTTGGTATTTTGTTTTTGAAGATTATCTCTTCTAAATGTTGGCCGCGGCTACGTCTCAGATGATACATCCGTTGAGTCCAATTTTCGATGACTAATTCGAGCATTTCGACTGGTAACTGGCGACTGGACACGCGTGACGTTTTGCTCCAAGGCCTTCTTCACTACGTGCTGGACGTGGTCTATTCGGTCGAATTTAATCCTATGCTCAGTCGCGGTAAATTTAAAAACTTTCTGAACTATCGCGGACCCCTTATTGAAACATCTGAAAAAACAAACTATTCCCAGTTTTGGGTTCTGGTTAGAAAAACATAAAGTTCTCTCTGAAGTTCCTGAGCAGACAAAGTACGGCCAAGCAGAATCTCCCAGACGAAATTTGCTTTATAAACTGGTTGTCTCAAGGTTGGAACGAGGTCGGTCGTACGGCTTGCCTTCTTCGAAAATTGAGGATATTTCTAAGGTATATTCATAGCCATACAAAACGGCTGCAGTTCCCTTGAAGAAGATTTTTCAGGAAAAAGAGCCATAACCTAATCCATTACAAAAATTCAGAATACTTTCCTTGAAGAAGTAGAAGAAGTGTGTCAATAGACTCATGCTTGCCCAAGCACTTGCTGATATAGAACCTTACTGCTACACCATCCTTCACGTGTACTTCATAATCAGCTTATTAATAACTGAGATTTCAGGACTGAGTGATAGTCTCTGCCTTTTCTTCTAATTGACACCTAAGCACGATAAGTCATTTCATTTTCCACACTTCTAGGCCATACATTAGGACAGAAATAATGAGCGGCTTGTAGAGTGTGTCGTCAAGTGTGGTCTTTTTTTGTCGAGAGAAGACTTTTTTCTTCAATTGCCTACTTAGTTCAAAGTAACACTTGTTGGCGTAACTATGTGCTGATTTCCAGCCTGGTAGCCTCTTCCAACGTTTTGGCAAAATCTCAAAATTAAAATTAACTTTCGAGGTAAATATGTGATATCCAGAAATATTGAAAAATCCTGAAGGTCTTTATAAAAACCGTTGTTTGTTACCTTTTTCTTTTCGCGCTATCAATTTGCTAGTTGATTTTTCTCTTTCCTTAATTTTGCATCTCTAATATTTTGTTGCTTATCTCATGCGTTTCCATTAGTGTTGAGTTATTTGCTTAAAGCTCTGAAACTTTATTCATGGATAACCATCCCTTTCCCTCCTTCTGCTTGGTTGAGATTGCTTGCAATTCCCCCCTCCCCCCCCTACGTTTTCTTTACTTTCTTTCAGCCTCGACCTAGTTTTTGGTATTTTTTTCAAAACACTTTTTATATTATTTTTCCAACTCACACACTTTTGTGGATATTTGAAAACTTGCTAATCTTTTTATTTTCACTACTTTTGCGGTATCTGCATGCAAATGAAATTGCACGAAATTTTAGCAAAGACAGTGCATTTAAGATGCCGAAAAGTTTTACTTGCCACACGCTTGAGTTATGCCATAAACTACTATCGAGCTTACATGCCAGCCAACCAAGTGCTGTCTAATTTTTTGCTCATTGCAATTTTCTTTTTCGCCTAGAAAAAACTTCTCTGCTAACTGTAAACGTTGTTGGTGTTGTTGTAGCACTTTCTCTAAAACCACTTCCGTTTACTGTCAGAAATATCCGAAAATCGTAATAAAGCACAGCGTTCTTGCAACAAAGTTTTTTTTTCACTTGTGTACGCGCAGACTTTGGAAATTGGGGCAACTTGAGTTTAGTTAACAAACACCCCGTCTTTCACTGCCGCCACTACGCCCACCTGTGTGTTAACCTCTACTCAACTGAACGCATTGCTCGGCGGTGGAAAAGATGAATTTTTTCTTCATTTCTGTTCGATGTTGTCAACGTCAACGCCATTGTTGTTGTCTTTTTGAAACTTTTTGTACAATTTTTGTTTTGATTTTTGTTTGCTAGTTTCTGTTGTTGTTGTTGGGTATTGTTATTATTGGTAGTGTCATTCTGAATTGCGGTTACACCCGTTGACGTCCACTTTCATTACTCTACTACACCTGCACTGCTCCTACTCACACACTCTCTCTCCCTCCTTCTCGCTCTCCCTTTCTCTCTCTGTAAGTTCACTATGTAACGGTAAATCATCTGTTCTGCTTTCCTTCCTTTAGCAACACGCGCTTCTGACACGATGTACACTTGTATATGTGCGTATTTATGTATGTATTTGTACCCACCTCATATCCAAAACCATTGGCTCCTGCCATCTTATCTCTTTTATTCTTTTGATGTTGCCGCCTGCTGGCATGTTGACACAGTTTTTCGCGGAACTTGCAACTTTTTCGGGAAGTTCTCTTTATCTGCTACTGGAATCGGTTGAGAGCAACAAATATTGTCTCCGTTTGTTGTTATTGTAGTTTTTATTGTTGTTCGTGTTGATTGTGAAAAGTTGAGTCGAGTGGGATTTACATTGTTTGCCAAGAGGCTGCATTCAATATTCTTTTTTTTCACCACTCTGTTTTTGACAGCGAGATTAGGGAACTAGGGCACTCGGTGTTGAATGAAATGTAGACTTTAAGGTTTCAACATTCACTGGAAATTTAAAAAGCCGAAAAATATGCGGTTAAATTTAAATAAATACTTTGGAATACGAATGTGGAAAAAACGTAAGCAAATAACTAAACGATAAGAGATTACACAAATTAAATTTTTAATTAAAAATTTTAATACTAAAAAATATTTTTCGACATTCTAAGGTAAATGAAAAAATTATGAACAAATAAGATTTATTTTAAAAATATCAAAATATTAAATTTTTCGAAAGTAAAGTTTGGGGTTAATACAACAACTTGTTAAGTCCACAAAAATCATCTAATTTCTGGCCAAGTGTCACCTAATTTCTTATATCATATCATAAATCCTTATCTCCTTTCATCACATGAGATGAGATCTCTTCTTATGTCATCTCATATCATCTTATCTCATCTCATTTCATCTCATTTCATTTTATATCATAATCTCATCTAATTCTATCTATTATCATCTCATTTCATCTCTTCTCATATCATCTCATCTAATGCCATCTGTTCTCATTTCTTGTTATCTATTCTCATCTCATTTCATCTCGTCTCATCTCATCTGATCTTATCTCATCTCATCTCATCTCATCTTATCTCATCACATCTCACATCATGTCATTTTATCTCATTTGATATCATATCATCTCATCTAATCCAATTTATTAACATCTCATTTCATATCGTCTAATCTCGTCTCATCTCATTTTATCTCATCTCATTTGATCTCATCTTATCTCATCTCATCTCTTCACATTTCATCTCATCTAATGCCATCTATTCTCATTTCATGTCATCTATTCTCATCTCGTTTTATCTCATCTCATCTCATATCATATCATCTCATATCATCTCATCTCATATCATCTCATCTCATATCATCTCATATAATCTCATATCATATCATATAATCTCATCTCATCTCATCTCATCTCATATCATCTCATCTTATCTCATCTCATTTCACCTTATTAATCTCATTTCTTCTCTTCTTATCTTATCTCATTTAATTTTGTATCACTTCATCTCATTTTATCTCATCTCATCACCTTTCACCTCTGTTCTTCTCATTTCATTATCTCATCTCATTTCATCTCATATCATCACATTTCATTTAATTTTTTATCATCTCATCTCATCTAGTACCAACTATACTCATCTTATCTCATCTCATTTCATCTCATTTCATCTCATTTCATCTCTTCTTATCTTAACTTATCTCATCTCATGTCATTTCATCTCATCTCATATTATCTCATCTCATATCATATCATCTCATATCATCTTATCTCATATCATCTCATCTCATCTCATCTCATCACATTTCATCTAATTTGTTAACATCTCATCTCATCTAATACCAACTTTACTCATCGTATCTCATCTCATTTCATCTCATTTCATCTCTTCTCATCTCAACTTATCTCATCTCATGTCATTTCATCTCATCTCATATTATCTCATCTCACTTCTTCTTATTTTATCTCAATTCATTCCATCTCATTTCATTTCGTCTCATCTCATCTCCTCTTATCTCAATTCAATACATCTACAGCACATTACATCTCATCTCATCACATCTCATCTCATTACATCTCATCTCATCTCATTTTATCTCATCTCATCTCATTTCATTTTATCTCATCTCATCTAATCACATTTTGTAAGTCCAAATGCTCCTATGTTCTTCTTAGACCTACATAACTTCTCCTATATTTCTTCAACGCAACTTCGTGTCTACTTTTCTTTGAACTTTTTTCATTTTTCTTACTTTTCATTGAATTTTTCTCTAGTAAATAGAGCAATGAGATTTTTCGAAGCTTTCAAATACTTTTCACTAATGACTGTATACGGATATCGAATCAGAACTTTGGGATTACTTCTGCTTAATTTTTTCCCCTTCATTTCCCTATATAACGAAACCGCCACCAAAAGAAATGTGTTACAATTTTGAAAAACGACTTCAGCCCTTTTCCCTCAATCTGCTCCTTCTGGCAGCATCATCTCACACTAAAAGCTTCAATTTCCTCCAAGAAGGAAGCTCATAAAGACTGCTTAACTAAAAACTTTTCTCATAACCTAACATAACATAGTACTCCTAGCACGAAAATCACTATTGGCAATAAAATATTATTAAGTGCTCTTATCGTTCAGCTAATTGCTTCGAAGAAGAAGAAGAAGAAAAAAGTAAGTTTTATGAATTTACTAAAAGTATTTACCGTTTTTATAATAAATATTTTTTTCCCAATATTGCTTAACTGCATAAAGCTGCAACTAATTCGCACACATGTATACACACATTCGGACACACACACATACACGCGTGTTGGAGCCGAATAGTTGCCGCCAGATTAGTGAAGCAAAGTAATTGACCTGCTTTTGTCGGACAAACCTCAAATTTGTGGCAAACTTTGTTCAATGGAAATTGTGCTTAGTTGCATAACAACAGCAACAACAACAACATAACCAAAAACACCAACAAATCCGTACAGCGTGTGAGTGAGCGCCACCATGACGTCGCCCACACCGCCGACCATCTCAGCCAACGCAGCCAACAGTAGACCGCTCGAACCGCCAATGTAACCAAACTTAATCACAATTCCTGTCACTATTGAATCCATAGTTTTGGTTTCAGTTTGAGTTTGAGTCCGGTGAGGAGCTGGTGGTGTTTTGACGTATGGTGGGTAAGCTCCTCCCAGTCCACCCGTTGCCATAAGAGCGCGATAATGCCAGAATTGCTGGTCATAAGAACACAATAATTTTTTTTCTTGTCAATAACACACACCCAAGCAATAAAGAAATTACAAATAAGCACTTTCTTCATATAAAAACAAACAAACACATACACGAACATCGGCATTTTGAAAGGAGAAAGGAGCTAAAATTTTATGTACGCATGTATGTTGTTGGTGGATGTGGGTGTGGGGAAATAAAGAAATTTTAAGGGCCATTAACAAAGTTATGACAAAATATGACAAATACAAACATCAACTGACATACAAGTACACACACACACACACACACACACACTCAAAGGCGCATATTGTCATATACGATCAAATGTGGGTGTGCTAGGGTGTATATGTGTGTGTATGGGTGTTGGTGCTGGAGAAGCATTGCAATGGTCCTCACTTATCTATAGCAAAACAATTTGTAGCCTGGCAGCATGCTATGGTGTGGCATATGTATGTTTGTATGTCAATATGCCTCACATGCAAACATTGAACAAGCATGACAAGGCAACTGGGACGCAAGTGACCAATAGTTTGAAAGCAAAAAAGCACTTGACCCACAATTCGAATACAATGGTCAACATATTGAGCTTTAATATAAACAGTTAGTACAACAAGTCTGAGTGAAGATTCATGCATATGCAAGTGTGTGTGTTCGGTATGGTATTAGAATTTAAATATAACGTTTCATCTAGCACTGCTCGCTCTGTTTAATTTAAATTTGCTCTATTCTTTTGTAGTTTGAGCCAGCGAAAATTGTATGAAAATAATTCCTAAGTAACGGCCGCAATAGCCGAGTGATTAGCAGTGCGTACGGCCATTAGGAACGCCAGGGTGCGAGTTTTGGTTCGAGCAACATCCAAGAATAGAGAAAATTAACTTTTGTTAATGCAGTCGGTCCTCGGCAGGGAATATCAATCCCTCCGAGTGTATTTCTGACATGCAATAAAAGTTTCTGGTAAAAATTCATCGGCCGTTCGGAGGCGGCTTATAATAAACTGTAAGTCCATACATTTGTAGGAAAAACGCAAATAACGCTCGCCTACAAACACAAGCAAGGTTCGACGTCAAAAACCTGAAATCATAGCAGACATCCAGAAGATTTCCTACTCGGCTTGTATAGAGCACTCATCAGCAACTCGCTATAAGGAATCTGTGGAGCAGTGGAATAAAAAATCCGTAAGTACCGCCACTGTGGAGACAATTGGTTTCCAACAGTGTCAAAAACAGAGCTGTTACGATGAGGAATGTCGACCTGCAGTGGAGAGAAAAAGGACTGCTTACCTAACAATGTTGCGGTCGAGCACAACACGCGCAGGGTGGGATAGATAAAAGAGAGAAGAAGCAAAAAAAACAGATCGAAGTGTATGAGTATGAAGAGCTTGAGAAGCTGACCGACAAGGGCAATGCTGAAAAACTCTTCAAATAGAAGTTGCGGAGCCTACTCTTGTAGGGACCAAGAGCTAATCTGGTGGCAGACGTCCAGAACACACTTAGTGTATGGAGATAATATGTCTCCAGTCTAATGAATGGCAGTGAAAGTGCGACACCTGGAAAAGGCAAGCTCGAAGCCCCAACTGATGAAGATGGTATAAAATTCCGTAAACCGGCTATGATGAAGCTCAAATAGCGATTGCTCGCTTAAAAAATAATAAAACTGACAAGGTGCAGGCATCACCTTGTTTGCAGAATGTGATCAGACGAAAGTATGCCTGACGAATGGAACCTAAGTGTGCTCTGCCCAATCCAAAAAAGGTAGACCCCACGGTCTGCGCCAATTACCGTGGGATAAGTCTTCTTAATATCGCAATAAGAACTTGGCAAACCCACCATTGACCAGATATTCACCATGCGCCAAATGTGCGAGGAGACCCGATAGAAAAGAATCGATACACACTACCTTTCTAATGATTTTAAAGCAGCCTTCAACAGTACGACAAGTAACGGCCTCCAGGCCGCTAAGTCTGATTTTGATATCCCTAAAAAAATCATACGCCGATGTAAACTGATCCTGGATAATACCAGAAACGCAATCAGAATTGGGATGGACCTCTCAGCAGTTTGACACCAAGCCAGGTTTCAGACAAGGTGGCGTTTTGTTGTGTAATTTCTTCAATTTGATACTGGAGAAAATAATACAAGCTGCAGGGCTAAATATACCAGGTACAATCTTTTACAAGAGAGTGCAATTAGCTGGCGCAGGTGAGACAAAGAAGCGAATCGAATGGGTCTGATAGTGAACGAAGGCAAGACAAAATATCTCCTGTCATCAAACAATCGTCAGTGCATTCGCAACTTGGCTCCCACGTCACTGTTGACAGTCATAACTTCGAGGTCTTAGATAATTTCGTACATCTAGGAACCAGCATTAACAACACCAGCAATGTCAGCCTTGAAATCCAACGCAGAATCATTCTTGCCAACAGGTGTTACTTTGGACTGAGTAGCCACTTGAAAACTAAAGTCTTCTCTCTCGACGAACAAATACCAAACTCTACAAGTCGCTCATCATTCCCGACCTGATATCTGGTGCAGACGCTTGGACGGTATCAACATTCGATCAGTCGGCTGATTTACTGTTCTTTGTGCATTCGCAACGGGGAAAACCGAAGGCTGTCGAGCAATGAGCTTATGAGCTATACGGCGACATTGACATATTTCAGCGAATCAAGCGACAGCGGGATGGATAGGTCATGTTGTCCGAATCCAAAAATAATAAAAAATAGAGAGAGAGACCGTTTCCTTCATCTTATCGTCAATTAGTAGCTCTTAGCCTTGCTTCGTGCAGCATTTGTTTGTTGGGACTCCAATTACTTTATCATCGTTCTTAAGAGAGAACTGTTCGTATAGATTCTGGTCATATGTATGTTCGAGTATGTCCTTAGATTAGTAGTTTGCATGAAGCAAAAGAGCTATACATTTCTTTGTTGTCTGTGATAGCACGCCGGGCAAGTTGGTTTGCCATACAGTTTCTCTCAATTTCCCTATGACCAGAAACCCAAATGAAAGATGTTTTATTTGGTCATCTCCTATAAACACCCGTAACAGTCTAATTTTTAAGTTTTTTTTTTTTTTTGGCTGAAAGCTCGTCTTAAAATGCACTACAATGATCGAGTGGTCTCGAAGAAACACCTCTGACGCCACTATCATTGAGTTTCGATGCATCCGTATATATCTCATTACTGTCGACTGGGTTGTCTTTGTTCTAATCTTCCATTCTGAGGATTTGTAAATATTGAAGGATTTTCGAGGGTTCACTGATTCTCTTTGTACTCTCTTCGACAAGGAGGGATTTACGCTGCAGACTGAAAACCCGGACTTTATGGGTGGTAAGATGCTGTGAATTAAATTGAATTTTGACGTTCATCACAGATCACTGTTGAGCAGGTAGCTTCAAAGAGAGTTCCAGAGATGATTTCCACGGGAAGATACCTCAATCCTCACCCTAATCAACTTCGGGGGTACCAAATCTATATAAAAGAGTTCAAGCGCCCTAGGTAATATACTAAAGGGTCAGTTGACTCTGGAAAAAAACACAGAATAAACAAACTTGAAATTAAGGAAAGTCAAGTGCCATGTAATTCGACTTAGTCGAGTTATATAAAGATAATATGGAAATAGAACCAAAAGCTATTGGATAGGACGAAAATATTGGTACTAGTTGGCAGACAAGACTTGATATGAACTACTAGGTCTTCTTTGTCAAATAATTTATCTTCAATTTAAGTGACGACACTCCTGATCGTCATGTCCTTCCTTAGAATGCACTGAAGTTTTACTTTTAAGCAGAGATCAGGTAAAAGCAATCAGGGCATGTCTTTCGTATTACCCCACCTCCTCTACAACACTAAATTCAAATATATTCAAGTGTATTTGGATATTTGCACGCTCGAACGTCGATCTGCTGTCTAAACTATGCACCTGACATATTTGCTACTCAAAAGCGCTCATACCATAAAGTTTAACACGAAAAAAGAAAGCAAGAAACAGGAGAAAAATCCCGAAAAGTCTTTAGACTGGACAAATAGCCCATAGCAGGGCAGGTAAAGAACAAACATCGAATTTAAAATGCAATACAGGGCAGATCGACAGAGTGGCAAATGTCGTATGACAGCCGAGCGGGAGGCGGACGAACGGGAGTGGCAAATCAGCCGTGCTTGCCTGCTGCTACAGGGCGTAGGGGCGTTTGAGCCGCCGTCGTAGCAATAAAGTCGTGCAATTAATACATGATCTCGAATAGATTGCATTCGCACGACTTTAAAGTGGTACACGTGTTTGCTGCCCCAACACGGCGCCGCACCAACACCCGCCAAGAGCTGCTTACATTGTACTACACGTACTTTGCGCCGTAGAATTCCACCTTGGACGCCCGCATTTGTAAGTTCTTTGTTGCATGCAACATACATTCGAATGCATCTACATAACTGTACATACATATAAGTACATACTCAAGCACTTGTAGCTATGTGTGTGCGCTGAAGTTTTACATACACACTCATCTCGGGATTTGTTGAAAGTGGTTTTATTGCACGTTGCACGGTTTGTTTTTGGTATCAGCGGCATGCACGGCAACGTGGAACGTCATGAAGCAAGATCACCCTGCATTGGCGGACTTACACACAGCCCTACTTGGTCGTATATGTATACAAATATGCATTTGTTTGTCAACTAGAGGCTGGGTGCAGCGTGTTCTGAGTGTTGCAAGCTGCGACTGCACGCGGCTTGAATTTTTATATATTTTTTTACACTTTTTTGTTGGATTTTTTTGTTTTTGTTATACTATATGTTGTGGTGAACAAAGTGTTTTGTGGCATTGTCAACATATGCCATTACAACAATGCAGCCTTTTGTCCAAACGCTATTACGCCGCCGCCGCCGCTGTTATGTGCAACATATTGCAACCAAACCAAATCATGTTGCAAAACGTCAACAACAGGCAATTGCAATTGTTTGCCTGCCGTAGCAGCTGATCAACAAATGCCGATAATGCACGCTCGAACGACGAATGCCGCGCGATGCTATTCTGTCGTGGATACTTGGATTCTTGGCGCGCTTCTGAGTTGAATGCCTGCGCCTGCGCACCTCTTATTAGAGAAATTAGAAAAAATACCTTAAATCGCTGACAATGGCGTTGATCGTCCGTGTTTAGCCTGTACACGCGATTCCCTTGCTTACTCGATCTGTATTAGAGTAATAAGTAGTAGTAGCAACACTGGTAGAAGAAGAAGATCAGTAAGAAGCAGCATCAACAGCAAAAGAACCGCCACAAATTCCAAACACCTCTTTCACACCATTTATACCATTTATTGTAAGTGTTATTTTGTTATTGTCGATGCTGCACATCACACGATTGCTGCTGCTAACAATGTGTGAATTTGAGAAAAACCCACCGACACTTTCGTGCAACACGTGAGCGAATAGTGGCAAAAAATAATAAAATAAAATAAAATAAAATAAAATAAGATAAAGAAACTCCAATGAAAGAGACTTTAAGTTGGCGGTAGGTGGTAATCAGCCAATTCACTATTGGCGCATCTCACTTTAAAGGAGTGAGGCCAACGAGCTGAAGAGAGTGGTGGTGACAAGTGGAGATTTAATTTAGTTGGAACTTTTGAAAGAGAGAAACTGTATTTGTGGAAATGATGTTATATGCTGCTTAACGCTTTTATTAGTAGCGATATGTCTTTCTGTTCTAAAGTTTAAGAAGCTTCTTTTTATTTTTTTATTTATCTTCGAAATTTATTCTTCAGAAGAGTCGGAAATTTCTCAATTCACGAGCTTAAATAATTTTTGTTATTCTGGGATTGAGGATCAATCCATTTTCTCCCATAGTTGCGATAGTTGCATAACGATTGCAGCTCGAAGTTGCTGCTGTTCTTCAATACTAACTGGGGTAGATGTGATATCAGATATAACTCTTATCTTTTAGTAGGGATTCCTAAGCGGACAATTTATCGATATATACGAGGATGATTTGATAAAAAAATAGCTTTTCCGTAAATAAGCCTTTTATTTCTCAACACAGTCTCCTTCTAGATCTATATATTAAGTTCAGTTTTTTTCCAATTTCTGTATTCCTTCCAAATAATAGGTTTTTTCAAAACCCTCAAAACAGGCGTTTTTCCCTCTGATGACAACTTCAGTCGACCCGAATCTCTTACCATCCCGCCATTTCTTCATGGGGTAGTAGTTTGTAGCCAAATTTATGAATTTTTTTTTCATGGTGTCTGAACACATGCGGACTCGTTTTGCAGGAACAGCATTTTTTCTGCTAAATTCCATTGTTTCTGTTTCAAAACAATATCGAATATAGCTGAATGATCTGTATAATATTCGCCGGTGATCGTTATACCCTTTTCAAGGTAATCGATGTGAATGATACCTCAAGCATCCCAATAAAAACATGCCTTAACGCGATCTTGGCCTTACTTGGTTCACGTTTACCCAGAGAAACACACTGTCTTGATTGTTCTTGGGTCTCTGGTGTAGTGGGGTTGATCCATGTTTCATCTACGGTAACGAAACTGCGCAAAAATTCGTTTGGAATGCGGTTGAACATCGCCAAACACTCCTTTGAAGTGGTAACGTGGTTGCGCTAAATGGTCGTGTATGAGAAATCGCGGGACCCATAACGCGACTGGTTTTTTTCATGTCCAAATATTCATGCAAAATGTGATGTGCCCGCTCAGTTGAGATGCGTGACGATCTCTTTTTGTCGAAGGAGGCTCAGTAAACCAACTTCTTAACCATTGAAATTGATGGTGCAGAGTCCCCTTAATATTTATCAAGTCCTTTCTTTCTTTCGGTCAGGATTTTTTACGTAATAAATAATGCCTAATCAGCACACGAAATTCTTTCTTTTTTAAATTTTCTTTTAAATTTACGAGTTCGTATGCTTTTAATGGTTGAAAACACACAAACCTCATGGCGTAGCCTGCTCAAAATTTTATAGCAGTCTAATGGTTGATAACAGTTGACGAGGAAGTGTTGTATTTACAGTAATTGTGAGGAAAATCATTAAGAAATATTCATTTGCATTACGATATCTTCAGATAGATCGTATCAGCTGCGTAGCTGAGAAAGTCAGCTTTATTTATTCAAAATGTGATAGGTCTCTTTTTCGTATGGCTCTCTTGGTAGAATTTACTGCCATCACATTCGAAAAATTATTGATGCTAATCACTATTATCATTATTAAATATTAAATTGATAATGTTAGAGCATTAAGATATAGACTCTGCCTGCGTAAGACAAATTAAAATATAAAATTTAATTAAAAATTTCAATTAAAATATTGATAAAGTAAATGTTTATTCTGAATCTCAAACAATATATTCTTAAAAAAAAGAAAAAGATTAAAATTTCGATTCTAGATCATCTTTAATCGAAAAATAGCTAAATATAAGTTTTTTTTAGGTTGCGTATGTGCAACGCGTTCTTCAAAGACAAAGAAAGTGAGTTCCAGAGCCTTACTGCTTTTCTGAAAAAGCAGTATAGATGCGAAAAAATAATTAAATCTCGGAGGAATGAGATTTAGCGAATGTGTACTCTTTGAGAACTTAAATTTATGGTACAAATATTGCGGGCTGAAGTAATTAATAGGAGGCCAAAGGCGGATCCCTGAGGAACAACAGAGTACATATGCATGATAAAAGAATAATTATTATCGACTTTTACCTTTGGAAAACTGCCGCTCAAATAAGCACTCTATAAGTTTTAATGTACATCCGCAAAAGTTGGAATACTTGGCTAGTTTTACACAAAATACACAAAATAGACTTTGATTAACCGAGTAAAAAATCAAGGAAACAAAGTGAAGTTAAATGACCTCGATCGAAGGGCTAACAACCGCAGTAGAACATGTGTAACCGGCGCTGAAATCGCGCTGCAGAGGACTAAGGAAATTCAGCTTATGAATGAATTATCTCAATTCATCATTTGGCGCGCTATTAGCATATCAAACACTTTCCTCGAAAGTTCTGAAAATATACTTCACATTTCAAAAAGGCGCCTGGTCTTATGGTTATTGGTATGACATTTGCACTTTCCATTTAGATGGAAAACATGAAGACGTTAAAAAGTGATTGAGTATATAGGTTAAATAGACAAGAATATTGGGAAAAAATAATTGACAAACTTAATCAAAAGCTCGTCATTCTCCACAGGATTAGATTTAATAGTGCAAACACATCTGGCGACTTCCTTACGAAAAGGAACCCATCTGGAATATTTTAAGAGATTGAAAGTCGGACGATTATTAATTTGTACAAGTGTAGCTTTATCCTGTACCAAGAAAATTTTTTATTTATTTTTATTTTTATTTTTTGAGTTGAAAAGTTAGAAATTATCAAGAGAATAAAGTTTTTATGCAACGAGACCTAGCTACTAATGTACAGAATAACATATTCAAAATTCAGATCATTCGGATAAAGACTTTTACTTACCTGCGCCGTGCAGAAAAAGCTGTTCTGAGAAAAACGAGCTTAAAGTTTGAAGTGTATGAAGTCGAGCGGTCGGCCGCCACCTGCTCAAAGAACTGTAGAACCGAAAATACTGCTAATAGCATTATAAAATTTTAACAGTATATTCTTAAAAGACTAAACTTTCAAAATATTAAAAAAAATCTTCTTTTTTTTTTGAAATTCTAGGCCACCATCTCCCCTTGACACATCATTATGTTCATTGATCAATGGTGAACCAGTTCTGGCACTAAAATTGGAGTTCTTTTTTATACGTGATTCTAAGGAAAATGGTAAGGCAATAATTGGATATTCCTCTATATGTCTATGATCTACAACGGGAATATATACGTAAGTGAAAGAAAGCTTTCATGCAAGTACCTTAAAATATAGCAAGATATTCTGTTGATTTCTCACAAGAAGTTCAGTTACAAAACTTTCAAGGACAGACTTTGTCACCACAATGGAAGTATAATACTTTTTTAATTTAAAAATAATATATAAGTTTATACAAATAAAAATGACCGAATCCTGTGTGATAATTTTCAAGAATTTTCGACGCTTCATTTAATATCCCAACCAATTTTTTATCTACCCATTCTCTGATTTTAACCCAAATTGGTTTGAGTTTCAAAATGCTACCATTGTATTTCAGATTCTTTTTTTTATATATTTTTTGTGTGCATTTGCCTTCAAATAAAATTCTATTTTCTTTCAGATATTTGAAAACGCATTACATGTGCTTTTAAATTTATGTAATTACCTGAATGTATTTTTCTTTATTAATGTATATACTTCCATCTTCGTAAATATACTGTATCTACTTGGAACAAAGTAAATGTTACGTGTAACGTGCTCTATCAGCACATTCGCAATGAAAGTACCTGCAACAACAAGAGATTAATGCGCGCAACATTGCACAGTGGTCGGTTCAAGTGGTGAAGAAAAGGAAAAACTAATAAAAATCACAGTTTTAGCTAGAAATGTGTCAACACTATCTCATATTAAGTCAATCGATTCAAACGCATACTTGTATTTTGCATCACTCTAACGGATCTCTCCCGAAGAATAGTTGCAAAGGGCGGAGAACTAAACTGATTTGGATTTGCTGTGGGAGCAACATAAAAGTGAAGGTGTCCAGAAAGTTAAAATACTCATCAAAAGCAAAGGGTTTGAGCTATGTAAAGTTTAAATATTTTAGGAAAGGTATTCAGCAGTAGTTATGATAATTCACGAGTTCTTGGCATGTTGCGTTTAGTTTAATGTATTGATGTAACCCTTGTACATATTTTAGTATTGATTCGTGTTTAACCTTAAATTTCACTTAAACTTTTGGTTGTGAATTTAATCGAAGTTAACAATGAAATTAATTTCAGAATATTTGGCAATGTCTACAGATGGTGTGGTGTGGTGTAAATTACAGCTGCAAATATTTTCAAATATCTCTATTCTACCGTTCAGATTAAAGCAGTTTTTGTAATTCATTAAGCAGTCATGGTTTTCGTAATAAGATTTTTTGCCAAACTTTGCTCTATGGTACTGCTTGTAGTGATTTTTGATTTATAAGATGATATTTACCAATGAATGCAAAGATAAATACAAACTGATAGATCTGATTTCTGATTCTTCCCACTTCATACCTACATAATTGTTTTTGAATCGTTTTGTAACCTCTCATAATATAAACTTGCTTCACAAGTCTGATAAATTAGACCCCTTTGGGGGAAATCCCAACTTATCGAAGGGAAATAGAATATTCGAACAGAGTTTCGATCATAAATAGGATTACTAGTAGACAAGCTCAATGTGGGATCTGAAAACAACAGATGATATATACGGCGATAGAGTTTTTCAATAACACTGACTTATCCGATCAAAATACTAGCTTAGATGAAGATCTAATTTAACGATGTGCTATGTTATCGTAAGTGATATATTTAGGATGTAACAGTAATATTGAATAATTAAAGATATTTATAGTAAATATAGTCAAAGACCTTACTACCAAATATACGTGGAATTACTTTCTACCTCCAAATTGTGGTGAGCATCTTAACGTTTTTCCAACTAAGAGAGGGGCAATCTTATAGTATGGAAAATAGAATATAAACTGAATTTTTGTATTAAAATTTATTTTCTATAATTCTGCATGTAATGAACTTAAGTCAAATTTTGGCGATAAAACTCCACCAAGGAGCAATGTTTATCGATGGTATGGTGAATTAAATCGTGGTCGTAGATGACTCCACTGTAATTTCGTAAAAGTCGTCCAAAAGCAATTGTTGTTCCGGAAATTATTGACCAAAATATTTACAATGAATTTTTCATGAAAATTTTCTCAAAAAAAAAAAAATTGTGCCGATTGATCGAGAGAAATTAAAAAAAAAATAGAATAGTAGTGCTTCAAAACACATCTATGGCATCGTGACAGGTGACAAATCGTAGATTTACAGCAGTCGACTGTATGGGTGTTTCTAGATGTGTCGAATCCAACAAAAGTTGTTCGTGCACGAGGCACTTCCAAGCAAATCGTAAACTTTTTTTTGGAAAAAACTGAGGATGTACTACTAGAAAAACGCAGAACAAGAAATTCTGAGTGGTACAAAAACCAATGCGAAAACGCGAGCTCTCATACATCATATAGTTTTGACGGGACACCAAATAACTTTTTTTTTATTCCCGTACGTGAAAGGTGAACTGAGAATTTAATATTTTTCGACACCTAAAGAGACGGTTGATGCGATCAAAAAGCATATTTTGGAGATATCTCAATCAATGTGGCAAAAATTCTTCTATAATTGGTTCGAACGCATGCAGAAGAGTATAGACCTTAATGGTAGAAAATTTGAAAAAAAAAAACTATTTCCAACGGTTAATATCAGTTGTTGATGACAAATCGCGAAATATAAAAGGGAGTCTACACCGAAACAAGTGCCAGACGAAATTTTAAGTAATAATACATTTTTTTACTTGGGGTCAGTGTGCCATACGCTCTGGGGTAGAGTTTTCAAAATCCTCATTACATTATTTTTATAGAATTTTGAAAAACAAATTTTAAAGAATGTCTCCAGTAGAAGTATTTATGACTGTTTGCTTCATACAAGTGTGTCCACTGTGCATTGCAAGAGTTTTACTACTTAAACAAAAACAAAAACTTCGACATTATAACATAAAAACAGTTAACTGTTCAACGTGATTTAGCAAACTTGAAGGGTAGCAGAAAGTTTCTCAGCAAGGAAAATGTACATATATATAAAACACATATTAAATAGTGAAACAAATAAAACAGAAGACTTAACTTGTAAAGTAAGTAGAAAATAGTGAAAAATAAATGAATATAAAATGAAGCGAACCAAAAAAACTTGATAGATTGGTATTTCCGCCCATTGCACGGGCCAATAGAAGGGAATCTTACTGAAAAATAATAGGAATTTCCAATGATTTTTATTTCTTAAAGCTTTTAATTAGTTCTGTAATTGTTGCCGAGATAAATTTGATTTGGTATTAAAAAAAACCCAATAATTTTCACTCCTATTATACACCTGAGTTTCAGCAAATAATGGCCCACATTTGAGCTCCCAAACATTTTGAGAGCTTAGTTGACGATCTAGCGTGCGCTTTATGTCCGCCTTACTACCACTAAGTAAAGATTGATTATCATACTTTCCGTTCCCATACGGTGGATCTTGACGATCATGCTAGCGAAGCCAAAGTTGAAAACCTCTTTAGTCTCACTGAGAGCTCCGACTCTTAACGATAGGGTTTACTGTTTCTTTTCAGCCAGATATGTCGTAACCAGGTATATGCGGAAAACGGCGATTTGCAGAATAATGACATACTTTGTAATTCGGCTGGAGGGGAAGTTATAACAGAAAGTCGGCTTCGCGGCCGTGAATGAAGAGGTTGATGTCGCAGCTTGGGAGAGGCCCAGGTTGTACCAGAACTACTACTACCACTACTACTATATTGGCGTAGGCATCGCTTAAGCGATTATATCAGAATTAATAATTGCGCGTCATTCATTTCATCTTCTCGCAGTTTGGTGGTAATTGGAAATACAAAGCGAAACCAAGTCCTTCTTAACTTGACCTTTTCAACAACTTATTTTTCCATTCTCTCAAAAACTGATTGTGCCATCTCATTGGATGTCGACGTCTTCCACGCTTCTGAACCATACCGCAAGACAGGAATAATGAGCGACTTGTACAGTTTGGTTTCTATTCGTTGAGAGACTTTCCTTTTCAATTCTCGTGCTCAGTTGAAAGTAAAACCAACTGACAATGCTGATTCTGCGTTGGATTTCAAGGCTGACATTGTTGGTCCGACCCATATCTAGGAGACTTAACGCAAGCGAGTCAACTAATTTTGTGAAAAGCTAAAGTTTATTTCTGCAGCTGTGCTTTTCTACTTCAAGACGGCAGTGCCCCTTTCTATCAACCTATGCATCCTGATTTTAAGCTCATTTGCGACGCTCACAAGTAAGTTGTGCCTTTTGAGATAGCTGTTCAGCGCAAACACTCCAATAGTGTTACGGACTATAGGCACACGGAATTCTGGCCATTTCTTACTGGCATAGTATGCCGTTTAAGCCAAGCCGTATCATCTAAAAGATATTTTGCGCTTCACACAAATCCAGAAGGCCGTTCTCTTTGAAGTTCGGGATGACGTCGGTTTGCAAATGCCCAGATGAGGATTGCAATTCTTATCTAAAATTTTCAGTATCGCAAACAGAAAGAACTACGTCTACGTCTGGATAATCATCGACTTCGGAGTCATCGTTATACATAAAGAGAGAGTTGCTCCTCACTAACGCAATAGATAGCAAAGTTGAGCGTATTCTTACAGTTTAATTACTAATTAATGAATTAATAAATTCAATTAAATTCCTTAGAAAACTTGCATGTTCATATAAATCACAAACTCAAGTACACATACTTACACACATCAATTTAGAAAGCTTTGCAAGGACAACTGAACTAAGCGCCACTCATTTCTTTGCTGCTGCCATTCGAAGCAGTGATAAATAGAAAATAAATAAATTGTAGCGCAGCAACTAAAAGGTTCACACATATCGCCAGCGTGAAATCTTTAAAAAATTGCAACAAGTTGCAGTTAGTTGCTGTTGCAAGCTCAAAATGTGCTACTTACTAACGCTGCTAATGCCTATTGCCCCCAAACTCATGCACTTACTCACTCGCACTTAATTTGTGTTTAGCACACGGAAGCTGTTATTTTTATCGCCACTGCCACCAAGACGGCGGTGAAGCCAACCACTGCTGCCCCCATTGCTGCTGCCGTTGCACACAATTAAAAGCCTCGGGAGAGAAAGATGCCACGCCGATAACAAAGACTAAGTGCTGGCAGTGACTGGAGTTGAAGTAAAAAATGACGATGCGTCGGTGAGCTGGCTGCGGCCAGTGAAGCGTCTAAGACTTATAACAACAATATCAACAACAACAACAACTACAACAAAAACAGCATCAAGAAGGAAGTGTAGGAAAAATGGCAATACAGCGGCTTGGTGTTGCTTTTCAAGTGTGAATTAGAAGGGTGCATTCGCCAAGTATTCCTCTACTCCGATGCCAGCGCTTCTACGTGGCAAGCAGTAATGTTGCAAGTTGACGATGGCTTCGTTGAGAAGGAAATTTACCGTTGCAAGCATGCTGCCATTTGTTGCTTCAAGTCACCGATTTACATGTGAGTAAGAGGTGGCACGTAATGCGTGTGTGTGGGGCACATACGCATAAACTTGTTGACGCACATGTCGCATCCTTTCGCACCACCAACTGCCTAACTGGCTCACTAAGTAACTTGGCTTGGCTCTTCTAGACGCACTCGCTTGGCTGGGAGCCTGCCTTAACGAGCAGCTGACTGCCTGCCTGCTAGGCTGCTGGGCTGTTGCCACTCAACGTGTCCACATTGTGCGTACACTTCGCCCGCACTTGTGTGCGTTGCTGATTGCCACACACGTGTCCCACCTTTTCAACTTGCCTGCATTTTTCTTGCAACTCTTCTGCGTCTTCCACCCACAGTGCCACAATTTGTTGCACGTACTTTACCAAGCCCTGGATGGCTGCGTATCTGCATTTTATATGATTACGAAATGAGTTATGTGAAGTACTGTGCAAGGATGCGAATAAATGTTGATAGCTGTTTTGCCTGCAATACCCAGCCAGCCGGTGGCAAGTAGCGCGCAACAGCGGAAAGGGTGCAGACACACAATCAACGCAAGGCAATGCAAATATTTAAAGGATTTTATGCGTGGCTGACTTTTAATGAACTCAAAAGGTAAGGACTGAAGAAGTACGCATGTGTGAGTGTGGGTATGTGCGTGTGTATGTGTATGTGTGTGGCTCGCGTAATGTCGCCGACAGCGTTGACAATCAACGCAACAACAATGACGGAAATGTCTGGCTGTGTATGCAACAAATGCAACAGACAAAACATGAGAATACGCATATGTGCGAACAATGTGGCATGCAAAAAATCAACAAGAATTGCCATTGCCATTACCATTGTGGCAATGTGCCATGTGAAATGCGGTAAATGGCGGCGCTTTGATTTCGCATGCAACACAAATGCATTTACGTGGCAGCATTCGTCTCCAGTCAAGTGGCAAACGTGCCGCACACATACACACACATACTCTTACATAGGCAAGTTTTATACGTAGTATATGCGTTGGCTGCGTACAAAGGAAGTGCGTGGGCACACTTGGCTGTGCCCTTTTTTTCGCTAATGAAAAGACTCGTTTTTTTGTTTTTTTTTCCTGCTTGTATTTTGTTTTTTTTTTGTTTTTTTTTTGAAGAGAGTCTAATGTGACATTGGCAACAACAATGCAGGTAACAACAATCAAACACAAGTGCATAACGAGCACTTAAGTTTAAGTACAATAACAGTAATGGCAACAACATTAAAAGCAAAACGGTGACAAGGCACAATGCCAAGGACAAAAAGACAAAAGAGGAAATCGCGCACAAACAAATTATGCCAATTAAAAAATTTTGCTTTATTACCAACACAAATGACGCAATTTTTATTGAGTGTAGTGGAGTGATGAAAAGAAAGAAGAAGAAAAACAAAGAGGGAGACCAGTAAGCAGCAGCAGCTGACTTTCCATTGGCAATTAATTGGTAAATCAGAAATGAACAATGAACACACACAAGAAATAGGAAGTAAAATCAATGATTTCCTTAATTGAATTTATTCTTAGATAATTTCATTATTTTTCTGCTTTGATAACAACTTGCAACATGAGATATTAGATGCATTGCAACTATATTTTTAGTTTTCTCTTGTAAAGTTAGGATTTTCCAACAATTAATATCCTGTTCTGACCGACATCTAAGTATTTCTAAACCGACTTTTTTGAATTCTGTACTCGAGGATGTTCGCACCGAATTTTGATGTTTTTTTTGACATATTTGACAGCTTTTGCTTTTGCATTCATATTAGGAAATTAAATTGAAGGAGTTGCTTAAAATTTGTTTTACAGAATTTTTGACTACACGAAGAAATTAATAAAATTCTTGGCATTAGGAATTTTTATTTATTTATTTAGCATTGCGTACTGCCATTCGGAAGGTCTGGAGTCGAGCGACATTCAAAATTATGGAAAAAAAAATTTCTAATTGCGGTCGCCTCTCGGCAGGGAATGTCAAGCCCTCCGAGTTTATTTCTGACAAATGAAATAAAAGCTCCTCATAAAAATCCATCAGCCGTTCGGAGGCGGCTTAGAATATACTGTAGGTTCCTCCATTTGTTGGTGTAAATATCAAGACGCAGAACCACAAATTGAAGGAGGAGCACGGCTAAATATCGCTTCAGTGGTTACAAAGCGCCAAATATATATACATATAATTATTAATATCTAGAAGATTCGACCAATATTAAATTATTAATCTAGTTAAGTATTTAGCATTTAAATATTACTGCGGCTGTGTTTTTTTACCCATTCATGGAGGTAAATATCAGATGTAGTCAGTTATTAGTCGCTTTTTCGCTTCTCAGGGTCATCCACGAAGTTTGAATAAGAATACCTCGAAGTAAGGCGTGCGTCAATACTCTGATCTAACATAATTTTACGCTCAATAATGTTAAACATATGAAGTACATATAAGTATATATAAGCATAGCTTCCAATTGCTATGGATGCAACAGCACCGTAAAACTCAAGACCACCTGCAACCACTGCATATTAACATCAATTAACAGGGTCCCCTTTGCGGAGATAAAGTATTCTAAATGTTAATCTAGACAAAAATCAAACAAGATCCTTATCTGCTGCAATAACTCAAATTTCAAAATATGCGAAGTAAAATTAACAGCAACCCCTGCGCAACTAGTATTGGGATCACCAATGCAATTCAGAAACTTTTCAATTTATTAGCTGATAACATGCTCATAATTTTACGTGGGTATTCGAATAAAATAAAGTAAATATAACAAATTATTGCCAAGAACATTTCGCTTCATCCCTTTAATATTTTCCAACCCGTTACAAAACTTAAGCTCTTTGAAAGCACACGTAATCCTATTGAATTTTCATGAAGTTTTTCCGCAACATTTGTGGGAATGCAAAAATCTTACATTGAAATTAATAGCTCACAAATGTTAGCTCAATGTGTATATCGTGGCCAATAAGTTTGTTAAATACGGGACAGTGTAAGATCACCAATATCCCTATCATTAACGACTAAGTCACTGACTAAGCCTATCAAAGAGAGTGTCGCCCAGAACACAGAAAAGTCGTATCAACAACGCGCTCAGCATCATAGGGGACACTTTGCACATTTTGAAGGATGATTAGGAGTTTGCCTATCGGCAGTATAGATCGCTTTCAATGTGGTCAAAAATTTGCTCGAATGGTTAATACTGAACTTGTTTATTAAAACAAAATGTTTATGGTCGACGAGGCCTCTTTTACATCGTCTGGCAGCTTTAAAATAAGACATGCGTATTTAAAGAATAGAAAATCCATTGGAAATGCTATTGCGTGACCAAAAAGTGACTGCGACATGATGGAATCTCCAATTTTTTTTTTTTTTTTTTTCTTTTGTTTGTGAGTTTGACTCATGATAACACTGAATATATTATAATTATGCGAGAGCAAGAACTATCTCATTCTAATTAAAATTCAGGAATCACTTACACTGATATATCAAAAGCTGCATGTGTCAAAGTCAAAGCCGTCAATTAGGCCGAAATATTTTGCGAACACAACACGCGGCGCGTACTCGTGTACTCGTACAAAGCACAATATGAAAGTGATCCAGCTGCAAACAACAAAAAAACAACACTGTTTTTTAATGAGTTCATTATATTTCATAAAAAATAAAAATGAAAGAAGAGCAACCAAGTAATCATTATAAAATTTCCGAAAACATGTTGCTACATGTTGCAACAATGCAGTGTGATTTGTCATTCGCACTTTTTTGGTGCTCAGCATTTAGTTTTTTTTCCATCGCTGATGAATTATTTTTGCAATATGAGTTGCAGTATTAATACAAATGTATGTATGTATGTGTGCATGATCTTTTCTTGCGTCACTCTCTGCCTCATTTTTCTGCAACTGTCATGCTTGTGAGTGTTTTTGTGTGCATTTGCAGTTGAAATGTGGCAAGAGAGAAAAAAAAACAGCATCATGTTGCACGAGCATCGGCAATGATATCCCTGCTTGTTGTGAAGAAGACCAGCTCATATTACAAAACATACATATCCACACACATTCGGTCATTTAAAAAGGTTTTGTTACCGCTCATCTGCTACCGGCATGCTCATTGCCCGCTCGTATGCGTATCACGTCGCAAATGTCATTATTAATAATGAATTTTTGGCTGCCGCAACGCGCAGAAATTTCGACCAACAACAATAATGTGAAATCATTGATATTGTGTGATCATCATACATACATACGTGTGTATATGTTTTTTTTCTTCGCTCACATTTTCGTTCACTTTTTGCTACTATTCATATGTACGAGTGTATTCACGTTGATTTCGTTATTTTCTTCCGTGGATTTTTGTGAACACCTTTCATCCTGCGTAATTTTGGTTTGATTGATTTATTGAAATTGCAGGTAAACAGACGACGGACGTGTAACAAACAACTGCAATTAATATAGCAACATGCTTGTTTAAAACAACAACATTGGAGTAAGCAATAGCGACATACAAACACCTGCCTTTTTGAGCATTGCAGCGCCTCAACGCAGGCGACTTTTTACGCTGAGGCATGAGTTATAATGTTGTTGCGTATGAAAAGCTCTTTGCCTGCGCCTTTGTTAGCTTTTCATGCATTTCATTCACTTCCACTTCCGAGTGTGGCAGATGACAACCCGCTAAATCCCCAATGCATCGAATGCAAAAGAAAAACCACAACAAGTGCTTTTCAATTAAATTTTAATTAATTTTAATGATACTATTTTTCATACAAACATCAGCCCCTATCCGTTGCAGCAAAATACAGTTGGCACTTTTTCTGTTTGATTGTGTGTTGGCAAACACACACACACACTTAGATATGTATTTATATGTATTTTTAATGCGACTTCTACTCTGTTTACTGTCGTCCTTTCCCAGTGATTGGTTGATTGAGGGTAAGAATCTCGAGTACAGTAATTTTATATTTCCGAGAGTCTGAGTTTCTTACTGATTTGATATTTCCAATGTCAATTTTAAGGTGTTCCACAAAGAATTGAATTCTTTAAAGGGATCTTGTACTCTTCTATTTACAGAGACCTATAATGTCATCGCACACTACATTGTTCTCTCTGCACAATGCTTTAGTCTTAATAAATTTAATTAATGTGAAGGGTTGGATATGTGCAATTTCCGAGATATCTTCAAGAATACTGAAGCCGATAATTGTGAACCATTTTCTCTGCTGCAATAGGCGAGCATTGCGACCTAATGATGGGAAGGCCAGAGTTCGTGTTCAGGTTCGACCAACGACCAAAATGATATAAAAATTCTTTTAAAAATAATTTTTCTATTTGAAGTCGCCTCTCGGAGGGGAACGACAAACCCTCCAACTGTATTTTCGACATGAAAAAAAAACCACCTCATAAAAATCGATCAGCCGTTCGCAGTTGCCTAAGAATGAGTTATAAGTCCCCCCATCTGTTGTTAAAAAAAAAGTTCTCTACAAATTAGAGAAAGAGCTCGGCCGGAGATCACTTCAGCGGTTACAAAGTGCCAAATATATATATTATCAAGTGGTGCAAGCTTTTCACAGAAGGACTAGGAAATGTGAACGACAACACTCACCTTGAATACCACACCACAATAACAACCCCTGAATCTGTTGAGAAAATGAAAAAAGATTATTATGGTGAATCATCGGATCACTATCAAAGAAGTTGGCGGTAATGACGGTGTATCGATTGACTAAGGCCATGCAATTTTTTCGAAAGATTTTGGTAGTGAAGTTTGTTCCAAATTTTCCGGTTTTTCGCCAAAGAAAAATATTTTCAGTCGTTTATGAATGAAGACAGTAATGATCTCGGCCGAAAATCGTTTCAGCGGTTACAAAGCGCCAACTATATATAATATTGATCTTGTTGCACTTGAAAGGGTCATTACTGGTCACGAATCATGGGTATGACATCGAAACAAAAGTCCTATGGATGGTTTGATAAGTCAGTGATTGTTTGATAAAAAATAGTCTCCTTCTAGCTCTATACATTCAGTTTAGTGTTTTTCCAATCTTTGTGTTCTTTCCAAGTGATAGGTTTTGTCTAGGCGATCAGTTTAAAATAGGAGTTCGTTTCTGCGATGACCTCTTCCTTCGACATGAATTTTGTACCGCTCAGCCATAACCTGGGGTTTTTCAAAACCAGAAACTGTCACAGGAGGCTAAGTCTGGAGAATATGCTGGATGGTGTATCAGTTCGTCGCACAATTTATAAATTTTTGCCACAGTGACTCCACAAGTATGCGCCCGTGCATTGTTCTGATGGAAAAGCATTTTTTTCACCAAATGCCAAAAGCTCTGAATAATATTCGCCGGTGATCGTTTTACCCTTTTCAAGGTAATCGATGTGAATGGTACCTCGTGCTTCCCAAAAAATTTGGCCATGACTTTGTTGGCTGACAGACCCACCTGGCCTTCTTTGGTGTATGTTCACACGGACTAACCAAATGTCTTTATTCTCTGGTGTGAGGTTAGGATATGTGGATGTGGTCGTATGTGAGCAGTCAAGGCACTAATCGCGCGAATACTTTCTTCTTCTCCAAATATTCATGTAAATTGTGATTTATCCAATCAGTTGAGATATCTACAGTCTCAGTCACCATAAACGTTTCTATATTCCGATCGATCAATATCAGTAAACCACTTCTTAACGCTGGAAATAGATATTACAGATTCCGCATAGTATATCCCAAGTGTTTCCTTGGTTTACGCAAAATATAATGCTTATTCAAAACACGAAACTCAATTATTTACATTTTCGCTAAAATTGAAGAGGTCGTCTGCTTTCAGTTGCTGTCAAACACAAACCAAAAAGCGCGGCTTACTCAGAGATTTACAGCAGTCTATTAATCGATAACAAGGGCAGTGTTGTATTTACAGTAACTTAGGGGAAATTTCAAAAAGTTACTGACTTATCAAACAGACCTCATTTTATTCCAAAAATGACCTTATCGCATGAATTTTTTGACTAAGAAAATGAAGCGTGTTTTTTATAGAGGTATAGAACTTTAAGTTGGCATTACTTTTCAAGATGGCGACCGATTTAACAGCTGTCAAGTGATTTACTCTCAGTTTGGTTTGGCAATTCATCATGAATAGACTCACGCCTGAACAACGCTTGCAAATAGTGCAATTTTATTTCGAAAATAATGGTTCTGTGCGGAAAACGTATCGCGCACTACGTCCATTTTAGCGATGTTTAGCGATGAAGCGCACTTCTGGTTGAATGGCTACGTCAACAAACAAAATTGCCGCATTTGGAGTGAAGGTAATCCTCAAGTGTATGTTGAAACACCGTTACATCCAGAAAAACTTACTGTTTGGTGCGCTTTATGGGCTGGTGGAATCATTGGTCCGTACTTTTTCAAACACGATGGTGGCCAGAACGTTACAGTCAATGGTGATCGGTATAGAGCCATGATTACTAACTTTTTCATTCCTGAATTGAATAACCATGATGTCCAGGAGATGTGGCTTCTACAAGACGGCGCAACATGTCACACAGCTCGTGCCACAATAGATTTATTAAAAGACACGTTTGGTGACCACCTAATTTCACGTTTTGGACCTGTGAATTGGCCTCCAAGATCTTGTGATTTAACACCGCTAGACTACTTTCTGTGAAGCTATGTAAAGTCATTGGTCTATGCGGATAAGCCAAAAAACGCTTCACCAGTTGGAAGACAACATTCGCCGTGTTATTGCCGATATACGGCCACAAATGTTGGAAAAAGTCATCGAAAATTGGACGTCCAGATTGGACTACATCCGCGCCAGCCGTGGCGGTCATATGCCAGAAATCATATTTAAAATGTAATGTCACAAGATTATCTTTCGGATAAATAAATTCATGTCAATCGAATAATCCATCGTTGATTTATTGCAACTTAAAGTTCTATACCTCTATAAAAAACACCCTTTACAATATAAAGACTAACAACTATGCTTTCTAATTAATTCTTGGCTGAACTAAAAATACAGGAGGCTTACATGAGTAATTGATTTTGTTAATACCTGATTTGATCCTAAAAGAAATATTATCATATTTTTTGGCATTTGTATTTATATAATTTCAAGTTTTGCATGAAATTTCAAAAGAGGTGGTTATTCCAAAAATTTGTGTAAAAAAAAATATTTTTTAAGATGATTTCCTAACCAATATCGAAAGTGAATGCCATTCAACAATAACGCTATGTTGGGTAACGTATCTATACATCTACTTAGAAAAGTACTTTTGCATATTTACTTTTAAAATGCTAAACTAACATTTCCGTTTCCGCTATTAAATTTTCATTCCAATTGAAAATTTTGCTTACTTCATATATACATAATACACAAGTACATTCATAACACACATACAAAGCTGAATATCCTTTTACCTTCCATAACGAAGCCTTACGCTTGTCACTCACAGTGAACGACGAAGCATTAAATGCGATTTATATTGAAGCATTTTTAATCATCACTCATTAAGAGTTTTGCACTGTTAAATGCAATATTTTATTTTGCTTGGCAAACGAAATTGAAAAGGAGATTTTCGCTGAATAAAAGTTTGCATGAAAGTAAATAAAGCTCGAGGTATGAGTATAACACATTGAGGCACACAAGGAGATGTACCAATGTGTGAGAAAACTATTAAAATATATGGCTTCAGGTATCAGCTTGCAAGTTTCAGGCTTCAAGTGCAGCTCACTACTCATACATGAGTGAGTCAATGTACGATTGAATGAATAAATAAACGTATGAAAGAATGAATTGAATAAATAAATAACGGAATAAGTAAATGCCAACAAGTGTAACTATGAGAAGTAGTGAGTGAAAGGCCTTTTTTTAACTTGTAACACCTTAATCACCAGCTCTTGCTAGCTCTCATCTGTGTGGCGAGGTTGGGTGAGTTGGTGGTGTAAAAGCTTTTTTTAATGAATTGGAAAGTGACTATGAAATTGAGTGCAATCAACTTTAAATTTTTTATTTATAATAATATTAAAGTAAAATGATTCATGCTGTGAATCTATTAATTGAGGTATATGGATAACGGGCATACATAAGGATGATAAATAAACGTAAGGCAAAAACTAATTAAAATTGAAATATTTTGAAAATTTACGTGCTACAATTAGGTTGTTTCCCAGCGACAGCTTTTGGAAAATTTAAAGCAAAATTTATATTCTTTGCAGTATTTTGAGGGTGATAAAATTATCAAGAATTGAATATGCCGGCGAGTTGGTTCCGTAAAGATTATTAGAATGACGTATTTGGATCCTTCTTTACTCACTTGGCCAATCTGAATTGATCCCAAAGCTGGACTGAAGCTGTAAAGTAAGAGAGGCATATATAATTTTGTTTCGAAACTAAAAAAAAAACGACAGAGGACAGAAAGCCTTATGAGAGGCGGAATGTAAAGCGTAATTCATTTGTTTATCATCATTCGAAAGAACATTCTTTGGCATTTATTTTTTGAAGACCATCTCTTTCAAATATTGTTCGCGAATATAGGTGGCGAGGGACACGCGTGATGTTTTGCTCCAAGGTCTGCATCGAAGTGGGATTGTCCGCATAGACTTTAGACTTCACATATCCTCACAGGAAAAAAGTGTAACGGTGTGATATCACACGATCTTGGTGGCCAATCGACCAGCCCAAAACGTGAAATTGTCTGCTCAGCGAAGTGTTCTCTCAATAAATTCATTGATTAATGCGATGTGTTGGAAGTGACGCCGCCTTGTTGAAGCCAAATGTCACGGAGATCACGAGCTTCAATTGCAGGCATCAAATAGTCGGTTATTATGGCGTGATAACGGCCGCCATTGACGGTTACGTTCTCACCGACATTATTTTTGAAGAAATATGGACCGATGATTCCACCGGCCCACAATCCACAACACAAACCGTTATTTGTTTTTGGATGATATGGCAGCCCTTCAAACTCTTTAGGTTGCTCTTCGTGCCGAATGCGGCAATTTTGCTTATTTACATATCCATTGAACCAGAAATGGGTCTCATCGCTGAACAAAATTTGGCTCGAAAACGTTGGATCTTCTTGGAACTTTTCAAGAGAGCGAAGCGATGTCGCTTGGGAAGGTCGAGTGGCTTCAGTTCTTGTATCCTATCAATTTGAGATCGCGACAAAAAATGCGCCAAGTCCTTCCGTACGTCGGTCCGAGTTGCTGCGAACGGCGCCGAATCGTTTCTGCACGGTCTTCGTGTACACTCTCAGCTACGTCCGCTATATTTTCTTCACTGCGTCACTGCGCACTGGACATGGTCTATTTGGTCAAATATTATCGAATAATGAATGCTGGATCTCAATATGGGTGATGGTGTTGCGAATAGTACGTTCAGTTAACCATAAGTTGAACGAAGCACGCGAAGTTTAAGGATTTGTAAACGCTGTTCAGGCGTAAGTCTTTTCATGAAGAAATGCCAAATAAACAAAATTAACATGACAGCTTGACAAAACTCACGCGTGAACTGTCAGGAAAAGGCTATTGAAAAAAGTACCTCTACTTCACCCCTTAAAAGTATTAAAAATATATATTTTTTATGACTATCATATTCAGTAACTCTCTAATGTGAAACGCTTTCAAAATATAAAATATCTCAATTATTTTTTATTCTGATATTACATTATAAATTCTTTTACCTTTCACCGTAACCACATTACCCATTCATTATGCTATTTGATGGTTGTAAACAATATTTTTAATTATAGCACACCGCTACTCGCACCTGACACTTGAAACACACCTCTTGTGAACTGTTAATGATTGCTCGCTAGCAAAAACAATTTTGACTTGAAAAACAAAAAATATACAGTCACCTCAGCCAGAGTTCATACGAAAATTAAGCGTCAAATTAAAATTTTAAATATTGATTTATTTCTACCCACAATTACCACGCCCCCACTGCACCAACCACCACCCCTCTCGGCTCCTATATCGGCAATTTCGTTGACCGTTAAAGTGCAATCTGCGTTAATTGTGACATTATTTAGTTGTTGTCGGTTGGCCGCGTATTGGCGAAAATTAAAATCACGCAGTCCTGCAATACACACCTATACATACATACGTACGTACAGCTACTTTTACACACTTGCCTCGCTTGTTGCATACCGTCGGTTCGGCTCTGTTCGTGGCAGCGTGAAGCTTGTCGCTCCAGCTTGTGTCTGGCAGCATTTGTTGTTTTCACTTAAATGCCATCAATATTGGCAAACAACGCACGGCTTAATCAAATGTAAATTGGAAAATTGCGGTTTTTACTATAATTTAATATGGTAAATGTGTTGGTGCTTTGGTTGAATGCACACAGCGATTGAAGTGAGCGCCGACATGTGTGTGTGAGTACATAAAAAATTAATTTAATTTTATGTGTTTGTAAATGAGCAAAAATATATATATATATACATACATACATATGTATTTATTTGTACAAATAACAACCTTTTTATTTATATAAATTATTTACATATCATTTAATCGACTGTCGATTTTGTCTGCCTGCAATCGATTTTTGTGCGCAAATTATTTTGAATTTTTGTTTCCAAACTGTATATAGAAAAAATAAAAAAATATTTTACAGTTTAATGTTTAACTTTAACTATACTTTTTTCTCATTAATAGAAAAGATTTTTTTTTATTAATTTTTTTTTTTTGGATTTTTTTTTTTTTTGAACCTTTCATAAATATACCAAATATGTTGCAAATAATAAAAGGTGATTTGGATGATTTCCAGTGTCAATATTTATTGGAAATTACTTGGGCATTCTACTTGAATTGATGGCCTTAGATGCTTTACTGGAGTATTTGTGACCAAAAATCACATACCTGAACGAATCGGCTGTATGGAAGCTATATGATATAACAGGTCAATTGAAAAGTCCCCGGCCTGGCACATAGATGGCGCTACCAAAATTAATTAATTAATGATTTTTAGTTAGCCCTAACCATAAAAAAATGCGTGTCTAAATTTGACAGCTGTCGGTTCATCAGTGATTTATTGTATTTTGAGTGAAGCTACTTTTGTTATTGTAAAAAAAAATGGATCAAAAGGAATTTCACGTGTTGATAAAATGTTGCTTTCTGAAGGGGAAAAATATAGTATAAGCAAAAACTTGGTTTGGTGACGAGTTTTCGGACACTACCCTATGAAAATCAACCATCAAGGAATGGTATGATAAGTTTAGACGTGGAGAAACGAGCACAGAAGGCGGTGAACGCAGTGGACGCTCAAAAGAGATTGTTACCGACGAAAGCATCAAAAAATCCACAAAATGATTTTGAACGGCCGTGAATTAAAATTTAATGAAATGGCAGGTACTCTAAAGATATCAACTGAATGTATGCATCATATCATTCACGAATATTTGGGTATGAGATAGCTATGTGCAAAGTGGGTGCCGTGCTGGCTTACTTTTGACCAGAAACAACGAGGAGTTGATGATTCGGAGCAGTGTATGGAGATGTTCAAGCGAGTTTTTGCGTCGATATGTGAAAATGATTGAAACACGGCTCTATCATTCCACTCCGAAGTCCAATCGACAGTCATTCGAGTAGACTGCATACGATGAACCCGCTCCGAAGCATGAAACGCAACAGTCGGCTGGCATCTGTATTTTGGGATTCGCCTGCGACTATTTAGTGCTCTCAGATCTCAATAGAATGCTTGCTGGGCAGAAATTTTCGTCATATGAAGAGGTGATCGCCGAAACTGAAGCCTATTTTGAAGGAAATGACAAATCATCGTACCACAAAAATAGTATCGAAAAGTTCGAGCGTCGCTAAAAGCAATGTATCAACTTCGAAGGGAACTATGTTGAATAAAAAAAGATATTTTGCCAAAAAAAGTGTTTCACTATAGTTGGGCGGGGACTTTTCAATTGACCTGTTGAGCCACTGATCTGGTCGTACGGACAAACGTACAGACGAACATGGCTAAATCAATTCAGCTCGTCATTCTGATGTGATCGGTATAAATTTCGGTGGGTCTGTCTCTCCTCCATCAGAGTTAGAACAATTTGATTGGATTATGAATGGAAGCAGCTTTAAAACAGAAAAAATTATAGTTAAAACCTTGTATGGAGCTTGAAGATGAGACTAAGCGAAACGTCATACAAAACTATCCAGATGAAGGAATCAAAAGGAAGAACTTCTGACTAAACTCAGCCTACCTTTTTAGGGATCAACCCTTAGATGAGTTTATTAGTTTTCAAGTGAAGTTGTGCTACTGAAATTTAGAAAACAAAACCGAAGAATTCATCTGTCCTTCGCTCGAACCCATAACTCTTGCAAAAGCTCACATTGTTAACCACTCGGCTGTTGTGGCCGGCAAAAGATAGTACTGTAACCTTTTAATCTATACACAAAGATTTTTTCATACTTATTTTCTTCTTATTTATTGATATAGTACCCACTTGCGTGATTATAGCCGAGTTCAAATTAGCACATCAGTTGTTTATTTTTTTTTTCGTTCGGTGCTCATTGGAGATATCAAGTTAGGTCAAATCCTAACCTGATCTTTCTGTTGGAGTGAAGGCTTTTCTCTCTCCCGGCATCCTCTAGAGAGTATAGGGGTGTAGGTTTTTTTTTCCATCCAGACGAAAGTCGCCGGTCTCTTATTTCGTCAAGCTTTGTCCAGATCATCTCATATCACATTTCACTTTTCCATCGTCTGCGGTATTCACCTTTGTCAATTCACTAATGTCCATAAGTCTTTCACAAAACTTCTCTCTAGAAAACTTCATGTCGTTATCGTTCCTGCTTCTATAACATATGGCAGGAAGAAAATGCTGAGCGATTGCTAGATTCTGGTCAAGACTATTTATTTTTTAAATGAACAAAAAAACAGCAGTTAACAATTTCGGAAAGAAATTTGGATTTTTTTATTTATTTGATTCTATCACTGAATTCGCAGATATTGAGGTTATTAAGGATAAGGAAAAAGTAATATATTTCCCTCAACCATATTTTTATTCGTTTTCTATAAAATTTTTAAATCCCGCACGGGACAGTTAGAAAAGGGATTGTAGACCAGATTGTAGATTCTACCATCAGTATAATATTCTAATTATATCTGACCCTCAGTAGTATTCGAAATGAAAACTCTAAGCAATAACTGTTAAGAATGTCTGAGAAGTATACACTGTGCACTCTACCGTTTTTCGAAGAATACAAGTCGATCGATAGTTTCAAATTTATTTCATGCAAGCCTCGCTACAAGGAATTTTCTCTCTCTCTCTTTCACTCTCCAGAAGTCCTAAATGAGTAATAGATGACATGCTCATTGTGATCTTCTACCAATCAGTGAGTTTGAGTGTGAAGTTCCAAAACTCAGCAACAAAGGAAATCCGAAAAGAATATTATTTTTAGTTTTTCTTGATTTACACCAACAGAGTTAATGACTATGGTGTGTTGTTATAGAAATTCATAAAAATACTCAAACATGCATTAGTGGTCTCTACGAGTCATTTCTTCTGTTAGTACAAAATGTCAACAGAAATTAGTAAGTCAGTAAGTCAGGCAGTCAGTCACTGACTGACCCATACAAATAAACCAAATAAAGGAAAGTATACAAGCTAAAATTCTAATGTTCCATATACTCTTATTATAAATATATATTATATATATAAATATATACAAGTATACGTACGTATGCCTGACAACCCACTTAAGGTAAGAAGAGGAAGCAGAATACCGTGAAATGCCAACACTTTGACAGTTGAAGTGGAATTTTGCTGGTTTCTTTGAAAGAGCTGCTTAATATAACGGGATATAATATGGCAGACGAAAATTACGCAGCTGTCAACGACACCAATACATGCACACACATACATTTCTATTTATAGAGGGAAATATATATATATTTACTTGTGTTTATCAACATTTTTGTACATTGACCGAGTTTTTTTTTTTTGTTTGTTTGCTAATGGCGTGTTGGTAGGGAAATTGAAGCAGAAGACAGCGACTGGCCAAGGAATCTTTTCATCTAAGAAAAATAAGACAGCTGCCATATGCTCATAAATGAAAGTTTAGTAGCTGGAAGAGCAAGTCCAATAGCAAGACGCTTCCGCTATTTTAGTTTGCCCAAGTGTGCTGCGGACGCTCTGATGCCTAAAAAGCTACACCAACAAACAAGCAGAAGCAACAGGCGACAAATAAATACTTAGAAGCGCACGATAGAGTGCTGAAACGGACGTTCCATGTAATCGATATCGATGTCCGCACCCGAAAATCAAACAACAACGCACAACGGACGAACTTGATTTATTGCACTCAACGTAGCTGGTCAATCGTTCGTGGACGAGGCGAAGGTGTGGGTGCGGCGCAGTGGTTTGACGTCTCAAAAGGAAAACCGCAAATTATGTATCGTTTTGTGTGTTGTTTGTTGATTTTGTCGCTTATGTAATCACTCCAAATTGTTATTTTGTTATTCCTGTCATTTCAAAGGGAAAATTTGTGTACACTTTTGTTGCGGAAATTGTAACGGATGGAATTTTTGCGTTTGTCAACTAAAACAAAAATGTAAACAAATCAAAAATTTTGCTATTTTTTCTATTGAATAAATAATTGCCGATCAAACAAAAATGCAAATGAATGGGTAAATATTAGTTTAGTGCTATTTTTGTGTTGAAAATATGCAAATATTTATACGAAAGGGTCATTAAAACTGCAATATAACAGTTGGATGCATAATTTATTAGACAAAAATACACCGAATTTTGAAATTAAATATTTTTAATTGCTAAACGAATTATTGCTGCACAATTTTAATAAAAAATGAAGTATTATTTGAATTATATTAATTATGAAAATATTAATATTTGCTAATTAAGTTCATCAGTGATAATTAATTAAATGATATTTGATGCCTTAACTATTTTTTTTTTCATTGTAATGAAGAATTTTTTTTTATTTAGAAAAGGTGACTTGCTGTTTCCGTCTCTCATCTTTATAGCTCCTTATTATAATTTTTTTTAGATGACGACCGTGAAAAGAAAACTTTTATGAGTACTGCTACAACGATAAAACAATACGCACGACTTGCAACCTGACAGTTGCATCTACATACGTACTAAAAACACCTCTCCACTCACTACCACTCTCCTCGCTTAACTTCTAATAAAGTATTACCTCACGGGGCTGGTAAGCACATTGCCTATTACGCTTTATATTCACAATGAGATATGATGATACACAAGCTATCTGATTAACAGCAGAGGCCTAGTCCCCAGTCTATTACATTCTACTGCGGCCGGAAAGTCCAAGTTTACGCTTCTTACTCTCTTAGCAATCATACGGTCATGGTCAGAAAGGCCTTGTGTGCGCTCCATATTTCCGCTATCAAAAGTGATTCAAATCAATTTAGGGCTGGCGGAAAGCCCTTGTTTCCACTCCGCTATACTTATCGGCTTTTGAGCGTGGTGGGAAAGGAAGAATTTTTGGTCCAAGCTAGCATCTAACATCTTATTATATTTGCCATTTTTCGTGAATGGCACCACATTGCAAGTTCTTTATTAATGAATCTGGTGCCTGTAAAATGTCTGCTTGTCTTAAACTTTTGTATATGGCTTTCGAAATCTTACATATCCTTCGCCAATTCTCAGAGGACATATAATTAAATAAATTGCTTTTATTGAATGCCCTGGTGGTACCTGAAGGGTATCTCGGACATCGCGATATTACGTGTCCTCTTCATCCTCTGGGAATTTTACATAAGATGCCGAATTTTTATGGTCAAATCTGTTGAAGAATTTCCTGAAAACTCCATGTTCTGAAAGGAATTGCGTCAGATAGAAGACGGTGTCCTCGCGTCTTGAGCTCGTAAGTCCATTCGCCCTTCGCAGAGTTATTCCAGCGCTCTTGCCAGTCACTTAAACGCATTTCTTTGGCAACAATTTCGCTCCGACTAACTTCCAAATTTCGAACCCAGAGCCTTAAATACACTATTTTCATTTCCTCAGCGAGGATGTCAATTGTGATTTGGCCAGCTAGAACAAACAATGTTTCACAGGATATCGTTCGGAATCCACAAATAACTCTAATTGAAATCAATCGACATAGAGTAATAGCTCGTATAGAGGTTATTATATATATAAGGTTAACTCTCTCTCTCTCTCTCTTTCTTCCGCATCGAGTCATCTCTCCCCGTATCGAGTAAAGGTTATCCTGCTAAATTACCATAATTTTGTTAATCCTTATTTTTTTATTGCGCATTTACAGCAAATAAATCTTTTCCATATTCCAGTTGGTAGCTGAAATTATTAGGCCTTTTAGTATGTTTCTGTTTGTATAAGGAAGGGAAGCGAATGGGTCAGTGAACAAGTGCAATACGTAATATCTCCGGTTATCAAACAAACAGTGTTAACAGTCATATCTTTCAAGTCGTAGATGATTTCGTCTGTTTATAGGTCGACAATTTTGTCAGCATTGAAATCTAATACGAATATAGGTCAAGTTTTGAAGGTTACTTGTCCATACATATAGCGCCGGAGCATGAACGACATCCGATGTAACGGCTGTAGGAGTTTTCAGGAGAAAGTTCTTGTATATTTTCAACGGCGAATATCCCAGACGATACAGCGATGAGCTTTGAGAAATATAAGATGATATTAACTTAGTTAAACGAATTATAAGACAGAGGCTACGCTGGCAAGGTCATGTCGTTTGAAATAGATGGAAAACCCTCTAGCTTTTGAAGGTTTACAAAGTAGTAGCGGCCGATGAAGGCAAAAGAAGAAAAGCCCTTTCACTTTGCAGGAGGGATCAGGTACAGAAGAATTAGCAGGTGGAAAGAAAAAATTATCGACTCTTCTGGATTCCACTCTTTCATAGTCTTGTCCTTAGTTGTCGAATTTGTTATGTATGCTTATCGGAAAAATAAAAATTTCCAAGTTTACAAGATGTACCTCACGGAATTGAAACGGAGGAGCGAGAAAATGGTCCATCACTGAGGCTAACGTCCAATACGTTCATCTGTTCTAAACAACAGTATCTTAAGATTCCTGTAAAAGTCTTGCAAATGACAACTCAATCTCTGCGAACGATTTTCAAAGTGCCCGCGATCCCCTACTTGTCATTGGAGCAACTCGCACTATTTAAGAGGTCGGTTCTTCGCACCTATATTCAAATTTTTATGATGCAAAACTTGAAATATATTCAACGTAGTAATGCATACTATATAACCGTTAACTGAAGAGTTTTTTACGAACGGGAAAAGCCCAAAGGAACATATGACATAGTCTATAACACAGCATCCAGCAGCATCACAAAACATAAATTCGCCATTCAAATCGCCAGATATCCTTCAGTTTAGAATAATTCAGCCCACATCTTCTACTAACCTCAGTAACTTTTTACCTTTCGATGCAATACTGCGTCTTTTGGTTGTCGGCTCTTCAGAGGGGTGGGATTAGCCGTGTGCATACCTGAAGGCTAAACAAAAGAATGACACAATCAGGTACGCTAGGAAATTTAAATTTTTAAACGGTTTGCAAACTGCTTTGTAAGCGCTGAAGCGATTTTCGGCCGAGGTCCAAATGGAGGAATCTAAGCTACCTCTGAACGGCCGCTGAGTTTTTATCAGAAACTTTTATTTCATGTGTGAAATACATTTTGAGGGCTTGACAATCCCTGCCATTATTAGTTTTGTGAAATAAGCCTCAACATTGTTTTCCACATACAAGCTTTGGAGTAAAACCTCCGCCGGTTTCCCATCACATATTAAAACTTTGTTCGTCTTAAACGCCATCCAACTTTAACTTAACTAATACGCATTGAATCATTCTATACCAGCATATTATGGGTCCAAAATCATCAGGGCACGCAAATACAGAAAGCATACGAGTAACTCTCTCCTCATCTACGTTCCTCAGCAATTGGTTTATTGTCAAGGCGTTTAGGTGTGCAAACAGGATATCGCCTTTTACGCTTACTCGAGCTCAAAACTCTACATCCGAGAAACTAGTCAGATCTCCAATCTAAAAGGTTGAGACAAAAATATGTTTCAAGGCACTCTGAACATCCAGAAGAGTTATTAGGCTACTATATTTGGCTGAAGAAGATCTCTCTTTTTCAGTTTCAACACGTACTACTGTCCTGTGCAACATAACGGAAATGCGTAATACTAATGTAAGTACAAAATACGAAGTATTCGCCCGAGTCAGTCAGCTATGCCAATACTCCAATTTACAAAATCATCTCCTTGTAAGGATATATTGATGGCGACCAATAGATGTCAATTCGATGTCGAACGAATTAGTTGAATGTGCTGGAACATCCACTTAGCTAAGTAATATATATAAATGTTTGTAAGTATGTGTATATACAAGCGTAACCAAATGTCTATGCATTCTCGCACGAGCGAGTCTGATAATCGTTGAAGCAATGCATACTAAATGTGGAGCGTAATAAAACGCATAATGCAAAATATATATATATATATATATATATATATATGTATGTATGTATATATTTATGCTGTAATAATACACATATAATGTACATTCAAACATATTTACCAACTGAAGCTGAATTGGAGTCACAATGCCAGTACAGCGGTGCAGGAAGAGGAACTTTACATAGTCGAAGCACAACTGTGCTAACAACAACAGTCAACAACATTCTAACAAACAAAACGACGATATGAGTATCTCAGTTATAACAATAACAACAGCAACAACAATAATAAAATGTTGTATATAAGAAGAACAAGTAAGTAAGAAGAGCAAAGCAAGCCAAGTACCAACGAACCGGTAGTACAATTATTTATAGTCTGCTGCCCTTGAAGGAGACATAAATTGACAAATAATTGGGGGTCCACTCGATGAATGATTTATATGAGCCGGTAATGGCTATGGCGATGACTCTAACTATAACTATATGTTCATGGTCATGGCCATGACCAAGCTAAAGGCAGCGGGCATTATATGTACTTGTATGTACTATGTAACAATTGGTTGTGCTGCTACTGCGTCTGCAGTAAGTTGGCTGCTGATGGAGATGACGATAGTGTCGAAGTTGAAGTTGTAGTTGGAGTTGGGGATGCTAATGCAGTGGCAAGAGCATGTAGCTGTGCTGCGGCGGCTGGTATTATTCTACGAATATGTATAACAAATACATACATACAATACTTGCATATATATAGCACCCTACTGTCATATGGACTAGTTAAAAACTAACTTAGAACTAGTGAGTAAAGCAGGCTCAACATTTGGCTAATGATTTTCCTGCAATTCACTGACATTTTTTACTCACTTTAGCCGGTGAGCTGGTAATTGTCTGCTTTCGATCAAAAATTAAATTTAAAAAATTTCTAATACTTTATATAGGGTAGCCTTACACATTTTGGCATTCGAGAATAAATCAAATATTAATAATCGAAAATCGCTTTATTATTTTTCAAAATATTCTCCATTAAGATATATACACTTTTTCATGCGTTTGACCTATTGTCAAAGCACTTTTAACACTCTGATTGAGATATTTTCAAAACATGAGTTCGGAACGCCTCAACTGCCTCTTGAGGTGCCACAAATTTGTTAACGCTTCAGTTAATTTTTTACGTGCTGGAATGAAAAGAAACTACTTGATGCAACGTCAAAATTATACAATTGATGACTCATCAAATCGATGTTTTGCATGCTCAAAAATGCAGTTGTATCGGTCTATATATGAGAGCTCGCATTGTCGTGATGAAAAGTGATCCGTTTTCGGCGGATAGTTTTCCTGTTTTCTTGAAAGATAACGGTCAAACAAAAGATGTTCTACCACTCAGAGTTGACTGTTCTGATTTGGGCTAGTAATACGATTGCGATATGTCTAGTTTTTTCAAAAATAAATAAATAAATAAAAAATAAAAAAAGCAAGCAACCATTCACCATGAAGCAACCATACAGTCGACCGCTGTTTGCTTTCGGGCTCGTGCGCGTAAATCCACGATTCATCACCTGTCACGATGTCACAAACCTGTTTCCAAGCACCTCTGTCGTATTTTTTTTTTTTAACATTTCTCTCGACAAATCGGAACGAGTCTCTTTTGAGCAATTGACGAATTGGGTGAGATCCAATGTGAACAATTTTTTTACAATCAAATGTTACTACAATGTTCGTATTGAATGTATGTTGGTTTCACTAGTACCTATAGTTGTCTCAATCTCACGATAGGCCACATGACGATTTTGCAATATTAGCTTGCACACATCATTAATAGCTTGTGGAACAACAACTGTTTTCGAACGACTTTCACGAGTTTCGTGTTGGAGTACTTTACGACCTTGATTGAATTCACCGTATCAATGATACAGCTGGTCCTGGATGGAGCTTTATCACCACAAATTTTACTAAGTTCATTGATGTACTGTTGCGGAGTTAATCCAAGTCTAATGTTTTAGAAAATAATTACGAGAAAATCGTCGCTATTTAATTCCATTTTTTGACTCGCATGTGAAAACATCCTGAGTATGTACATATAACACCAGAAATGTAAAACTTTTCGATAAAGTTGTCAGTTGCCAGATATAAAAGACTAAAACTATGGTTGCCAAGCCCGAAATCTATGCCGCAATCGTCGAACATTTGGATATATATATATATAAAATAAACGTTTTGTAAAAGCTGAAGCGAATTTTGGGCAAGCTCCTCCTTCAACAACCGATGAATTCGTATGAGAAGCTTATATCTTATGTCAGAAACACTCGGAGGGCTTGAATTTCTTGCCGCAAGACGACTGTGATTAGAAAAATGATTTTGCTATAATTTTGGATGTTGGTTCAACGACTACTTGAACACGGCCCTCCTACTGCCTGGTCTTTATTAATTAATGGTATCTAATGATTAATAGTTAGAATTACTAGCTCAGTTAAGAAATAAATTCACTAGTCTTATACTAGTACTAAATTAAGTAGTTTTAGTAGTAAATTGAATTTTAATACTTGGAAATTGCACTAAATGGTAATAAGGAGTGGAGATAACATACTGGTGAACTTGAAATATATTAGTCTGTATATATGTGCTGTGCACTCGCAACGCATTTGATTTATTTTGCTTTAAATGTGTTGGGTTGGAGTTAAATAAGTTGGCAATACTTTGTACAATAAGCAAATTATTGTTGCTTCAGCTGTGCGTACGCCGTGCGTCGTGTTTGAATTTCTGTTTGAGAGCATTTGAATTTCTATTTATTAAAGCACTAATGGCAAAAAAAAAAACTTTCTAGACAAAAACGCTTAGAGCGGCAGCAGCACATAATAACAAAAGTCCGTTAGTAGTCAATTTGTTAATGGACAAACTGTTATGGTGGTAAATTTTTTGTTAAATGTACTCACACTAGGGATGCTTTCCTTCGAATAAAAAAATGCGATGGTTTTGAGCGTGGTTATGATTTAAGAAAGCCTTAATGATGCTTTGATAATTTTAGTTAACTGTTCCATGATTCTTGGACTGAAGATATGTTTCTCAAAGGAAAACTGAACGATAGTAGTGGTCCGCTAACAAATAGTTCCGAGTGTCGAGAATATTGATTTCTCGTGGAAGTATTCTGGTAGTATCTTGATGGTCAATCGTCCGGTCCAAAGCTTGAAATTATCTGCTCACCGAATTGTTCTCCAAATAAATCCATTGACTGATGCGATGTGTGGGAGTTTCAGGCATTAAATAGTCGGTTATTATGGCGCGACAGCGGTCGCCGTTGTTTTTTCTGGATGAAATGACAGCTCTTTAATCTCTTCAGGTTGCTCTTTGAGCCAGAAGTGGGCCTCATCGCTGAACAAAAATTGTGTCGAAAACGTCGGATCTTATTGGAACTTTTCAAGAGCCTATAGAGCGAAGCGATATTGCTTGTGAAGATCGAGCGGTTTTAGTTCTTGTTCAAACTGTATTTTATACGCTTTCAGTGTAAGATCTCGACGTAAAACGCGCCAAGCCGTTCCATACGTCAGTCCGAGTTGCTGCGAACGGCGCCGAATCGACTCTCCACGGCCTTGATGTACACTCTCAGCTACGGCCGCTATAGTTTCTTCACTGCGTGTTGGACGTGTTCTATTCGGTCGAATATTATCCAATAACGGATGTTGGGTCTCAAGATGGGTGATGGTGTTGCGAATAGTATGCTCAGTAGGCTGATTAAGTTATAAGTTGAGCGAAGCTCGTGAAACACATTCTTTACAGAACGTGAATTTTCGTTAGAAAGTTGAATGATTTGTAAACGTTGTTCAGGCGTAAGTCATTCCACGATGAAATGTCAAACAATACTGAACAAATATAACATTACAGCTTGACACGACTCACGAAAGATATGTCAAAAAAAGGCTATTGATAAAAGGAGCTCTACTTGGATCACCCTTTAAATTTCACAATTTCCTCCCCACCTTATATGAGTAGTTCGATTGCTAGAGCGTCAATTCTCACATGTTCACTTAGTGCCGTTGAATTGCTATTCTAGCTTTGCTTTGGTTTAGTAGTAGGACTCTTTTTTTCTCTCTTCATAAAATCAGTATGCTTTGAAGGTCAGTCTTGCTACCAAGAGCAATAATATTACTAAAGTAAGTTTTTTAGCAAGATTATTTACCATTCTCCCTTGCTCATCTCCTAACTCTGCCTCGCCGTCGGTAGCGAATTAGAAACTTAACATTAATTTTCAGGCGAATAGATATGAATTGTTCTATTGCTCCAAAACAACGAAAGCTAATAATTCAAATAAAGCACAGCAACGTTGTGGCAGACATATCAACGATACGAAATGACGACAGTAATCAACAAAAAGCTTAATCTGCAACAGAGAACAGTTCGTAAATATATTGAGCCGTTAAATAAAACATTGACGACAACAAATATGTAACGAAACAACCGTCAGCTTCATAAGGCTTCTGCCAAAACTGCCTTGCGCACCTTAAGAGCTACATACACACTTCCGTCGCCTTCCAACGACCTTCAGTCCCTGCGCCAATCCGACTCTCGGTCACTCAGTGGCGCAGTGTTGATTATGTTCATATATACCCATTCAAATGTCTTTGGTTTGTTAGCAGTTTATTGCCGACAGCATCCAATGTTGCACCGTTTGCCTAGTCATCACCCGAGTAGCGCACAGCAGCACAACAACCCTCCCCACTGCCTCCTGCCGTAGCCTGCTGTACTCTCGCTTCGCTGCTCAATTATATTGTAATGAATTTCTTCCTTACTTCATTATTATAGCATGCAACAAAATTATTGCTGCCACAGCGCCGCCTCTAGTAGTACTACGGATTTTGTTATTCAACTTCATGGTTTTTTTTTTTTTTGTGCATGTATTTTTGCATTTATTCCACCACATCAACCGGATCGCCTGATGGTGGTCATCACTTGACAGCTAGAGATGTGTAATTTTCTATATGCCACAATGCGTAGCACTCTGAACTCGAATACAAGTAGCAAGCGGAATTGTATCGCGCTGAATAGGCATATAAATAGCAGGCTGTGTTTGTGTTTGTATGTATATATGTAAAGGCACCTTTACTAGTAGCTATTTGCTTGTGAATTATGTACCAAAGTGTGTGCTCTCCTGATTGTCCCATTCCACGCTTCAAGCCGGTTTGTCGATTGCAATATTTTCAAGCCTCTACTTTTATATAAATATATATATAAATATATCTGTACATCTTTGTATGTGTGTGTATGTGTGTCCATCTGTGCGGAAGTGTATATACATGACGCGCAATAACAATAATCATAATAATCAGCGTCAATGGCCCGGGGCTATCAAATGAACTGTCGATGGTCGAGATTTGAATTAATGTGCACTCTGTTATGAATTTATGGCATAACAAAAAAATAAAATAAAATAAAATAAAATAAATGAAAAATAGTAAAAATAATAAAAATAGAAATAACAACAATTTGTAGCGTGGCTGCGGCAAAAAGGAAATATTTGAAGGCTTTAACTACTATTTGTGCTACTAAATTGCAATGGACAAGTGAGCAGAATGAGAGCAGGAAAATCTAAATAATGCATTAAAAACTAAAATAAATATTATGTTTCCGTACCGTGATATATATCTACATATAAATATTCAGTGTACCGTGAAAAAATAAACTTTCAAATATCGATTAGAAAGCAAGTCTTTATGAGGTTGAAGAGCTCCTCACATTACCCAATGAATCCCTAATTAAATCGATTTTATACTTAAGAATTCTCCTCTGACGATAAATAATTATTCTGATTTGAATCGCTTCAGAGAGTTTCACTAGTCATGGCCCATGATTAGCTCTCGTTACAATTTTTTTTTTTTTTTTTTTTTGGAATAATTTAGGCACCACTTGACCGAGCCGCGTCAGCAGTAAAGAAAGTCATTTCTTCACTTCGCCTTTCGACGTAAATTGGCGACTGCAAGTGAAGCCAGCGAAGAGCGTGGAGCTCTTTCTCTGCTCTCCTCACCAGTAAGTATTTCATCGAATATTTTCAAAGCAGGAGTAAATTCGCTTATACTAACTATCACTGATTTCGCTGATATATATACTCCTACATAGTATATCACTTGGAGTTCACCTTTTCGTACTCTGAGGTGTTAGTCCTATTTCATTGGGAGATCTATAATTGTTTTCAAAACCTTTCTTTCGTAAACTTTTAGCGGCGACTCATCGATTGTCATCATCGTCGACACTTCTGCAGTATATAGCAGGACGAGAATAATGAGCGACTTTAAGAGTTTAGTTTTTGTTTGCGAAGAAGGGCTTCACTCTTCAATTGCCTTCTTGAGGTTATTCTGCCTTTGTTTTCAGGACTAATTTTGTTGTTGATGTTGCAGATTGTTCTTAGATAGGCGATATTATCCTAGACTAGTTAGACGTCTCTCTTCCACCACGAGTCCGATTTCAAATTTTCCTTCCTCTATCCGCGCGCTATTCATAGTACATATCAGAAAGATATACACTTTTCCATCCTTGTCCCTTCCATCGCATTTCTTGTACGGCGGTGATCTTAAACTTTAGTCTTATTAGGACGCCAACCCGCTCGGTAGCAGCACATACCCAATTAGGGGACCACATATTCCACATACATGCCCTTAAATCATTACAGTGGTCGTCGTCAAAAGTGGGATCTCCCATCTGAGGTTTCCCTGCGCGTGTATTTGTAGATTCAGGACACATTTATGTAACTAGCCAAATATTTCAATACCGATCGCCCGTTTGCAGCCATACCTCTGGTGAAAAGACCTGGCAAAAAGATTTAAGTGAACCCTTGCGTGCTTTTGATTGGCTCAACTAAAACTCTCTAATTTTTAAATCTTAACTAAAGGCTCCACAAAAGTTGGTTACAACTGAGCTCCTCACGCTTCCGTGGTGTGCGATAAGGACACAAGAAAAAGAATTATGTATACACCCGATTGCATACCATCTGTAGAAATTAGGTTAGGTTAGGCTACCATTGTTAAACTACTAAGGATCCCCTTAGCCCCCATTCACTAGTCAAACTAACGTATGGAGTTAACAAACCAGACCAATTGACGCAACTTTGCACCCACGAAATCAAATCAAATCTCTAAAGGTTGCCACCCCTAGCCTACTGTTCAGCCAACTGCTCCAAAGTGAGGATGATTCGGAAGGTGAGTGACTTAAAGTTTGCGGTTCTTCCTATTCTCTACAACTCCTGTAGAAGTCATTTGGTGGTACGATCAGTCTCTCTACGTGTCCCGTAAAAAGACCCATCATTGTAGATATTTCGTTCCCTTTTAGTGAAATAAGCTCTGTCGACATTTTTTAGTTTCATGTCACCCACATTAATTAAGTTACGTGAAATGAGTTGAGATTCGTCCATCTTGAGTTAGCATCTGCGATGAAGAACTCCCTTATAGTGAGCTTACAAGTTAATAACGGCATGCTCAGAACCTTTTATGATGGCGAAGGTGGAAGAGAACATATAATAAATGCTCCGCTGGTTTCCCGATTGCTCCAAGAGATATTAGCTACCAGTTTTGTGAGAAGGTACAAAAGGCTTTAGTTTTTATTTCTTCATCTCTTTCACACTGTGATACTGATTCCTCTGATCCAATACCTAAACTCTATCCCGTAATATACTCTCCATAATTTGCATGTATTCAGTGATATCGCCTTCACATTCGCAAATAATTTCTTTTCCTGAAGTGCACTCCTCATATACCGTGAGATCATATACAGGCTCCCCCATCGCGCTATAATCCACTCTCTAAGGTGCGCCAGGGTAAAATTATTTGGGAAAACCGTATATATGACTGAATTTGATTCAAAATCGAATATATTGGTAAACAAATTTTATAAAGAACTATCACACTAGGTGGCGCCTGATTCAAATCCATCTTTATTATTTTTTAAAAATGGTTCTCACCATTTAAACTTAATTTTACTATAGAATTTCTCCGGAACAATTCGTTAGAAAACTTTTAAATTCAATAAATTTTAGGTAAATTTAGTCTTGATCCATAATTTTTTCCTCCAAGACCTTAGTGGGATGGAATGGGCAACAATAAATGCTTTCTTAAGCTAATAAAATCATTTTTGCATTTATAGATTTGCTCTTTGGGTGCATGGTCCCTTGAATTGCTTGTATAATGCATACAAATATACATATAAACAAAAAATATGATTTCATTAATATCCCTAAAACCGTCATTTAACCTTCGCAATGACCAATTTATAATCCAACTTGGGTATGTAACCGAATCAAGGCTGCTTACGCAATCCAGTTGCCACTGCAATTGGTTTGCGGTTGCATGCAACGAACAAGCAATCGCACAGCAAAGGTAAGCATAAGTTGGTATCGCTCGGCAGGCATCTTATCAGCGCGATTTCATCTGCATACAATGAGGCAGGCGCAACAGCAACAACCGGAGCAACTTTTTCAGAGAGTTCAGAGAATTGGTGCAGCCGAGCGAGCACTCCATCGAACCGTCGTTTCGCCCAACGTTGGTCAGTGGTTGCCGTTTGGCTTATTCGCCGTTCTTGAAGCAAATCTTTGTAAATCCAATTTGTTGCACACAGTCAACTTTTGTTTCTGTACGCTCATTACTATTACTGTTAATATTGTTGTTGCTTCGTCGCACAGTGCGTCGCTTTGTATGCGTTGTATGCTCATAAAATTACCACATCGTAATAATTTCGATACAATCAGCCATTGAAGCCGTCGAGAATGAATTAGTACCGCGCTAAAGGAAGAGTTTGAACGGTGCACAGTTGCGTTGACCAAGCTGGTTGACGATATAGCAGACGCTAGGGAGGTGTGTTGTATTGCAGAAATGTTGCAAATGCATTTTGACCGCCCAATGCAACAGCACACCGAACTCCATCCGCCAACTCTCAACCACCATTTCAATGTTTGGCGTTCGCACTTTAGGCGCCCCGCCTTCACCCGCCGCTACCCGCTTGCTCTTATCACCCTCATCTTGCATTGTCGCTGTCGTTGCTTCGACTGCCTTGATGGGGTATTTATGCCAGCGATGAGTGCAAATTACCGCAACTGTGGGGCGTTTTGTGCGCGTCGGCAATAAGCGTTAATGGGTGCAACAGCAGCAGCAGCAGCAGCAGCAGCTACAGCTACAAAAGCAACAACAATTTAGTAAACTTCAAGCAAAAGCGTTGTGTTGTTGTTTCGTTCCTATAATAATGCTGTTGTTATAGCAGTTACTGCTATCGGCCCTCGCTTTAGTAGTCGCGCGGGTTGTGCGCTTCCATAGATAATATTTACTTGTGTCATTATAAATAATAAATATTACACCGAGTTCACCCAGTGGAGTTGAGTGTGAGTCCATGATTACTCGGCGCTGCCGATGACAACCGCAGATATCATTAACATTTATTGTATTTGTATTTGTAGTATTGTATAGCCAATGTACTTATGTACATATGTACATATGTATGTTATTTAGAGCGCAAATAAAATATGGACATGGCTTAATTACAATATTATCTATTAGATATTGACATACATTGATACATACATTAACCGCAGCTGGATATTTACGTCATAATGCATAAACATAATTTTTTATACCTTTCATATATATACATAAAATGATATGCTAATTTTGGTCTGAAGTATATAAGTACAAATAGGAGAAGAGATAGACCCACCGAAATTTATACCGTTCGTATCACAATCACGAGCTGAGTTGATTAAGACATGTCCGTTTACCCGCATGTCCTTCTGTTCCTCTAGTCCCTCAGTTTTTTGACATATTTCAGCCAAACTTTGTAGACAGTTGCACGTATACTACTTGGACTACTTACTATAAGATAAATACGACCGACTTTTCAAATTTTAAGCTTTAGACCATAAATCCGTCAAAAACGCATCCAAGAGCGTGAAATTTGGTTTTGTACACACATATTTAAAATTTCACATGGGTACCGAAAATCATAAAAATCAGAATATAGCCTCCATATAACTGATTTGTTCAGATTCGAGGTTTTTCGTCGGGAATTCGCTAAAATAGCATCTAGTGGTTTGCATTTTGATGCTGTAAATACATGAACTCAAGTTAATATTGACACTAAAAATTCTCGAAATCGAACTTTGAAATTTGCCACAAATTTGAAGTGTACATGAAAGGTACAAATACTACGGCAGGACCAAAGGCAGCCCTTCTTTCCTATTCAATTTAAAGTTGATATACAAACAAACTTAAGTAAAAATAGCAACAAATAGATATAACGGGTTATTTATTCTGCGATTTCTAAAATAAACTAAAATAATATGCATTTGATATAACTTTTTTATGAATCTCCTTTTTTATTAAAAGTTTGAATCTGGGCTTTATAAGGGTGACCCAAGTAGAGGCACTTCTTTCAATAGCCTTTTTTTGACAAATCACGAGTGAGTCGTGTCAAACTGTTATAATGTATTTTTGTTCAGTATTGTTTGGCATTTGATTATGGAAAAACTTACGCCTGACAACGTTAACAAATCATTCAACTTTATTATGAAAATTCACGCTCTATAAAGAATGTGTTTCGCGCGCTCCGTTCAACTTATGGTCAACATAATCGGCTTACTGAGCGTACTATTCGCAACACCATCACTCATCTTGAGACCCAGCATCCATTATTGGATACTATTCGACCGAAGAGACCATGTCCAGCACACAATGAGGAGAATATAGCGGCCTTAGCTGAGAGTGTACAAGAAGGCCGTGAAGAGTCGATTCGGCTCCGTTCGCAGCAACTCGGACTGACGTGTGGAACGACTTGATGCATTTTACTTCGAAATCTTAAATTGGAAGCATATAGAATATAGCTTGTGCAAGAACTGAAGACACTCGACCTTCCCAAACGACATCGCTTCAATCTATGGGCTCATGAAAAGTTCCAAGAAGATCCAACGTTTTCGAGCCAAATTTTGTTCAGCTATGAAGCCCATTTCTTTCTCAATGGGTTTGTAGATAAGCAAAATTGCCGCATTTGGGACGAAGAGCAACCTAAAGAGATTCATGATCTGACATTTCATCCAGAAAAAACAACGGTTTGGTGTGGTTTGTGGGCTGGTGGAATCATCGGTCCATATTTCTTCAAAAAATTATGCCGATGAGAACGTAACCGTCAATGGCGATCGTTTTCACGCCATGATAACCGACTACTTGAAACCTGAAATTGAAGCTCGTGATCTCCGCGACAGTTGGTTTCAAAAAAACGGCGCCACTTCCTACACATCGCGACTTTTTCCTGTGGATATGTAAAGTCTAAAGTCTATGCGGACAATCCCCCTTCGATTCAGGTGTTGGAGCAAAACTTCACACGTTTCATTCGCCAGTTACCAGACGAAATGCTCGAATGAATCATCGAAAAGCGGACTCAACAGATGGACTATCTGAGACGTACCCGCGGTCAATATTTGAAAGAGATAATTTTCAAAAAATAAATGCCAAAGAATGTTCTTTCGAATGATGATAAACATTTTCCATTAAATTTGAATTTTCTGTGTTTTTTCTTTCTTTAAAAATGTGGGGAACCTGGAAATGTGAAACACTGCGAGTACGATGCCTTGTGATTTTTGCAAACCTCGATCTGATTGAGGTTCTTTTCAACCCCATTTTATCACATATTGGGCGGTATCTCAGCCATAACTTGACGAATGTTGGTTTTGAAGTGCTCACGAGTTAAATGTTTATCGGCATAAGCACGGTCTTTCACGAAGCCCGAAAAAAAAATCCAACGGCGATAAGGCAATATTTGCTGGTGTTGTGTGTCATTGCCTAAGTCGTGAACTTCAATTGTAGACCAAAAAAAGAAGGTTATCATACAAACATAACGCACCGAGTGTTAAAACCAGACGTGCTTACCAGATGTCAATATACAGCCTTACATTTTGGAAACAACTAAATGGATAACCCTTAATATTGGTATATATTTTGAGCTTGAACGTTATTAAGAATTTCGTAACAGGTTTTTTTTGCACAAATTTAGAGACCCTGTACAGAATGGAACACAAACAAAAATGTCTACGTGTTATTAATATTTTTATTTATGGCCACGAGTTCCCACTATGCATCGCATAAGACCCAGAAAGAACATTAATTATGTTACTCATTTTATAGGAAAATATCAGAATCGAGTAAAATATGTTTAGTTTTTCATCTTCTCATTTAAAGCTTTTCACCTATTGCTCTTCCATTTATTTGGAATATTTCAGGGTATTACTAAAATAATTATGTGGTAATTCAAGTCTTTTAGGAAAATTTAAATGCTTTAGGCAAATTTATAATAATTTTAATATGCAAAAGTAATACAAAACATAATACTCGTGAAACTTCAAAATAGTTTAATGATTTATACAAATATCATAAGATCATTTAAAATTTTAGGCTTTCAATAATTGATGGATAAAACTACAGTTTCAACGTTAAATATATAAATGTGTATGTTAATGGTGAAACTAGTAAATATATACAGTGTATCAATAAAGTAAGTATGCACTGAGTATTTGAAACTTCAAAATGAAATATTTCGCTCTAACTGCGTCACAAATGATTTTTTTTTTACTGTTTTATTGCTTACGATGTCAGCTGTCGCTTTCATGCAACATGATCTATTTTTAAATGTACCGTTAGATTTAATAGCTTGACTTGTTCTATGGTAGGTGCAAAAATTATGTCATTAAAGTTTGTATGCAAAACGTAAAGTACATTGGGTTCGTCGTGCTTGAATAGGTAAGAGAGCATAGAAGCTGCTTTTTCTTTTTGAATATAACTGTAGTATTCAGTTTTTAATAAAATTTCAGCACAAGCATTAATAAAGAGTTTTTAAAATCGTGATGGCACCGCGGGGAAAATAATTTTCTCAGGACCTAAAAGATTTGATAATAAAATCGTTCAAAGAGAAAAAATCTCAGAGGAAAATAACTGAAATTGTTGGTAAAAGTCATGCAACGGTACAAAAAGTCATTGAGAAACATAAACGAGACGGAGGTACCAAAACCAATCAGAGGTCTGGCCGGCCTAGCATATTTACGTCACCAGAAAAGCGAATTATTGTTCACAAGATGCGTGAAAATCCAAAAAAATCAGCTCCCAAGATTCAAAAAGAAATTGGAAATAAGGTTAGAAAACTGTGCAATCCTGAAACGATTCGTCAGGTACTGCGAACTGCCGAATACAATGGTCGCAACATGCGTGAGAAACCTTTCATTAGCGAAGTAAACCGGAAAAAAAAATTGCCTTCGCCAAAGAATACGAAAAAGCTGACAAAACGTTCTGGAACACAGTTATTTTTTCCGATGAATCTAAATTCAATATTCGTGGACCCGATGGACGAGCCAAGGTATGGCGAAAAGTGAATTCTGAGCTTCAACTTCAAAATCTGATGGGCACAGTCAAACACGGTGGCGGCTCCGTTTGTGTTTGGGGTTGTATGGCAGCATCTTTTGTCGGTAAACTGATGTTTATTGATGGCATTATGGATCGTTTTCAATATTTAGATATTTTGAAAAAAAAAAACAATTACACGAAAGTGCCAAAGACCATGCTTGCTTCAGGAGTCGTTTGTCTTTCAACGAGACAACGACCCAAAGCACACTGCTTCCATTGTTAAAGAGTGGCTCCTATATAAGGTCAAGAAACAACTTCGTACACCACCTCAGTCCCCCGATGTCAACCCTTTAGAGCATTTATGGGAACATCTTGACCAGCAGATTCGAAAACGCAGCATTTCAAGCAAGGATGACTTGAAAAAGATCCTCGCGGAAGAATGGGAGAACATACTGCCTAGCGTGACAGGTAACCTGCTGAATTCAATGAATTCGAGACTAAAAGCGGGCCTTAAACAAAAAGGCAACCCCACAAAATATTGAAAACCAATTTTATTATAATTTTTTTTATAAAAACATGAACTTAGAAGTATTAATTTGATTTTACATACATACTTTTTTGGTGTTATTTTGAAGATATTTTTATTTAAGTTTAAATTATTTAAAGAAATATAATTTTCAAGTTAACTTTTTGTAACTGAATTGAAGTTCTTAATATATTGTTTAGAAATAAATCTGTTTTCCTTTTGTTACAAAAAGATTTGTATATTTTTTATTGTTTATTTTCCTATGGTGCAACTGGATACATACTTTATTGATTGACTGTACGTGTGTCATCATTATACAGTCATTCAAAAATTTATCTTTCATTTGTATTATTTTATATTTGTGCTATTTGCTATTATAATTACAATATTTCCCATACATATGTATACATAAAATACATATGTATACTTAAAATTGAAAACATTTAATGCCATTATTGTTTGCTTTTGGATTTTAATCATTTGTTTCATTTGTTTGCCTCTTATTTTTCATCCAGATAAGTGTGTAAATCAATTTTTGATCTGTTGATACGATTATCATTACACATATTATCATTGGTTTTTATTCTACATTATTATTGTTGTTGTTGCCGCCGCACATATAAATGCAGCATAGATGCGATCTTTTGTGATTGGCTTCGGCAATTAACAGGTAATTTAAATGTTTTAATTGGTTGCAAATCAATCTGCACTAATAAATGACAAACGTGCGTTTTTGTTGTTGCTTTTTTTTTTTTGTTAAGTACATATGTATATTACAAAAATGTTACAAACATACATATTAGTAAAGCTATGTGAATATGGTCTTCCATGTATACGTGTAATTAACAGTGTAATCACATAAGAAGCTCATAATAAAACTTAATAAATTCATTCACGAACCAAATTTAAACTATAATAATTTGCGATTTAAGTACACATTTTGATTAAAAATTTACGGTATAAAAAGCCGTGCATGTAATGAGCATTATTTATGGGCGCACGATATGAATTTTGGCATGAGGTATTTCCCATAGAAGGTCCAGCGCAAGAAAAAATAAATGAAAATTAATATAGTTCAATCTTTTTCACGGGGTAACACTTTATACAAGTAATTTAAATAAATTCTATCTCAAAACACTGTTGCATCTCTTGAATTGGTTATTTTTTTTTTAAGGATTTCCAAACAATTTTATTGATAAAAAAATTGAAGAAATTTCTGACGCATTCACGATATCTCTTCTGCCAGCATACAACTTTATACATTTCTTGTTTCCCCTTTCATCAAATAAATACTACAAAATTATGCCCATGACAAGATATACTCACACATTCAGTCATCCAATCGATGAGGTAAAAATTTCTCTCAGCGTATGACGAATTAAATTTTCTACGTTTCCAGAGCATCTTAAACGTTGCACTCGGCATTTTGACGATTGTTTTTAGTATCATCGGCCACTCTATTGAAGTTGACGGCCGCAGTAGCCGCGGGAGTAGTATTATTGGCTACTACTTTTGGCGTCATGGGCCTAGAATTGAGCCAAGCCCATTAATTAATTAATTAAATCCAACGGTTACCCTCCTCTCGCCAACCGACACGAGAGGCGCCATCCGCATAACGTACGGAATTTGCCGAGTCAAAAAGGTAAGAGTTTTTTAAGCGTCGAGATTTAAAACTGCTAAGCTACAGAAAACAAACTCAGCTGAAATATAAGATTATTTATACTACAATAGAAAATTTGTGGGTTACTTGTTAAGAGAAGTTAGTATAGCATTTTTTATTACGAAAAGTGAGTCGGTCATATCGAATATGCTGGAATAACAATTGAAATCCTGACATAAACGGCGAAACGGTTCACATAGTTCAAAGTTTGTTTTACAAGATTTTAGGAATATTAGTCTAAATTGTCGTGATAATCGGATGGGGACATACTTCACCTAAGAGAAATGAACTGTAAATCAGTCCATTTAGAAGCTTGACTAAAAAAATTATTCCTAACATTTCTCCACGGCTAGAAAGTGTGGGTAAATTTATAAGTTTCAAGCGACTAGTATACGGAGGAAGATTTTGGCGGGAATCCCAGTGCAAATGACGCAAAGCAAACAACAGAAACTGTTTTTGAACGGACTCAATTTTATCAGAATGGGTTTTATAATTAGGGTTCCACACAACCGAACCGTATTCCAATATTGGTCTTACTAATGACGTAAAAAGTATTTTCAAGACAAGGACACCTTTAGCTTTCAAAACAGTTGTGTTAATATGAAGATTGAAGTTGAGTTTGGTATCCATGTTACACCCATATCAACAAAATTACATACTTGCTCTAGACTATAGTTGTTTATTGTGTAAGATGGTGGTTAAACATAGTTACTAAATTGTTCAAAACGGTTTGTAATAAACATCTTTCATTAATTGAGTTATAAGATTGGAAAAGCTTTACATCATCGGCATATAATAAAATCTTTGAATATTTTATAACTGAAGACAAATCTTTAATAAATAACAAGAACAGAATCGGACCCAGGTGGCTACCTTGCGGAACACCAGATGTTACATCAATTATGTCAGAAAAAGTATCATTGCAGAGATAGGAAGATATCCATTGGAGAAGGCTTGGTGAAATCCAAGAATATCTAGTTTTTTAATAAGTATTGTATGATCTACTCTGTTGAGTGCTTTACTGAAGTCAGTATATATAACATCAGTATTCTTGTTTTCTCTAAATCCATTTGAAACGTGAGTAACAAATTCCAGCAACTTAGTAATAGTAGATTTCCTTTTGCAAAACCCATGCTGTGAACTGGAAATTAAAGGAAATATGGAAAAAGTTAATTGAGCAGTAATTGTGGCTTAAAAAAGTTTAGGTATATCAGATATCTTTGCTATCCCTCTATAATTTTCAATCGAAGATCTAGTAACATTCTTATGCAAGGGTATTATAAATGATTTTTTCCATGTCAAAGGGAATACGCATTGTTTTAGGGATGCATTAAAGAGGTTTGTCAAAGGCCGGTACAAATTTTCAGCACAATATTTAAGAAAGCATGTTGGAATCATTAAGGCCGTACAATTCTCTTCATCTCGGTCAAATATCTCGGCATAATTCTTGATAATAAACTAAGCTGGAGGGAACATATCGGAAGGAGGGGCAGTAAGGCGCTCTAAATTTTGAAAAGCCGTAGACGGATCATTAGGACAAATTGGGCGCTAGAACCTAAAATAGTGTATTGGCTTTACAAAAGGCTCTAGAAATTATCCTCGACCACAAACCAATCAAGTCACAAGTGATATGTAAAGCAGCACTAACAGGAAAGGAAAACAGGTACAAGCCATGTCCTTCCCTAGCAGGGAGGAACTGCTGGAAGGGAGGGCCATCGGTAATAGTGTATATATCCATATCTATGTTGATGGGTCTAAATGTGAGGCAGTTATGTAATAAGGGTTCTTTTGTGACCGCTTCAAGTTAGCTTCAAATTCAAAAACTATTACTGTGTCTTCGAAGCGGAGATTGTTTGAACATTAATGAGGGTGTCAATTGAGCAACCGTCTTAATAGGAAAATCTATTAGGTTTTTGGCGGACATCCAAGCAGCAGCTCAAGCACTTAAAGTATACTACGAGTACAAATATGTTGGAGGCAACTAACAGAATATTAAGGGACGGCATATCACTGGGGTCCCATTTTACACGGATGTAGAATGCAATGCAAAGACAGCTGAGCTGACTAACTTTGGTGCTACTGACGACTGTTTTCGACCTGCACTATCCACTGTCTCAGAATTTTCAGCGCCTTCAAATATTGTTCAAAGCAGCATATCGTGGAGGAACACATAAGGTACCGCGGCACTTCCATTGTATGGCGCACCACTAAATTATTGCAAGGCAGTGTGGTTTGTAGATAAACCAAACTGTTACTTGCTTTAAGCAAAAGAGAACTTAGTACTCTTCTCGGTTTATTGGAGAAGTGCTTATCTCTGACATATCATCTCTGCAAACTAGGTAAAATGGAAATGACAATACGCGGGAGCACTACCTTTGGGAGTGTTTGACCTTCACGATTGAGACGGAATTTTTCAGGACAGTTCGTAAAATCGAGCGAAGTATTCATATAGTTCGACTGAATGGTGGAGCACAATGTGCCTGCTCAATAGCCCATATGGAGCCGTTTGTGGCCAGGTCCTTAAAATCCTCTTTCAACCAACCACGAAAGATCGTGTTTTAAATATCTAGGAAAAAGCTTGCACGAAAGTCACAGCAGTGATTATATAGCGCTATTTCTTATTATTCTGACACCTCTGCATTGTTGGAGTCATGAAGTGCACTCACACCGTAAATGTAAATGGCTGACCAAAACCAAATGTGTTTTCATCTAAAACATATTAATTTTTGATTTCAGCCTAGTTGAATTTTGTTGAAATCATATATTTTCCAGAAGTTAGTGAACGGAACCACAAGTCATGGAAGTCATCAGAGATGCAAAAGCCCTTCAGCATTGTGAACTCAATAGCATATTGCGCCAAGTAAACTAGTTTGGAGCAATTAGATAAATCAGGTAACCTTAATTTGGTTAAATTTTTAAGTTGTTGGCTTCCCCCACTGGAGTTAAAGTGACAAATCAATAGTAAGTACGACTCACGGAAAATCTGCTCTTATCTATTGACACACTTGACAAATTGTAGTCTACTCAAAATCTAAGTCAAATTATAGCGAAAATTTTCTCAAAATTTATATTTCCTACAGGGCCGACTGCGAAACTTCTTAGCCATTTCCGTTCAATGTATTCACCTACAATATATTTAGAGATAGACCAAATCAAATACTCATTTGACACGAAAAACCAATCAAATCGCAACGGACACAACATAGAAGAATGTGCAATCTATCATATGCTGCGCAAACCCACATACACATATAGACAAGTACATATGCACCTTCGCTCGAAACGAGTTGAGTTGATGATCTTTGTTGCAAGACAATAGAGTGCCACGAATAACCGCAACGAAATCTCGGTGCGAGTAATAACAATAGCAATGGCAATAACAATAACTACAACTATAATATTAACATTAAATGTCGTTATTATGAAGAGAGGGAGAGAAATAACAATGAAAAGCACATACGCCAATATAATTTATTATTTATTATTATTATTTTTGTGGGCAATTTTTAGAAGAAAATAAAGAAAAAAGTCTGAAGAACCCACATAACTATGTATATATGTTGTAACATATACAGGGTTATCGATTTTGCGGCTTTCTAAAATAAATGTAAATAAACGGCATTAAAAAATTTTTTTTTCATGAAATTCTTTTTTTATTATGAAGTTTCAAAGGGCTGGTTTGTGAATTTTCGCAAACTTCGATCCGTTTGAGGTAATTTTCGACAACTTTTTGGCACATATTGAGAGGTATCTCAGGACGCGGGATTACGCTTCCGGGAAATTTCTCTTTCAATAAAGCCATATTCGCTCGTTATGTGTGGCATGTGGCCACATATTCTGTAAGTCGCGTTCTTCAGTTGGAGGCCAAAAATAGTCAGCTATCATACGACTATAACGCTCCGAATTGGCAGTGGCAGTCTCGTCGTTATCGTTTTCAAAGAAGTACGGTCCAATCACACCTACGGACCAAAGACCGCACCAAACAGTAAATTTTTTTGGGTGTAGTGGCCTCTGTTTGATTACCTGAAGATTCTCGGAGCACCAAAAGCGACAATTTTGCTTACTTACGTATTCACGAAAGAGATCCTCCTCGCTAAGGAAAATTTTGTTTGAAAAATCGGTGGTCCACTGCTTGTTGTTCAAGCACCCAATCGACGTGACTTCGGCGTTGTGAATGATCAGCTGACTTCGATTGTTGTATGAGCTGGACTTTATATGGATATAGATGTAAGTCCAAGTACAAAATACACCATAAAGTCCCATTTCTTGAGAACGTCGTGTCTCCGGCTACACCTTCGTTTACAGCGATATTTTAGGGAACAAGGAAAGCGATGATGTGCAGACAATGTGTGTCCGATCCAGTCTCTTCAAATTTCTACAAAATTTTACACATTGAATGAGTAGTTGGAAGATTATGTGTTCCATAATCTCCTCTCAAAGCACAAAACGTGGCCACGTTTAAGTCCAAATTTTTGTAGTAAGTCTCAATAATTTTATCTCGTTGTGCGGTTGTTAAGCAATCAATTTCCATAAATACTTGACTTTTAAAGAAAACAAAAAATTTTTACGGTTTGACAGTTAAGTTTAACAAATGTCAAAATACAGCCCAGCACTTTCGAAACTATTAAATGTATAACCCTTTATATACCCACATGCACAGAAGCACACCGCCAACGATACAGCTGCAGCTTAAGCTGACATCTGCCTGCTACTACTCGTGCTTGCTGCATGTGGCAACTGAGCAACTAAGCGGCGCTGGTGGGCTTCTTTTGCCAGACATGTGCATTTGTATGCATATATGTACATGCTTAAAATATTTTTTTTTGTCATGTAAGAGCCACATTTATGGCAATGCATGATTTCAATCATAAATTGCCTGAAACTTGGCAAATAATCAATAACAACAACAACAACAGCGGTGTATAGTAAAATAAACCGCAAGCGAGGCAAATCAATAGAATGAATTCAAACTGATCCGGTTATCAGCAAACTCCTAAAGAAACCAGCACTTCAGCATAAACAAACACTAGACATACTTGGAACCGCGCAAGTGAGGCATGTAGGCTGATATTTGAACTTGTGCGACGTGAGTTGGATGCGCATGCGCAGTACTACCTGTATGTGCATATGTACTTGTACACAAATGATCACTTAAATTAGTACGTGCATAGATTGAAATTGTGGTGACTACACCTTACTTGCCACAAGCACACGCAACATGCCTCGCTGCATTTAATAGAAATATATAAGGCAATTTCGGTTATGTCGCACGGGACAACTGGTTGAATAAATGCTGAAAGAATTCCAAAAAAAAAAATTCATTTTGAAAATATACCGAACTAATAGCAATTGAACTTGGTCTTAAATTGAAAACTAAGACAGTTTTATTGGCTTAAGTAATTTCTAAAAGTCTTGATAACCGTACTGGACTAGAAATGAACGGATTCGGTCTAAAAAAGGTTGTATTTTTAAAAACAGCTTTTGGACATTGTCGCATGGAACATTAGTTGTCATCACAAGAATTGAGTGGTATTTTATGCGGACAACATTTTAGGTAACGAAATCATCTTCCCACAGTTCCACAGTGAGGACTTCGAAAGTTATTTCGATTTTTCAATTCCTTTTTTAATTTTTTTTTAACGAACTAAAACTTTTCGTAGAATGATTTAAAAGTGTTTTGAAAGTTTGTTTTTTCATTCGATTTCCCGAAATGCTCATACAAATATTTTTTATATGATACCATCAATTAATTAAGATTTTAAATTTTCTTATATATTGTTTCTGCTTATTTATAGCGGATTTTCCAATAAGAGTGATATGATTTCTTTAAAAAAGAAACACACACTAACCGAATGTCATGAACAGCTCGTTCAATATTGACATTTAAAGTTTGAAGAGAGTCTGGTTTATTGCTAAAGACCAATGACTTCAATAACCCAACAAGAAGTAGTCGAATGGTGTTAAATCACAACTACTTGTAGGCCATTCAATGTCACAGTTTCTTAAAATAATCGAATCTCCAAACCTTTCTCGCAATAATTAATAATTTTTGCACGTGCTGTGTGACACGTGGAACCAGATGTTGTTAAGATCAACTTCTTCCAATTGTGGTCATTTAAAAGTTGGTTATTATCGATCTATACCGCTCTCCATAGGCAGTAACGGTGCTACCAGCTTCATTTCGAAAGAAGTACGGATCGATGATTCCACAAAACCAAAAACCACATTAAACTGTAAATTTATGTGAATTTAATGGTTGTTCATGAATAATTTGTGGATTTTCTTCGTATCATAATCGACAGTTTTGTTTATTTACCGCACCACTCAGATGAAAGTGAGCCTCATGGGAGAAGATGATATTCTTCAAAAAAATCGTTATTGTTTTCAAGTTGTTCCAATACGAAATCAGAAATTTCACGACGTTTATGGTGGCCCAATGGCTTGATTAAATAAAAAAAAACATTTAAATTTCCTAAACAATTAGTGTGTTTTTTTTGTAAGAATTCATATATCTCTTATTGTATGACCCTATATATATATTTGGCGCTCTGTAACTGCTGAAGCGATTTTCGGTCGAGCTCTTCATCCAATTTGTGATTTTGCGTCTCGATGGTTTTACCAACAAATGAAGGGGCCTACAGTTTATTCTAAACCGCTTCCGAGCGGCCGATGTATTTTGGTGAGAAGCTTTTATTGCATGTTGCTCGAACCTGTAATCGAGCCCAGACCTTCCGAATTGTAGTACGCAATGCTAATCACTCGGCCACTGCGGTCACTGAATTTTCTTAGAATTTAAACTAAATGAAATTACTAGCAGTTACAAATGAGCTACTCAAAGCGCAGCCAAAGTCAAAAGCTCTAAGCAGAAATAGAAACATTCACTTACCTCTCTACTCTTGAGTTTACCCATGCAACCAACCAACAACTTTACTCACACTCACTAAAACCATTCATCTGCCACCCACGCCACTTGTCGAGCGTGTAGTTGTCAAAACGGCATAGAAATTGATGTTGCAAAAGAAAAATTACTCAAGAATTGCCGCAGTCAGTGACTTCAAAGTTTGCCGCAACAATTTGATTCAATATATCTGCTCATATTAGGGAGACAAGCAAATTTGTTGGTTTTTGCAACCGCAAGCATTTTGATTGTATTTACTTACATGTTCTAATCATAGCTTTGCTATTTTTCATACCGCATACTTTGCGCACTACCATTTTTCAACTGTAAAATATGCCACAAAAATGGTATAAAAAAAAGATTGAAGGAAGTTTGTGGTAAAGGGCCAATAGGAAATTTTCTCGTGAAAGATTTGATTGGATTGGAGCATAATTTCATAGCTTTAGTTTTAGCCTAGACTAGTTACAGATCAGTCAATTTTATTTTTACATAATCAACAATTTACAGGAGTAGAATCAGAGTAAGCCTCTTAATAATCTCTTAACAAGTATAACCCTAAATAATCTCAAGCATTATTTCTAAACCATTTTTTTAACTTATTATATGCATGGAACTATTTTTTATTAAATAAAAGTAATTTCTTAAAATAATTTATATAAGATCAATTAATTAAAAAATAATATTTAAGACATATAAAACACCTGGGTTTATTCGTTATATATTGCCAGTATTCCTCGGACTTCTGATTCTGATAATAAGAAACCGCGATTTATATGTTGGGACATTTTTATCTAAGTCCACTATTCGAAATTATATGTCCGGAGAACGAGGTATAACATAGTGCATCTCTTTTATATTAAATCCCATATTTCAAATTATCAACTAGGTTCTGACGACGGCTGAAATCATATCAGATATGTCAGTATCGTTTAAGGAGGGCTTTTGGCAGACGTTCTTATTTTCTTAATTTAAATTGAATTTTTCATTAATACCCTGAAATTACTCGTCTTGCAGGGTATTAATGAAAAATTCAATTTAAATTAGGAAAATAAGGACATCTGTCAAAACATGTTAACTTTCTGTTACTCGTCATTTATGCCTATGTTATTCCATTTGTTCCTTTTGTTCTAGCCCTAGAAAAAAGAGGCCAATTTTCCCGACTTTCTCTACGTAAGTTTAAATCTTTTTTTTCACTCACGCCCAATATATTCATAGGAATGCGATATAAATTCGTCTCTTTGGATATTTTGGCTATCCGACCTGCTACCATTTAGTTATTGGAACCAAAGCTACCTCTTAACCGACCTGTTACCCTTTGGTTATTGTAAACAATTTAATTTGTTAGCCGACCTGTTACCCATTGTTACATTTTTATTTCCATTGAAATGAAATATATAAATTTTTAAGTATTTTTGCTTTGTTTATTAAATAAAGAAATTTGAATACTTGGTTAAATACAATATTAAAAATTTACGTCTTGTAGTTTTTATATAAAACGATTACAATGAAATTTGGTCGTATTAATTTTACATATAAAATGAATTTAGCAAGAAATTTGATTTACCTCCATACACGAGAATTTCGTTTGGAAAGACAGCATCATGACAGCCTTCATGGATTTTCGGTTTTATTTTCTGTACATTTTGAACAGCTGAAAAAATTTACCATGGATTTGTGTATCTGTTACCGCCGTCTTGCAAGGTATATTGCTACACTTGTATAGTTTGGGATGACTAGACGGAAAAACTTTTACTCCAAAGTCTACTACAGCCCTTTCTCATTTGAACAGTTGAGATAAACACAATTTGCCGAAAATTAAGAAAACTTATGAAAAATTTAGCATACCCACAATTATATAATATTGAGGAGCTACCTAAGGCGCAGTGTCTTACCGTACCCAACTATGGAAACTCAACGATATCGACACGATTATCACTGCCAAATGTAGCTTGACTCACGTGGTCTTAAACTCGATACAGAAAAAACCGGGGTGTTGCTTCTAACGATTAAACACGTCCTTTGTGGAAGCAGATATATGGACTCCAATGATATCAAGGACCACATTTGCATTCTTTCCAATCCATAAAAGATACTCTACCAAAGTGTATAGTGCTTTGAGGATATCACACCGTAGCAGTAAGAAGCGGAAGGAGTTCCATCTATTTCTTGGCATTCGAAAGAAAAAGAAGGTGGATACTCAAGAAAATGGGACAAAAAGGAGCATACTCAATAGCATAAGGAAGAACATAAGAAAGTAAATACTAAACCACTGGTAAATCAAATTGAAATCATGGCCGATGGATGAGCACGAATAATAACAGACATTAAACGTTGAAAACAGGAAATTCGGTTATATAAATTTGGAAAGGCCATGGAGATGTCCTGTATCTACAACGATAGCAATGAACACGTCTCCGAGCATATAACATCATCACAGTTATGCTTTTAAACGAAATAAGCTGGAAAAATCTAAAATAGTCTAAAGAAAGTGTGCTAAGAGCGAAAAATTGGGACCTGGGCAGGCGGACAGATCAAATCTCATATGGAGAAAAGTGCAGCGCCACTCTGTAGTAATGCGAAAGTGGTCCAGGGAGGGTTGTGGTCTCTTAGCGGAGAGTAATTAAGTGAGGAACGATAGCATTGTATTGACCACACTGGTACAAGCAAATACATTTTTGATTTTCCTATTTTGTTAATATTATTGCATTTTCTTTTTCGACATCTAATGCTCCTAGAATACATAACCTCAAACATCATTTGACCAAGCTACGAGCATAATGGTTGAAATGGTTGTGAATAAAATCTGAAAATTAACCACACACCAGAATCTTTAAAGGCCGTAATGTGCGAAGGGCTGATCTATCTATCAGTGAGAATGAGATAGGATCATCATCTGAATATTTTTGGAAAGTTTTTTGAAGTTCGATTAGAAAGCATCCAAATTATGTTCAGATCACTATGTATATTGTATTTAGACCTTACTGCACGTTCAGTTCTCGGAGGCATCTAGTAGTAAGCTCGCGCCGCTTCGCGCAGGGTCTTTGGCAGCTCGTCGCATGAGTGATGGCGAGTCAAACTGCATGACCAGCGAATATGTTAATGGAATATTAATAAATTGCACAACAAATTGCGTATTCAGTGCAGAATACCGCTGATGTGCGGTGGCAATAATGGTAATGGAGGCAACGGTGCAAGCAGAACAGTCTACAACGGAAGCATATGCCGCAGCCACAAATAGCCAAATGGCCTGTTGTGGTTGGTGGCTTAATTTTTCACATAAACACACAAACAGACATGCATACACACATATATATATTTATTTACATTTTTCTATATTTACCCTCACTTGCATATAGTGCGCATATTTCCACTATAACGGCGGTGGCAAATCGGTTGCAACTTTTGACATACCAAAAGGAAGTATCCTTACCAAAAACAACGACAACAACAACTGCAGAAATGCAATAACCAAGAGTAAATCCCTCATACGTTTGAGAAATTGCATATGAAAGCGCTGAGCCAAACGCATGCATACCACATGGGCGACTGCATTGGGAGAGACGCAAAGAAGCTACATGCGGCAGAAGGTAATTTTTCTATTTTGTGACAAATTGATCGGCAATCGAATCTACGCAAGAGCAAAACACAAAAAACAACAACAACTAAAACACTATTAACTGTCCACTCGACTGATGTGTTGCACATGCAACACGCAAGAAAAATGATGATTAGATGGACACGGCCAGCAGCGGACACGGCCTAGAGTTCTTGCGTTGTGTAAATGGGCATGCGAAAAGTCATGACAGCACACTTGCAACAATACCAATAACAACAGATGCGTCCGGAACAACAAATGCCAACCGGACTGGTAAGTGCAGCGCCACAATTGGCAATACCAAGTGGCAAATACGAGTGTGCATGAGCCAAGGTAAGAAAACGAACGATCTTGCCGCTACTTGTTGGTTATTGGTGGCGATGGTGGCATCAGCGGCGGCGGCATTTGTTGCTTGACAGTTGACATGGTTTTTTGCATGGAATTTCTCGCGAATTTGTGGCAGCGATTGCGTGTATGTTGTCGATGGCGGTGCGATTTATTCTTACTGCAAGTGGTTGTTGTTGGTGTTTGTTATGCTTCTGTGTCGCTAACCATTGGGTGGCATTCGTTTGCAGCATTGATTTTTATACCCGACGGCGGTGTCTGTGCAAGATATGCTGACTTTCTTCAGCTAACGGTTGTATGCAACAAATGTTCGAGTTAGATAGAGACACATATAGATCAAGTTACCTTGAGTGATGATGTGAGTTGCTTTAGCTATGCCTGTACGCCCACTTTTCTTGTCTCATTCAGCAAAATATCTGCGATAAGGATTGAAATCAAATTGAACTTAAAGATGAACGTTGAGAAACGAACCAGAAACAATTTTGACGTAGCGATATCTTGAAATAAAACTTTTGAAATAAATCAGACTCGCTGCCAAAGTTTAGATTTCAATAACAGATTTCAGTTGAGCAAACTCATAAGTCAGAAATAGATAAAGGTGTCCTGAAGAGGATACCATCCTTCTAAATCTTCACTTACAAATCCGAAATGATTGGTTAAAGAGTATACTCCGAAGATCTTACTATGTCACTTGCTTTGGACCTCCTAGGTGGTACCATTTGGCGTTTTTCAAGCGGAAGTACCAGTCGAGGAAGAGGTCTAACGAGAGGATATTGAAAGTAGAGTTTATTAATTGAGTCCAAGTTGAGCTTCAAACACTAAAAGTACTATTAACAAAGTGTAAACATTTTAAATAAACAATATGATCTTGCTCCCATGTCATTGTGCGCCAAGTTTGGTTGTAGTTTATCTAATCACTGGGACATTTCGGTCTCTGCCTACTTTTGTTCTACCCTTTGCGTCGTTGTGCCCATATACGTTTTTCTTGCTTAGTTGTTGTTGCTGTTTATTTTCACATGCACCTTAAGTTGTTGTAACCTGTCGCTATTTACCAACTCTGTGGCAATTATAAATTGTTCATGCCTATTTTTAGTTTGTTGCAAGTATGTCTTGTGACAGATCGTCGTTGGCAAACGTAAGGCACGGATATTTTAATCATAATTCTTTGAATAATTTCAAAACGATTTTCTTAATTGTTTTTGTACTTTTTTTAATAATTATAGTACGATGTTTGTAAGAATGAGTAGAAGAAAAGTTAGACCCAGCTAACTTTAAAAAAATACATTTAAGAATGGTGGCTGCAATTTATTTAGCCAGAGCACCAACACAACGCTGCAGTTTCTGGCCTTCTGAAATACTACTAGTAATGTGACATTTTAGTTCTTCTCTAAATGTTCTTACCAGTCAAGTGGGAAGGTGCCTACTTCTTCTGTTTGCACTGGCGGGTATTGCAGAGAGAACTCCTAGACATGAAATAGTTTTATGTATGCTCTTGAAAACATAATATATATCGATAAAGAATCACCTTGTCTGAAACCTCTTTTTTTACAAAATCAACGAAGAGATGATGCATGCCGATCCTCTTTTCGCGGGTCGATTCCAAGATTTGACGAATGGGCGGTATCTGGTCAATGGTGGATTTACTTGGTCTAAAGTCACACTGATAAGATCTTATCAGTTCGTTGGCGACCGTATATACGATATTGAGGAGACATATCCTACGATAATTGGCAAAGACCGTGGAGTCAGTTCTATTTTTTTTTTTTTTGATTGTGCAGAGCTCACTTAGGTTTCATTTGTCGGACATGTCTTCGGACGAACATATTCTACAAAGAAGCTGATGCATTGCGTCTCGTAAGGTCTTCGAGGTGTGGTTTCAGGTAAAAGCCACAAGTTTGAGGAAGAGCTCGACCGAAAATCGTTTCAGCGGTTACAAAGCGCCAAATAAAGAGTGATCCAAGTAGAGGTACTTTTTTCAAAAGCTTTTTTTTTTTTTTGACAGATCACGCGTGAGTCGTGTCAAGCTGTCATGTTATTTTTCTTTAGTATTGTTTGGCATTTCATCATGGACCTATGATGAACCTACGCCTGAAAAACCTTAACAAACCATTCAACTTTATTATGAAAATACAGCTTATGGAAGAACTTAAGCCACTCGGCCTTCCCAAGCGACATCGCTCCGTTCTATAGGCTCTTGAAAAGTTCCAAGGAGATACGACGTTTTCGAGCCAAATTTTGTACAACGAAGAGGCCCATTTGAAGCTCAATGGAAAAAAATTGCCGCATTTGGGACGAAGAGCAACCTGAAGAGATGATATTCCATTCAGAAAAAACAACGGTTTGATGTGGTTTGTTGGTTGGTGGAATCATCGGTTCATATTTCTTCAAAAATATGAGCACGCAACCGTCAATGGCAACCGTTATCGCTCCTTGATAACCGACTATTTGATGCCTGAAATTGATCTTCGCGACCTTTGGTTTCCCACACTTCGGATCAGTCAATGGATTTATTAAGAGAACACTTCGGTGAGCAGATAATTTCACGTTTTGGGGTGGTCGATTGGCCACCAAGATAGTGTGATATCACACCGTTAGAATTTTTCCTGTGGGGATATGTAAAGTCTTAAGTCTATAGGGGCAATCCTGCTTCGATTCAGGCCTTGAATGTGAATATCACGTGCATCATTCGCCAGTTATCAGTTGAAACGTTGGAACGGGTCGTTGGATGGACAATCTGCGACGTAGCTGGGGCCAACATTTAAAGGAGATATTCTTCAAAAAATAAATGCCAAAGCATGTTCTTTTGAATGATAATAAACAATCTCCATTAAATTTGAATTTTCCGTATTTCTTTCTTCAAAAAAGTAGGGAACTTCATAATGGATCACCCTTTATAATCACTATTCCAATTTCTTCATAGACGGTCAATGGAACATCTGCTCCATCGTCATCGATTGCTGAATCGGGTTTTCGATCTCTTTGTGTTTTATTTTCACTAGCATTCAGCAGGCTGGAGAAGTGTTTCCTTCATAAAATCGGCATACTCTAAAAGCCAGGTATTAGATCACCTATTTTGGGTCTTGCAAGAGCTATGCTCTTGAAACCTATTGTAAGACGCCGCCGCATCTTTTCTTAAAATTTTCGAGCATTACCCCTATCGATCAGTTTCTCAACTACTCACAGTCTGTTTTCCCTCCACTGCGACACAGCAATCTCTATCGTGACAGCCGACCTTTTTGATAACCAATAGTCTCGTTAGTGTTGCTAACGAGTGCTCTCAGAGAGCAGGTTATCAGGCCGTTTTATATATGACGTAAAAATTATGAAAAAATCTACCTTCGAATTTTATGGACTGGAAATAACTCAAAAATTACAGTAAATAAACATAATTGCATTTGTTGTTGTATTTGCATTTTTTTTTAACTTTGGGACACAAAAATAGACTGCCTCGCCCACTAAATATTTTTTTAGCACTTCAATTTGGATGTTTTCTTCGAACTAAATTTACTTGCGAAATCAGAATTTTACAAAATAACCGTTATGCGAACAAACTCAATATACTGCACGCATGCTGTAACCCCGGGCATAATTAATAAATAAATAAATTAACAATAAATTCCACATACATATGTACGTGCAAACGAATATTTTCACATAAGCCTCCCCGCTTCGGAACTTTTGTTGTTAATATCTTCATAAATTAAAACCACATGCGCCGACCTATGAACAGTGAACAAAAAGTAGGCGTGGCACTTATAAATGATGCGCGCATACAAACATTACAACAACCAAATCACAAAGTCATGAAGTGAAGCGCGACAACGAAAAGCAATTATGATTAAAATTGGAATTTATTGAACGATTTGGCAAACATTCGTGAGACCAGCCCACAAATGTGAGATCAATTCCGTTGCCCTCTGCATTAAAGCGCCTACATGGCCGCGACTGCTGTTGCTATTTGTTATTGCAATGTAAATATGGGCGAATGTATGTATGTAAGTAAGCTGCAGTGAGTGGCGGAGTAAATGCTTTAGAATGAAAATATCCTTCGGCATCATCTTGCAATGCGCATAATTTCGAATTCTAATAAAATAATCGACCAAATCGTTTTGACAGCGCAAGCGCAGGCCGCTTGTGGCCGCTGCAGTCTATGCAATGCAACGATGGAAGGCAGCATGACTGTGTGTCTGTGGGGTTTACCGCATTTGCACTTGTCCAACTGTCTCAATACTCAATTTAAAGTAGCAACAATATTATCAAGAGCTCAGCAAACAACAACAACAACAACAATGTTAACACGAACTCTGCATCAGCGACGGCGCCGTGCGTGCCGCTCGCAGCAACTCAGTACATAAGCCGTTGCTACAAAGTCCTTATACGACGACCCAAAAAACTCAAAGCATACGACGGGTTCGGCTTGGGAAGGTTTGTTTGCCTATCGCTTTGTCTGCAGTACGTATTTGAAGTCCTCGAGCAATTTGTTGAAAATCGAGTCACGACTCGAAATTAAAGTTGCAGATTTTTGAAATGTGGCAAACATCAAATTGTAACATCAAGAAAGTTGAATGTAATCGCCACAGCCAGTAGAATAATACCGTGATGCTGATTTGGACGAAAAGTGCACAGAATTTTTATTATTGAATATGAATATGAGTAGGAATATGGATATGAGTACGAATATGGGTATGAATATGAGTATGGATATGAATATGAGTATGGATGTCAATATAAATATGGATATGAATATTAGTATGAAAAAGAATATGATAATGAATACCAACAGTCTGAACAAGTATATGGGTATAATTGTAGCTAACGGGTGATCTATTTCGAGGTTACCTACTTTCTTTTGAAGAAACCAACACAGAAAATTCCAATTTATTGGGGAATATTTATTATCATTGAACAAGAACATTCTTTCGCATTTAGTTTCTGAAAATTACCTCTTCCAAATGTTGGCCACGGCTACGTCTCAGATGGTCCATCCGTTGAGTCCAATTTTCGATGACAAGGCCTGAATCGAAACGGGAATGTCCGCATAAACTTTAGACTTTTTATATCCCCACAGTAAAAAGTCTAATGGTGTGATATCACACGATCTTGGTGGGCAATCGACCGGCCCAAAACGTGAAATTATCTGCTCACCGAAATGTTCTCTCAATAAATCCATTGATTTATGCGATATTTCGGAAGTGGCGTCGTCTTGTTGAAACCACATGTCGCGGAGATCACGAGTTTCAATTTCAGGCTTTAAATAGTCGGTTATCATGGCGTGATAACGGTCGCCATTATCGGTTACGTTCTCACCATAATTTTTGAGGAAATATGGACCGATGATTCCACCAGCCCACAAACCACATCAAACCTTTGTTTTTTCTGTATAAAATGGCAACTCTTGAATCTCTTCAGGTTTATCTTCGTCCCTTTTGCTTGCTTACATACCCATACTCTCATCGCTGAACAAAATTTGGGTCGAAAGCGTCGGATCTTCTTCGAACTTTTCAAGAGCCCATAGAGCGAAGCGATGCCGCTTGGATACATCGAGCGGCTTCAGCACTTGCACGAGCTGTATTTTGTACGTTTTTTCTCAACGTAAAATGCATCAAGTCGTTCCATACGTCAGTCCGAGTTGCTGCCCATGGCGGCGAATTGACTCTCCACGGTCTTCATGTACACTCTGAGCTGCGGACGCTATATTTTCTTCACTGCGTGCTGGACGTGGTCGAATATTATGCTATAATGAATGCTTATTTTCAAAATGGGTGATGATATTGTGAATAGTACGCTCAGTAGGCCGATTATATTGACCACAAGTTGAGCGAAGCTCACGAAACATATTCTTTAGAGAATGTGAATTTTCATAATAAAGTTGAATTATTTGTAAACGTTGTTCAGGCGTAAGTCTTTCCATGATGAAATGTCAAACAATACTGAACAAAAATAACATGACAGCTTGACACGACTCACGCGCGATCTTTCAAAAAAAGGATATTGGAAAAAGTACCTCTACTTGGATCACTCTTTATATGAAATTTAATATTAATGTGAATATTATAGTAAATATTTATTGTATTTGAAATAATTTTGATGATATTAATTAAATGCTTAGAAAAGTGGATCCGCTCAATAACGGTAAACACAAAAAACTATTCTAAAATGTATTTTTCAACTTTTTAGATTTTAATTCTGTTAAGAGAATCCAAAGCTAATCAAAATTGGCCCTTCCTTACGTATTTTAAATGATTTTTCCTACATTTTTGGGCAGTAATAATGGTAAAACAACAACAGAGATCATATCTATTGTATTTGAAGCAACAATGTATGTAGAGGGCAAGGATTTTTTTATTTTGGTCTTTCTTTAATCATGTTTGTAAATTTTTAATTTGTTGCCGGAACACCTGCAAATGCAATGAAAGCAACAACAGCAAGAGCAACAATAAATCTCACACCTTAAAAGGCAGGAAGCTCGCTGATAACCCATTCGAAAACCAAGTGGCTGCAACAGCAAACAAAAACACTGACAATGGGATATGTATCGCTTTGTATGTACACACACACACACTTACATATATGTATGTACATATATTTGTGTTTTCACACGTCTTTACTACCCATTTTGCTTATCGGCATATTTTCTTATTACGAATTTTTATTACTTTTATGAGGAGCCAAAGAAATTTACGAACTCAAAACAGACACAACAACAAATTCAACACCAGTCCGTTCTGTGCCTTTGTGTCGGCTACCTTTTAATAACAAAAGGGGTTGTGCTGCGATACCTCATTTCTTATGTTGTTTTTGTTTCTTGTTGTTGCTGTTGTCATTTCAATCCAAATTAAGCCGCGAAATGAGTGTATTAGCGGCTAAAACTGGCACATCTTCATGGCTGATATGGTCATGTGAGAATGGAGACGACCGAAGACCAGAGAATAGAAACTCCAATTCCAGGCGACCAATCCATGCAGTAAAACAACAAAACATCCAGACTGATCACGACAATCTTATTTGCTTGTGTTCCTGGTTCAACGCTAATATTTTCTTAATTTTCTTCTTATTAAGATAGCAGCCGGCGCACCACTGATGTCTAAATACAAAAAGCGTAAAGTTTGCATTTCATTTGTGTTCGGATTCGCTTCGTTTTTGATGAGCTTTTTTGCATTTTAATTTGAGTTTTCTTCTTCTTTTTTTTTTTTTTTTGAGGCGATATTTTTTTAATATTTTATTTTATTTTTCCCTCTCGTCTTCCTTTTGGTTACACATCGTGCAAATGCAAATTAAGTTTTTGATTAAATGCAGTCACATTCGATTATGAGCTGCTCAAGGCAACCAGAATTAGTGATGTCAAGTTGGTCTCATTGTCTGCTGCTCGTTTGATTTGGGGTAAGAAAGAAAAGAAAAGCCGTCTAGACACACTGCATTCCATTGTTGGTGGTACAAGGCGAAGCGGTTTTGAAATGAATAAGAAGGTTCGCCACTTAGTGCCCTCTATAGGATTGAAGCATTTACTTTTATGATTCTAGAACTAACTAACTAACACCGTTCCACATTAGCATAATCACTACTCACAGTTTCGATACTTGCTTCGTTTAACTTCTTCGTTATCTTCAATAAAGGTAAGTTCGATATTTCGTCTCTTTTGGGCTTCGATCGGAAACAGCTTGTATAAAAAAGACACCTTCCGTTTGTTGCCTTCCCCTCATCGGATGTATTCTACCTCAACCGATTCGGCACGAGGTAACATTTTTTCCTAACGAATCGTTTGAAGTTTCTAATAAGGTTTCTAATAAGCAAATAAACCGGCAGGATTTCTGATATTGATGACAATCGGTTTCCCACACTTTGTTGCTCTTTAGAAGAGCAGTAGCTATTCAAACCGTCTCGCAGTATGTTGCTTACAATTCAGATTCCATCGTGATCTCTGAACGTTCTGAATGTCAGTCAACAAATTGCATTTATGATTTCTAAAAAAAGATGTTCCAACTTTTTCCAATATTTTTATTGTTATCCTAAGAAATTAGAAAGCTTCTTTGTAGAGAATATTGGAATTCAAATTCCGGTACGGGGAGGGTTTAACACGATTTTCAAAAATTTCACATAAATCGAGGTGTTGAAAGTATACTCTCGATAAAGCGGTATGGAAACTGTAGCAAAAACAGTTTTATTCAAGACGATCTTGGAAGCTTAAAATGCTTGAAAATGAGAGAAATTCTCGAACTCGTAGTCGTAGTTAATATTCGACTAATGGCTTTTGAACGAGTATGTGAGACCATGTTTTTCAAATGAGCGAGCGAGGCTGAAAATGCTCGTTTGAAATCTTGAGCTTTCGCCAAAGTGCTCTCAGAGCAGAGAGAGTCAAGTAGAAAATGCTCAGCTGTATTTTCTTGTGTTTTATAGGCGAGTTAGTGTCTTAGGTGAGAGAAAATTGTGATCTAATCAAATTTTATGATCGGAAAGCTAAATTTTGGAATCTCTGAGGGTTCGCATATCTAAAATACAATACGGATGTCTTCCTTTCTTTGACAAAATTTGTGTCAATTCCACCACAGACTTTGTCTGCTCAGTCCTATTTTTTCTAAATTTTGTTGCTATTGCCTCATTAGCAAGGAGAAGACCTTCAACCCTCCCACTTCCTTCCCTCAGTTGATTTTTAGCTGCATGTAACTTGAAATGGAGATGACAGTGTTGATAGACAAGCTTGCAACATGTTTTTTCTGCACATAACAACTGAGTTGTTCCGTTTGCAAACTGACTGCTCGCTTTGCACCTCACTTCTCCCTCGCCACCACTAAAATGCGGCTAACAAACCACTTGGGTTTGCTAATTTCTTCTTCTTTTTTTTTTTTTTTTTTTTTTTTTGTTATTTCAATTTTTACACCCGTCTGTTGTTTGTCATTTTCCACTGCATAGTAATTAAGTCTGAGAACAAGAGCAAGATGAACAATAACATTAGCAGAGTTGCCACAACAACAACTCACGATGCGCTGACAATGAGTAAATACGAGCCAAAGCCGAGCTAATCAACAGCGACAGCAACATGTCAGGTGATAAAGCAACCAGCATACATGTACACAACAACAACAACAACAACAAAAACCACAACAGCAATAAGAGACAATGTAAGTGCGGTGAAATTACAGAGATGTCACGTATGGCCAACAAGTTGTGGCAACAAATGCAGCTTGCCACACATCTCGCTAATGACGCGTTCGCTTGCTCTGCGTACTTTTGTTCTATTCTATTTGTTTATTTATTTATTTTGCGTTTTGTTGAGAAGATGTTAAAAATAACTTTATAAAATTACAAAATTCTCCTGTCATCTTTCTATGCGAGTGTACGTATGTACATATGTATGTGCATGTATCTGTTGTTTCATCATTTCAGCTGCACGGCCAATTCATTGTCATCATTTTAATATCGGCAATAATTTCATAATGGCAGCTGCGCATGCGCGACTCGCAGCGTAACCAAAACAAAAAAATAATAATAAATAAACAAAAACAAAAACAACACCAACAACAATGAAAATGAAAACGACCGGGCCACCCATAAAGCTCAATCAAGCGCTGCCCCTGACATCACGCTCACCCTGTCCGAGCATAGCTCATGAACGCAGCAACTACAAACAAAAACAAATAGCTAGCACAACAACGTTATTGCTGGCGTTGTGGATGCTTGCGCAAATACCTGCTGACGCTGCACTTAATTTCCATCATTTGTTCCCATGAATTTACTTTTTACAAAAGAAAAAAATATATATAATGGGAGGCAAATAAAGGTAAATGTTTAAATAAAGTAACAAATTAGTAAGGTGGAGCCAAATTTAGGTGGAAGTGAGTACGGAAGGCTTTTTGTTTTGCTTAGAACGTCACGCGGGACACTTGGAGATAATAAAATTTAAACAAAATCTGAACATTTCCAGATTTAGAATTCGAGTAGGAGAAAATTGTGATTTTTTATTATACGATTTGATGAAATTTCTTCAGAAAGAATGTTCCCTATAAAAGTGTTTGAACGTTAAGCTAGTAAAATCACTTCTCTTCCTGTCCCGTGCGAATGTAAGAATTCCTGAAAAGGTGGAAACGAATATGGAAAAGACGCTAAGCAATAAACGTTCAAAGGAGAAAGGGAAACTAACTGCACTGAGTAAGTATGAGAAAGTAAAGTCCTCTCTCAACAAAAAAATAGTCTTCACAATACGCTCATTATTCCACCTCGTACTTAGTGACACAGAAGCATGAATGATCATCATGAATCATCCGTCGGTACAAGAAATTCACGAAAGAAAGGTTTTGCAGCCAATCCGTGGTCCTACTGCTCATGGGCAGCAGAAACTTACATAGACGATGGAACGGTGAGCAATACAATATAACGGGTGATCCATTTAGAGGTTTCCTAACTTTTTAAAGAAAAAAAAACACAGAAAATTCGAATTTAATGGAGAATATTTATTATCATTCGAAAGAACATTTTTGGCATTTATTTTTTGAAGATTACCACTTTCAAATGTTGGCCGCGGATGTTCCATCCCTTGAGTCCAATTTCCAAAGAATCGTTCGAGCATTTCGACTGATAACTGGTGAAAGACACGGATGATGTTTTGTTCCAACGTCATAATTTTTGAAGAAATATTTACCGATGATTACACCGGTCCACAACGAAAATGAAATGGCAGCTCTCTTCAGATTGCTCTTCGTCCCGAATGCGACAATTTTGTTTGCTTACATACTTATTGAGTTAGTAATGGGTCTCATCGCTGAACAAAATTTGGCTCGAAAACTTCGGATCTTCTTGTAACTTTTCAAGAGCCCAAAGAGTTAAGCGATGTCACTTGGGAGGGCGAGCGGATTCAATTCTTGCACAAGTTGTATTTTGTATGCTTTCAATTTAAGATCTCGAGGTAAAATGCGCCAAGTCGTTCCACACGTCAGTCTGAGTTGCTGCGAGCGGCGCCGAATCGACTCTCCACGGTCTTCGTGTACACTGTACACTCTCAGTTACGTCTGCTATATTTTCTTCAGTGCGTGCTGGATGTGGTCTATTCGGTCGAATATTATGTATAAAGAATGCTGGATCTCAAGATCGGTGATGGTGTTGCGAATAGTACGCTCAGTAGGCCGATTATGCAGCTCATAAGTTTAACGGAACGCGCGAAACACATTCTTTACAGAACGTGAATTTTCGTAATAAAGTTTAATGATTTGTAACCGTTGTTCAGGAGTAAGTCTTTCCATGATGAAATGCGAAACAATACGACTAACGCGTGATCTGTTCAAATAAGGCTACTGAAAGAAGTATCTCTACTTGGATCACCCTTTATATATCGATATTGATGTACTGCAGAGTACAGATGAATGAAAACGCTTCAGACCGGATAGAAATATATGCAGTTTGTGCTTGTGAAGACGGAAAAGGAGAACAGATATCAAGTAACGATATCGGCATGCTAATCTGCCGAAGGTATTCGTTCAAACCGACATCCATAATTACATCGGCTAACCCTCGTCAGGGAATTTGAAGCCATCCGAGTGTATTTCTGACATGAAATAAAAGGTCTTCAACATCACCATAAGACCTTTTGGAGCGTCGTAGGAAAATGTTCAAATCTCTTCATTTGCTAGCTAAATGAAGCCGCACACCGCATAAAGGAGAGGGGGAGCGACTGTTGTATAATATTTGTAAAAGATACCGTTATGTGAACAATTTCATTGAATCCCCACAATCAGCACAACCGTGTACGAAACCACGTTGCAGCAGACGAAGTGAAGAAGAACAAGAGATTGCAAAAAAAGGTATAAATTTATATCATAGTCGTTTCTATGTACCTATGTATGTAAGTATGTATGTAACTTAGTAGATATTTTACTACAACTCTGACTATCTACGGCTGTGTCCCACAAGTTACCCGTAAGCAGCATCTTAACTCATCAAAAGCTAAAAGGGAGAAGCGCACAACTCACAACTCATCGGGCACATGCATACCTGCGCATATATAAATATGTACGTAATATGTATATATCCATGTAGAATGCGAGCAATTACGCTGCCACATGAATGATAATCAACGACAATGAAGGCTGCTGCACTGTGCTGACATTGGATTTGCACGAAGTAAAACTTATTCTTCCCCATTCGCCCATCATCTCCGCTGGTTCGGCGAACACGTTCATGCCTGCAACCTCATTCACGACGTTGCAACATCAGCGTCACCGTCTGCATCATTGTCATCAGTGTCAGTATCAGTATCAGTGACAGCCACAAACGATCCATTGCTTGACTCAATTTTCAACCTCTCGGTTGACCAATTCAATTCTTTGCCTGAAATGTGAAGAGTGAAAAAGTGTGGATCGTTCTTGTGGTGACGCCCGATATTGCGTCACGAAATTGTGCTTTTGACAATGCAACAAATCCAAAACATGACCACGCGCGCTTGCCTGCGCATCTGTGCCAAGTTGCGAAGATGACTCCAAGTGAATTACCTTACAGGCGAGTAAATAGCGTCGCGTAGGTGAGGTCCTTAATGTATCTACACACTTATTTTCTATTGCTTGGCAGTGTTTTGGAACTTTGGTGCGAAATTATAATTATTATAAAATAAATAAGAAAATATTCGGAACACGTGTCATAAATTGTTTATTTGATTAAGTCATGATTTCGAAGTTGTTTTTTTAGTAAACCAAAATATTTCAAATAGGTCCTACCTAATCGTACGTCGAGGTTGTGCGCTGGGCTTGAGGGTTGCCCTATAAAATAGTTGCAATTAAGAATAAAACAGCATTGACTCGGATGAGAGACCCACTTTTGATGACGAGCACTGAAAATGGTTTAAGGTTCTTCTTCTTTTAGTTTGGGATAAGGACGCAAACGAGTAGGTCCTTGCAATACATACTATAACGGGCATATAGAGCAAATTTAGTGCCAGACCCTGTCGCCGAATCCTAGTACTCACGTCGGTGGGTAAACGTATAGCCACAATCTCCATCAAATTCAAGTTCTTCAACATACCGCTTGTCACAGGCCCACGTCCTTAGACGATGTATGGTAAAATCGTATTTTGCGAGGATATATTCGGCAAAACATTCGAAAAAATTAGCCTCGTGATGAAACTTTCCAAATGAGTTGAGGTTGGTGTACTTCGTCGGGACCAAAATATTGTTGTCTACATTACTAGATTCCAACAAAAGCAAATTCATCAAGCCAAAAAGCTATTTCCGGATCGAAAAACACGAAACCATATCGATGATGTTATGATAGACGGGAGTATTTTCTCCAACATTCTAGATCACTATCTTATAGCAGCAAAGATACGCACCCACCTTTGTTCCAGCAAAGAATGCCGACAACACACGGAAGGAAGGTTCGGAGTCGAAAATATGTAATCACAGCTGACAACCAAATGATTTTCTACTCGACCTACAGCCTGCTCTTTGAGAGAACCTATCAGCCACTTTATTTAAGAAAACTTTCAGGCTCGCAATGTACTACGCAAATAAAATTAAAGGTTTTCGGCAAGGAAAACAGAAGAGCTGGTACGATGAGCAATATGGAAATTCGCAGTGGGGAGAAACCAGACTGCCTACATCAAAATGTTGCGATCGACTGCGACGTGCTTTAAGAGGGAAAGATACCGTTGGAGATGGAGAGAATAGTAAGAAGCATTTACAGAGAGTAAAGCGAGAGACCAAACGCCTGAATATGAAGAGCTTGGGAAGCTGTCTGTCAAGGTCGGAGCATACTACTCTAGCTCTCGAAGAGGATTTAGCGACTAATTTACTGTTATATGGTGCAGAAGTAGAGACGATGAAGACATCCGATAAGTTCGCGCAAGAATCTTACGAACTATTTTGTGTTTTGCGTATTATTTATGGACCTTTATTTATAATTGTAAAACGATGAGCTGTACGAGATATATCTCAACCTTAGCATAGCTCAGCTCAGCGAAATGCCTTCAACAGCGTCCAATGGAAGAACATTATCGCAGCTCTGAAGACAAAGTTCAAAATACCCAAGAACCTCAACTTAATCATAAGGAGCTACCTAAAGGACAGAGTTATCCTATACCATACAGCAGACGGTCCCCACAACCTCAAAATTATGTAAGGCGCAGCGAAGGGCTCAATACTCAGCCCTGACCTCTAGATTGTCAGTTACAACGACATATTAAGTCAGAAGATGCCTGATGTTGCATACCTAGTTGGATATGCGGATGACATTGCAGCAATAATCAACGCCCGTTATACAGAAGACGCACGAAGGAAATTAAACCAGGTCATGATACGAACCCAAATGTGGCTTGACTCACGCAGTCTCAAATTAGCCACAGAAAAGACCGAACTGTTGCTGCTAACAATGAAGCATATCCCATTAGAAATAAACATGTGAACTTTATCCGGTAATCTGAAGATACGTATGGTCGTAAACTATTTAGGCATAAGATTGGACTCAAGGTTAACTTATTGGGTACAAATGCAACACGCCGCGGAAAGGCCTCTAAAAAAAGATCTCGACTCAGCAGACTGATGTCCAATATCAGTGGACCTACGCAGGAGAAAAGGAAACTACTGCTGTCGGCAACTATAAATATTCTAATTTACGGTGCAGAACTATGGGCAGATACATCAAAGAAAGAAAACAGGCGCAAGACTATAGCCATATAGTTAAGCGTAGCTTCAGCATACCGTACGATGTCAAGTGAAGCCGTTCTGGTAATATATGGAAGTGTACCTATAGAACTCCTGGCACTAGAGAGAAAAAAATTTGGGATCTTAAGAACCAAAGAACGTTGGAAAACTCAAGAGACGATCTAAAACTGGATACCTACAATCGAGGGCAAAATCGCTGGGAACAGGGAACTTTCGGCAGATGGACCGCCGGGCTAATTAAGGACGTGAATTTCTATACACAGAGAAAATTCGGGGATGTGAACTACTTTGTCACTCAGATCTTATCCGAACACGGAAATTTCCGAAAATACGTGCACAAAATTGGTAAAGAAGAAGAGCCGTCCTGAATACTTATATACAATGACGCTATCGAAGAAAGTCCTGACCACACAATTTTTAAATGCGAACAATGGCAAGCAGAACTAGAGGCACTAGGGAACCTGGTAGGATGCGGACAACATCGTACCAGTAATGCTCCAGAGTGAAGCAAACTGGAAAAAGTATATCAGACTACGTAAAGATCGTACTACGTAAGAAGAAGCGGAACCTGGACGAAGGTGACGGGCTGTAATCTCACTATGAGAAAAATAGAACGCCACCCTGAAGTAATGCGAAAGCGGTTGCCCAGGGTGGGTAACACTTCCTTAGAGTAGAGTTTTTTAGTGACCTGAAAGTGGCACATACGATTGATGTGACGACACAATGATGATGCGGAAGCATTTTTCATCACCTCACCCGCAAAAAAAAAAAAATTTGTGAATTTATTTTAATTATTTTTTTAATTTTTTTTTATCGTCTGTCTTTGAATTTGTCTTACATTTCGAATGCCAGCGCCTTCGCCACCGTTTCGCACAACGAACGCTGTAAATAATTCGCTGAGCGTGGCACTTTGACGTATTGTATGGCAATGTGCCACATTTAACTGCTGCAGGTGTCGTGTCACCGAAACGAAATGAAAAACGCAACTAACAAATAGTTACACGTCAGAAATTAACGCAGGTGCAAAAATCAAAGAAAAAATTCAAAACAACACAAAATAGTTTGTGCCACTTTTGTAGCACACAAAAACAAAAGAGCCAGCAAATGGCCACACCAATGTAAATTAGACGAAAAAAGAAGAAAAGAAGAAGGAAAAATAAGTACAAATATGGTAGTCAAATGAGTGTGCAGTGGCAAGTGGCTTTTGTAGATCAGCGTTGATTTTTGCTGACAGACACAATGACAACAACAAATGTAAATAATGCAATAAGACACTTGCCGCAATAGCAAAGCAACCAAAGCAATGCAGCGGTGTGCAGTGGAGCGCAGGCGCAACACACATATCTGCGCGTACACTTTTATGCAGCACAGTTGCAACAAACTGGAGCAAGCAAATGACGTGAGTTGGCACAAAAGCTGCATTCGCCGCCAAAAGGTAGTCACTTCTAGCATTTTTGTGTAGGTCGCCGTATCGGGCGTGTGTGTGTATGCATGTGTGTGTGATGTGGACTTGAAGGCGATTAAATTGCGAAAAAAAAGTGCGACACGAAATTTCACGCTTCGCTGGCAGTTGTGGCACGGAAACTAAGTATTTTTTTTATATTTGGATTTTTTCTACCTTAAAGGGGTTAGCAAGAGTGACGCTCAAAATTTTAACTGAAAAAATGCTTAGATTTTGAAAATGTTTTATAATTTAATTATAATTTTGACTGAAAATTGTAAAAAAAAATATTAATTTTAAAATTTCGCCACCAATTTGGTTAAAATCGTCTATCAAACTTACTTTTAGACTATTTTTGATCAACCAAAAGGTTCTACTTGCACGCAACTTTGTTGTTGTACCCTTTAAATATCTGCACATTCAAATCCACTGCGACTCTTAGACCGATTTTCGTCTTGTTGCTGGCACTTCTGCGTCAATCCACTTTTTACTTTTTCATGTCTGTCTTTATTTTTGGTTTTTACACGGCCGAGTGAATTGAGTAATTTTTGTTGCATATAAAATTAGGGTTAATGTTGAGTTGTTAAGCGCCTATTAAATTTATTGGCAATTTCCAATGTTTACTTTCTGGTTTGAACTGAACTTCAGTTGGGAAACGTCAATTCGTGAAGGCATTGCGGTTCGCCGATAGAGAAGTGGTTGTAAATATAGAGAAAAAAATATTAAAATTTTCAATGTAGACGATTTCCACGGACTTCTTTTCAGTTAGAAATATATTAATTTAAGGTAATATTCACAAATATTGGTGAAAATAACCGTATAGGGTTGCCACTCATACAAATTTTTTTTTTTTTTACAAATTAAAATATTAATCCAAAGTGAACATGAAACGAATAGTTGAAATATATTAAATTGAAGAAATTTTTTGAATAGAGTTACATAGCGTTTTTGAAATTGTTGTATTCTTTCCAAAGAATAGGTTCTCACCTAGGCGTTATTTTTTTCTGTGATAACCTCTTTATTCGACCCGAATCTCTTACCGCCCATTCATTTTTTCAGGTTTGGAAACAAGAAATAGTCGTAAGGTACTAAAACTGGAGAATGTGGTGAATATATAAAATCTTGCCATGCAAAAAACATATCGTCTGATGGAACAGCATCTATTTGGCAAATGTGTTCGTTACTGCTTCAAAAAATATTGAATCTGTCCAAAAGCACTGAGTAAAAACCTCGTGCATCCCAAAAAAACTGTGGTCATGACCTTGTTGGTCGACAGACCCACATTGGCCTTCTTGGGAGAAATCAACTATTATGATTGTGCATTGGTCTCTGGTGTGGCATGGTAACGAAACGACGAAAAAATTCTATTGGATTGCGGTGGAGTATCGCCCAAGACTCCTTTGAAGTGTTTACGTGGTTGCGTTTATGATCGTGTGTGAGAAATCGTAGCATCCATCGCCGTTTAGATTTTCGATGTTCAAACATTCATGTGAAATGTGATGTACCCACTCAATTGAGAGGCCTAAGGGCTCAGCCACCTCAAGAGATTTTGTTTTCTGATCGTGCGATGTCATTTCATGGATTTTATCGACGATTTATGGCGTGACGGACTCTTCTATCCGACCTTCGGTGTCACTTTTACTGGTATGACCACAAGGGAACTCATTGCTTGGTTTCGGTGATGGTTTTTTTAGGCAAAAAAAAAAATTAACTAAAAAGGTCGTTAGGAATAGTAAGCATGAGGTCTTTCAGGACCTGATAAGAAAAATCGACGAAAACTTTTTGGGTATCAGATACAGCATCGCCATAAATATAATAGGAAGTAGCGCTAGGTAGCCAGTAAATCCCTGAATAAAGAAGCAAATCATCATGGGACTATTTCCGATGAGTAAACTATGTCAAATGAGATGATAGTAAATGTTTTCGAGATTCCACCGACTATGATACTCTCCTACATGTTATCAAGAAAATTCCAATTGTTCGCGAAGAGTGATCAAGGAAGTTTAGCTAGACAATACGGACAGCGTTGAAGTTTCGAATATGTTAAGTATAAATACACCTCTTGTTCGTGAAAATGTGTCTTCGAACAGCAGATCTAAAGTGAGCAGATTACAAAAGAGTGGCTAACGACCAGTCGGAAAAAGTGTAACATTTGAACACCGTTGGCGAGTAAGCAAGTAAAGTCGGCTATTTCAAGTCCCACATGCGAAGCCCAAGACAACGAAGGAGGAAGCTTCATGCTTGTGATAATCTACACTGCCTTTAGGACGCATGATCTGCATTAGATGTAGCTGCCAAAACGGCATTAGCAACTAAGCGTAAAGAATTCATGCAACAGAGCTTAAATGAGTGGCAAAAATGTTGGGATTTGTCTCGGAAAAGACGATGAACGAACATTTTTTTTGCCAAGAGTAGACATAAAGATCAAAAGGTACTGCAATGAAACAAATTATTGCCCTATTCAGCTTCTCACGGGTCAATACTGCTTTCAACTATACTTGTTGTATTGAAATGTTGAGATGGAAAACACAGAGCAGGAGATTTTAAAATAAGCTCAAGAAAATATTACATAGGGGGCACATTGCTTCCAGAAAGCCTGTTAAAGGCAATGCTGTCCAACAAAAGACATATGGATAAAATGCGCTGATTTCATAACTGTAATAAAAGAAGTAGCACAGCGCACCGCGAAATCGCGCGTTAGCTGACGAGATTGACATCCAGTGTTTGGTTAGTAGTCTCGCGGGGGTCTCAAATGCCCAGCGTACGAAGTGGGCTGAAATTATATTCCAAGAAATAAACAATTTTGAAAAGAATATATTTAGAGAAAATATATAACAATATATTGCAATAGAATAACTTTAGCCAACATCAGAAATAACAAAAAGAACAAGCGTGACTGCGAAAGAATACAAATGAAAAGAGAAAGCGAAATAGTTGTAGAAAAAATGTAAAAAAACACTTCAAATTCAATTTTATATGCTCAGCTTTGGTAGTAAAGTAATTTTCTATTGCTGTGAAGGCTATTGTAATGCCACGCCCACTTGTTGTTGTGCTAATATAATAGGAAAATAATAACGTACATAAAACTCAATAATGAAAATTGCATTGCTAGAAGACGGAGAGTGTGAGAGAGAAAGAAAGCAAAGTGCATTGTGCACACACACTTATGCACATAGTGTAAGCTCTAAAGTATTGAAATAAATTTATATATACATGTATGTATATAACTACTCGTACGTAGCGGCCGTCTCAAGTTGCTGTTGCCTTAGCGGCTGCCTGTCATTGGCAGTTGCAACGTGCCACGCATTACGATCAAGTGCCGTAGTAGACATTGTTTCAATAACGCACACAAACATATTAGAGTGGGTCGATTTAATAGTATTTACAATAATAATTTACAAAGTTTCGTTCCCTTTTAATAAAAAAAAGCCTTAATAAAGAAACTTCCAGCATTTAGTTTCATCCTAAAACATTTTTTAGTTTTTCAAAATTCTTGAAATTTATATTGAAATGTATGCGAGCACTCTTAAAAACCCATGACCCGCCCTAAAGAACGTAACTAAAATTGCTATTTGGCGCATAAGTGGCTCGTTGTGGCGGCGCTTGGCGCATCTTAAGCGAGTCCTGTAGAGAATGAGTTTTCTAACGTTATTTGTTGTTGTAAGTGCAGCAATCCTCTTTCTTCTGGTAGTTTGTAGAGGAATTTAAAGAAAAGTCTGTACTTAACATTATATTAGTATTTACTACACGATTTAGTTTCGCTGCACTTGGCAAAGCGTGGAAATAAAGGCAATATTTTGCCCCTTTTCCATTTCTGCGGTTGTGCGTTTCATTTTACGCTGGCCGGGTCGGCTATTACTTAAGTGCGCATATAAAATTGCTTTGAAATCTGTTGGTAAAATTGGAAATTGAATATTATTTTATTAAACGAAAAAGTTGTGGGAAGTTAAGAAAAAAAAACAAAAGAAATAAAAATTTCAATAGTAACGCCAAAGGTTAACTATGCTGCTCTCGTCCTTAAAGCCGCAAATACTTATAAATAAGTACATGCGGTAATCTTATCGCAACTTCACAAATTTCAAGGGAAAATAAAATTAAAGCTAAATGGATTTAAGAGATTATCAGTAATTGATTTTCCTTAACGGACAATTCGTTCTTGGAACATAAGGTGCCATATGCTGAGAAAATTTAGGAAATTTCATTACATATATTTTATTTTAATTTACGAGTATTTAATTTTATTGTATTTATTTTATTTTATTTTACTTCAATTTATTGTATTTACTTTTTATTTAGTTTTATTTTATTTTGTTTTGTTTTATTCTGTTTAAATATTTTTTTTTTCATTTTTATTTTTTTTTTTAAATATTTTCCTTTTTTATTTTTTCATAATTTTTTATTTTATTTTTTTCTTATTTTATTTTATTTTATTTTATTATATTTTATTTTACTTTGTTTTAATATATCTCATTTTATTTTATTTTAATGTAAAACCTTTTAAATTTTTATTTACTTTTTTATTATGTTTTATTTTAATAATTTTTAATTTTTTTCAATTTTTTATTTATTTTTTACTTAATATTTTATTTTTTATTTTTATGTTATTTTAATTGTTTTAATTTTATTTATATTAATTAATATTTATTTTAATTATTTTATTATTTTAATTATATTTTATTTAAATTAGTTTATTTTATTTTATTTAATTTTATTTTTTTTAATTTATATTATTTTATTTAATTTTATTTTATATTATTTGATTTAAATTTATTTTAATTACATTTATTTCTTTATTTTGTTTATTTTAATTTTTTATTTTTTATTTTTTATTTTCATTTTGCTTTATTTGAATTAAGTTAATTTAATTTAATTTTCTTCATTTTATTTTATTTTATTTTTTATATATTATAATTTTTAATTTTTTATCTTAATAATTTTTTGACCCTTTTTTATTTTATTAAATTTTATTTACGTTTATTAATTTTAAATTTTAATTTTTAAATTTTAAATTTATTTTAGTATATTAATATTTTTTTTCTATTTTTAATCTATTTGAATTATTTTATTAAGGTTAATTTTTTTTTATTTTTAGTTATTTTTTACTTTATTCATTACTTTATTTTTGTTTTATTTTATTTTATTTTGTTTTATTTCAGTTTATTTAATATTTATTTATTTATTTTTCCTGTTTATCTTAGTTTATTTTACTTTTTTTTTCTTATATGTTTGAAATCGTTTAATGAAAATGTGCTGTCTTCGTATGCCTTGGCTTGGCTCTGCATATATACACACCTGCAATATTTCGCCAATACGGTCTTAGTTATATATGTACGAGTATGTACAGTGCCAATATTATCACAGCTACAGTCGCCTCGCACCCACGTTCTTGACAATCGACGGCTGCAGGTTGCGGCTTTATTAAGCGATAATTTACAATATTCGTATGCGGTGGCTGTGATTAAAATCGCTGTCGAATCAGAAGCCTTGCAATTATTGCAACTATGCTATGGTGTTGTTGTAAAATATTAACGTTATTTGATTAAAATGTTTTATTGCAATTATTTCGTATCGGTTGCTGACATAAACGCCTTCCAATCGAGGTAGCACAAGCGCAATGTAATGAGACTAAACGCAAACAAAATATTTTATATGTAACATGCCGCAGTAGTCGAGTGAGTAGCATTGCGTACTGCCATTCGAGAGACTAGAATCCTTGACCAACATCCTAAATTATAGAAAATTAATTTTTCTAAATTCGGCCGCCCTTCGGCAGAGAATGTTAAGCTCTCCGAGTGCATTTCTAACATGAAGTAAAAACTTCTCATAAAAATCAATCGGCCGTTCTGAGGCGGCTTAGAATAAACTGTAGGTCCCTCCACCCACCAAAAATCGGAGGAGGAGCTCAGTTGAAAGTCAGTTCAGCGGTTATAAAGCGTCAATTATATATAAGAGTGTGTACGTCACAAAAATCGTAGTGTGTGCTGCGCTCAATAGATGTGTCTGCACATGTCAGCGGGGCAGTTGTAATATGCAAATACTGCAATATTTGGCTGGCTGCTCTTGGCATGTAACATGCCATACGACAACCAATTCCTGTAGGACCTGCAACAATCTCTCTGACGACTCGTTGCTATGCGGCGTTGTATCTGCTGCCAAATCGATCAACATGCGAGTGGTGATAACCTGGATATAAATTAATATATTTGAAACGAAGATTTACAACGATATGAAATAAATAAAAATGAAATAAAAAATATAAAATAGTATAAATAACATAAAATAAATGAAAATAAATTTTAATTAATTAAAATGAAATTAAAAAATAAAATAAAATAAAATAAAATAAAATGCGGGAGACAGGCTACGGATATGTGGTGAAACAAGGGCAGACTGGAAGATACCGATTGAGTCATCTCCAGAAAGGAAAGGTAATTCCCGGGAACACTCCCATTGAACCCGTAGGCCTCGATGTAAAAGAAATAGAACTAGATGAAACATACGTGTGTGTTGGAGTTATGCAGAGCAATTGTGTAGAAACTATGCACATGCGGAAAAAATTAGTAGTGGAGCTTAGGAGACGACTTAATTGGAAGAAACCAGACACATGCCGTAAATTCGTTTGCTATAACCGTAGTATCGTACAGTTTTAGAGTATAAAATGGTCAACAACCGAGCTGGAAAATAAGCAGCGGATAATACGTCATGTCCAAATATAAATCTCATCATCCTAAAGCTTCGGTCTTTCGAACGACGTTGACCAGGAAAGAGGGCGGTAGGGGCCAGATCGACATCAGGGCGTTGCATGACAAACTAATTTTAAATCTCAAAGCATATTTCCGTCAAAAGTCACCACAGTCTGAAATTCATCATGCTGTAGAGTCAGCTGATGATAACTATACTCCACTGTGAATGTACCAGCCTTTTGGAAGCTGAAACTTGATATCAATGGATGAAAATCTGCAGAAATGGTTTGAAATGGTAGTCCACGGCGTATATCGGAAAGTTTTGCTGACTCCACATGTCGACCAAAAATTGTCTCACTTATGGCTCACAAACACAACAAGATTCGCCGAAATGGAAGGGACTATTTTTGCAATGCAAGATGGAGTCGTTCCCACCAGAAATTAAGTCAAGTATATAATCCGTGACATAAATGCTCCTACAGACAGACGCCGTAGATGCAATATCAGAAGCGAAACTGTGGACCATGTGGTTGCTGGATGTGTTACGCTCGCTAAATCGATGTATCTTAAGCGACATTGTGACATCGAGAAAATAATTCATTTGCAACTTGCCCAGAAGTACATATTTTACCAAAATAAGACACCGTACTACAGATATATGCCGAAACTAGTGCACGAAGATGCCAGCATGCTTCTCTATTTCGATCGAACCGTTTTGACGAATGCCCGGAGAGACCACAATAGTCCAGAAATATTTGTGGTTGACAAGCCTAGTAAAATAGCATTTATAATTGATATTGCGGTTCCTCTCAATAAAAACATGCAAAAAAGCATATTCGGAAAAATCGCAAAGTACTCTGACTTAGGTATTGATGTGAAACGCCAATGGAAGTTACGAAAAGTGTATCTACTGCCAAATATCATTTCTGCGCACGGCCTGGTGCATATTAATCTTAAAGAAAACTTACGAAGGCTCCCGTTGCAAGACCTTATTGAATTCGTGCCATATTATTCGAAATTTTTTGCAGTAAACGTTTATATTTAATTTAATGTTCGTTATTATATATTCTTAAGCATATTTATATTTAATGAAATGTATATTATTGGCCTGCAGCTAAGCAACAAATGAAATTTACTCCCTAAAGGGATGCAATAAAAAAGAAAAAAAAAATATAAATAAATTAAAAAAAAAACAAATAAATTAAAAATTAAAAATAATTAAAAAATAAATAAATAAATAAAATAAAATAAAAAAAATAAAATAAATAAATTAAAAAAAAAATTAAAAAAAAATAAAAGAATAAAAAATAAATAAAGAAAAAATTAAAAAAAAAAAATTAAAAATAAAAAAAATTAAAAAAATTAAAAATATATATAAAAAAATAAATTAAATAAAAAAAATAAAATAAAATAAAATAAAATAAAATAAAATATAATAAAATAAAATAAAATAAAATAAAATAAAATAAAACAAAATAAAATAAAATAAAATCAATTAAGCCATTAACCAACGCAGCAGTCAATACATGCGAGTGCAAACTTGACTACATATGTACAAAGTATAGAAAAAAAACATTTCCGCTATTAATTTTAATATTATTTTACGAATTCAATGCTACAACAATTAAATGCAACGAAATATGAATACTTAAAACAAGAAATCGCTGAAGTTCTGGATAAGTTTGAAATTAACATAAAAATCAGCTGAAGGCTTGCATTGGAGCGAAAAAGGGGCATAACTATAATTATATAGAGCAAGGAAACAGAACAATTTTTTAGTTATATACATAACAAAAACATATGTACGATGTATGTAAATTGTGAAGGTACATATTTATGGATAAGTAGAAGCAAGTGCAATTTAATGCTCTCAAAAATTCTTTGTAAAAACTAGACTGCAGAAGCGTAGCAAAGTACATACACAGGCAAACAGACAGACAGATCGCACAAGAACACACATTGGTTTTGAGAAACTGAGTCAAGTGCAACGGTGTTAACAGTTGTTTTTTTTTTTTAGAGTTTGCTCTGTTGCAATTAACGTGTGCAACAATGTGAGAGTCAGAAGATAATGAGCAACAAAGCTATGTTTTTGTTGATGTACGTATCAAGCAAATCAACAGTGGAAAAATGTTCTTTTCTGTTCTGTAACATAAAAATTTTACGCTTCGTTTCCAAGTTATTTCCAATTGCTGGGGTGTGCAACCAAGAGAATTAATGTAGTACAAAATTCATAATTTAAAAAAATAAAATGAAAATAATTAGTAAAAAGTAAGAAAAACTAAGTTCGAGTGGAACCGAGTATTAGATAATCACCTGATATTTATAGTAAATGATAGAATTCTTATCACAGTATGTAAGTAATTTTAGCTAGTACTTGGTCCCCCATATAAGTGGCGTACCAACCACGATTGGTTGAGTTCTGTTGATCAATTCCTTATAAATATATGTCATCTGAGTTGAGCGGGAAAAAATAGGTGGAAAATAGAAAATGTTTCAAAGTCGTACCTTTTGCCAAATTGCTAATATATTGCGTTTGTGTTCCCACTAGAGAAGGGGAATTATAAGTAACAAATTTTATTGAATCCTGTCATCTGTACATATAAACTTTGATGAAGACAGTGCATTTTTTGCTCTTTAATGCGATCAGTTACTGAATTACCGCGCTTTTTGTTATTTTCAAAATTACCGTTATATGAGAGGTGGACGCGAATTCGATCCGATTTCAAATTTTTGCAAGAGCATCCTTACTTTTGACCCAAGATATGTATGAACCTTGTTTCATATGCTCAAATAGGTCAAAAATTTTTTTGAGAAAAGTAATAAAACTTCGAATTATTGAGTGTTGATAATCAATTGTTATTTATCAACTGCTATTCTTTTAGAATGACAAAATCTTAGAGGTACATACGTGTCCACTAGTTTGCATCAAAGCACATTGCTACTGCTCAGTAACTTCTTAAGACAAAAATTACCTGAAATGTTTTTTCAACACATTCGTTTTGCAGACAGATGCTTTGTAAGGTGTCGAACGGGGATCTTCCTTCTTTAACTGACACCTCTGCCAAAGGTCCTAAAGTCTTAATATTCATCGTGGTTGCTTTCCTTTGTATCTGCTGCAGATAAAATTTCGCCTTTGGTAAGTAAGCTTGAGAGACAAAATTTTTCAACCAGTCAAACAAAGTCACGAAAACTTACACCAGTGATGTCAGCTGGTGTCTATATTGATATTTCTACATCATTCTTAGTTATTATAAGATGTTCTTGATCAGTTTTTATGAAACCGATTTTTTTGAAGCGGTTGAGAGTCGTAGAGGGTGTTACAGCTCTCCATGACTAATCAGTCAATAAAATGGAACCTTGATATTTACAGTTAGCTGCTTGTCCAGAGATTCTAAAATGAGCTTAATAATTTATTTATGGTAAAACGTCTTAAAGTTATGTGTGATCCCCTGGTCAAATTATAGCAATTTGGAAGTTGTATTCGCTGAAGAAACTAGTCTTCTACGTTGGACAATGTTAGAGAACTGTTGTGGACAGTGAAATTGTCTACAAAAAAGTAAAATTTTCCGCTTTCGTCGTTTTATATCCCCATTAACTATTAAAAGTCAATTTTAAACAATTTCGTCTTCATCCAAACCATTTTGTTAGCACGATAAACAGTAGGAAACAATTTCACTCCTTTGAAGCATCACGGTTTCATTTCTTTTCCTACCATTGACCTACCTTTCTTTTCTATTTACCCCCATCACATTATTCATCTTTAAGAATTAAATCTCATCCGGTAAGCATTTGAAAAATAGACCAGTTTCATGAGTATTAAGAATATCTCGGCCATCATAGTTTTCAATCGAAGTCTTCCATTTACCGTGTCAATCAAAGCAAACTGCATCATTAAGACTTCCACACAAACTTTTTTAACACAATTCCATTTCTCTTTTTGAAATTTGCATGTCACACTTCACTTGCCGCAAAGATTTTTATACTTAGAATAAACCCATACTCTTTTGCTGTTTCCTGTAACAAGTTTTCGCTAATAGATCCTTTTTGCTATCTACACTATTTGAGGCAAATTACTAGGTTTCCTTTCAGAAATTCACCTTTAATAGTTTTTCTCCGTACTCCAGCAGTTTGGAAAGCATAAATTTTCGCCTTGTGTTTTAATAAAGTGAAGAAAGTGCTCAAAGAAATCCATATCTATATCAATCTCGATTGTTTCTTACCGTTACGTAGAACCGTTACCAGAACAAAATTAATATACTCCGTATATATTGTATGTATGAGACATTATTTTAAATTTTGAAAGATATATTTAGCCTTGCTTATTGTCCCCTCTCAAAGTTTTTTTTTTTTTATTCTGAACGAAGTGTGTTTGACTAAAATTATTTTAAGGACCGCTTGATTTTTTGTAACCGGTTTTACAGTGTATACAATTTATTTTCTACCTATGATTGACAGTATATGCCTAAATTATTCGATATAGATATATAAGAAGACTTAATGGAATAAAGAAGCGAATCGATTTACATATTTACATCTGACCTCACCTTTATGAAATTTGGATGCACTCGTTCCTTCGGCTTCAAAGTATTACAAATGGCTGAAATCGGATCACTCCCATGCATCACATTGCTAAATAATCTGTCTTACTGCTCGATTTGTACCCTGAGGCAGTAGTTCTACATAGACTCGGTTCATGCTTGGGTGTTTAGCTCATATTCATGAACTGACAAAAGCAAAGTGGAAGATTTCTGAGAAAGAACTCGGTTCAAACGGCTTCGGGTTCAGGCCTTCATGTGAATATAGCATTTTTATAGTAGAAGTATCTACGATCAGAGAAGCGATAAAGCGACTGAGACTGGTTTTCGTTGAGGATGCCAACACTTACTCTGACAGTCAAACTGCTATCTTAGCCCTGGATGTACTACTCATGCTACGCTTAAAAATATTTTTTTTTTATGGGCGCGCCAAAGCGAAATCGAAGTTAACTACAAAACTTGTGAGCCAGAGAGCACGGACACTCTTCGTTATCTCCTAAACCATAGGCTCCTGACCATCTGACGACTCTTCAGTTCTATTGTTCCTCGAGTACTTGCTTTATTAAATGTTAACAACTGACAATTGTTCATTCGGAATACTTCAATTTCTAATTTTTTCAAAACTGGTAAAAAAATTTAACCCATACTACTCACATAAGAAACCTTACTATTTCCGGTCCACATTTTATCGAAGGCTCGCCAAAACTGTTCGACATGTTAATGAAACAGTTGGGTATCTAGTGTTCGTTTATAACCGAAATTAGCCGATTTCACACATTTTTCTTTTAATTTTGTGTGGTATTCACTGCTTTGGAGCACTATTCTTCTATGAGCTTCTAGTTTCAAAACTTTTGGGAAATCGACTTAATGAATTTTAGATAAAGAAATTCGTTGAATATTCACTTCTCAATGCACTGGAGTATATTTTGAAGAAATTTAACTTAAAATTTTTACTTAAAATTTACTTTGAAACTTCTTTCTTCGCCAATTCAGCCCTTGGAAGGGGTTTAAATCTTTTTTTTCACTCTTAGAAAAAAAGTGCAAAAAAAGTGGATAACAAATGGCTACAGACGATCCTTTCCCATATAAATAATATAATAGTGACAATTGTACAATGCCACTAAATAATGCAACCCAAACATACACATGCACACACACACACACACATGAGTATACTGTATCCCCACACAAGCACTCGAACAGCCATAATTTGCTGCTTTGCTACGTTTTGTGACGCCTTTTTAACACTTTGCTACAAACAAAATAACGCATTCATTGGGAAAACTCCAACGGGCGACCGGAAGGACACGGCGAAGCAGTGACGAACGGTAAACCATAGCCAGGAAGGCCACAAGTCCAACGCTCCAACTATAGCTCTGCACATTCAGGCATGGCTGCATATGTGGAAAGGAAATACTGCTCTAGGAAGGAAGTCAGGAAGGAAAGTGTAGCATGAAAGTAATACAAAAAGCTGATTTTTTCGATACGCAAGTAGGTTGAGATGTGTGTGTGTGTGTGTGTGTGTATGTGTGTGTGGAAAGTGAGTGTGAAGGGGACTCTATTGTTTCACATTGATTGCGATCGCACGAAAGGACAAATGTTCAGTTTCCCATAGAACAATTGCATTTCGAGTAACATTAAACACACACACACACATATCTAGCAGTTCCTGTTGCATGAAAGCTGCTCTAACACACATACATACATATGTTACATATAAGTACATAGACGAAATTGCCGGTAAGTCTATATGATTTTGCTAGCTGGCGGATATAAAATTTAATCGATTTTCAATGTTTTTATTTCATTCTCATGCAATTATACACAGCCACAAACAAACACAACTTTCTAATACTCACGTGCTGTGTGTGTATTTGTGTAAAAATATGCAAGTTGGCATGTGTGATTTCTGTAAGGACATTGCTTTTTCAATATGAGCAGCTTAAAGACATATAATTTACTACGAATTTCAGTAAAAATGTTTGCCTTTCGCATGGAGATGCGAAGCAAGGTTTCTTGTCTTTATATTGTATATATGTACACAAGTATGTATGTATACTATATTTGAGATTGTTCTGCTTTTGTACTTTCACTTAAATAATTCTTAAGCTGGTATTTTCTTCTTTTTGTTATTGTTGTGGCGTCGTATTTGGAAATGGGCGTTGCTGGTGATTAAAATAAAGTTGCTCCTTTGCCTTTTTACCTGCCACTTTGCCATTGACTCAAGTGTTTAATTATTACTAAAGTGTGCAAATGAAGGTGTTGTTGTTAATCAATTTTACTTTTATCCAACTTCAGCATTTACGCATAGTTATGGAATTTTTGAAATAGTTTTGCATTCAATTACTGCATTTACTGCATATTTAATGTGAAAATCCATAGAAATGTTAGTGATTTTTGTGTTAGATGATCTTTAAGAAATTTAGAGGTTAGGAATTTTTTTTGAAAAGTATTTATTTATTCATCAACATCTATGTTGTCTCCTTCAAAGTAATCCGCCTCGAATATAATACACTTGTTCCAACGCTTTTTCCAATCGCCAAATGCTTTCGTTTAATTGGTTTCTTTAGTTTTGAGAATAGGAAAAAGTCACAGGGATCCAAATATGGTGAATACGGTGGTTGAGGCATGATTACGGTTTTGTTTTTTGACCAAAAATTCACGAATAAGTCTTGATGTGTGAGCTGGTGCATTATCGCGATGCAGAATCTACGATTTGGTTTTCCACAATTTCGATCCTTTGGTCCGTGCTGCTTCACGCAAATGTTGCAAAACCATTTGGAAGGAACTCATGGTGCACCACACCATTGTTATCAAAGAAAACAGTGAGCAAAACCTTCACATTTTCCTTTGAGCGTACCTTGTATTCGTAAAACTCCCGATAAGCCTAAAGAAATCAAAAATTCTGACTACCTCATCTGCTTCCACAACATTGTCTTTTGACTTATATCTGACGCATCCACTTTCAATGTTTTACTGAATAGTATGGTTGAGTTTGTAGACGTGATTGTTTGTTGCAGTGAAGATAGCCCTCTCACTCAGCCAACCATGATCCCTATAATTGATTCGGATATTCGGTAATACTCATTGAATCAATTCTTCTTTTAACGCAACTAAATTACAGAAGTTATCGTGTAAAGTAATCCAGGTTCTATCAATTGCCATTTTGCCGCTCCCAATTTCCAGTAACTTGTGCGCAAATACAATGAATCTTTTCGCTGGTTCACACTAACATTGCTGGTTAATGGCAGGGTGTATACATGTCGCCACAACGCTTAGTATTAAAATCTCTTGTCAGCAATATAAATTATTTGTCAAATGATTGATTTTTATCACATAGATCTTCTAACGACCGATCAAATCAAGTGACTTTGCGTGTGCCTCAAGTGACTTTGCGTGTGCCATTGTGTATTCATGCCAAACAACAGCTTTGCATTGTCTTAAGACTTTTCCCATTACGGTTGATTTGAAAATATTACACATTCAATTATCAATAGCTTCCAAGTTCGGTGGCAACTTCAAAGCGGAACAGGCAGTCTTTTCACCGGCTAGTAATGTTGCAAAGAAGTTATATTTCCTGATGCTTGAGACATGCTTCGATTCATCGCTCGATCCAGTAAGGATCGTTTTTCAAAGTTCTGTTGTTGCTCCATTTTTTTGGTGATTTGATTTGTCTGGCCGCACAGCTTATCCCCTTCGTTTCACAATTGAATTTCAAAGTCTCACAATAAGCGCACATCTCATATATACAAGTATTACCGATGACAACACGGCAACTCAAGCTATATTTCTCTGCAGGGTTGTACCGAAATGTGTGATCATCAAGATCTGAATGCTAATACCTACATCATAGAGCCATCCTTCCCCTATATTGTTCATTTTGTTCAGAACTAACCAAATGTGTTGCGGCATGGCGTGATTGCTGCGCTCGTATTCGAGCATCCTAGAGCCTGGCTGTACGTCTTTCTGCAGGTTTCGCGGCATGCGTTTGAATTAATATTTGCTTGACGTCATCGTTTATGGCTACTGGCTGATACTCAGTTTGATTTACGTATGCACGATTTTCGGCAAGGCATTATTTCGATGAGAAACGTCAGATCAATGAGAGTAAATAGTTTCTACATAACTTTTCGGATTATTGTGCATTGTTGTGATACAACTTTATTGTGAAAACAGGGAGAGACAGGATATCTCGTAACATACATTTTGATCACTTAAAGTAAAAAGTTTTGGATAAACTCGTTTGCCTATTTCATATGGTGCTCACATCTGTAGCTTGAATTGCTTCTTTGCCTGGCTTTGTTCTCATATCTTCTTATTAAAAACGATGGGAGATTTCACGAAAAAACGAAAGAGGAAACATAGCTTAGCCGTTGAACGCCGCTTTTCTAAAGCATAAAATGTATTGAAATCTACAAAAACGATAAACCACACTGACGTAGTCACGAATAGCATAGCTAGTCCACACAGTCGGTAACTTTTCGAGACATGCGGATCTTTACAAACGAACGTAAGATTTGTATATACTTATATAGCAAAATTTGAAATTTTCGTCAAAATATAAGGATATTTCCTTTAAAAGGTCAACTGTAGAAAAAAGTTTCGAAATTAAGAATTTACTTACCTATGCAAATTTTCAAAGGAAAGTCATCATACCTCCAGGGGTACTCATCGCCTCTCTTTTGAGGACTGTTCAGGACTAATATTATCGTAGAATTGTCCTATTTTAAAGTATTATATCCTTGAAACGAGAGCTCAAATCAAAAGAGCTCTTGTCTTTTCGGTCATCTCCCAAATAGCTTTACTTTTTCCAGCAAGATTCTAATATTTATTTTGCGTGAAAATTAAGCTTTTATTGCTGCTTGGATGTCGCCAAAAGTGTAGTTATCTGAGAGACAATTTTCAGCTTATGTCGGAGCGATATCAGATCCTAGCTTCTCCCAACTATTCCTATCGCCTGCAGCAAATATTAAAAGAAACTCCCAGCTTATTTGCGTATTATCCTATAAAGCAGTGGCCTTAAATTGTATTGAGGAAATAAAATGCAAAGCGTTTGTTTAATTGAATGTCCCGTGCGGCATAGGAAAATAATAAGGTCTTCAAATATTAAATAAAATGATTTGTTTGATTGAACTTGATGTGACTCTCTATTAGTAAACTTGAAATTTTGATATATAATTAGGAAATACAAAAAAAAAAAAGAGTGGATCAGAGAGTTTGGAATGAATGTTCCATGATTTTGACAATCTCTGCGAAAAAACCCAAAAAAAACACTGCAATTATTGAATCTGTTCTTTTACTTTCACCTTTATAAATAAACTTCCCTTTATATGATCTCAAATTGTTCATTTAAAACCCCTTTTTTTGACAGATATATACGTAGTTTATTCATGTCATACCAAAAAATTTAGAATTTTAAATTTGACGAATTTCTTTGAAACCCTTTACATAAAACAGCTTTAAAATAACTAAATTCTCAAAATACAAAAAAGGTTTCCTACAATAGTAGTTAAAGTTTTGGCTGTAATTTTATTTCAAAAGTTTGTAAACTAAATTTAAGAAATATAAAAATCGATCAGAATGACTTTCCTTTTCTGTCCCGTGCGAAAGTATGAATTTTTGTATATATCTGTAAGATAAAAAAAGCAGAAACTTTATTTTTTGATTCAAGAACTAGATAGAGAATAAATAAAGAATATATTTCAAATCTATTTTCGAATTCAAACAAAAATTCTTAACACTAAAAATGTTGGTAAGTGATTTCTAGTGTTGTTCAGCAAAACCTTAGTGAAAGAGTTGTCCTGAGAGCCGAGAGCGCTAGTGAAGCATATTAGATCTGAGACTGAACAAAAAGTTTATTTCGGGGACGGGGAGAAGTTAAAAGGAATACCCACTTTTATTAAAATCAAACACACTACGAACTAACATTTGAGGTTTACGGAATGCAAGATCGTCACATTCAGAATTAGAGCTGAGGTGATGACGATACAAAAATCAAAAATTCAGCAAACAGAGCAGTAATTTTTGGAGTAAAAAATAACTACGCATATTTTGAATATATTTAATCTCCAAAACAATTTGCCTATGCTGAAAGATTTTTTACAAAAAATATGAGGGCAAATAAACTCAATTAACGATAAATATCAATCTCAGGTACAAAATATGTGTTTTTCTCTGGTAGAAAAGAAAAAAGTAATTGTGCCCAGGGAATTCTAAGACTAAAATTAAAAATAATAATTATATTTTTTGATTTTTGTAAACTAATCAAATATAAATTATTCCACGCATAGCTTAATCCTTTCTTCATCAGCTGAAAATCGCAAAAGTACAAAACACTATCAACACAACAATAAATTCTAAACAGTTCATAGTTGCTTCAACACTTTCACGATTTCTTTTCAAACAGTTCGTACAAAAACTTTTTGGCAACACTACACAACACTGATTTTCGGCACTTCCTTAAGACACTCGTATCCGTTTCCGCTATGTTTAGGTTTTTTTTGTCTTTTTTTTTCGACGATATCCGTTACTTGCAGCTTGCAGTTATCAAATTTGACCGGCATTCGATGTGCAACGAAAGAAAAGGTGTGAAGAAGTCAAAGCGTTTGAGAATTTATCGCTGAAGTTGCGTGAATTTCGACGATTGTGTAAGCGTTAAGACGGCATGTTGTTTCATATGTCTATGTATATGTATGTTTGTAAGCTAAATGACCAAACTGCTACTGCACACACACATAATACTGCCATTTTGAAATGCAAGAAAAATGTGCATATCCATGAGGGTGATCAAAATAAACAAAAAATTTTCTTAGTCGTCGGAATAGCGAAAATTAAAGATTAAATATTTTACTACAAATTTATTTTATCCGAGATATGGTCACTAGAGCTCAAAAATTTTCACTTACCCTTTATGAAAAAAACTTGAAACTACTAGAAAGTAAGAAAAACTCAAACCTTAAATAAGCAACAAACAAAATTCTTGAAGAACTTGCACAAAATCATTTTCAAATATTTAAAAAAAATTAGAACAATTTAAATAACATATAGCCCTTTAATAAAGGGTGATCCATTTCGAGGTTCCCCACTTTTTTAAAGCAAAAAACACATAAATTCAAATTTGATGGAGAATGTTTATCATCATTCGAAAGAATATTCTTTGGTATTTATTTTTTGAAAATTATCTCTTGCAAATATTGGTCGCGGCTATGTCTCAGATGGTCCATCCCTTGAGTCCAATTTTCGATGACTCGTTCGAGCATTTCGACTGGTACCTGGCGAATGTCACGCGTGATGTTTTGCTCTAAGGCCAGAATCGAAGCGGAATTGTCCGTATAGACTTTAGACATTACATATCCCCACAGGAATATCAGGGTGATATCACACAATCTCGGTGGTCAATCGACCGGCCCAAAACGTGAAGTTATCTGCTCACCGAAGTGTTCTCTCAATAAATCCATTGATTAATGCGATGTTTGGAAACTGGCGCCGTCTTGTTGAAACCAGTTGTCACGGAGTTCAATAGCTTCAAATTCAGGCATAAAATAGTCATTTATCATGACGTGATTACGGTCGCCATTGGCGGTTTCGTTCTCATCGGCATCATTTCTTAAGAAATATGGGCCAGTAATTCCATCGGCCCATAAACCACACAAAAAAACAAAATTGGCTCGAAAACATCGGATCTTTTTGGAAGTTTTCACGATCCCATAGAGCGAAGCGATTTCGCTTGGAAATGTTGAGCGTCTTCACTTCCTTCACAAGCTGAGCGTCAGCAGATCCATGAATTTTATTTTTCTCAAACCACAATGATTTATCTCTCGCACCATTTTGGAGTTTAGAATTAAAGAAATCCCATAATGATCTCTTTCGACTACCCTAATATGTTTATCAATATGAAGCACATTATATCCTACACTTATTTATGGACCACGTTGTCCATTGGAGTATCTATTGGACTACTCCACTGGAGCCAGCGTTAGAGAAACTCACGTCTCGCTTGTTGTTAGCCGATCATTACTCGTGTTTTAACGAACGCAGTCACTACACGATGTTACAATTGCTACACGAAGTTGCAATACTGAAAAATGTATGAGACTGAAATTGAGTCAGATCGTTTCGGTGGTGAGCTCTACTGCTACCTACAGAAGTTGGCAATATTTCGCAAATACTTCATAATGTAATCCCCTATAGGTACTCCATGGAGTAATTTTGTGTAAGTAGTGTCGATACTCGTTTCTTGTAGATACTTCTTGGTGTACTCGGATATTACGGAGATGTGAAGTACATAGTCCAGCCTTAGGACATTAGGAATGTTAATTGTAGCATATTTTTGTATAGATTGTGGTTGGTTTTGGATTACACCATCGACCACGTGGAATATATATTTCACGCGTGCATGGAGTACTCGCATTACTTGCAGGGTATATGTCGTCTTTATATGGATATACTCATGCATATATATATATGTGTGTGTGTGCGTGCAATTGTGTATGGCATTGACGTCGCTAAATAAATTCAGCCTCGTTGCGCGCAAATTGCAGAAAATCCGCTTTTCGACACTTGGCTGGCAGACAATGAGCACAGGAAATGCCCGACACACATTGCTGATACACAAACACACACACACAAGCAGAAATATAAGAAGTTTTTAGAAGTGAGAAAGAGTTGAGCGAAAAAAGTAAATAAATTGCAGCAGTGAAAGAATGACTAAGTTTCGGTGAAAATAAATTGCATTCAGTTGCAAAGTGGTGCGAAATCCGCCCAGCATGTTAGTTGCTCTATTGAATAATAAGCACATACACAGAGACGCACCGATGCATTCATACAAAAACATTCAAATACCACTGCATGCACTCGAACGTGCTTTACTTGTTCGCCTGTACGGCTGTGCTTATATGGCTGTGTTTCTGTGTACGAGTGTGTGTGTGTGTGTGACATGTAATATATATTTTTTGTGTTTTTTTTTTTCATTTTGTTTCTTTCAACAAAAAAGTGTGTTCATGCAACATTTACGTTTTGTGCATAGCGAAAATTCGTGTAAAATATGCAATAGATACAACAACAAAAACAACAACAGCAATAAAAAACACATGAAATTGAAAATACATTAAAAACGAACTTGCAACTTGATACCAAAGCAACAACAAATGATATAACTTTGCCGAGTGAAAATCAGCTTTGGCGCCTGCAACATGTAGTTGTGCAGGTGTGTATGTGTGTGTGTTAGCCCATTTACATTATGCAACATTTCGTACGGAAATGCATGAAAACTGCACAAAATACTTTCACATGTCAATGTGGCAGCACATACCCCTCCTCCTACACATGCATATACATACAACAAACAAGTAGTTGAATAAAAGTACACCGAATTGATTACATTTACATACGTATATAATTTACATACATATATAAGCGAATATATATTTCATTGATAATAATAATAATAAAAAAAAGTTCGCGAAGCGTATTTTTCGCATATTGCACACACCAATTGCATTGCTGGTCTGCCGATTGACGGGGCGTATGTGGAATATTTGTAGAGAGCACATAACCGTACATAATAGGGTTGTCCGTATTAAGAGAGGAACGAAAATTTCGGAAATAATAACTTTTTAGAATCAAAAAAATTGTGGTATTATTAAATTAAAGTACTAAAAATGTGTAGTTCGAAAAGAATATTAAAACTTTGATAATTATAATTTTTGAAATGAAAAATAATTTTTTTTTGAAGAAATATTTCATGGAGCTAAAAATTTACTATTGTATTTCTTCGATATATTGTTACAGCGGAATTTGATTTTGATGATTTTGAACATTATTTGTCTGTCAGGATTATTAAATAGCACAAAAACATTAGACCAAATGTGGGAAAAATAATTAGAACTAAATAGCATTTCATAGGTGAAAATTTGCTGTAAACTAATCGTTCATTCTCTAATTCAATATATTCACTTGAATTTCACGCTCGGGTCTATAATGATGTGATAATTGAGGGGTTAGGTGGGTTTGCAAATTAAAAAAATAGATTTTTTTGTTTTATTACAATGTCAAATATGTTTGAAATATTCTTCTAAAATTTCAAATCGATCAGAGTAAAAATCTAATAGATAGATCCTTTGGAAGTTCCGCCAATCAGGCCATGTCTGTGTCAATTTTAAACTTTAAACACGTTTATCTCAAAATCTATTTTTTAAGTCGGTGAGCACGATTTAGCGAAAAGTTATAAAGCGATTCTGTTCAAATTCGGCACACATCTTTGCAATAACATTATCTAGTTTATTTTTTATTTTTATTACCACCAATTTTTTCGAGCCAATGCATGACAAAAATATGATCAAAAAATGTGTTTTTTGGTTCAAATTCTGTAAAAAATTCAAATTTTAATTTTTGTTTTTTCCTTCGTCCAATAACGAGAATTATCCATGTACTAAAAAAATATTTTTGTTTTTTTGATTTTAGATGAATCAAAAATTAGTTATACTGTCCACGGCGAGAGCATTTTCTTTTGAGGCGTCCAGCAAGATGAAGCTGAGTTTTGGAATTTTCGAATAAAAATTTCACAAAATATTGTTTAAATATGTAGCTTTGATATAGTGAATTGTTTGACTGAATTGTATAGAAATAAATAAAATAATTATAAACATTCCTTTTTTACCTTTGGAACCCATCTAACACTTTAATAAAAGATATTGGCATAATTTCTTCTGTTTAATATTTTTACCTCTAGAAAAACTTGGGGATTACTCTAATAACTTATAACTGTGTTTGACTATAATTTCAAAAATTTCATATTCAAATATATTTATTTACTTGCAGACAATTGATACAATAGTTTTCATCTCTAAATTTAAAAAAAATTATTTAAATTTTTTATTTCAAAAAAAAAAACCAAAAAATATGTTCCTTGTATATTTTTACCTATAGACCACTCGTTTTAAGAATGTTTTTATATCATATAAAAAAGCAATAAAAAAATTTATTTCAAGAAAATAAATTTAATCCTCTAATTAATTTTAATTTATAATTATAATTTAATTAATAATTAAATTAAATACTAATTTTAAATAATTTATATATATTCTTTTTTTTCAAGGAAAATTGTTTCTTTCTAATATAGTACTTGCGGACCACCCTTTTAAGTAATAACTTTGTGTTTAATATTAATTTTAAAACAATTCCTTCCATTCTAAAATAATTTGAAAATTTGATTTCGTTACATATTTTTAATGGATGGACCACCCTAATTAATAATAATAATTTTTAATATATGCTTCAAGTATTCAAGTAGTGTAAAAATATTTTCTTCAAACATGTGGACCACCCTCATTAAAATTAATTTTGCTATTTTTTCTATTAAAAAAAAATATTTTATACATTTTATTTCAAGAATATTCTATAAAAATAATTTCCTTATACACATATTCTTAACTGTTGGCCACCTTATAAAACAAAAATTTTATTTAATATAAATTTAGTAAAATTCTAATAAAATTTTTTAGTTGAAAACTATTCTAAAAATTCACTTAATATATGATTATTTTTGTGAATCAACCTACTTAATTAATTTATTTTTTTAAATTGTAAAAGAAATCTTTTAATTTTATACAATATTTCCTGGGGGTCATCCTATCAAATAATGATTTCGTTTGAAATTATTTTTTTCACAAAAAAATTTCTACAAATTCTCTTCCTTTTATAATTTTACTTATGGTCCCCCCCAATTAAATGATAATTGTGGTAAAAATTATTATTTTTTAAACTTAATTTTTTTTTTTCTAAGAAAATTTTAATACTATTTTCAAACTTATGGTTCACCCTACTATAAATTTTCTGCCATTCGCACTCATACTCTTTTACTTGCCAATTGTTCACACACACACAAAAACTAGAGAGAGAAAAAAACATTTGATGGGCATAAAACTTTTTAAATAAACTAAAAATTAATAGCGTCGCTGTCGATGTTGAAGTAGCGGAAATAGCAACAACAACAACAACAACAAAATCATACTAATAAAAATGCAAACAAAATAATGGCATTTGCAATAAAATATGAGCTTTCAAATGAAATGTCTATGTGGCAATGTGGATGTGGCATGCAACTATTGATGCATAGCATATATCCATGTACGAGTATGTATATATATATATATTCGTACATGCAACGCCGTTGCTGCCAAATCCTATACAAAGTAATACAAACAAACAAACAGTATGGCATTACTGATATCTTTTCCAGCATATGAGCGCATAACCGTTGCATGTGTTTATGTAATTGTAGTAGTAGCTGTGCACATTTGGCTCGAAAACTTCCACACAAAAAATGTGAATATTTCATATCGACAGCTGTTTCATTATGCGAAGTGCAACTGCAACAAACAGAGCTCATTCATATACTTGTAGTAGTATATCGCGCACTGACATATGCAACGGAGAGTTTCGGATTTTTTTTAAATTTTAAATTTTATTTTTTTGCTTTGGCGTACGTAATTCATTTTAGATGATGCAAGCAACGGCAGGCAGCGGGTGGGACGTAAAAATGTGAAAATTGAATTCAGTTAATGTGCATATTCTGTGAGCATATTCAAAAAAGGGATATTATGAAAATTTCACTATGCTTGTGCGCTTAATTGTGAAAATATTTTTTGGTTGATGCTTGCATCCATAGAAGAGTAGGTATTTCGTTGCTTAAACCATTGGAAACTGTGTCAAAATTTTTTATTAATTTTAAAATTCTTAACATTTGTAGCAGTTTAATGTAAATTTTTTACACAATGATTGATTTAATTTCGCCTAGTATTTAAAAATTGGGAAGAAGGGTACTCTTTTCCTTGGATCCAGAAAGAGCATTTAAAAAATGGATTTCATATTATATATATGCCATCGCATAGAAGTATTGTAAGGAGGCATAACACTTCCTCAACCTACATCGATGATACGAAGGGGTTTAGGAGCAGGATTATACTTGTTTTCCTGCCATAATGAGCTCAGCTAGGATTTCCAAACTAAAGGGTGTTTTTTATAGAGGTATAGAACTTTAAGTTGGCTTTACTTTTCAAGATGGCGACCGATTTAACAGCTGTAAAGTGATTTATTCTCAGTTTGGTTTGGCAATTCATCATGAATAGATTCATGCCTGAACAACGCTTGCAAATAGTGCAATTTCATTTCGAAAATAATGGTTCCGTGCGGAGAACGTATAGTGCACAGCCATGTTTAGCGATGGAGCGCACTTCTGGTTGAATGGCTACGTCAACAAACAAAACTGCCGCATTTGGAGTGAAAGTAATCCTCAAGTGTATGTTGAAACACCGTTACATCCACAAAGACTGACTGTTTGGTGCGCTTTATGGGCTGGTAGAATCATTGGTCCGTATCATTGGACGTAGTGCGCGATACGTTTTCTGCACAGAACCATTATTTTCGAAATAAAATTGCGCTATTTGCAAGCATTGTTCAGGCGTGAGTCTATTCGTGATGAATTGCCAAACCAAACTGAGAATAAATCACTTGACAGCTGTTAAATCGGTCGGCATCTTGAAAAGTAAAGCCAACTTAAAGTTCTATACCTCTATAAAAAACACCCTATAGTCCAGTAGAAACTTGACTAAGTAGTCGTAAGAACAAATAGTTTCTTCTATTTGCTTCGAACCAGCAGTAAGTAATGAAGTCATTCCCAAATCACACTGCAGGTATCCAGCTTTCTCAAATACATTCAGTCAAAAGGACCGCTCAAGAAATTTGCATTGGGACTCTCAGTACAATCTTCCTTCTTATACTAGTCGTCTGAAACTTATCAATCTCCCTACTCTCGCCAGTCGTCGGGAAATGCTTGGTGTAGTTTTCAAGGTTAAAATAAAAACAAGCTCAATTTGCAGCCCCATTATTCTCTCTGAAATCAAATTTAATGCTCAGTTCAGAATGTCCAGACATGTTTGCCCCTTGTTTCTGAAAACTTGTAAAACTAATTTGGAATTTCACGAGCGTTTACATTGTTTGTGTCTTTTTTTCAACTCTCATACAAGCACATTTGACATATATGACTCGATTTTTCATATTAAGAAAACTATTTTGTAGACTCTCAACTAATCGTTACATTAAATTTTATATTTTAGCTGATGAATTTTGCTCTGTTGCTGAACTCTTTTAGTTCTCGACACTAAACAAACAAACCTCTCCTCATCGTGACTCGGCTTTTATGAAAAATAAAAAAAAAGTTCCGTACGTCATGCGGACAGCGTCAAATTTTACTTCGAAAACGGAATTTTGTGGACCGAATCGAAAAAGTGGTTATTCATTACCATATTCTATTGCACTTAACATCTCTTATATGCCACAAGGCCTAAACATTTTTTATAAAACTCAACCTCGTAAAGGTCACTGTAGACATGGTAGGATGAAACAAGTCCTTGAAATGCATTATAACAGGTGATGAGATGCGGGTTCACGAGCTTCATATGCAAACTAGTTAACCAAAAAATGTCTTCTAACTGAAACGAAACCAAAAAATACACTTCAAAGTCAATTGGCAGCCCCAGTAGCCGGGTTGTAAGCAATAGGGAGGGTCATGTATTTGAACTGTCACCAGAATATTATTCAAAATAATAGAAATTTAATTTTAAAATAGGTTTTTATAATCGAGGCCTCCCCTCGGTATGGAAAGTAAACCACTTCGAGGGTATTTCTGGCATGCAATAAAAGCTGTAACTATAACCATCCAGCTTGGCCGAAAATCGCTTCAGTGTTTACAAAGCGTTAATGAAATAGACATACCAGCAATGCGTGACCATACTTTTTTGTGGCCTTTTCCAGAAGATAACATGGTTCTTATATTAATTTACAATAGATTAAAAGCTATCTGTAAACCAAATTTTAAGTAAATCGCACAATAAATAAGGTATTTTTGCTTATATCGGTCCCATGTCTACTTCCCGGTAAATACTTCACAGGAACCATTCCCGGGTTTCAATGAAGCCATCTAGAAAATTTGAAGAAGAAAATCGGCGGAGTGGTTTCGGGTTCTATAAGCTACATACACACATACATCTCTCGAAATTCTTGCTAGAAATTCATAAAATTCGAGGCTGGTTTCATAAGTTAGAGACCCTTTAAGTAAAATATATTTTTTGTCGGCAAATAAGCGTGTTGTTTCTCAACCCAGTCTGTTTTTAGCTCTACACACTCAGTCTAGCGGTTTTTTTTTTCAATTTTTGTATACCTTCCAACTGATAGATTTTTTCAAGGTTCTCTGAATAGGCGTTTATGTCTCTCATAACTTCAGCATACGACACGAATCGCTTACCACCAAGCAATTTATTCGGTCTGGGAAACAATAAATAATCGCAGAGGGCTAAATCTGGAGAATATGTTATGTTGGATGGTTCATAGCCAAGTTTATGAATTTTTGCCATGGTGACTACACGCGTTGGCACCCGTGCATTTTCATGATGGAAAAGTATTTTTTTCGCCAAATTCGATCGTTTATACTTCAAATCAATATTGAAACGGCCCAAAAGTTCTGAATAATATTCACCGGTGATCGTTTTAGGTTTTTTTTTTAGGTAATCGATGTAAATGACACCTCGTGATCCCAAAAAACTCATGACCTTGTGGGTCGAGAGAACTAACTTGGCTTCCTTTGGTACACACTCACCCGAATCTTCATTGTTCTTTATTCTCTGGTATGGTGTGGTAGATCCATGTTTCGAAACGGAGCAAAAATTCATTTGGATTACGATTGAACCCCGCCAGACACTTCTTTGAAGTCGTTACACAGTTGCGCTTGCTGTCATGTGTGAGCAACTGCAGCACCCATCACAACATTTTGATGACCCAATATTCATGTAAAATGTGATGTACTTGCTCAGGTCGGACGCCTAAAGCCTCAGCCACCTCACGCACCGTTTTTCTCCGATCGGTTATAATCACTCCATGGATTCTATCGACGATTTCTGGCGTGACGAACTCTTTTGAGCGATCTGAACGTTCGGCGTCACTTGTGCTGGTACGACCACAACAGAACTCAGCAAACCACTTCGTAAACATTGAAATTGAGGGAGCAGAGTCTTCACAGTGTTTATCAAGTCTTTCCTTAGTTCCGGTGATGGGTTTCTGTAAAAAATAAAGTTTAATCAGTACACGACATTCACTTTTATTCATTTCCGTTAAAATTCAAGATGTTATCTGTTTTCAATGGCTGTCAAACACACAAAAAATGGCGCAGCTTACTCTAAGTTCACAAATCCACCTACTTATCAAAGGTCGCTCGAAAATATGACAAAAATTATCACAAGGCCGCTACTTTGAATGGCTTTTTAGACAAAAACGGAATAAATACTTTCATACAACCTACGTATGTATGTACCTCGTTCGTTTTTCTTAGCTCTAAACGAGTCCGTTCTAAGAAGGTTTTCACCAAAACTGCTCCAGAAAGTACTCTCATTCCCCACATGTCAAGTTGTTGGAATAATTTAAAAAAAATTTCAAATATTGACTTCCAAAAGCCACATTTGCTTTCTCATATTTTCTTTCTGTTGTCAGCAATATGCTAATTAGGCTCTTAGGACACATATCGACATCAGTAAAAATTAAATAATAGAATATTGAAATTTTGCATTTTCTTTGAGTCCTTAATGAAATCCTTACGAACACAATGTTGAATACACTCCGATTTTATCAATCAGTATCCTTATGCGGAAAAAGCAGAGCTTTCAGTGATACAATTGTTCGGTCGAAATTCAAATAATTGAACTTCTGAGTGAACAGGATGTCCATTTTTATAGCTTTCTAATGAAATTTTGTTTTCAGTCATAATCCTGCCGCACTCATTAGTAGTAGTCGGATTTTTTCTCCGAAATTCGCAATTTTTTATGCATTTATGAGAAATCAAACCAAACTTTTTTCAACTAAAAATACTCAAATGCTCAACTTTCAGCTTCTCTGTGACTTAATTTACAAGTACATACATTCCGTATTGCAATTTTATTTCGAATTTCACATACTCAGTGTGCTGTCCTGTACACCCTTTTTGCACTATCGAACTCCATTTGAATGTCGGCTGTGAAACCACTTAAGCAATTGATAATACGCCACACGCTGCTGGGAAGAGTGCCACAACACTTTTCGCATGCCAAAGGTCTTAATCTTGAAATATTCAATTTTCGAAATGTCAACCAGAGTTGCTATAAATGCATTACGACTGGCGGCAAGAGCTGGAAAGTGGTGCAAGCAAATGAAGCGCAGCGGGGGATGTTGAAACGGTAATGCGTTTTTCTACGAACATCAACGAAAGCAAACGTACGACACAGAGATAACCGCCGAGTGTCAATTTTTGCACACGACACAACAACATGGCACAAACAACAACAAATTAATGAGTATATATGTATGTGTGTGCAGGAATTTCGTTGTATACGCGTGGCATGCGGCTGTTGCACGCAAATATGCAATTAAGCCATCTTAAGTTTCCTTAACAGTTCAAAGCTTTCAATCTGTCACTTCGATTTCAGCACCACATTGCAACGGTGCATCGCAGACGTGACGAGGGGAGAATGGAGCGGCGAGAGGGGGTTATGTGTGTCTATGAGTTGCACAGCTTTTAAGGTAACGTAGGCAGTTATATGCAAAGCTCAGTGATAACAACAAAAACAACAAGAACAACAACAACAACAACAACGCATGCAACAACTTGTCGATAAGAGGGAGAATCGTTCGCTCGTCCATTATGGCAACGACCTTTACTCTTCAATGCCGATTGCATACATATGTGCATGGGTATGCAATGTTACCTATACATACATATGTATGCATATATTTGTGGCAATATGTACGTAGGCATGCATATCTAGACAGTCTTATTTACTGTTGCGTTTGTTGCATGCCACGCAGAACGAATGTCGCATGCCACTGCATGTTGTGTGTTTTGAGTCTGCCAAGTGCTGCATGCAGCACGAGTTCGGTTATCGCCGCACAAACATACTCGCACATCTGTACATACGTACATGCGTGTGTAAAAATATTTATGTGAAGATATTCACTAAATGCCTTCGCTCTGTCCGTCCGTCCGTACGGCCGTCCGACCCAGTGACACGCTCGCATGCAAAGCGTAATCGCATAATTTCTGCTTAATCAGGTGCCTACGCATCGGCGTTAATGCTCGTTCCAGCTGAAACAATTCCATGTGCTATTTTGTTGTTGTTGTTGTTGTAGTTGTTGGCTATATTTATTGCAGACGCCTGCACATCGACACAAAATATTGTCTGCCACCTGTACGCATTGCATTTGCATTTCGCATATGCTTCTTCTTCTTCTTCTTCTTCTTGTGCGTATTGTTCTTCTCTTTTCATTGGCTTCTTCTTCTTCTTCTTTGAGTACTGGAGTGTTTTTTCCTTCTTCGTTTGTTTTTATTTCCATTCATTTACTTAAGCACTCAAGTGACATACGATAAACAACGCACAAACAACAAATACAACAACAACAACTGCAATAAAGATGCAACAAAGCAAATTGAAAATAACAACAACAATTTTGGCATGCAAATAACTGCTTGTTGCAACTGCACAACGGAAAAAATGTCACATACATACATATTTAAATACATTCCAAAAGGTATATGGATGTGTGTGTGTTTACGTAAATATATATTTTTGTTGTTGTTGCAATTTGCATGCGAATGAGGAAAATGAAAACAGACGCATTACTCAAATTGCAAAGTGTGACCATATGTGGGGTGGGAAACTGCCGAGGCTAAAGTCTTACTTACAGCTGCTGCTTCAGTGCCAGTTGACACACAGGTGGCAGGGGTGTGGTGCCTGATGTGCACTCAAATAAATGCAATTAAGTGTTAAGAAGAAATGCAAATAATGCGGTAAAGCTTACATACATATGTACATATTCACGAGGCCCACACGAAAAATAAGGTGAATGTCACAAAATATTTCTTTGTTCTTCATTTTCTAATTTGTTCCTTTAGAGAGGTTCAGAGAGGTCGCCTGAAATTACTAAAACCTGCATCAGTGAGTTTTCTAATCCACGAAGCAGTTATAAATTACAACTTTTGGAATATTCTTTAGTTCGTTCAACGATTCAACTTCCATCTCCTCAATCGTTACGAATTTCCCCACCTTCCAAGGGTTTCTTCAAGGCTGGGAAAAACTCCAAGGAGAAATATCTAGTACATCGGTGTATGAGACATGATTATGGTCCTATTTTTGGCCAAATTGAATTTTTAAGCTGCAATAGCCATGCATTTTTTCCACTCAAACGGAGCTTTTCCTATGGAAATACCATTTATTTGTTGTAGAATCTTGTAGTAAGAACATCTCGTACACTACGCTGTGATAATCGAAGGAAGGAATCGCATTTGATCTAACTTTCCAGAGCTTTTCACTGCAAATTCTGCTGCCACAGCCATAGTATTTCATTCCAGAAGACCTTAACTAAGCTAATGTGATGGTCAAAATGGCCAAGAACTTCGCTGCCACGCGTTTCTTACATAAATTTTCGACATCCTCAAAAACTTCTCTGATAGGTGATTAGAGGACTCTTCATAATAATTTTCTTGAACTTACCGTAGGTGTATGTACACTTTTATTTAATCCAACCAGATAGTGGAAAGTGGAGGATTTGCATATAAAACATTTTTAATCCCTATATCATACACAGGTAAACCAATACCATACCATACCATACCATACATACCATACATAGCAGCACAAAAAATTTGAAAATTTCCCTGCTTTCAAACATACCTCGTACTTGTTTATTCGGATTATTTACATAAAGTTTATCCATTTAGTGGTTTCGAAAATTCAAGGCTGTATTTTGGCATCTGTCAAACTTAACTGTCAAAATAAATATATTTCGTTCTAGTTAAAAGTCAGGCATTTATGAAAATGGATCGCCGAACAACCTCAGAACTACAAAAATGGTTATTAAAAAGTGGCCACGTTTCTCGCTTTAATAAGATATTATTGGTGCACATAGTCATTCAAGTACTCAATCAATTGGTAAACAAATTTTTTTATTGCAATGCCTGCGCATCAGCGTTTTGTTCGTTCCACTTTTAAATAAAAGTGTAGCCAAAGACCTGAATGTGTCCTCAGCGTTCTCAAGACCATATTATGTACTTGAACTTACACCTACATCCATATAAAGACCAGCTCACAGAACAACGGAAGCCAGCTGACAATTTACAACGCCGTCGTTACGTCGATTGGACACTTGAACAAAAAGCAGTGGACCGCGACTTTTCCAACAAAATTTTCTACAGGGGCGAGACACATTTTTCATTCGATGGGTACGTAAATAAGCAAAATTGTCGCATTTGGAGCTCCGAGAATAATGGAAAGGAGGACACAACACAAAAAACTCACTGTCTGGTACGCCCTTTGGTCCGGAGGAAGAAGACTACTTGAACATAGTGTCGTTCTGACAAGATGATGCCACATGCCACACAACACGAACGAATATGGCTTTATAGCGAGACAAATTTCCCGGTCGCGTAGTTTGATGATGTAGTGTTTCACATATAGTGCCAGAGTTCAAACTTTATAATAAAAAACGAATTTCATGGAAAAACTTACAATTATTTACGTTTATTTTGGAAACCGCAGAATTAATAACCCTGTATTTTGGTGTTATTTATAGACTGGCATTTGCATCACGTCACGTGGGAGAACCTTAATGAAAAAGTTAAGTAATCGAAAAGTATTAACTAACTTACGACTACTTATTAACCCTATAGTTGATAATGAGGATAATTTTTTGATTTAGTTGTGTTACGGAAAAAATTTCAAACAATAAGACAGTCGCACTGGACAAAAGAAGAAAAAAATTTTCGGTTGACAATATTTCAAGGTTACCGTTTTAGGAATATAAACCTTTGTTATGTTATTCAGATTTTTTTAAATAATTTTTTTTTAATTTGCTATAACTTCATAACATTTGCTGTCGCATGGGACTATAGAGTTATGGGTATATCTATTATTATAATACATATTCTCTCCTAAAATTTTGTATTTATGTAAACAATTTATTTCTGTGATTTTTATATTTAGAATATTGAAAAAATTCATTTTTTGACACATCACACGTGAGTTGTTATTTTTGATCAGTATTATTTGGCATTTTATCATGAAAAGACATGACAACATTTACAAATCATTAAACTATATAACGAAAATTCACATTCTGTAAAGAATGTATTTCGCGCGCCTCGCTCGAAACATAATCGGCCTACTGAGCGTACTATTCGCAACATTCTCACCTATCTTGAGACCCAGATTTTTTGATTGGATAATATTCGACCGAATAGACCAAATATTATTTTTTTGATATACATATTGATGGTATTATTATAAAAATACATCGATGTACCAAGTTTGGTTGAAATATCTTGAAACTGAGGGATTACTTTGCGTTCAAATAGAATCACGTCATTCTGATCAGATCGGAATAAATTTGGATCTGTCTATCTCCTCTCCTTCTAGTACTTTCATACTTTAGACCCAATTTAATATAGCATTTCATGCTCTTGGAAGATATAAATATAATTTTGTAATTCTTTAGATCTGAACTGACATACTTTTCTTTTATAAGACTTTCTCTGATATTATTAAAAAAATATGAAATATAAAAATGTATATTTTTCATAAATTCATCTGCTTCTATGCTGAAACGCACTTTACCCTTCAGTAGTCTACAGTTATTTTTGCAAATTTTCTATTAAGCTGAAGCAACTCAAAGTGTCACAAGAAACAACACAACAACAACAAAACCGAAGCATGGTAAACAAGAAGTGCGTGTACGAAAGCACATCAATTCCAAGCGATTGACAAAAGTGGATAAACGCAACATAACGGTAAAATGGACGCAATAGACATGAGAGAACCGCAAGCCGCTTTTACGCTTCATTAGAGGCAACGCAGTGCTGCGTTGCAACGTTGAAGTGAGCTTACGCAATGAAACAGGAGTAAATGCAAGATACAAGCTATGAGGAGTAGAGATGAAGTATAGAACATGCCATGATGCAGTATTGTAACGAAAGAGATATATATATGTATAGAAGTAGACACCTTTAGGAGAATAGCTTTTAGGTAATTCTCCTTTCCTGAGCCGTTTATGGAACAACATTGTAATTTCTTATATAAATACTGAAACATTTCTATGAATCTAGAAAATCATAACATAAATGAGCAACTAGAAAAGTGAAAAATTATTTGTCATCTACAATCTCTTTGCATATTTATAATTTTCATATCCTTTCAAATTTCATTTCGCTTTTCGCTTTTTTCTTACCCACACTTCTACTGGCTGCCCTCACCGCTCATTTAAACCTTATGTTACACATCAAATGGTGAGGAATCGCGTCAGTCTCCATGCTTGTCTACAGCACATAAACGGTAAACGCCATTTTTAGCGACTTGCGTAAAAGTCAAAATATAATGATGACGACATTTTTCAGCCAAGTTAAGGCGAAAAATGTAAAAATCTATGAAAAATCTGGGTGAGAGAAATTTGATAAATAAGCACATTAAATTTTTTATTTTGCACAAAATTCGTAGAATTATTTTTCATCAATCTTCAGGCTGTGCTTTCTTTCCTTCCAAACACAGTAGCAATTTATGCTATATTAAGCGCCTAAATGTATGCTTCATTTCGCATCAAAAGCGAATGTATTTATGCGTGGCAAATTCAATTTCATCTTAGATGTCTTAGATGAGTAATAAAAAAATATGAAGAAAATGAGTTAAATGAATATGGAGAATATAAAGAATGTCATGCGGACCGCCACCTTAAAGCCAGCAACAATGAAAAGTAGCAACAACCCTCAGATTAGGAGCTCCATTTTCGTTGATGATGACTGCAAACGTTTTAAGGATCACGGTTTGAGCAACCACATATGGTCAGACGAAAGCATAGACGGCGATTAGAACCTGATATCGCTCTTTAGGTAGAGTAAAATATTGTAAAAGAGTGAATCCCACTATCACGACCTGTTTAGTCTCCCACAGACCAGACATACACCATGCGTGAAATCTTGGATGGTCACACGACTAAGGGGTGGAGTCGATTTGAAAGCAGTTTTCACAGCATAATCATTTTTAAAAAATCTCAACAAAAAATTAGTTAATTTATAAGTAATATATCGTAAATTAAAAAAAAGCTACTTTTAATAAAAAAATATCATTAAAAAGGTGAAAAAATAATATTTGACGCAACGTACAGCAATTTTTGGAAATATAACGAGCCTTGAAAGCATTTAAAACTTTAAGGTTTTAAATGGATTATATTATTTTTCAATCTTATTTTAATCCACAAAGCAGTAACATAAATTCGAATTTAACAAAAAAAAAAGGATTAAAAAAATATTGTAAAAATTCTCTAAAACAAACTCGTTTACGCAAAAACAAATTTATATTTAAGCCCTTTTTGTACCCATATAAATTTTTACGCATACCCCACACGCACTCGAAGCAGCAAATCAAAGATATTTGTTTTCGAATACAAAGCATGTCTTTTTAGTGAGTTTTCATACGCTTTTGGGTTTCAATGTCACAAACAAAAGCTCAAAAGGGTACAATTGGCCACAGCTCCGCTTACCCACCGCTGCCTTGCTCATCGTTTGGCGGCGACTGGTGCGTGTATATACAAGTATAGTCGCCATCACCAACCGAACAGCCCTCTGTTGAAGCTAAGCGCTTCGAGCTAATTTTACACTTTGACTTATACGGAAAAAGGGTTTACAAAACGCAATTTGTTCTTTGTTCTTCCTTTCTGCCTTTCTTCCTTTGCAACGCTTTCGTTGCTTAGCATAACGGCAATTTCCACTTATGTTTGCATTTTAATTCATATAATTTCTACCAGCACTACTGCTAAATGCTTTTGACAATGATGTATGAGCTGTCATCAATGACATATGCGTGCCGCCTCTCTCTGCGGCATAAAGAAAATATTTGAGAGGGGTAAGCGCTCACTTCAAAAGGTTATGCGTAACAAAGGTATTTATTGTTGTAATTATTGCTCGTACTTGAGCGTTATGTGATATGGGTGACATTATTTTCCTGTTATTCTTTTAATTTTCTTTCTTTCTTCCTCTGTTTTTTTTCATCTTTTGTTAACCATTTATGCGGCTAATAAGGTAGTAAGTGATTGTGTCATTGATGCGTTGATTCTGTCATCCGATACTCGAGCGAAGAGCATATTGTTTTTACCTTTGGAGTGCCGGCTGGTTTGAGTATGAATAATGAATTTACGCAGAAAGGATTGTTTGTTTGCATTTTGCTTCAAGTATTCGCATTTTATTTGAGAAAAATGGAAAATTGGGTATTGCTTGGCAATTAAATCGATTTTTTTTATCCAAAAATATTTCACCGAATATTTACGCCAACTATAAATCACAGGCCGGTGTGAATTGTTCGAAAGCTTAATTTATACTGATTCTTGTGAGAGATTATTGAAGGTAGTTTAATTGGAAAATCATACGAAAGTTTTCTTAGGCTACACCAGAACAGTTTCTTAAACTTCTGTTAAGGTTCTTCAAATCTATACAGATAACCACTTTAAAAGGAACGCAGGAGGGGTAGGGGGGACTGTATTTTACTGTACACACACAAAATAAGAATATCATTTAAGTTGCCGAAATGCGTCAGTTTCTTCAAAAAAGCGATATTTATTTGTAATAAAATTCGAGCAGAGCTACTGCACGTGACATATCCAAACATAAGAATATATAGCTCTATGTAGGTAACCAAACGTCCATAAAAATTAAAAACCTAACTGTCACACAATATGAGGTCAGCAGTGTTTGAAGAAGTTGGCTAACGAGAGCAACCCCATTGAACAGGATATGACCCAGGATTTACCAGTTCCACTAAGGGAAATAAAACATACACAAGTTTACTTTTGTATCGCCTGGCTAATATGATTTCATATTCCTTCAAACTAGGCCTGGTGGAGATCAACAAATGCAAGAAATTAATAGCAAAGGTCATGTAATCTCTAAAAGGCATGTGACTTGTGACTGCTCGACATTCTGAAGTCAGAGAATGATTTCATATTACGATTAAAGCTGGAGCTCGAAACACCACAGCAGGTTCAGGAGAACATAATTTTGGTCAAGATCACAAACTATTAAAGATCATAAGATTTATTTTACTTTAAATGACTCTCATTTTTTCACAGAACTTCACGTTTGCTGAAACGTCTCTTTCAAGCGTCTGTCAGCATTAAAACGTTCCCTTTTTTCATGTCTTAAATAACCAGATGAAATCATTTACCTTGCTTCTTGCTCACTTCTCTTAAATTTTCTGAAAAGTACTCGAGATTTGAATGAATAAATTGTAATTTAAGCTAATTTTAGGGTCCTTTAGACCATTTATTTCTTGTTAGAGTTAGTGTTATTGCTTTAAAATTTCTTTGCATCCTATTTAAATTCAATCAATCTTACTCTTTGAGGATCTATCATGGTTATGGTGAATTTCAGATAAGCCATAAGCCCATTTTTAGGTCAAGTAAAAACTTTCTTATTCTACTTTGTTTTTGTTAGGACTAGATATAGGTATTTGGTGCTTGAAGCAATTTTTATCGCTTGCAAGTGACTTTACGAGTTGCTTCATGTAGGATGTTCTTTTCGCCAACGTTAAGATCACTCGATGACCAACACTTGTACAATGATTTCTTTGTCCACAGATTGCTGTTTGAGAAAAATGCTCAAAACTTTCAAACGCCGAACTTTTGCAAACCATCACCTTTATATTGCAATTTACAAATTTTAATCTATGAAAATACATATACTATGCTGGGTCGTATGATATCTTAAACGTATACAGCAAACCTACGCTATTTGTACAATAAAACTACTCGTCATCTTTGGCTAAGTAGGAACTGAACTGCAAAAAATGAGTCTGCTTTTGAGCTTTGATCCAAGCAACTCAAACAAATGGCGAGTAATTATTGATTCGGCTATAATGGCGCAATCGATGCCTGCGACAATGTAAAAGGTGTTTTTTATAGAGGTATAGAACTTTAAGTTGGCATTACTTTTCAAGATGGCGATCGATATAACAGCTGTCAAGTGATTTATTCTCAGTTTGGTTTGGCAATTTATCATGAATAGGCTCGTTGAATGGGCCCAAAACGAGATTACCGGTGTTCCCGATTTTCATAAGCGAATTTTCTTTAGCGATGAAGCGCACTTCTGGTTGAATGGCTACGTCAACAAACAAAACTGCCGCATTTGGAGTGAAGGTAATCCTCAAGTGTATGTTGAAACACCGTTACATCCAGAAAAACTGACTGTTTGGTGCGCTTTATGGGCTGGTGGAATCATTGGTCCGTACTTTTTCAAAAACGATGGTGGCCAGAACGTTACAGTCAATGAATGATCAGTATAGAGCCATGATTACTAACTTTTTCATTCCTGAATTGAATAACCATGATGTCCAGGAGATGTGGTTTCAACAAGACGGCGCAACATGTCACACAGCTAGTGCCACAATAGATTTATTGAAAGACACGTTTGGTGACCGCCTAATTTCACGTTTTGGACCTGTGAATTGGCCTCCAAGATCTTGTGATTTAACACCGCTAGACTACTTTCTGTGGGGCTATGTAAAGTCATTGGTCTATGCGGATAAGCCACAAACGCTTGATCATTTGGAAGACAACATTCGCCGTGTTATTGCCGATATACGGCCACAGATTGGACTACATCCGCGCCAGCCGTGGCTGTCATATGCCAGAAATCATACTTAAAATGTAATGCCACAAGATTATCTTTCGGATAAATAAAATTCATGTCAATCGAATAATCCACCGTTGTTTTACTGCAACTTAAAATTCTATACCTGTATGGAATGTTTTTTAAATATAATTTATGAACTGAATCTTAGTAACTTTTCTGTAGCTGACCCCCCTTCAGAATTTTTTATTGAGATGTGTTATAAGAATTAAAGTTCTTTATTAAATTTCGAAATTCACCAACTTTTTACTTAAATAACATAATTTTTATTCGTGACTTTTTAACCTTTACTATATCAACAGCACATAACTTTCTACACAGGAATGCCCAAGAAACTATTTGCAATGAAATTCTGAATTATTTTTATGGAATTTTCATAAACTTTCGTTATATCAATGACGGAAACCCTGAGAACCTCAAATAGGTCAAACCGCAATTGTAAAAACTTGCATTTGCTGCAATATAACAAATTATTTGAATAAAAGTTATTTATATATATTTTACTCTAACTTTGCTCGAAGGATACCTGAGTGTCGCTGACATGACATACATTTGACGTGTAGTGACAGTTGGCAATTTTTGTGTCAAAAATATAACTCACTATTACACTACAAGTTATGAATGAAGCGCAAAAAAAACCGAAAAAATAACAGTAAAAATAGGTTACCAACAAAAAATCTACCGATTAACTTGTCGCTGCGTCAGTCGTGCTGAGTACCTATAGTGTTGGCAACGCCATTGTTGCTACTGTTGCAATGTTCGTTTGAATAACATAACATTGTATATATGTATATACATTTATCCTTGCAAATATCTATACATATATGTACAATATCTATAGCTATTTGAAATTGCAATTGTTACATTTAAATTATTTATTTTTGTTGTTGTCACTGTTGCTGTTGTCAGCTTTGAAGTTGATGAATTATTTTGTAGCAAACACTTTTTCACACAAAAAAAACTATTTCTCTTTACTTTTTTTATTGCTTTCGAAAGTTATTATTTCAGATATTCTTTTTTAATTTTATTTTTATTTTTTTATTTATTTTTATTTTTTTATTTTTTACTGCACTGCATGTTGCCATATTTATTTCATAAATCACACAACACACGTGAAGTGTATGATTTTCAGTATATTTATGTGTGTAATATATACTTATGTGTACAGTTAGTTGTAATAAAAATACTAAAATCATAAGCAAACATATCTACATTCATCTGCATTGCTTTGGTGCATTAAAGTTTTGTTTAAAGAGTGGTGAAATGGAGTTACCTGGAATATACAATATTGAGAAATGTAAAATATTTCTTGTTAAAACTTCAAATTTTTTTTCGTATATCTACATATGTATGTATGTTTATACAAAAAATATTATATTCTCTGAATTTTGCTTGCGGTTTACACAATTTGATAAATTTGTAATATATTTCTAAATACAAAAAAAATTTAAAACTATTTTAGCTTCAATTGCAAAAACTACGAAAATCAATTGGTTAAGCGCCTTAGTAAAAGAATATAATTGGTGATCCATTTCGAGGTTCCCTACTCTTTAAAGAAAAAAAAACTGAAAATTCAAATTTAATTGCGAATATTTATTATCAATCGAAAAAACATCTCTCATTCTCGACGCGTAAAATGCGTCAAGTCGTTCCATACGTCAGCTCAAGTTGCTGCGAACAGCACCCAATCGACGCTCCACGGTCTTCGTGTTCAATCTAAGCTACGTCCGCCATAATTTCTTCACTGCGTGCTGGACGTGGTCTATTCGCTCGGGTATTATCAACTAATGAATGCTGGGTTTCAAGATGGGTGAGAATGTTGCGAATGGTACGCTCAGTAGGCCGATTATGTTTACCATAAGTTTAGCGAAGCGCGCTATTCATATTCTTTATAGAACGTGAATTTTCGTATTAAAGTTGAATGTTTTGTAAACATTGTTCAGGCGTAAGTCTTCCCATGGTGCAGTGCCGAACAATACTGAACAAAAATAACATAACAGCATGGCACGCCTCAGGCGTGATCTGTCAAACAAAGGTTATTGAATAAGGTATCTCTATAAGGTAAATACCTTTGGTATTCTCTTCGACAATCATTCCATTAAATACCTTTAATAACTACAAAAAGTCTAGATGTTCTGGTCTGAAAAATTGCCATCCCCTGTTTTTAAGTTTCCTGTCGTAAAATCATGGGTTTACGGTATTGAAAAAGCTAACCGAATCATACCTGGCTGTTTGAGCGAAGAAGACTTGAAGTAGTGGCACTTCACTATGCACTTATATAATGACCAAGTGGTATGGAAATAGTCAGCAGATCGAAAATAACACACTATGGACAGCAGGTAATCAACCAGCCAACCCATTGTTATTTAGAGAAATATTACTATTAAAGCATCGATCGCCTGCCGCTTAACCCAACAAGTTTTAGTTATACGATATGAGACCCTTATCCGTATAAGCAAAGTTTTGTTATTGCCAGTGTGAAGCGAAAAGTATCGAAACTGTCGCTGTTGTCTTTCAATTCACTAAAAAAGAATTCATTATGAAAGCGTTTCTGCAAACACTTTTCCAATATTTTAACACCAGAGGGCGCTTTTTCAAACGCAATGTGCTTCCTTTGTGCTTTGCGTAGTTACCTCGGTTTTATAAAGTGAATTCATTTTATACGGGTTTCAAATTGTTGTAGATAATGTTCTGCTCGTTAGAAGACGAAACTTCACTAGAAACCAGACAAAGATGCCTATTGAAAAATTCATTATACGGAGGTTGTCTTTTCGGAATTTGGCAACCCCACTGACAACTTCATCGTAAAGTTTGACATTTTTGATGTTATTCATAATCAGAACCTTGTGGCATACGAGCGCTATTTGTGTTGTTTACAGTAACTTCAAATATCCATCTCGTCCAAGAAGTGAAATTAAACAAATTTCGATGTGGATTAACTCAAAACTTAATTCAATTTTAGGCGATGAAGCTCCATCAGGGACCAGTTTTTATCGATGGTATAATGAATACAATCGAGATCGCAGATCACTCCAAAACTATTTTCGTGAAAGTCGTCAAAAAAGAGTTATTGTTCCGGAAACTATTGATGCTGTGAACAAGCTCATATTGCAAGATCGTCATGAGACCTACCATGAGATTGAAACAACTGTAGGCATTAGTGGGAATAACGTATCGTGTCGACTGTATAAGTGTTTCAATATTAGCTGAAACCAACAAAAATAGCTCACAGACGAATCAGTTTCATGGAAATAGTTGCCTGTTTATTGGACATGCCGCAACCGTACCACTAGAAAAACGCAGAACAGTAAATTTTGAGGGATACCCAACCTTTTTTTGTCCTTCAATAAATCAGAGCAACCAACCGCCGAGTACAGATCACTACGACAATGCGAGTTCTCACAGATCGACTGAGACAACTGCTTTTTTGAGCACTCAAAATATCGATTTAAAGAGTGATCCACCATATAGTCCTGACTTGGCACCGAATGACTGCTTCTTATTCCCGTACGTTAAAAATAAACTGAATGGTCAACGCTTTTCCACACCTGAAGAGGCGATTGAGGCATTCGGAATGTATGATTTGGAGATATCTCAACCAGAATGGCATTAAGACAAAATTATGGTCAGAACGCTCCTTTTTTCTTGCCTACTCAGAGAAGATCCACCTGGCCATTATTTAATTAATTTTAAATTAAGACAAACATTTGACGCTCAATTTTCACTTACATAATATTTCCGTATATACATATCTACATACATATATGCAAAAATATTTTATTTCAATTATTGCCTTCACATTTATTTATTCATCATTATTAAAGACCCAACCATCAAGGCAAAGTAATACACACGCAGCAGAGTACAATACAAAGCGAATATTTTTTAATCAACTCGCCACTGCATGGGTGTGAAGAAAAAATTGTTGCAGAAAAAATGCATATTTGAATGTGCAAAAAATTGTTTCACACGTGGTGTGCTGCCTTGCGGCAAGAGCAATATTTATTCGGTGGTCGGTTGATGGAATGTTATGGGTGCACAGGTGAGTGTAACTAAAGATATTTGCCTTGCCGGTGTACGCTCGTGTGTGTGTGTGTATGTGTTGGTATTTGTAAGTGAAGCAAATAGTAGAGCGTAAAACAAGCAGCAACAGAAATATTAACGCCTTCAGTTATTTGCGAAAAAGGGTAACCACAAAACTGCAACAACAACAACAAAACCAACAATAAAAATTACCTAACGAAAAAAAAATAATGTAAATAAATAAACACACGTGCATATGGATGTGCATATGCACGGACCGACTAACAATAACCTACAACAAAGGAAACACGTACAATTGTAACTACACCCGAATACAACTCTGACATAATAATTGCCGCACTTATGGCTGTGTGTGTTGTGTGTAGTTGGTATGCAAGCTCAGCTGGCAGCGAGCGGTTTGCATTGTTTGCACAAGAAGTGGAATATGTGTTTGCATGTACATACATACTCAGTTGCACCTGGGAGAGTAGTTATGTGAGGCATTATACCCGGTAAGACAAAATTATTTACATATATGAGGTTTTTCATAAAAGTAGATATTTAATCATTATATTTCAGCAAAACTTTTATTTATTTTTTAATTTTTAATTAATTTGATTTTAATTAATTTCATTTTCATTTTTTTTTTCTTGAAAAAAAAACAATATTAATTTTTTTTTTATTTTTTTATTTTTTTTTTTTAAATAACACAAAAATTTTATGAAAACAAATTTAGTTAAAATTTAATTTTTAAATATAAAATTAAAAGTAAATTATTTCCCTATAATTTTCTTCAGAATTTTGAGCTATTTTTATTCGAAATAATAATATAAAAGCAATAAATATTTTGCTAAAATTTTTGTTTTAAGAAACTACATTTTTTTTTAACCTGTACTAAAACTATTAATTTTTTTTTTTTTTTTTTGTATAATTTATTTTTTATTTTTTGTATATTTTTATCGTAAAGATTATTAACCCTAAACAGAAAAATTCCTGTAAATATTCTCGAAAAAATCATAACCCATATAATTCCTATGCACTTTTTGAACTCTACTAACATTATAAAAAAAAATTGCCTCTTTCCTCTTCGCTGATCTTTAAAGTTGAGCAATTTTGTCCACTGAAATGAGACAAAAAAAATGAGCAGACAAGACATGGTAGCAAAAACACTTGCAAATATTGGTAGCAGACACAAATGGCTCAAGGCCATGACAAGCGTATATACATATATCCTTTGACAATTACATTTACGCTTAATGTGAGTACGAGTATGCATATGTCTGATCACATGTCGTTCGTTCTCTTCGTTGTCATTCAGTCTGGAATTTGTGAAAAACCCAAACTTTGGGACTGCTGGTTTACATTTTTCTTTTTGTGTTCCAGAGACCCCGTAGGGTTATAGCTGACATTATTTTAAAACAACGTAGTTTTTACAAAAAGGGAGTAGAAAAGTAAGAGAGAAGTATTAAATAGTGCATAATTTATATATATAAATTTTTTGAGCTTACATTTTTCCAAAACTGGATTAGATATAATAGTAGAAAATTGTAGTAGAAAAGTGTAGTCGAAAAGTGTGGTAGAAAAGTGTAGAAGAAAAATTTTGGTTAAAAAATAAATTGGAATGCATATAATTTATTTTTTGATTAGTAAATTTACCACAAATTAAACTGTCGCTTAAATAGAGGTGGTAAGTAAGTATGATTCATTTTGCTAATAATAAAATTAGCAATATCAAACAATTTTGGAGAAAAAGCCTTGTAATAAAAAATAAAAAATCTATCAGAAGTTTAAAGCGTTTTGTAAAAGCTAATATAAAATGGAAAAGTAGAAATAAGACAGAAATAGTTGTGGCTGAAAAAATTGCTAATGATTTTAAGAAGTTTTCTGCAAACTAGGATTTGTTAAAAAAATTGGTTGAAAAATGTGTAAAAAATGATACGCGAAAAAAATATGTAAACTAGAAACTAACAAATGAAAAGTAGCAAAAGTTGTACAAAGTAGTAAAAAAAGTTTATAAAAAAGTAGTAGAAAAGTAGTAGAAAAAGTAGTAGGAAAAGTAATAGAAAAAGTAGTACAAAAAGGTGATAGAAAACAGTAGTAGAAAAAAATTGTAGAAAAAAGTAGTAAAAATGAAAAAGTAGTAGAAAGAAGAAGTAGAACAAATTATTAGAAAAAAGTAGTAGAAAAAAAGTAGTAGAAAAAATTAGTAGAAAAAAGTAGTAAGAAAATCCCGTTGAAAAAATACTAAAAATAAATCAGTAGTACAAAAATTAGTTGGAGAAAAAGGAACAACATGAATAGGGATAAATTATAGGAGTTAAAAATTGTATTTTCTCTCCCAAAGAAAGTACTAGAAACTCTACATAAAGCATTCCAGTAGGCTACATGTGCCTGCCACTTACCGAATTGACTTTTGTTTCAGATGAAAATGCAGCTGTGAACTGAAAAATGTTTTCACAGCAATATTTTTTTATAATCAAGCGCAAAATAGTATGTACAGTGGATGTAGTGATGGTGGGCAGTAATCAAACAATAACAATGTGGGGAGCACAAATACATAAACACATGTAGAGTGATACAGAAATAAGAACCAACACCTACGGAAAGCAAAACAAAATTAACTCCATTATAACGGTTTTTTTGCCAACTCACACACCTGTCAGAGGATTCTTTCTGTTTTTTTTTAGTCTTTGCATGCCATTCGCAGCCAACTTAACATTGCCTGCTTGAGCGCTTAAAATTATAAAATTGACTTGAAAAATTTTAATTTTCAATTCCATTAACAGCTTTACGCGGCTGCTGCTGCTGCGAATAATGTGTGAATTGACTGTGAAAGCGCAAGCAAAAAGTCAAACATGTGGCAACATTCTCATGACAACATCAACAATATCGGCGGGAGATAGCACACCCTCTCTGCAGTAGTATTTGTGTTTGTATGTAGGTATGTATGTGTATGGCAGCAGGACATTTGTTAGTGAGAAATGTGAAACGTTTCACAAATGCAAAAATAGCTGAAAAGTACAAAAACAAGCGAATTTGCCACAAAATCCTATTTTCATGAAATAACCTTTTTACGTCCGGCGAAGCGAATGCGAATTCACAGCCATGCGAACGTGTAGCAAGAAGACAACCAGCGACTGTCGAAATAGAAATTCAGAAACATGAAACAAAAAAAAACGTTAACAAAAACAAAAACAAATCCAACAACCAAAACACCCATGCAATAACGGTAAGGATCGAAAGGATACAACAGCCATTTTGACTGTACCCCACGCAAGGAGATGCCTTAGTGTGTTGGCGTCAGCGTCGGGAAATACTGAAAAACAATCAAAAAAGCAGCTTTGTTAAATACCGTTATGTTTTATGAGTGTTGCGCTGGTGTGCCCCCATGGCACTTTCAACCAAATACACACACCCACTCCTATGCAGGGCGCAATTCGTTGCGGAAAGACAGCAAATTGTGTGCCACGTTAACTTTTGACTCGGTTGGTCGCTGAATACGCGCACAAATGTAAAAAAAGAAACACCTACTCGCTCCGCAAGCTTTCTAATTTGGTTACAAATAAACTCAAACACTTGAGCTAACATTCTTCCAGCACCCACCACTCTCTGCTATACTCAGGCGGTGAGCACTTTTTGTTTATTTCTTTGTTGCCGGCTTTAGCTGCATGAATGGTTTATCTCCTTCTCACTTATTTCCTGCTTTATAGCCAAATTTCTAACTGTTGTCTCTAACTCTTTTTGACAATCGATTTCCCGGGCAAATTTTTGTGTTTTCTTTTGTTTTTTAACTCGTTTTTGTTGTGTCTGACCGCCCAAACGTTTAGCAATTGTAACGGTTTGTTGTTCTTCCAGCCTTTCCCAATAAAAAGTTATTTGAAACTGTGTTGAAAGGGTAGAAATATATCAAACTTCATATAAGGAAATAAAAATTCAAAATCCATTCCGCACTAGCACAGTCCTTGAGTGAGGTACATTTAAATTGACAATTTATTTTCTTGTACGGTCTTGATGTATGTACATCATTTAGCCTCTGAAAAAAATTATCATAAGACTCTCTCTTCTTAACTTTTATAGAAAATTCTAAAATTAGCTTTCTATCAATTAGCAAAAATGCCAATTGTTTAAATTATTAATTTACTTGATACCTTTCTAGGAAGTGGAACAGATATCGAGCCATTTATAAAAATATTTCTGATTCTGATACTGATTGGATCAGGAACCTGGTACCACGTTCGATTTGCGTCAAGTTTTCGACTATAGTCGAATCAACCAAGTGAAACACGGTAGCTCTTTATCTGACTCTTTCAACGGAGGCCGTTCTCTTTCTCTGCTTTCACCAGCGGGTACATAATACTTTCAAGTCTGGAGCGTTTCCATCCATTCGGAAGTCATGACTTAGCCAACCTAGCCGCTGGCTATTAATTCGACGAACTATATCAATGTAGTCATATATCTCAAAGAGCTCATCGTTTCATCGTTCGTGGTATTCACTACTGCTTACAAAGCGCAAAGAACCACACATTTTCCGTGAAACTTTTCTCTCATAAACTCCTTAAGCCAACCCATTGGATGTCGACTTCGTCGAAGCAACAAATACATATCCGGACGGGAACGAGTTCGGTTTTAGTTCGTTAAAAGAGGACTTTACTTTTCAATAGCGTACTAAGGCCAAAGTAGTACCTGTAGTCAAGAGTGATTCCGCATTGGATTTCGTTTGGCGCTATGACGTGGGAGCCACCGAGTCACGATTGCAACGATTTCTTTTCTCTTTCTTCAAGATTTGGCGCATAGTTTATTATTAGGATTAGATTCCATTCGTCGGGCATGCCTTCGCCCCATAGTATTCTCCAAAGTAGCTGATGTATGCACCTTGTCAGTTCTTCACAAGCTGTATTTGAATAGCTCTGCCGAAAGCCATCGGGTCTCGCCGATTTGTTATTTTTTAAGCGAGCAATCACTATTCGACTTCACCATTGTTCGATGATTAAACGTCTATACCGTCGTCATCTATTGGGGATTCGGGTTCGCTATCTCCTGGCTTTTCACTTTCACTGCCATTTAGCAGGTTGGATCAATGTTCCCTCCATACACTAAGTATGCTCTGGAAATCTAACACCAAGTAACATCCTTGGTCCCTACATGAGCTTGCACCGGTTATGAAACCTTCTGTAAGTCGCCGCATCTTTTTATGGAATTTTCGTGCATTTGTTACCCCTGTCAGCCAGCCTCTCAAGTTATTTGTACTAATGTATTTCGGGCTATTTTTTTTCTGCAAATGCATTTCGTATGTATCCACCCTGCACGTGTTGTGGTCGACCGCAACGGTGCGAGGTAGGCAGTCCATTTACGCTCCACTGCCGTTCGAAATTCTTTACCGTACACAGTTCCTTTATATCAAGCTGCTGTTGGATGCTCTCAGAAAATTGGGGTGATTGCAGCTTTTGAAGATCGACATGGAGCCTTCCCTGAGGGATTGTTAATCGTAGCAGCGCTAAGGTATTCATACGTATCGAAGTTTGGCCGTCGTAGCGTACGCACATCTACGACACTAGAGACATAAAAATATAATCGATTTAGTTCTGCGTTTTTCGATACATTAATAGCCATGAAGCTTGATGGTTTTTCGTGCGCTTGAATCTAGTACCACAGATAACCAAAATCCTTAGCCCGTTTGAGGATGTTTGGTTGTGAAGGCTTAATTTTCCAACTGTTGTCCCAAGTATTACTCTTTTGTCCACACTGATCACCTAGCGCAATTTTCAGAACATGGCGGGGGCAGCGCTCATGGAAAGCATCTTTGGTCACATCGCCCTTGCCAGGACTTGGTGACGGAGTCTCTTTGCTGCCGTAATTTCAACATCATATTTGTGCTTCTGTATGCAGTCGCTATAGTAGATTTCACAAGGACCTTCTTTCTTCCGTCCTTCTCCCGTCCATCGTACTTCTTCGACGGTGGCAATGTCAGCCTTTAGCATTAGGAGGACATCATTCAGCTGGGCAGCAGCACCTTCCCAATCAAGGGACCGGGCATTCCCGGTGCATGCCTTCATATCATGATCCTTAAAACGTGTGCACGGGTCGTCATCAAAAGGAGGTATGTATATCATTTGAGACTTTAGCTTTTCATTGGAGTGCATTTTTTTGTGGTGGGTCCCAAACCCTACACGCAACCCCAGAGGATTCGCCTTCTTACTTTAGCTCGCATCCTAATGGATATTTGTTGGATACCCAGAGGATACGTGGTCTAAACCGTGTCAAGTCTTGAGCTACTTGAACCATATGTAAAAAAATCGTTTCTAGCCACTCCCAGGTGAATGACAGTTAAATATATTCCTTCCGATTTTACACGCTATGTACCATTTAAATTTTAGTGGGAAGAAGCGAAGACAAAATGGGGTAGCAAAACTTAGCGCAAACACAAACTGTAACGTCAAAAATGAAAAAGTAGATAAATTAGTTCAAACAAGAGGCAAAATAAAAGCGCACAAATGAACTAAACAATAACAACAAAATACGCGCAACTTCTTTATGACAACTACAAAACTTTACGACAAAATACTACTCAACACCAATGCGTATAGTAAAAATAGCAGCAACAGCTAAAACAACAAATATACATATATGTATGTATAAGAAAATTTTTAAATGAACAGTTATAAAACTAAGAACACTCGAGCGGAAAGCAAACAAAGTGGAAATAAGAGCGTTCGATGGAGAAATTTGTGTGTGCTCAAGTAGGTGTGTAGCAAATAAAATTAAAGTTAAATGGTGAAATGTTTTTGTTTACAAAATTTAAAGTATTTTCACGTACTCAGTTTATGTATCGACATTTTTTCAACTGAAAAAGCAGAAATATAAAGATTTTGCATTTATGCTACTGAGCAGGTCAGGATGAGATGTGTGATATATGCTTAGGAAGAACACCTTTAATTTTCAAATACCAAAATACGTGCTCTTAAGCTTTAACTTCGTGATCTTCATACTATTTTATCTTGAAATGTATGAGAATTATCAGTTTTGTTCTGGTTCTAAGCATTGGCAAAGGAATTGCTTATCTGTGAGAATGTCAAATGCAAAGCTTTAAGACCATCGTAACACTCGCTAGGTCATAAACACAACAATGCAAATACAAGCTTTTTTGTTGTTTTTCGTTTTTGCCAAAGTTATAACCCGCTAGGAAAATTTTCCACTCTCAAAATCTAGAGTTTCATCAATTAATTTCTTTTTTTAATTTTTTTTTTTTTTTTTTTTTTGTTATCAATTTGGAATGAAAAAGAATATTGACTGGGGAAATTTATATAAGAAAATAAGAAAAAAAAATAAAATTTTGGGATATTTTAGTTAGTATAAACACATAATATTGAATAAAAGATAATAATGATAATAATTTCATGTTGTAGTGATCGCTTCTGATACAGAACTACAAATAATGGATAACCAAAAAAATTTTTGGTTCATAAAATTAATAAATTGAACAATTTTTATATAAAAAATAATTCTTATTATGCGTATTGTATTCTAAGCATAAACAATACAACTAATAATTTTGTTAAAATAAAAAAATAAACAAAATAATTAATTATTAACCATTATTTTTCATAAAAATCTTTCAAATAGGTCGAAAATATTAAAGGCATTAATTTGTTGCGCGTGGACCACTCGAAAATTCAGCCTTCACTGCGCGCAATCATTTGGAGGTCTGAAGCTGAACGACGTCAACGGAGATTTTTACACAAGATTCGGACACCAAAAAATACATTCAACCAATTGGTTGTCACCAGAACGATAATAGACGGAAGACACTTCTCCGGTCTTTTAGACGTGCGTACTCTCCGAAGTAGCCACGTGCTGGCGTTTTAAAATCACGAATAAGGCTCGACGTCGAAAAGCTGCAATCACAACAAAATCCTAAGAAGTTTTCTACTCAGACTTGAACTCATTTTTTTTTTGAGTACTCATCAACAACTCAGTTTAAGAAAAATGGGTTGACAAAGATGACAAAAAATAGTTGGTTGTTTGATTGCAGTAGAGAGAAAAAGGACTGTCCATCGACCGAAATGTTGCGATCGACCGCAAACCAAACTGAATGTAAAAGTTAACGAGAGTTTAGGACGGAATTAAGAAAAGAATGGCAGTCTTTGGCCATACCTTTCATGAGCACAAAATAAAAATAAGTTTTCGATGATTTTCAGTGTCAATAATTATTGAGTTTACATATACAGAATATCCAACAACATGCCCTTTTCGACGGATATATGGGGGCTATAATATATTGTCTTCGCATTTCGATGATTCTCAGTACCAATATTAACTTCTTATACTTGTATGTGTGCAGAATAAATACTTTCCTGTCCTTAGATCTTTTTTGACTTGTGATATATTCGACCGATCTGTCCAGTTCCAACAAATGATCAGTACATACATCAGCATACTAAGTTTCGTTGAATTATCTCAAAAACGGAGAGACTAGTTCGCGTACAAACAGTCGAACGAATAGAAAGAGGAGCATGGCTAAATCAACTCAGTTCATCAATCTTATACGATCGGTATAAATTTTTGACCAAAGTTAATATACTACTTATTGTTCATGAAAGGTATAAAAAGACAGAGTATGAAAAATTATCGAAAATTCTACGAATAAATGAGGCGTCTTCCAAAAGACTTCCTGTCCGAAAGAGAAATGTGTTCGGATGACTGATGTTCAGAGTATATTGAGTTTATGGAGTGAACACTTCTCCAGTCTGCTTAATTGCAGTGAAAATGAATCACCTACACACATACTCTCCGAGCCGTTCGATATGAAATGAAGTTAACTTCATTTCGTGTGACTTCTTCAACCTAATACTGGAGAAAATAATACGTGCTGAAGGGCTAAATTGAAAAGGTGCAATCTTATCTAAGACCTTACAACTGCTGGCATACGTCGGTGTTATTGATATCATTGGGCTCAACAACCGCAACGGAAGTTTTGCTTTCTCCAGACTGGATAAGGAAGCGAAGTTAATGGGTCTCGTGGTGGTCAGTGTCAATGAAGTCTTGGCTTCCATGTCACTGTTGAGTGTCATAATTTGAAAGTTAATGATTTCGTCTATCTAGGAACCAGCATAAGCACCAATTACAATGTTAGTCTGGAAATCCAATGCAGAATTATCCTTCTCAACAAGTTGTACTAAGGACTGAGTACGAAGTTGGGAAGTAAGGTAGTCTCTCGACGAACAAAGGCCATACTCTACAATTCGCTTCTAGCATCCGTTCTACTTTATACTGCGGAAACGTCATCTGATGCCTTAGGAGTTTTATGAGAAAGGTCTCGTCGATGATTTATAGCAGACGATGGAAGAATGAGCTATAAAGTGATATACGGTAATATTGATATAGTTCAATGAATTGAGAACAGCCACGGCGCTGGCTAGGTAATGCGGTCCAGATGAATGGAAACACTTCAACATTGCAATTATTCGATGGACTAACTACTGGTGGAAGGAGAGGAAGAACGAAAAATCAGGTGGTCAAGATCCTGGTGTGGTGTGCCCATTTGGCGCCGAAAGGTTAAGAGAAGAAACAGTAGAAAAAGAATATTATTAACACGGCAATGCTAATGAGAAAGAAGCTGTTAGAAAAATCTCTCCCGGGTCACTTTTGCTATTCATAATCTAATATGTATCTGTAATGTACTTAAATGCCAATTAAACGCGTTTACCTAAGCGTAAAGATAAACATCGTTAATGTATGCGTTTATCTGCGCATATATACACTTACATGCATATACAAATGCTCCTACATAGTATTGTGTGCATTATGTTGCATGCCACGCTTCCCGATCGGACAGCAAAACTATAAAGCTGTGTGAATCGGTGCCCTTTCATACACAAACATACAAATATAAGCAACAACTACAACAAAAACTACATTGCTACGGTCCATATGAGAGGGCATGACACCGGATGATTGGCGCAAAATGACAAATATACACAAACATGCATGTAAATGAGTATATATTAATGCGTAAAACAATGTTTGTATGTATATACATACATACATATGTTTAATCATGAATTTATAAGCGTCTCTAAAGTGGCGTCAAAATGGAATATGAGTAATAACAACAGGCGAATCAAATTGTTTATTTGCATACATGAATACAAACGTACATACGAGAATGTGTGTGTGTTTGTCATGGTATACAAATCCAACTTTGTTTCTTGTTGTTTGTGTGTGTGTGTGTGTGTTTATACATCACATATTTGCATGCGTGCAACATTGACATCTCGTCTGTTGCATATCTAAAGCACTTTTACGAGCACATTCGAGTTGCCTTTATGAGTCATTAGCAAATTATAAAGAGCATAATTTATGTGGAGGTTGGAAGGCAAGGATCACATGGACATTCTTGATTTTGTGCATGACAATAGACTAAGTTTATATGGTTGGCGTTATAGCCTCTTCTAAATATATTTACTCTTTAGTTATCTATATGGTCATGGCTAAGTAGTTTATTATCAAAGAAATATTCTTCATTATTTCACGAGGTAATGTGTTGGATATAAAGCGTTCTGGCAAATGGTTTGGTCATTGACACAAAAGAAATGCTGTGAAGCATTTTTCAGAAATTTTCAGAATTCCGGTTTAGTTTCAAGAGAGTTCGCGGTGTTTTTAAAGATTCTAATGGATCTAAGGAAATTTATCTTAAACATTTAGTCACAAAATAAATTAATGATGAATTATCCATTTGCGATATCGAAAATAAACGTATTGTATTTTAGAATATACAAATATTTTTTTCATGAAATTCCTGTATGTGAAATACTACATCATTCAAAGGGTCGCCTCTTAAATTTTTGCTAACTTCGATCCGCTCGAAGTAATTTTCGACCACTTTTTGACACATATTGGGCGGTATCTCAGCTATAACTTGACGAATGTTGGTTTTCAAGTGCCCAAGAGTTAAAGGTTTATCCACATAAGTACGGTCTCTCGCGAAGCACCACAAAAAAAATCGAACGGTGTCAAATCGCACGATCTCGGTGGCCAATTGACATCGTCAAAACGAGAAATTACGCGGCCGGAAAAATTCTCTCGCAATAAAGGCATATTCGCTCGTGCTGTGCGGTCTGTGTCGCCATCTTGTTGTCACCACAGATTTTCTAAGTCTTGTTCTTCAATTTCAGGTCAAATAAAGTCAGTCTTACGACCACAACGTTCCGAATTGACAGTAACAGTCTCACCGTTATCGTCTTCAAAGAGGTTAGGTCCAATCATACCTCCGGTCGAAAGAGCGCACCAGACAGCGACAAATTTGCTTATTTACCTATCCGCCGGTTTAAGTCCAAGTTCAAAATTCGCCGTAAGAAAGTCCCAACTCTTGAGAACATCAAGGAAAAGACATATTCGGGTTTTCGGCTACACTTACATCAGCGATATTTGAGGTGGAACGAGCAAAACGACGATTACCAAGCCTTACAATATTTGCAACCGATACAGTCTCTTCAAATTTCTTAAAAATTTTACCAATTTCTCGAGCAGTTGGAGAATTATGTGAACCATAATATCTTCTTAAAGTACGAAACGTGGTCAGGTATAAATCATCATGAATCTTTTGGTGATATAATAATTTTATCGTATGCTTGTCCAATCAATCCAGGAAGGTGTGTTGCAATATTATTATGACGGGTGCATGCACTGCTAAGCAGTTTTTTTTGGCAATTTGAGCCGATTTTTGCCTCGAAAGTATCCGGAATTTACATTATATTTCCCTCGTCCCAAAAGCTAATTGAATTGGAGAAGTTTAGAAAAAAAAGTAGAAAAATTTACTATCTTCCGAGCAATGAATATTCTCCGCTTCTGCTCTGTCACCAACAAGTTCATTGTCACATAATCCATTTGTACCAGATTCAGCATAGCTCTCAACATCAAACTTATTTAATCAATTCTTGACTTTTTTCTTTTCAAATAACTGGAAAAACTACAAATATTATAATTATAGGCATAAATTAAGTAAATACTTAATTGGTATCGAGGGCTCATTTACCGTTTAAATTAATGTTGTCTTACCATGTCACGTGCGACATACATAACAAGTGAAAGCATATGTTGAAAAGTATTGATATTCGAGCAATATTTAGAAATGACATGGTCTACTTACACCCGACGATATCTGTTACGTGTTAATCTCCTTTTTTTTAATTTTTTCCCATATTTTTTATTTCATTTGATTTAGTTTTTACTGAAATTTTTTCCTCTGGTACTCATTTAACTTATTTTTACGTTTATATTATCAAAAACCTTCAAATAATATGAAAATAATGTGACACATGAAACACTCAGCTATCAAAGGTAATAAAAATGTCCATTAAATGGTCTCATAATGCGCACTGACCATCAGCGGCAACTGCAGCAACAATAGCAATAACAATGAACGACGAACAATAATGCGCAAAGAAATCAAATTTTTTACAATGACACAATTGACATAACTTTTTCCCTATAATTCTAGGTACTTAGTTAGCTCGTAATTTAGTTTAATATACGAAGGGAACTCAAAAAGTTCGAGGTATGCTAAGATTGTAAGTTAGAATAATAAAATACTAATAAATATTCTTCATTAATGACTAACTGAACAAAACAACAATTCCTTTATGTTTCCTAATGAAGCTATCTTAATGAAGCTATCGATTTCATGTCTTTTGTTCTCTACAGTATATTGCTACTCTTTCATTCAAATTAATTTGTATATTTTCTTTATTCTTAGAAAATAAATTATTCACAGCATAGTTATCAAGTTTTTTGAATAGTTTCAGTTAACTTTCGAAGTGATGTGATAAATATGTGAAATACAAACGATGCACGCACTAGCGTTGACACTTAACTGCTACACTAATGACTAGCTTAAATTGCAAAGACAACGTTCTCTAGACTGTCCATTTCGAAGAACTTTTTGTTTTCCCCTCGTATATTATACTCGTATATTGGTCTACACATGACTGCATGCATGCAACACTGCTCTTGCGTGGCTGCTTTTTAATGGCAAAACAATAAAATTATGTTATCGCTTGATCGCACAGAGCCAAACACAGTTCAACAATGACAGATATATAACTTTGTGCATATGAGTTTTCTGAGCAAAAACAAAAAAATAATAATAATAATAATAAATTACTTAATCATTGCATGAGGATATAGTAGAAAGAAAATAAGAAAAAATATAAAGCATAAAAAGCACAATAGTTTCAAATCGAAAGTATTCGCCAAAAAAAAAGTAAAATAACAATGACAATTCATAAAGGTTGTACTAAGAATATTCTCAAACCGTTTCAATTAATGTTGCCTTACCATGTCACGTGCGACATGAATTTCAAAGAAAGCTTAACTTAACTCCAACAAATAGTTAAAAAAGTGACATGATGCACCTTAACTCTAGACTTTGTTCAAATATCTGAAACCCTCAAGAGATAACTTGCATTCAAACAAACAGACGGACAGATGAACATGGCTAATTCTGATCATATCGGAATACTTCGGACTTTCCTTCAAAACTTTTTGAAGAATTATATATTTTCTATAAAAAAATCCATTTTCTGCTTTTGAAAGTGCAGGGCTGTACTTGTATTTTGATATCCGTCAAACTTAACTGTCGAACCGAACATATTTTGTTTTAGGTAAAGGGTGTTTTTTATAGAGGTATAGAACTTTAAGTTGCAATAAAACAACGATGGATTATTCGTTTGACATAAATTTTATTTATCCGAAAGATAATCTTGTGGCATTACATTTTCAATATGATTTCTGGCATATGACCGCCACGGCTGGCGCGGATGTAGTCCAATCTGGATGTCCAATTTTCGATGACTTTTTCCAACATTTGTGGCCGTATATCGGCAATAACACGGCGAATGTTGTCTTCCAAATGGTCAAGCGTTTGTGGCTTATCCGCATAGACCAATGACTTTACATAGCCCCACAGAAAGTAGTCTAGCGGTGTTAAATCACAAGATCTTGGAGGCCAATTCACAGGTCCAAAACGTGAAATTAGGCGGTCACCAAACGTGTCTTTCAAGAAATCTATTGTGGCACGAGCTGTGTGACATGTTGCGCAGTCTTGTTGAAACCACATCGCCTGGACATCATGGTTATTCAATTCAGAAATGAAATATTGATGCGATTCTGCTGTATCAACCTCGATGATTTTCCAAATCCTTCGGGTACGAACACAAAAAACTATGTTCGCAGTTTCTTTATTTATAAAGAATTGATTTAATGTCCTTTTATTACTCAGTAATTCACAATTCAATTACTATCTACAATCACTTGTATACAACTTTCACAATGTTCTGCTTTTATTACTTTACTGTAATGTAATTACCAACGCGTTTACTTTACGACTGATTCACTACTCCTCCTTTCTACATTCGTGCGTCGCCCTTATATACAACCCGGTTGCCCGCAACCAACCGCCTAGAATAATCGAATCTTTCTCTTACGAATGTTCTCGGTTCACGCTCTAAAACATGGCAGCTATCGGCTTCTCTCTTTCATCTGACATTCGCTTCGCATTTTCGCCACAATATATATATTTTTTAATTACAACTAACTTTTACGAGCCAATGCATGGCGAAAATTGGATCAAAAATGGGTGTTTTTGTTTAAAGCCTGTCAAAAATTCAAATTTTAATTTTTTTCTTTATCCAATAACGAGATTTATCCAATAATGAGTTATGCTGTCCACAGCGAGGGCATTTTTTTTTTTTTTTGACGTCAAGGTACCAACGGCTGAGTTTTCGGAATTTTTTAATAAAAATTTCACAAAATACTGTTTAAATATATATCTTTGATATGGTTAATTGTTTGAATGAAATATATAATTGAATACATATAAAAAAATAGTGAAAATTACTTTTTTTACCTCTGAAACCCACCTAACCCTTCAACAATGGCATAACGCGTTGGAACCTACTACAAAAGTGTTGATTAAACATAGTGAACATTGTGGTGCACATCTTCATCAACTACTCAATCAATTGGTAAAATTTTAAATAAATTTGGAGAGACTGGATCGGTTAGAAATACTGTAAGGCCAGTGCATCATAATTTTGCTCGTTCTTCCTCAAATACCGCCGCTATAAGTGAAAGTGTACTCAAAGACCCGAATGTGTCTATTTCTCGACGTTGTCAAGAGCTGAGAGCTGAGAGCTGGCGTCCTTTGCACTTGGACTTAAACAATCATACGAAATCCAGCTCACACAACTGAAGCCAGCTGATAATTCAAAACTCCGTAGTTACGTGGACTGGGTGCTGGAACAACAAGCGCTGGACCTCGATTTTTCCAAAAATATTTTCGACAGCGAGGCAAATTGTCTTGTTCTGAAGAGAAGCCATTTCACTCAAAAAACTAACTGTGTGGTGCACTATTTGGTCCGGAAGTACGATCGGACTTCACTTCTTTGAAAACGGTAACCACGAGACTGTCACTGTCAATTCGGAACGTTATAATCGTATGATATCCGACTTTTATTGGCATGCAATTGAAGAACACGACTTGGACAATATGTGGCTCCAACAGAATGTGGTCACATGCCACTCAACATGATCGAATTCGCCTTGGTGATGTCATTTGGCCACCGAGATCGTGGAATTTGACACCGTTGGATTTTTTTTTTGTGGAACCACTCGAAGGAACGTGTTTATGCGGATGGACCTTTATCTCCTGAAGTACTTGAAAACTACAGAGCAAAATGGCTAATTAACAACTTTTCACTTTTCATTGATCTTTTGATCTCCCTTTCTGAAAATGACCTATTCCGTATACTAATCTAGGCAAACACTTACAACCGTATAAAATTTCAATCGAAATGGTACTGGACTATTCTTGGAAAATAAAAAGATTACACACATTTAGCTAGACATAATGATAGCTTCGTAAAAAAAATCAAACAAATTGAAAATAAAAATAATTTTGGTATTAAAAACATTGTTATCCAGTCCAGAATCAGAATAAAAAATATATTAAGTAAATCGAAGCATATATACGATTTTTTTTGAATAGATCGGTTTGAGGTTTGAGATACCCTTACCAGCTGCTTTCCTGAATTTCCGCAAGCTTTTTAAGACCAAAATTAGCCGAATCAGTACAGTCATACTCGAGTTTTAGCGATACAAACAAACAGAAGCAACTTATTTTTTATTGTACTCTGAAAAAGTTTGATTACAACAAAAAAAAATTGCTTTCGAGAGAAGTGTGATATTAAAATTCAAATGAAATACCTTGAAAAAGCCATTTAGTTTACACCGCGCTATTTACATACATACATACACTTACACACAGCACTGCCAATGATTTTTATTTCATTCATACAAATCACATTTATTATCCAAATTTATTTTGTTGTATTTCTAAAATGCTCAACTGACCACCTTAAACTGCCACTTCCGCTGTTCCTTTCTTCTTTTTCGTATTGAGAGTGCACAAGCGAGACCCCTTCTCATTGCGCCAGAGTGAATAAATAAAGCATCATAAACCAGCCAACCTTTGCTGCCTTTCGACCAACTCCATTGTCCACGAATGCCATAGAGTATGACCCTGGCGCGCGATTAACTGACTTTTATGCAGTACATTTGAAATAAACGAAAATGGATGAAATGGCAAAATTGTCGCATGCCAAAGAAATATCGATAAGTGCAGAGGGAAGTGAGAGGAGGCAGAGAGAAGGAGAGAGAAAGAGAGTTTGAGTCCAAGGAAGAAATTTTGCAGTAAAACTAGACACAAATGAAAGCAACAATAATAAACACAACGAAAGCAAGGGATAAAAAATTGCAAACACCAAACAACAACAACACTGCAACACTGTGGTGGTAGCGTCACATGCAACAAGAATTGCATTTGTACGTGCAACGCCATTGCAGTTTGAGTGTCTCTGGCGGACAGCAGCAGTGCATGGACCATTTCAAATGGAAATAGCGTTTGAATTATGACTTGTGGCGTACGTAGCTATAGAATGTGCAAAGTATGATAGATAAACATCTGGTAGATGGCAATGCGGTGCCGGTCCTCACTATCCAGCTTGCCAGTAAGTGGAGCGGGCGTCGAATTGAACTTGAAAGAGTGCAGATAGATCTCTCCGTTCACATTGAATCCGTATGAGTTGGTTGGGTAATTGAATTTCGAATCACCTGAGGCTAGAAATAAGCGAAATACCAGCAAAATGTAAAGAAAACATTCCAGTATCGCACTGCAGACGCTCCTCCGCCCGCACCAGCAACACACTGAGCTAATCAAAGCAACCCTTGATTAGCCAACTCATACTCATGTGCATGCAAGCACAACATGACGGTTACATGTGCAAATGCCACCAGCCTGTTTGTCAGGGAGAGTATACTTGTGTGTAAAACGCATATGTTTTTCCATATACCCTTCACGAAAATTTGAGGAAAATATTCTACTTGTAATGGCTTTAAATATGAGCGGCGCTTCATATTATATATATTCCAAAAAAATTTTAATAAATTATTTAGTTGAAGTGAGATGACACATTTAATTGCTGACTAAACTAAAGGTTCTTACGAATTGAAATATTTTAAAACATTTTAATTTTTCTCCGGTTTTACTCGTAGGTGGTATCAATTGTCTGCTTGGCTGATTCTAGCTCATTTGTTACTTGACAGTTCAATTTTGTTTCAGCTTTAGCTATCAGGAATTTTCACATGTGACATGTACCCATGGGGAAATATGTATGTATATGTCTACTAATGCAAATAAGCCTGGCTCTATCGAATTGTATGCTTCAATGTAAACACGTCTAAATATCGAAAATATTTATATGAACATTAGGGTGTGACATAAATACATCTGAATATCGGACGGTGGAAACAGAGTGGAAATCGAACATGCGGAATTAAAGTTTTGAAATAATTTTACACTCCCCAAGGGAATGCCAAGGCCTCCGAAACTGTGTGTTTGTCATGAAATAAAAGCTACTCATAAAAATCCATCAGTCGTTCAGAGTTGGTTTAGAAAAAAAGGAGGCCCATTCATTTGTGTTGGGTGTACAAATTAATTCGGTCCTTATTTTGTGTTCAAAACAGTGTTTTTTAATGAAAAAAATTCGCTGGCAATTTTCAAATTACATTTCTAAAATATGAGTCCTCTCTGTTCTTGTTCCAATTCTTGAAAAGACCCGAACCGGTGACCACAAGAAAAAGCCAGTAGTCGGAAGGAACAAGGTCTGGGTAAAACCTCCCATTTTAGCATTTGCAGATAGTTTGTGACCTTTACAGTCACGTAGTGCAGAGCGTTCCCTGGTTGTAAAATCGCCTTGACGGCTTTTTCGGTCGTTTGACAGTCTTTCACGCAATACACTGCTGAATTTCCTTTTTTGGTCGATAAGGAGTTGTTCCTCATCATCTTCAAATTTTTTGGGTTGGCCGTTGACGCTCCTTGTCTTTGACGCTAAAATCATCACCCTTGAGGCGTCGAAACCACTCTCTACATGACTTATCGGTAGGCACAGATTCGCCATAAATTTTCACAAGCATTCGATGGGCTTCAGCTGTACTTTTCTTCCAATTAAAATAGTAAACCAAAACATCCAACAAATGCTGCTTATTTAACACGAATCCGGAAATTTTCGAAGAGACAAAAAAGGTCTCTTTGTTTAGCTCTGTACACGAAAATGAGTCAATTTGTCTAAATTATCGTTCAGCATGGAGCGGTTCGGAGAGGTTCCTCTCAACTTTGACCTTATTATAGCTCAGCAACAGTTTTCATAGAAGTATACGTTTTGGCGCTATCGTGTTTTCGAATACTTGATCAAAGTTAGATGTTTGTAGATTGAATACTCTTTGGTTCAATCGTCAAGCTTTGACGGTTAACTAAATATAGTTTTTAAATAATAAAAAAAATCTGAATTTAATTTAGAGTTAAAAAAGTAATGTTCCGAAAAACACATTTTTTTCTGAAGGAAAGTTTGTTTCAGGGCAAATACATGATTTATTAAATAGTTTTTATTTCAAAATATTTTTTTTGTTACATGGAAAAAAGTTTTTTTTTCAATAATTTCATAATTTCATCGGGCACAAAAACTACTTAAATAAAAGTGAAAAAAAAAATTATTAGGTCTAAAAATATTTAAAAAAAATCTTAAGTTTGATTTCAATTGAAATGCCAATCACATACATTTTGAAATTGTTGATCGAAAAATGTTTCAAGAGGTTATTGCTCCAAGTTGTTCCAAGTTGTTGGGTTCGTCTACTCTATTTAAATTTTCATTAAAAAAAAAATGATTATTTGACGAAAAACAATATGAAATCCATATTACATGATATAATTTTCTGTTTTTTCATTTTAGGAAAAGCTTATCTACACTTTAGTATACGAGGCATATCCAGAAAGTAAGTGTGTTGAATTTTTGTACATTTTAAAAATACTGATTTTATAGTACATAAAGCAAGCTCGTATTTTCCGATATAGTCGCCATTCCCCTTAATGCAGATGGTATAGCGTGGTATCAATTTCTTGATATCTTCCTCTAAATAATTGTTTTGGGACCCATCCCGCTGATAGTTTACGATATCCGAAGGCTTTTGGAATTTTTTCGTGTAGCAGAAATCTACAAAATCGCGGAAACGACGCAGAAAGTTAATCCACAGTTAAACTGCAATCGTCATGGACAGTATTTTTAATTTTTTTCAGACATTTCATCAGTCACAATTAAAGGGCTTCCACTACTCTGTTCATCATGCACAGACGTGCGACCTTTTGAAAAATCGCGACATTACTTGTTTAAACGGAGGTTTTTCCTTCCAAACGAGGTAACGGATGACGCCGTATATTACGCACTTCATAACGTGTTGTCGCTTCGACAGTTTTCAACGTACGGATCTCGATCATTCGGTATCATTGCAAAGAGGAGAAATCTGGCTACACCGTCGTATTGACAACATCTAAATGAAATCCCACCGGCTGTGAAAGCCCCAGTGCACTTACTTTATGTAAATACCTCGTATAAGGGCAATTCCATAATGTGCCAGACGAACATATTTATTTAAAAAATTTTATTAAAATATTTAAGAAAAAATATATTCTAGCCTAATTTTTATGTAAGGAGATTAAAGGCTAAATTTCTAATTCTTTTTCAAATCTCGTAATCCACACAGGACAAACAATGAAATAGTATTCAAAATATTTAAATTTTTATATGTGAAGTTTTCTCTTACTACATCTTTAATTATGAAACTACACTTAGAACTAAATTTAAAAATTTTAATATATTAAACTTTCGGACGGAAAGTCCTAAAGTATGAGAAAATGTTTTAAATATACTTTCATATGAATTTATGCTTATTGCGTATATAAATATATATCGAAAACTTATTCAAATTTTTTTAACAAGAAAGTGATTTCGTAAATATCAAAAATCAATTAAAATTAATTAGGCCTCCTGCTCACGTTCCAAAGACCTCTCGGCTTGTTTAAAAATTCTAATATGTTTTGTTCCCCAACATTTGTATTTTACAATACATCTTTAGAGAATGTCTGAAACTACAAGTATCCATGCCCAAATAAATGAACATAGAAACATGCCATCGAATGTGAAAAAATTTGCTTTGCTCAATATCGATATTATCTATTGCGGCATTAGATCCCACTTGACAAGGACATGACATTTCCCCATAGCGCACTCTACTCACAGTTGGCATGTTAGTTAGAGGAGCAAGCCTTCCTTTGCTCAGCTCATACATATGTATGTATATACGAGTATACGACTATATGTGTATTTACACCATTTTCATACTTTAAGCTAAGCTTCCTCTTGATATTGTATGCATATATGTATATATGTTGGATGTAGATTTTTCGCACGCTCATTGCAAATATTTTCAGTTAAAGTTTTTTTTATATTGTTTGATTCTTCGTTTCGATTTGTCGTCGTCCACATCAGTAGAGAAATAGCACTGAATGGGCTCTGTGACATGTCTGTCGCATTGTCTGTTTTTGTTGAATTTACAACTCACAGGGGCTTACAAGTGAGATTTTCATGTTTCACCAGCGAACATACCGAGATGTGACACTTTATTTTTTATTCCGTTTTAGATGGATATATATATATTTTTTTTTTGGGGATATACGAATACAATAGTTGGAGTTTGGTAGCCGATATGCCCTTGGGGGTGTGGAAACATGTGTCTTTGCATGCCAGTGTGGTTTGTCCAGGTATGGCAGTCCTCATTGTGCTTGCTGGTGTGGGTTTAAGCTGTAATTGAGGTTGGAAATGATATTTTGGAACTCCTTTTCGAACACCTCTTCAGATATTTACAGTTTACGTAATTTTGTTGAAATGGCGTGAGGGAGGACACCCATATGTAGTAGAATATAATTTGTTTAATCTTAAGTAACTTTTACTCACTTTACATGGAATCGACGTACATAGTATAAAAATTACATACTAACCTGTTGTAATTTCGTGGTGAAACCTAAGTTTAATAAATGAATAAAATATTGATAACAAATTGAAATTATTTATTCGATTATATTAAAATATACGTTAACTTAGGCAGAAAGAGGAGAACAGCGAGTTTGGTTCTCAATTTAAATTGGTCCCGTGCGACAGGCTTTAAAATTCTAATTAAAAAAGTACATAAATCCCTTGAAATCAATTTTTAGGCGACATCAGTGCTCTATGCTGAAACATTATTCGTATTGAAATATTGCTTGAATTTTTTATCAAATCATCGCTTGGCTTATTGGTCAGAAAGATTACCTTTCCTTGGCATTTTGGTCCCGTGCGAATGCATCGTTTTTTCGGCAATTACTTTTATTGTCAAAGAATAAAGCAAAATTTAATTCGGCGTTAACCGAACATTGGATATCTGCTGAAATTTATATTAAGTCCACAGATGGGTCAAAAATGGGAGATAGGTCTATTTCTGGACCCATCTCAGACATTTTTGGTAGCTGTAGCTACCTGTAGGTTTGGTTGAGTTCTGTTGATGAACTCTTAAAATTTTCGATCTTGATTCAAGCGAGAGATGGAAAGTATGAAATCCGTTAAAAAGGACAAAGGCGTAGTTGTATCCCTATGGCGTTCTTATTCAATTCCTGTTCATATTGCAATTGACCATAGGAGTTAACGAATTCTTACTCTATTCAGTGGCTTCTGAGATATACTTTTTGACTCAAAAATGGGTTGTGCCGCGCCTTCCCGACATTTTTTCCACCATTCACATTTTGCCATCCAATGGGATCGTCCCTAACAAATATGACTTTAGTTGACAATTTAATAACTCATATAGAAATTTCTCAATTATTTTATGCCGTTATATAAAACCGTTAGTACAGCCGAAGATAAAAAATTTGAAATGAAGATGCAGAAAACTAGTCTGAATTAACCAAACCAAGAAGAGAAGACTTTCGATCTATCATCTGAGCGAAAACCTTCTTTATCCAACATGAGAATGAACTTGCCCACATATTGAGTGCCTTGATAAATTTCTATAAGGCACACAATATCCTGTGCAGTATTAGATAAAAGTGAGCAACTTTAATCTCAAACTCTTTTTTAAATAATTTTTAGCGAAAAAAAAAATACAAATAATTTTGCCATCACTCCAAAAAGCCAAAAACTAGGTACACAGAAATCTCATCTTCCGCATATAAGCCAACATCTATGTTATAAAAACAATAACAACAACACCTGCTAACTGCCAACATCATCATGCACAGATGACAATAAATATTTTCTCATATTTTCAGCGTGATGAATGCGAGAATGCCAAAACTGCAGCGGTGATAAAGTGGTTAACCGCATGAATGAGCAACCAACGTTGTACCAATAACAAAAAACAAAAAACAAAAAATTAAAACAAAATATTGTTTATAAATATTGAAAATATGACAACAATGCTGTTGATGTCACAAGTCACGGACGCGCTCGCAGCACAAATCGGTCGCATGCATGGAATTCGCATGTTAACCGCAGAGCCAAATGAAGCCAATGAAAAAAAAAATGAAAAAAGAAACCAATGGCAGGTATTTTTTAAAAAGCGCACTCAGCTGGATACAACGTCGATAGATTGAACAATGGGGAAAATGGTGATGTGCGTGAATTTATGAGGCATTAAATTGAGCTAAACTAATAAAGACACAAAATTTTATTTAATTTTTTATTTTTATTTATTTTTTGACTTACGACCTTCTTACGTAACGGAACGTGTACGAAAAACCAGAGTGCACTTACACATTATGACCATTTACCTTAATAATTGGTTAATCTGCATCCTTCCCCTTTTTTTTTTTTGAGAACTTTTGCGAGGTTGCTGGGTTGTTTGGTCAGAAACTAATTAAATGCAAAATTGAAAAGAGCTATCAAAGGAAAAGAAAGGTTACACAAAAAGGAATAAAGTGCACGGTATACATTCAACCTCTATCGATAAGATGTGGCTATTTAGTGAGAGAATGAGGCGTTGGTGAAGAGTAAAGCGCTGCAGAGCTAAATTATTGCTCACTCATGCGACCAGTGTTGCAATTGTTGTTATTGCTGTTGTTGTGGGGCAGTTCAAAATGCAGCCGCGCTTATTAAACGTTTTGACTTTCATTGAACCATTCGCGGTTAACTTTGCTTAACACACAAAACACAAACACGGCACAGCTGCAGCGGTGGCTACAACTAAAACAGCCGCACGACATGATTAGCCGCAAGCTTATTAAATTTTAATTAGAATCCTTTTTCTTTTTTGGTCCTTTACAAAAGAGAATTCTCAATTTTCTCCATGACTTTGCTAGCTGAAAGGCAAAAATGATAGCGCTAAATGGGTTAGGGAGAAAAATTTATATGGGGAGGAAGGATAACAGCTAGTAAGTATACTTGTAGATATCTCGAAGGACTGAAATGAGTTGTGAAGTAAACGAAGAAAAAAACCTGGAGGAGTCAGTATTGAAAAAGTTTTTATTTTTAAAAAGAGCGCAAGAAAAATATTAAACATTTTATTTAATTATTTTTTCCTTATCTCACGAGCATTTTTATATACTGAGAGGATTAAAGGAAATTTTCTTCATTTAAAATCTTTTGTTTTTCGTTGGTACCTTGCGAATAATCATGCATTAAAATTTTCAATTTTTACAAATTGTTCAGCAGGCAATCTTTTTAAAAATATTTTTAATAACTTTACAAATTTTTACTCAACACCGCCAAAAATATATATATATTTTTTAAAAATGTCTGATTTAGTTTCAGTATTGAAATATTTTTTAATCATAAATTAATTTAAAATTAAATATTTGTTCTAAGCTCCACTAAAAGTTCTCCGATCAGCTTTTCTTGAATTTAAGGTTTCCAACCGCTAGTAACCCAGATGAAAACATACTTCAATTATTAAATTACTAAAAACATTTCACTTTGATATCAATAAAAACAAAACATTATTCTCGACATATTTCATAAAATTTGAGAAACTCGACATTGGCGCCACCTATCGCAGGGAATTATATAATACAATTTTGGAGCAAAAACAAATTTTTTTTAAATAATTTTACTTCAACCTCAAGTAGGCACGTAGTTGAGAGTGTGGCTCGAATAATTTTAAAATCTCGGGACCAATTAGAGCTAGCGCTGGTGCGCCATTTTAATGCACTGTTGTAAGATCATAATATTTCTGCTATCACATGTCATATGCTGCGTTCAAAACATTTAAGTTTTATATGAAATAACTTATATCCATTATGCTTTTTAGCCTATTCCAAGTATTCTATCCCGAATTCATTATTAAGTTGAGTAGTCACAGAGAAAATATATAGCTGTTTCTTGCTGCAGCATTTTCAATATACGGTCTCGGCTGTAAGTCTATAAAAACCTTTCGTAGACTAACTTAAAAGTCCTTTTATTTTTGTCCTGTCGCACATGAGCCAAATCTATTCCTTTATCTTACGGTTTTGAATATGAATTTTCATCTGCTTCGTGCTATTTCATCAAACTCCTCCAAATTGTTCGAAAGGAAAGAGCTAAGCCACTTGTGGACGCTAGAATATATGTTACCATTGACTTCTCGAATATTTGAGGTGTGTTTAAAAAATAACAAGATTTCAAATTTTTTGAGGAACATATTATTTATTTATTTATTTATTTATTCGTCGGCATTGATCTTGTCGCCTTCGGTCTCTATTCAAGAGTATGCATTGTGTCAGCGCTTCTTCCAATCTCAAACACATCTCAAACTCGACCTTTGTGTAGCCTTCAGTGATGCCCTTTAAATATCATTTACAATTAAAAAAAAACCGCGGAAAACTGTTACAACATTGATTTTGTTGTGTTAATCCACGAACTGAAGTTGCTTGTTTTTTGTTTAAAATTCAACAATTTGGGAACAAAATTTGTGCCACGCCATTCATACTCAAAGAATTGGAAAATAATTGATGACATAATCGAATTGATAGTCAAAATCATCAGCGCCTTCTCTAATTGTGACTTGGTGAGCGTTCATCAATATTTCGTTAAATTTTTCCTCGTTTTTATCTGTTGCTGATGTGCTAGGTACCCAGGGCGTTCAACATCTTCAATGTCTTCACGGCGTTCTAGGAAACGCTTATGCCACTCTTGTTTTACACATTACAGACTCACCATAGACCTTTATTAATATTCAACGCACCATTCTTTTATCTTGGAGATCTAAATATCTATGGATTTCATTTAATTTGTTAATGAGATGGTTTCATTATATACTACGGCATTTGACAAACATAGTGTTGCAATCTCGTAACTGACAAATTTATCGTAAAGTTATACATTTTTGACGTTTTACATACTCACAACGTTTTGACATACGAACACCATTTTTGTTGTTTACGGTAACTTAAAATATTAATCTCGACCAAAAAATGCAATTAAATCGCAAATATTTTCGCACAATTATTTTTAGAACATTGGAACGAGTTCCCGTCGTCGTGGTTTTGAGACAACCAAATTTGACAAGGGACGACGCGAACTCGTTCCGATATTCATCAACTTTTCACCCTGTCGGAGAATCAACTGAACAAAACCAATCAATATTTTTAGAACCTTCGACGTTGGTTAGTTCAGCAACCGTGTATCGATGAACCTAATTCAATTGTTGGCGGTGGAGCTCCCTTAAGGACCAGTGTTTATCGATGGTATGGTGAATTTAATCATTCCAAGTTGTAGGCATTACTGTGACCACATAAATTCAATACTGCATGAAAATTTGATTGTAACAAAATTTGGCCAATCGCTCAAAACAAGGTTTGTGTCGAGTGGTCGGGAAAAATGTTAAAAAATACGATAACGGTTCTTCGGAATACGTATATGGCCATCATGACAAATGATATATCATGAATTTTCGAAGTCTGCTTCCAAGGAATTTTTTTTTTGAAAAACGCGGAATATTGCATATCGCTACCGTACTACTAGAACAACACAGAACAGTAAATTCTGAGTGATACACAAACTTTTGCTTGCCAGTGGACTTTTTAGAAATCGAGAAAACCAGCCGCCGAAGACGAATCACTCTTCACTACGACAATGCGAGCCCTCATCGCATATCGACTGAAACAATTGAATATTTGAGCCCTCAAAACGTCGTTCTGATGGGTCATCCTCCGTATAGTCCTTCACACTTGCCACTGAATTACACCTTTTTATTCGTGTACTTAAAAAATAACTGCGCGGTTGACGTTTTTTGTTATCTGAAATGCAGCAGATGCGTTGAGAGCGTATTTTTGGAGATATCTCAGCCAGAGTGGCAAAAGTGCTTCGAAAACCGATTCAAACACATGCAAAAGCGTATAGATTTTAATAGATAATATTTAGAAAAACAATAAAATGATTTCTAATGATTATTATTTGAAGACCTGGGTTCGAGCAACTTCCAAAATTATAGAAAATTAATTTTTCTAATTACAGTCGCCACTCAGTAGAGAATAAAAGTATAAAAATCCATCGACCGTTCGGAGGCGGCTAAGAATGAATGAATGTTAGGGCCCATCATTTGTTGGTAAAACCATCAAGACACAACACCGCAATTTGGAGGAAGAGATAAAGTAAGGTGTACCACATTACCCACTTACTGCTTTTGTTTTTGTTTAATACTCATTAACCGTTATATTCGAGCTAATGACTTCTTCGCTTTACACCTATTCTATTTTTCTTTAACTCAACTGTTAATATAAACGGAGCTGCCACAATGTATTTGGATTTCAAAATAAAAATAAAAAAACAGGTGTACTATATTACCCACCTATACCACAGTACCCGCCGTTCCTAGCTTTTGGATGGAAATACAATCAGGGGGAAGAAAATTTAAGTTTTTTCATAATATGTTTAATAAACAAATATTAGTTATACTAATTTATTTATATTAATGCTGACGAAATATGTTGATTTCATGCCAAAAAATATGCAGATAAAAAATCCTTAACTGTACAAAAAAATTTTTTGGCAAAAATTTTTCTCAGTATTGAAACTGATTACATATATTTCATATCTTTCATAAAGTATCTATTATTTTAATTAAGAAAGCAATCTTTATATACCATATGCTCTTTAAAAGTTGATTTTACCCATTCGAAAGAGAATTTCTCACCAATAAACTGACCAACTGAAATCGGTGGTGAGGTCAAAGATGTATTTAAAAATGCCACAGGATTACAACCAACAATCTTACCGCAAACCTAACCCACCTACAGCCACAAAATAAAAGTTGCCACACTTTAAGAATGAGCGCTGCCAACAGAAACGACAATGTGAAACATACTTTAAACAGGAAAATAAACTATTAAAATGCAGAAAATTGTGAGTGATCTGCCATTCGAAAGGAAAAGCTAGTTTGTTGTAGCTAGTATTTATGCGAAAACTTTTAATGCACACCGGCAGTGGAAATTTCGCAGTGAAATAATGGAGAGAACGCGCGCTTTTTTTGCTTTTAATGTTATATAAAAAAATAAGAGCAACAACAGCAACACTAATTAAATTACGCATTACGTAAAGAGCGTAAAAGAAACTAAAAATAAGAATACGAAAAAAGCAATAAAAAATAAATAAAAAAGTGAATAAATAAAAAACTTTGTCCACGTCACGCAACAAAAAGCGGCACGTTGAGTGCTGCTACTAGTGAAATACTTGTGTACGTGGCCGTTAATAGCTCATTTTCCTGACCAACAAATATGGTGACGGTGGTGAATCGTTAAATCTTTAGAAAATAATTGAAAAAAAAAACAAATACAAAAGAAATATAAATTAGGTAAAATCATTTCAGCACACACAATACTCAAACAAACGAACAGAGATCACTCGTAAAATATTTCACATCGGCTGGCCACTACAACTTTTAATAATGTGCCACAATAATGTTGCGTTTTTATGACTGCCACTGGACGTGTGGCAAGTGAGCGCTCATTTTGGGCGCTGTGCACGCAGCACAAGATAGGTAACGAGCTCATTTGTAATGAATTGAGTTGCATTGCAGTGTTGCTCATCCGCTATGCAACACCCAATGCCAGTCGAGTTGAGACAATCTTCCAGCAGCCTACTCGCCACATTTATGCCGCTGACGCTCAGCTCATTTTACAACAATGTTTTCAAACTTAATTTAGTTTTATTTACTTTGCCACACGTTGTACGCTTATTTTGCCGTTATTGTCCATTTTTACGATTCTCCAACCCTCGCAGCTTACGTTGGTTAGCAAATGTATGGACAAATGAAGATAAAATATATATAAAAACGAGTAAGTACAAAGTTTCACAAAGACTTTTGAATTAACGATCGTGACTAAGCTGCCACATTCTGTGAGCGGCGTGTTTCTTTCATCAACTGTAAAGATATAAAAATGTTGTTGAAACATTTTTTATAACCAGTGTAGAGCACTTTGAAAGCATATAAGCTTAACAAAAACTAAGGACTTATTTAAAAAGCTCATAAATTTTTAAAAAGTTAAAGAAAGAAACACTAAGAGCTTACAAAGCACAGAAAAAACTTAAAATCTCTCAAAAGTTTGCATTAAACTTGCTTAACAATAAAAAATAAATCATTTAGGCATTCGAAATTTATCAAAGCTTTTCCCATCAAAAAATGCACAGTACTAGAATAACTGATTAGTTGAATCCGAAAAGTTCACGAAGGATCCTCAAAAGTTAAGAAATTGCTTTCAACAGCTCAAAAAGTTTTAAAAGCTCTAGAAAGTATTCCTTAAAGTTTATAGAAGCTCTATAAATGTACCATTAATATTCCCCACAAATAACAAATTACGAAATCTCCTCAGAAGCTCATAAAAAGCTTTCTAACCATAATAAAATTCGTGGAGCATTTAAATATTTCTGAGGAAGAGGATAGTTGGTGGTTGGTGATTACACAATCGTTGAAACTTGTACAGCAAGATCAAGACTCCAAAAAGTTCACAAAAATTCCTGAAGTGTTGACATAATGTTATCAAAAACTTGAATGGTATTAAAAAGCTCAGAAAAGCGCTATTAAAAAATTCCAAGTTTTGCAAAAGGCGAATAAAAGCTTAAAAAGCTATTAATGAGCTTTTGTGAGCTTCTAACAAAAGCTCATTAATAGCTTTTTAAATCCGATCAAAGCATTCGTCATAATAAAATTGGTACAACTAAAAATTATTACGAGGTAGTGTGCCCGGAAAATTTGTACACTATATCATTTGCTTTCCTAAGGAAGTCCCATCATATTCAGTCTACCCATTTTAGTTAGCGCTTGGCTTGCAGAGATTTACTTTGTATAAAGCGAAGTTATTTTACAAATTTTTTAAGTTCGAAATTTCTACAAAATAAAAATAATATTTGGATTATTACAAACCAGTTCCAGAAAAGATTTTGTAACGTTTAAATCTTACTAAGAATATAAATAAATACATATATATGCATATATATATATATATATATATATATTTTTTGGTATAAGAGTTTCCTATTTCATAAATTAAAACAAAAAATTGAAGTCAACAACATATTAAAGCGCTAAAGTTGCTCTATTATAGTTTCTCTTTCACTCATTTTCCCTCATTTCTCTTTAGAAGCCACTCGACCAGCTGCCTTGTCATTGACTAAATGGAATACTTTATTGAAACTATCGCATATTCGCAACGCAATTAAAAATCTCCTCCCTCACTCCACCCTTTCTTTGTTTATCATGTGCACCTTGTATCTAGTGTGTAGGTGTGTACATTTATATATGTGTGTGTGTGGTTAACGGCAGTTTTCAATTCATCAACCAATCGACCTAATTAATTTGCCCCCTGCTTACCACCATTTAGCTTCTCTTTATCCTCGTTCACTACGAACTATTGCACACCAACTGACACCAACTGTTGTGCCTGTCCACTTTTGCTTTCTTTCATTCCACTTTCACATGTGTTCTATATGCTTGCAACTTTCATTTTACGATTAGTTATTTGAATTGGCAGGAAAACAATCAATTGCAACTGATTGCGCCTAAGCCAAGCTAACCAAGCTAACTAACACTGGCCGCAGCTGCAAATGTTGAATGGCCTTAACTACTTGAACGGAAGGGTTCACATGTGAATGATTGGAGTGATTTGGATTGAAAGGGAGAAACAAGTAGGAACTTTTTTATTGACTTTCTATAACTTCATCTAATGCGGAAATGTAGGAGTTTCTTTCAATTACTTTTTGCGGTTGCAACAAGAAACTGTTAACGAAGAAAAAATGTTTCGAGAGGAAGTATTGTTGAAAATTTAATTTCTTTGAAGCACTTATAAGAGTTAATTGGCTCTTTGTAGATCTAAAATGAGGGATATGAGGTATTGTGTTAGTAGTGAACGATATATAAAAACAATTATGTATGATATAATGTAAAAATAAAAAAATGAATAAAATAAGCTGAAGTAGAATTGAATTAAATAGAATTAAATAAAAATTAAATAATTTAATATTTAACGAAAATATCGATAAAAAAATTAAATTTTTTAAATTAAAAATATTAAAAATTTAAAAATATAAAAAAAAAATAAAAAAATAATAATTAAAATAAATTAATATAAAACAAAATAAAATTAAATTAAATAAGATAATGTAAACTAAATTTAAAAAAAATAAAAAAGAAGCAAAATAAAATATAAAATAAAAAAATAAAATAAAGTTAGAAAAAAATATAACTAAAAAAATAAAATAATATAAATTTAAAAAACTAAAAAAATTGAAAAAATAAAATAAAATAAATCAAATAAAAAAAAACAAATAAAATAAGTAAAAATAAAATAAAATTAAATTAAATTAAATTAAATAAAAGAAAGTTAATTGAATAAAATATTATAAGATAAAATAAAATAAAATAAAATTATATAAAATAAAATAATATAAAAGTAAAAAATAAAAAATAAAATAAAATATCTAATTAAAATAATCTAAAGTAAAATTGAATAAAATAAAAAATAAAATAAAAATGAAATTAAAGAAAAAATGAAATAAAATAAAATAGTATAAAATAAAAGAAATGAAAAATAAAATAAGATTGAATTAAAATAAATTAAATTAAGTTAAATAAAATAAAATAAAAATATATAATATAAAAATAAAAAAATAAAATACAATAAAATGAATAAACTAAAATAATATAAAATAAAAAAAATACCCAAAATAAAATAAAATAACATAAAGTAAAATAAAATAGTATAAAATGAAAGAAATGAAAATAAAATAAAATAAAATTAAATAAAATAAAATAAAATAAAATAAAATTGAATTTAATTAACTTAAGTTAAATTAAATACAATAAAAATAAATAATCTTAAATTAAAATAAATTAAAATACAATAAAATGTAATAAAATAAAACAAAAAATTCAAATATAATAGAATTAAATTAAATTAAGTTAAATAAAATAAAGTAAAATAAAATAACAAAAAAATAAAATAAATAAAATAAAATACAATAAATTAATTTAAAAAAATAATAAAGTAAAATTATATTAAATAAAAAATGAGAATAATTTTAAAGAAGGACTAAAGAATATTTCAAAAAATATAAAAAATACTAATAAAACAATTGTATATTATAAAATAGCAAAATTAAACATATGTATATAAAAGGAATAAAATAAAAAAATTAAATTAAATTAAATTAAATAAATTAAATAAAATTAAATTATATTAAATAAAATTAAATTAAATTAATTTAAAATAAATATATATTCAAAATTTTTTTTCAATTTAAAATTGAAAGTAATAAAAAAATTATAAATAAAAATTAAATAATGTGTGAAATTAAAATTAAAAAAATTAAATAAAAATATGCATTTAAAATTCATTTAATGAGCAGGAAAATATCAGAAATTATTCTTAACTTTATGCTTTGAAATCGTCAGTATTTTACTGCATTTTCAATAGAGTTCTTCTGAAGTTAGTTTTTAAATATTTTACTTCATTTAACAGCTTAAATTTTTATCGAAACTTTTGTGAGAGAAAGAGTTAAAAACTTCAGTATTTCACTCTTTCAAACTAATTGCTCACTTTTATACCAACACTTACAACAATAACAATTACAATCGTCCTTTCCAACGTTTTATTACAATCATTGCAGACAAAATAATTGCATTGCCCCCGAATGCATAAAAGTTATCTGCCAAAAAGTTCTTGATAAAGTTTGGCCGAGGCAGTCTGTCTCAGAAAGAGAAAGGGAACATTGCAGTGGGAGAAGCAACTTACACAAACACACTTACATACGCAGACTTATTCATATACATACATATATAAGGAGGAATGCCGCCAAGTTTGGATGGATACAAGATGGATGTGGCAATGAGATATGTGACTGCCAGCAACCAAAACGTTAATGATGTTGGCGAGCAGACGAATAAATATGCACATAAATACAAAATGGTGACACATGCATGTACAGACAAGCTCATATGTATGTAGAATGTGCGGTGTGGGAGTGTGAGTAAGTGAGCGCACCCAACGAAAGTTGAAGTTGAAACAACAGAGAAAATGTCAGCGGAAAATGTGTGGCAGTTGGCGGTTGGTGGCTTCGGAATTTGGCTTGATGTTGACTGCTCGAAATGAAATACATATATGATGAGAACAGTTTTCCGCTCCATTGCAGCGAAAAATAATAAAAGGCGCACACATACATACACACTCACACGCCACACATTTTATATTCAAAGGGTGATATTTTCGCTTTGAAGGTAATTTTTTATTCTCATTTTTTTAAGCGAAATCCTATAAAGCAATATTGCGATATTTTAAAAGAGTTTTAGAATTAGAAAAGAAACACTTTTTTATCAAAACCAATTTGATTTTTGAAATAATTTATTTTAGCTAACAGTTTACTTAATTTATTGTATCCGATTTAAATATTAAATGTTGTCATATATATACATTAGGGTAGTTCATTTTTTATATAAGTATGCAAGTAAAAAAAATTCAGAAAAGTTTTTGCTCGAGTGAATTTGAAAAGTCATATTTATTAAGACGGGAGACCACCCTAATGCCAAAATAATTTTTTTAATGAAAATTTAAACATATTTGTGCATTTATATAAATTTGTCCAGTGCAAAGACAAAGGCGCTCTAGGGAAGTCAGCCTTTAGCTCCAACAACAACAGTAGCAACAGCAAAAGTTTTACAACAAAAATTAGTTTTGCACAGAATTCCCCAATTATTTTTTTGCTGCCTGTCCCAAACCAGTGGCGCAATGAAAAGTTCCAAATTGAAACATTCCGCCTTTTTTTCACGCAACTACGGACTAACGCACTGAACGAGCGACGAATTTAAAGGACATACATTGCTGATTGTGCTTCAAGGGCAATGACGCAGCCGGAAATGGTGAATGGCAAAGTTCAAGCAAAGCTTTCCCATTTGCTACAGACAACAAAAGTCAAGTTCAAATCCTTAAGCAGAAGCAACAGAAGAAAATATCAGCTGATACCAACTAGTCTGCTTTCAAATAGTAAGGACATTATTATTATGATATGAAGGATGCGCAAAAAGTGAAACTAAGTAATAGAGACTGAGAGGGAGTACGCACTTTTTTTCGGTGGGAATCTTTCTTGTTTCGTTGGACTCCGTAAATAGAAAACATTATAGATGGCAACAAATGATACGCTAAGAAATAAATAAATTCCGACAGGACCCAAACCGGCAAAGACAATTGTTGCAGAAGTAAGGAAAAAAGCAATAACAATTACAACTGCAATTTGCAGTAGCAAATAAATAACAACAACAAAAATATGCAGTCTAAATTCAAGCAAAAATTCAAACAATGGCTGCATGCAGCAACTGCTCTGTTCAAAGCCAGACGGCATATCATTATATAACTGTATTTCTTGTTATAGTAAAAGTGTTGCAAAAACGCTTATAAATTGCCGCTCAGTTCATTTGGAGTGTCTAAAAACGTTGGTATCCTTGTACAAAAATATTTTGGTGGGCAAATACTTCTTATTGTAATTGCTAGTGTAACTGTTGTGTTGTGTATTCTGGTGCTGGGCAGCAATGGAATAGCATTTCGCTTGATTTATGCAACCACAAGACGTTGACTTTGTCGCCAAATGTCTTATCGCGTCATTGCGGGAATTTTAGCGGTTGCTTAACTGTTTGGCTGCTTGACTTTGCGGTACATGGAGCTCTGAATCACTATATGGCATAATTTTCTGACGTAAGGGAACATAATTGAATGGTTTTTAGGTAAAAGCTGGATTTTAATGTGTTTTAGATAATTTTTTGATTATTTTTTATTTGTATTAATTTATTTTGACTTTTAATTATTTTTATTTTATATATAAAAGTTTTTTTAAAAGAATATTTCGAAAGATACTTGGAAAGGTTTCAATTTATTTATATTTATATGAAGCTAAAAAATATTTTCAAAAGTTTTTAATTTGATTTGTCAGAGGATTTAAAGAATTTAAGACATGTCTGACGTAAGAGGCGATTAAAATATCATAAAAAATTCTCGTGACGTCCTGGGGTTTTCTCCAGCCAACCACTGTCATTCACATAATATTCCTTGAAAGCTGGAACCGTTAGCGGTTGCAGCAACAGCAGTAACATTATATTTTTATTAAAAAAAATTTTAAAAATTTTTCAGTATCAACTTGAAAGTATTTATTTCCATTTTTTTGGTATATTGTCTTGGTAAAGTTAATGAAGAGGCGAATATTTGATGATTTATTTTTCAGAATTTAGTGAGGAGCTGCATTTATTAAACTAGCATTTAGTAAACTAGCATTTCTGTGCAAAAGAGATTATCCAAAAAAATTTTAGGGATTGTGGTGCAGTCCACCTCTTTTGGAATTTGTATGGAATATACTAACTTACATATCTTGTACCTCCAATTCTTCAAGACTGAGTTACATTAAGTCTAACTGCATTGCAGATCGCTTAACGTTTGCCTTACAGTTCAAGTTGCAGGAAGTTAAGCAGAGTTGCTAGTCTCTTTGTACAAGTGCATAAAAGAGCGGCAGATGCAAACCGCTGAATCCATATCGCTGATGTTTACTCCATAAAATTCGAAAATTTTAGTATTTTCGCTGCAGTAGTCGATTATTGAGCTCAATTTAAAGGAAAGTTACATTGGTACATTCTTTCCTTTAATTGCGCAAAAATATTAGCGTTTGAACGCAGTTTTCGTTGGGAATAATTTTTTTTTTCATAAAAAAAAGTAGCCAATTACTGAGAAACTTACCATCATATGTCAAAAAATTTACTTTTTCCAAAGCAACTTTTCGAAAGCAATGTGAAAGCGCATAGAACATAGAGCACAAATATTATAAGCAACAGCAAGGCTATATCTGACACCTCTGGATATATCTTTAACGTGTTTCCGACTTTTATGAGAAATAATATTTTTTATATCAGCACAGATTTCATATCCTTGGAGTTATTAACATAACTGCGAGGGAAATTGTGGCTGCTGAGGTATATTTAATTTTTCTTTTATTATTTATAATTTTTAGAAATTTTTGATTGGATTACTGACCAACCTCATTTATATAAAAGAATTATTTCAATTTCACAATTATTTATTTTTTTCAATTAAAGTTTAATTTGCCAATTTAAATAATAATTATAATAAAAATTATTTAATTACCTTAAACTATGAAATAAATATTTTTTTAAATAATTTTCCATTTTCACTTCTTTAAAAACACATACACTCATACCAACTGCCATCCAGGCCACAAACGCCGCGCCACCACACCAGCCACGGCGAATGAGTAACAAAATATTTCATCGAACGCCGCATGTCCACCGCAGAAAAAACACGTCTGCTATAAATGCAATTAAAATATAATTTACGCTGATGAATACAAAATGCTGACATTACATACTCGAACAACATACATTTATATATATGTATATGTACATGCAACACCTAAGAATACCGACAAGCGCATATATATATATATCGATAAATATGGGAAAATTCTTGCTATTTTACATATAAACAGGGGGAAAGAGATAAAAACACAAAAATACACACACATACATATATATAAAAATATATACATATTTAAAAAATACTGAAAAATTGCAGAAAACTGGCCGTAGGCGTTTGTCTTTTATGTTTGATGTGGCACCTCATGCTGAAAAAGTGGTAAAAAAAAATAAGTAAAAAAAGGAATGTATGAAAAATGAAACAAAATAAAAATTGCATTTATTTATTGCCATAATTTAATAAAAATGCGTAAAAGTTGCTGGCCGAAAAATATGCAATATAACCGTTATACGCTGTTGTTGCCGCATCAGCATTTAAGCACTTGACTTAACCCCGCCTGCCAACCTGACCTCACGCTTTACCTGTCTCTCTGACTGTCTGTCTGTCTGCCTGACCGCTTGCTTGTCTAGGTGTCATATGAAACTGCAGTGTGGCATGCAACACCTATTCACAGTTATGGCTTTACAAAGCCACTACTCATACTCACCTCGGGTATTCTGGCTGTCGCCCATTAAATTGCGCTGTCAAACTGTCAGTCTAGGCTAGCACCTGCTCTTTGTTGGTTGCACTACTCTATTTACACTTTATTTAAGCTTTTTTTGGTAATTTTTTTTTTCTTTTAATTCATTTTATTTCTACAGTGCTTTATGTCATGCTATGCCATTATGCGCTGTTATGCTATTGTCAGCATGCAGACTATAAGATACACTTGATTTTCACTTTGTCATTTATCTCATGTATGCATGTACGTGTATTTTACAGTACGCATTGAGTGTCGCATTGAGTGTCGCAGTGTGAGCAATTTTTCGCTGTTGAAAATATAAACAAAAATTGTGCACTTTAGCGCAATTAACCTGATGGTATTGTGCGGTCACCGTTATCTCGTTCATATCATATCATATATATATACACATAATAAATATATACATATGTACATATATTAATAAACGAAAATTCATATTGAAATATAAGATCGGTCGAGCTCCTCCTCCAGTTTGTGGTCTGCCTATATAAATATTAATTATAAACGTAGTCCATGCGTTATAAATGTGTATCATTTGATACCGTTTAATTGTGAATAAAGTACACAGAAGAAATTTTTTTTAATTTTGGTATAAATTTAAAAAAAAATGTTTGACCTTATAAAGGGTGTTTTTTATAGAGGTATAGAAATTTAAGTTGGCATTACTTTTCAAAACAGCGACCGATTTAACAGCTGTCAAGTGATTTATTCTCACTTTGGTTTGGCAATTTATCATGAATAGACTCACGCCTGAACAACGCTTGCAAATAGTGCAATTTTATTTCGAATATAATGGTTCTGTGCGGAAAACGTATCGCGCACTACGTCCATTAGCGACGAAGCGCACTTCGGGTTGAATGGCTACGTCAACAAACAAAACTGCCGCATTTGGAGTGAAAGTAATCCTCAAGTGTATGTTGAAACACCGTTACATCCAGAAAAACTGACTGTTTGGTGCGCTTTATGGGCTGGTGGAATCATTGGTCCGTACTTTTCCAAAAACGATGGTGGCCAGAATGTTACAGTCAATGGTGATCGGTATAGAGCCATGATTACTAACTTTTTCATTCCTGAATTGAATAACCATGATGTCCAGGAGATGTGGTTTCAAGAAGACGGCGCAACATGTCACACAGCTCGTGCCACAATAGATTTATTGAAAGACACGTTTGGTGACCGCCTAACTTCACGTATTGGACCTGTGAATTGGCCTCCAAGATCTTGTGATTTAACACCGCTAGACTACTTTCTGTAAAGTCATTGGTCTATGCGGATAAGCCACAAACGCTTGACCATTTGGAAGACAACATTCGCCGTGTTATTGCCGATATACGGCCACAAATGTTGGAAAAAGTCATCGAAAATTGGGCGTCCAGATTGGACTACATCCGCGCCAGCCGTGGCGGTCATATGCCAGAAATCACATTTGAAATGTAATGCCACAAGGTAATCTTTCGGATAAATAAAATTCATGTCAATCGAATAATCCATCGTTGTTTTATTGCAACTTAAAGTTCTATACCTCTATAAAAACACCCTTTAGTACGTGAATAATTTTTATCTTAATTTTTTTGTCTTAATTTTTTGAAGCAATTTTATATAAATTTTTTATATAAATATACGTATATAACACGTTTTTTACTCCAATTCTCTTACAAATTTCACTTTCTCTTCCGATAATTTTTTTTTTCACCAGCTGCTGTAATCTGCTCACTTACTTCCTTTGCGTTTCGCTCAGTGCATAAAATAAACAAATTTCGTACAACAACCACAATTTTCCCCATTAACAATACAACAACTACAAGTAACTTTAATCAATGCAAAAAAATAGAAGTTGTTATTTTACGAAAAGTTGGTTATGTGAAAATATGCCCCAACAACAAAATGATAAATGACCAGATGAACATAAATCATATTTGCGCCTCCATCCAAAGTGTGAGCAATAAGAGAAGTTTTGAAAATTCATACATTAAATACAGTAAATATATTTATTAAAAACAAGCGGTAAGGAAGATAAGATATGGGAAAGTAAATAAAATTAAATTCCGTGCATATTTCTGTTGATTTTCCCGCTCTTAGGATTGATATGACTTTTTTAAGAAAACAAAATTTAAGAAGTGGAATAAAAATAGTTCGCCTTCGGAAAATTTCGGCCACAAAATAAGCTACCTCGAAAAAATAATCCTTATATTATTATTTTTAAATGTTCTGTTTTTCATATTTCAAATAGCCATTTAAACGGGTTTATATATGAATTAGTACGTGGTATCTAACCCGTGACTATGACTCTGACAGAGTTTTTAAAGTACTCAAACTCAAACCCTTCGAAATTTTTTTAATGTCTTCAATTGAAAAGTCCTCGGCCTGGCCCATAAATAGCGCTACTATTTGATTTTTTAAAGACGCATGTATAAATTTGACAGCTGTCGGATAATTAGTTTTTGAATTATAGCATTTTGAGTGAATCAACTTTTGTTAATGTAAAAAAGGGAATAAAAAGGAGTTCGCGTGTTGATAAAATATTGCTTTCTGAAGGGGAAAAAATTATTTTAAGCAAGAACTTGGCTTGGTGATGAGTTTTCGGACACTGCTCGAGCAAAATCAACCATCAAGGATTGGGACGGTGAACGCAGTGTACCCCAAAAAGAGGTTGTTTTCTGACGAAAACATCAAAAAAGTCCACAAAATGATTACGAAAGACCGTGGCTTAAAATTAAATGAAACAGCAACTAAAGATATCAACTGGACGTGTACATTATATCAGCCACGAATATTTTGATATAAGAAAGCTCTATGCAAAGTGGATGCCGCGCGAGCTCACTTTTGATCAAAAACAACGACGAGTTGATGATTCGGAGCGGTATTTGGAGATGTTCAAGCATAATAAACCCGAGTTTTTGCATCGATATGGGACATTGGTTGAAATTTGGTTCCACCACATTACTCCGAAATCCAATCGGTAGTCATCCGAGTGGACTGCACACAATGAACCCGCTCCAAAACGTGGAAAAACACAACAGTCGGCTGGCAAGGTTATGGCGTCTGTATTTTGGAATACGCATTGAATAATTTTCATCGACTGCTTTGATAAATGACAGATTATCAACAGTGACTATTACATAGCGTTATTGGATCTATTTAAGGACGAAATCGCGGAAAATCGGCCGCATTTGAAGAAAAAGAAACTGCTGCTTCACCAGCTGGGCTTCGAATTGCTTCCGCATCCACCGTATTCACCAAATCTGGTCCCCAGTAACTATTTTCTGTTCTCAGATCTTAAACGAATGTTCGCTGGGAAGAAATGTTTGTCGAATGAAAAAGTTATCGCCGAAACTGAAGCCTATTTTAAAGCAAAGTACAAATCGTACTGCAAAAATGTTATCGAAAAGTGTCGCTGTAATCACCCTGGAAGAAAACTGTGTTGAATAAAAAAAATTAACTTAGCCAGGTAAATAGATTTACTATGGCAGGCCGGGTACTTTTCCATTGACCTGTTATCATCGAGAGTCTTAACAGTATTTCCCAGGTGATCAAATTTTATTTCAAAAGTATGACATTTTTTCTTGCTGAAGGTCATGGAAAGGCTAATAGATATGCACTTAAGATCACTCTTAACATGGCAGACTTTAGCAAGTTCTTACAATACAAACAGTACATAATGGCGGTCTTTCGAGACATGGAGGGACTCCTTAAGAATATAGAGGGCATGGTTGTAAATGGATACTTATGAGCAGAATGTTCATGATATCCAGCGCTAAAACCAATATTCACAATTGTCTTCATTCTATAGGTGGAGGTGCTTAACGAAATACAAAATTCAGAAGGAGGAATAAAAGTAATAGCACACAGCAGAAACTATTCCTTATGAGTGGCTAACAATAGACTTGGGGTTTCACCTGGTTAGACTGGGCTAATGGTATTAGATGCTTTTGACGGATTTTTGATCTGCTAGCTCACATATGAACGAATCAGTTGTATATGGGCTATAAGATATAATCTTCAGATCTCGATGATTTTCAGAACTAATATTTAATTCCATTTGCCTTAAAACAAGAAGAAGCTGAACTGAAAATTTTCATCTGTGGAAGAAGCTGGACTATAGAATTCTTGGAATGGATTTCTCCAGTCACCTTGCTTTTCGTAATCACCTTTAAGATGATAATGAATTTCACACAAAAGGGTCATATTAAGAAGGAAACCAATTGAAAATTGGAAAGATTTCATAAAAGTTGAGTTTCTCAAATTTTGGGTTTTTGAATTAGAAACAAATTCGAAAGAAATGTAAAAAAATTAGTATCCAGTTATGATATTTTCTAAAGACCTGGTTTGTATATCATTATGAATTCTTCTAAGAATAGAAATTATGATGCTTTTGGATAAATGTGGTGGTACAAGTCCAGAACCTTCGACATTTGGGCTGAGGGCTGAGCTAAGGAATTTTCGGTCCATCTAAAATTCGTTTGATAGATAAAGTTTCAGCATAAAAAGATTTCTAAAAATTTTGAATTTCTTTAAGTTTACTTTATGTTTATATAACTTTAGAATAATTCTGCTGTGCAAAGCCACAAAAAATTATTGTCTCCGTCGTAAAGCAAATTTCGCAAACAATAGCTATTTGCTATAGCTCATGGAGAAAAAATGTAGAAGTAGTTAGGCCTTCCTGCGGATATTTCTGTATTTACTTCATCTAAATGGGGTGAGCAATCACCGTTAACTTTCCTAGAATAAGCCAAGCACAATATTATTGCAAATAATAACAAAATGCATGCTAAACTAACTGTGAAGTCGATAGTTCATCAACACGCTTTTAGCCAAGCTGAACCAACTTCCGGCGTTAATGAACTAAAAATCAAACAAAATAGCAACAAAAAAAATTGTTTTTCAATATGAATAGGTACCATTGAATTGTAAGCGAAAGTTTTGCAAAGGAAAAATATATAGAGAAGGTCAGAAAGGGTAATTCATTTAGTAGAAAAATCAAACGATTGCAAAGGAACAAATAAACTTTGATTTCCGCTAAATAAATTAAATAAAAATAAAAGTTTCCTTTATGCAATCATAAAATTTTTACAAAGCTTTATATATATGGAGAACAGAGAATTGAAAATGGTTGGAAATAATTGTCGTTGAAATGAAAAAAGGAATATTAATTTAACTCTGAAATAGTTGCTTTTAAATTATGGGTAACTATGCTTGAGAAATTTATTTAAAATGCACCAACGGCATTGTGAATAAAGACATATTGGATAAATTTATACATTATATGCAATTATTTATTTTTATTTTTTATTTTTTCAATAATTAAATATGTTCATGAAAAAAATAAAGACTTCGACATGGAAGAAAGCAGCTGTTTTTATTCTTTTTTTTATTAAAATTTAATGTATAAAAATATGGAATAAAAAAATATTAAAATATACAAGAGCATAAGCGCATAGCTATTGGAAGAAGAAATAATTTAGAATAAAATAAAATAATTTTTTTTATATAAAAAATTTTAAAATTTTCCTTCAAGAGGCATTAAAGAGGCATTACAATAAGCAGAATGAAATATTAAACTTAAATAAAATGTTGCAGATGTGCATATAAATCAGCAATATGAAACAATAAAGTATATATCTATTTTCATATTTGTTTCTCATTAATATTATTAGTATGGAAAACTTTTTAAAAATTAACCACCAATAATTCTTACACACTCGAATAAATGCAGTTACAAAATTTATTAAATAATTCAAAGTATAAAAGTATAATATCAAAAAGAATAAAAATGAAAATAAAAATAAAACAAGAACGGCTGCCGTCGCCCTAGACGATGTCTTTGTACCTTTCATGTAATACATTTCAAATTTGTTGCAAATTGCAAAAATTAATTTTCAGTATCAATATGAAATTGAATGTATATCTGTAGAATACAAAATTTTACGTTCTTAGATGCTCCTTTGGCGAATTTTTCATTTCACGCTTCTAGATCCGTTTTTTGCGGATTTTCGACCCAAAGCCTTATATCTGAATAAATCGGTAGTATGTGGGCTATCATATATATAGCACTCTGATTTCGATCATTTTCCCTACCAATATTTAGTTAATAATATGTGTGGAAGATATCAAATTTCACGTTCTTAGGTTCTTAGGTAATACTCGCTCATTGCTCAACTGCTCAGCAGAACAAACAAAATTAATTTTGTTTGTCAAAATTACTTCGACATTTCGATGATTCTTACACTTTGTATAAGTAAATTTGAAATTAATAAAAAAAAGGTTTTGAGAAAAAAGTCAATGTGTTAAATTTTTCGTGTAATGAGCAATGAGCAGATGAGAGAGTGTTCGTTGCTCAAATGCTCGCACTGCTTGAAAATGTTTGAGCAAGATCTGTTCCAACAAATAATCGTTCATACGTATAGGTGCATCGTCCTACCAGGTTTGGTTGAAATCAACAACTGAGGGTCAAGTCAAACAGACAGACGGAGAGACGAACATGGCTAAATCAATTCAGCAAGTGATTCTGATAAAATCGGTATAAATTTTTGTGAGTCTCTCTCTTCTCCTTCTGGTACTTCTATACTTCGGAGGTAATTTACCATTTCATGTACATGGTAGGTAAAAAACTGTTTTGAAAAAAATCAAATATAAAAAAATTTAATACTTTTACAAATTTTTACATTTTCCGTGAAAAAAAATTATTAAATTATATTTAAATAAAAAAGTAACTATCGCCAGTTTTAAAGGAAAAAATTCATTTCAATTAAATTTAAAATTATTTGTTTTTTAATCTATATATATGAAAGATAATTCAAGACTTTTGGACCAGTTTTGATGTTTCTTACCAATTCGGATTGGTGTCCGGCCAAGCAAGAAGAATATAAAAGAAAAATCCGTGAAGTGGAGCGGGGACCGGCCTATCCGAGAAAATCGTATTTTCGGGCATTTTTTTTTTAATTTGTTACATACATAGATAGTCATTTGCCCAACTTAATATAGGAAAGTGGATCCGAGCCCGGTCTATCCAAAAAAGTCCAAATTATTTTCAATTTACTTAAAATTGGGTAACTAGGTAGCTTTTTGCTAATATTATGATAAACACCTTTCCTTTCGGAAAGTGAACTACTTATTCGAAAAAATCGTATTTATGATTCGATCTACTTGAGATTGTTTGAATAAAATTAACTTATTATTAAACATATGCTCATTGTTCAATTCGGTTGAATTTTTAGACGAAGGAATTCTCATGTCTAGGTTAATATATATAGCACTTGTATTTCGCGTGAATGTTATTTTGGCTGGAGGTTGTTTTCAGTTTTACGAAGCTATTGCATCCATATGTTAGATCATGGTAGTGGAATTCGCCTTACTTCGAAGTATTCATATTCAAACTTTCCTACATCTGGCACGCACCTCGATGAGTGGGTAAACAAAAAAAAGCGGTCCCTATAATATTTAAATGCGAAATTTTGAATGTACAAAGTGTGCTCAAAGGAAAAGATAAATTTTTAATTTTTTCGAAAAGTACTCATTTATTCATCAATATCTATTATGTTCCCTTTAAAATAATCCCCCTTGGATATAATACGCTTTTTCTTCCAAGCAATTCTGAAATGTGCTTTTCGGTATGACCATCGGCTCTTTCTTCAAGTGGGCCATGATCTCATCAATTGTGGCAAAACGCTTTCCTTTCATTGGTTTCTTTAGTTGTGGGAATAGGCAAAAGTCGTAGGGAGTCAAATATGGTGAATAAGGGTGGTTGAGACGTGATTATGGTTTTGTTTTTGCGCAAAAAAAATCGCGAATAAGAATTGATGTATGAGCTGGTGAATTATCATGATGCAGAATCTGCGATTTGTTTTTTCACAATTCATTCAAACATTGCATAACTTCCTTGTAGTATTATTTATTAACTGTAAGATCTTTTGGCAGGAGGAGCTCAGGATGCACCACACTATTGTAATAAAAGAACACAGTAAGAAAAACCTTCACCTTTGAACGTACCTCGTTTATATATATGTACATACAAATTCTTAAATTATAGAATGGAAAATTTTATATTTTGCTTTAGTTAAAGATTAACTATGCCCTTTCTTTACTCTTTACCCTTCACCTACTTTAAAATACAAACTATAAAATCTGAATTGAACAAAATACAGAAAGCCCAACAACATGTTACCGCATCTTCTGAGAATATTGATTAAAACATTCCAAAAAAAAATTTTTTTCAACAAAATAGCTCCTTCTCTACCGCCAGAAGGGAGTTTTATTGATAGGCAACATGCAAACTTAAGAGACGCACGCCCAACTTCGGCATCGATTTTTAATGTCATTATTTCAATGCTACTAAGCAAACATGCACATATATTATACATATGTATATTCCAGTAATAAATCTTCATTCGCCCTTCAGCACGCATTGGCGTTTGATTGTAAACGCGAAAAAGCAATTTGCCCGCTTATCAACACTAAATAATCTTCAGAAAGGAAAAGAAAATTTCGGCTTGCAATAATCCATTGACAAACGACAATGGCAACAACAACAGCAATAACAACAACGACAGGAAGGCAAGAACCAAATTTACATTTTTGCCTATTTTTTGTTTTTAAATAATCGACGCAAGTTAACGCACTCCTGCTGCCTGCCTTGCTTGCTGCATGTTGTCGGCTTTGTTGCGACAGTTTGTGCATATTAACACAGCATGTTGCATGCCTCAATCAAATTCGCTATTATTAGAAGTGTACGCAGTCAACCCACACGCACTACCGCATTTCCATTTACGCGCTCACACACAGCAATGTGTGGCATGTGGCATGCGGCGCCAATTGTTGTCGCATATACATGCATTTTCAAACGCAATAGATAGCATAGAGCTGACAATGTAGCGCACTTGCCACAACACACATACATACATACACATTCAACCAAAACCACCCCCCTCTAAAATAAAAATACAACAGCAAAAGCCAGGAACAATCAGCTTGCCAGCCATTTGAGTCGCGACGTTCTGTCCACATGCGTATTTTATGGCACATATTGATCGCTTTTAACTTTTATCAACAACAATCGACGCGTTGATTGTCATTCCCTGCACGTTTGGTGATCCGTGTGTGTTTCTATGTGTATAAGTGAGGGCGTGTGTGCAGCGTACACAAGTCACTGCAATCAGCGCAACTACAGTCATAGCACCTTCGCTCCACAGCCGATTATCTGACTTCAACCCCCAACACCACCGTCGCTTCCTGTCATGCCGTTATGTTGCACACTGACAAATGAGGGGTTGTGAACTGCTGTTCTTCAGAGCCCGTCTTACTATCAACCGTCTTATCAGTCTGTAATTGCGACTTGTTCGTTCCCCCTTTTTTCTTGTAGTGAAATTTCGTTCACTTTTCCATTTACATTGTTGTTGCAAGAACTGCTGTTGAACTTTGATTTCTTGTCATTCGCCAGTGGCAGTAATATACACACATATCTTCCTTTACTAAGAAAGGCTAAAGCTCCCGGCTCGCATTGGTCCCATCAGTAATTTTAGTTGTTCAACTGTTTGCTTAGCACTTTGAGCGATTTTCACGGCTGTCAAGGATTTTCACACCCAACTCACATGCCGCATGCACTACACCACCCAGCCACCCTCATCCAGCTGCCTCATGCCAGCGCTATTTGTGCTTGCCCATAATCTTTAGCACCATGGAATGTCTTTGTTTGCTTTAACAAAAAAAAGCAGGAAAAATCTTCAGAAAATTGTTCGGTAGCATAGTGAAAACATGACTTTAAGTATTAAATGTGAATCACAACATTTTCATCGAATTAAGAAAATGTGTTGCAGAATGAGCTAGAGATAAAGATCTTGCTCGTTATTTTGTTTGTGTAACTTTTGAATGCCTTCGAGAAATGGAAGTAAAGTAGGGTTGTACCTTTTGCGGTGTGAGTTTCTACTCGCATGTTGCCTTACTATGGACCAAGTTCAATCTACATGCTTAGAAAGGTTAATGTACGAAGGCTGCAGCTTAGATTTCGGGATAAGGCAACCCTAGTGTTGCAATCTGGCAACTGAGAACTTTATCGTAAGTTTGAAATTTTTGATGTTATACATACGTTTTGACATTCGAGCGCTACTTGTGCTATTTACAGTAACTGAAAATATTCATCTCGGCTTCGGTTTTAAAACGCGAACCATTTCGCGAGATTATTTCTTACGACTTTCGACGTGGATCAATTAATTTTTTGGAGATGAAGCTCTATCAAGGGCCAGTATTTATTGATGGTTGGTGAATTCAACCGTGGTCACAGATCACTCCAAGACGATTTTTGTGAAGGTCATTAAAAAACAGTTATTGGAAGATCATCCTATGAAGTATCATGACCAGCATACATTCACTATCGAATGAATCATGAATATTTGATTGATCACCTTGGATTCCACACAATATTCAAACGCTCAAAACAAGGCCCGTATCCATTGGTCGATAGTAATGTTAAAAAAGGCAAAATAGTAGTGCTTCGAAACACGCCTTAGACATCGTTATACGAGATGAATCATGAATTTACCAGTATGAGCTCGAATCCAACAAAAGTTGTTTGCGCTTGAAGCAATTCCAAGCAATTGGTTGCGGCTTGTCGCAACCGTACTGCACTGAAAAACGCAGAACAGTAAATTCTGAGTTGTACGAAACCGTTTGTTTGCCAGTTGTCTTTTATGAAATTAGGAAAACCAACCTCCCAAAACGGATTACCCAAAACAAGGACCTTATAGTCCTTTAGACTTGGTACCGAACGACCTTCTTTTACTGCCGTACGTAAAAATTAAACTCTGATAGGTCAACGTTTTTCGATAATTGAAGAGGCGGTTGATCTGTTCAGAATGCATTTTTTCACGTCACTCACTCTGGAAACATGCGCAACACCTGTGCGAGTTGCATTAATCAACCCGTGGGGAGTGGGTAATTACTTAAAAAAGAGGAAGCTTTAGTGGAGCCACCCGAACATATTCGATTCCGATTTATACTTCCTTGCCTTGAATGAGAGGTTTCAATTGCCATTGCAACTACGACCGACGTTCCAAAGATTATGACTTAAGGACATACGCTTGCAATGTGCGATCCATTGATGGTACTGTCCAGCTTTTTGATGTCCTCGGTAAAACTAAGGTTGTCCAATGACATAGCGTTCATCCCTTGGATGCCAGAATCTACATCAAAGCAATTTTTTCTAATTTGCGCACACGTCCCACGTGGATGAAAAGGACGATATGACCAAACCAGATCGTGCAAGTTGATTTCAACGCCAGTGTGGGTAAAAGAACCCGAAATATGGTTGTCTGTAGCACCAGATTGAACACTACAGAATTCATCAAACTACATGGCTATCCGCAGATCAAAAAACCCCGTATCCAAATTTAACATATTGTCATTGGCGGAGGATATGTATCCAGTGTTCGAGGTCCAAACATCTACCAAGCCAACCCAGACACCCATCCGTCTCAATGAAAAACTGGGAGCCCAAAATGTGTTAGTATGAAAACCTGTTGAATTGAAGTAAAAATAAAACAACTGAACATGGCAAACCCAAAACCTTAATCGAAGACAATACAATAGAGATTCCATTACCTGACTTTGAAGTAATTAGAATGTCAATGAAGCCACGAAGACCGATAATCTAACAAATGAGATATTCAAGTATGGTGCCCCCACCAACCTGTTTCAATAGCCGCGGTACAGTCCTTCACAATATCGCATATAAGACCTTACCAATACGGCTTTAGACCTCGTAAATTCACTATTGACCAAATATTCACCATGCGGTAAATCTCGGAAAAGACACGAAAGAAAGGATCAGCACATCTCTCTTCGCCGATTTTAAAGCAGCCTTCAACAGCGCAAAGGGAGCTGGCTCTGAGTCACAATGTCTAAGCTCGATGTATAAAGTAATGCTGAGCAACACCAAAAGTTTCGTCGGGATCGAGAAGAAGCTCGTCGAAATGCTCGAAATAAAAGAAGATTTCAGACAAGTTGACTTCTTAGCAGTTATCTATCGACGATGGAACTAGGAAACTTTGAGCTTTATACGAATCAATGACGTAGTTTAGAGAATCAAAAAGAGTGGCATAGTCGGGATGGATAAGAACACTCCAGCTTTTCGATGCAGAACCGACGGTGTGGGCAGAGGAAGAACAGACCTGGTGCTAAGGATGACAGAGAGAGAAAAATACGGTTGCTTTATTGTTGACACTCCTATAATCGCTGTTAAGGTCTCTACGCCTACTGAGAAGAAGAAAATTTATAACACACAATAATAGCGGCGTATGAAAGTGGCTCAGGAGTCACTAAAAGAAGCCAACGCCAATTCGGAATTACTGAAAAGTATATATGACGTGGAAACTACGACCCAATCAACGCAATGGATTCATTCTTGCTCACCAATACCGAAAATGTCTCGACAAGTGCAGTCGAACGTGAAGTTTATGCTCTCTAATGACGGTGAATAAAGAGAAGTGATGCGAAAAAATCCCAATTGTGGAAAAGAGTTATTGAGTTCTGAATCTGGGTAATGCACCTCCTGAAACCTCATTGCTTGTTTTAAAAACAATACTTCCCAGTCTCTACATTTATCAGAGATGACTCTGTGTGAATTCTGAATATTTACAAAAATAAGGAAAAACTTAAGGAAGGATCGTTTTACAGTCGTAAAAGCGCGTCGTTACAGGGAGTAAAAACTAGCTCTTACATAGATCTTGTTTGAGAAATGTTTCGGGGTTGAAAATAGCGCTGCCACAAGTGCATTATCTCTAATGGTGAATGAATTATGAAGGCAAAAACACCAATGCAGACTGGTTTATAGATATTTTGTTCGAAAAGTGAAAATTCTCGTTATTTTTTTAACACACCTTCCCCAACTTAGCTATTATTTGGACTCTATATCCGCCTTAAACATCAAAAAACAATTATGAAATTATCAAATAGGGAACTAATTTATTCTGTTGAGAATTACCTTATTTTAATATTATTTCAAAAAAACTTTAAATAATAGAAAAATGTCCACACTCATTGTTTGCCCTATTAATTGAAACAACGCAACAAAATAAAATTGTAAATTAAGAACTTGAGAACCGCTGAAGGCGCTTAATTTACAACACCTACTTTGGAGCAAATGTGTCCAACCGTATTTATTACCATATGTTCCAACTATATTTATTTATATATACGAGTATATACATATATATAAACATGGCTTAACCAGCACTTAAATGCGTTGGCCTCACGACAACTCGCTGATCTTGTGGCAATAAAATGGCATTTACGCTTATCTCGGCGTCAAGCGGACCGACCATTAAGTGAGTCAGACCTGACTGCCGCGGCCATCCAGTGAAGAATGCATTGAAGAGAGTGTTTGTGTTGATGCTGGTGCTGGCGCATGGGCGGCAGCAAAAAAGAATTATAAAAAAATAAAAAATTATAAAAAGAGTTGTTTCACTCTTTTAAATAAAAACAACAACTTCAAAAACGGGCAATAAAAATTAGCGCCGACGAACATATGGTGAAAATGCACAAATTGTAAAAGCATTAAAATCTACATACGATACCTACAACAATAGCAATATTGACTGTAATGTTCAAAGGCAAAAAGGCTTGCATCAATATGTTGCAAGCGCCATGTAACTGCCGTCGCCGTGCTTTATGGCGGGCTCCGAGTAACAACCGCAGTTTTCGCATTATCCACTGTGGGCGCCCCGTCCTTTGCTGGTGCTCTATGTTATAGTCTCTGTTGCTCTCCCTGCCTCTGCTACTTCTTTCTTCTACACGTTGCCTCTACCGTCTTCTACGCCTCAGCGTCGATTCCCTCGTCTGGTGAGCTTTTTTTCTGTGTGTGTGTGCATGTATATTAACGCTTTACGCTGTCACAATCTTAACGCTTCCATTGTTTTTCCAGTTGTCGCCGCAAATGCATTTTGTTTTTGTATTTTTGTTGTTGTTATTTTTCATTTTTATTTCAGTGATTTTGCATTGGCCCTTTCTTTGCTGGGCCAGCTTCCTACGCTTTGCAGAACGCGGGAGCCATGCGTGATAAATGACATCGATCACATATGAGTCTGGTCAGCATTTTTTATGCTCTCAGTCTCTTTGACACTCTCCTCCCTGCAGCCGTTCTCGTTCCGTTCAGTATGTGCCTCCAATTTTGTACGGTCCAACCATTGTCTGCATCGCACGTTTGCCACCTTCGCCCCCCCGCGTTGAGTGCTTGTAATGCGTTGTCATTTGGACCATTTACGAAGGTAGGCTCTTGCATGCATGTGTGTTCATTGGCATATGTTACTTTGGCTCCCTCGCCAAACTCCCATTGCTCTACTTCGTGTGTTTGTGACTCCTCTTGTTACCCTGCAATTGGGTTTTAAAATGTCGTCTGCATTGTCTGCGCCTGTTAATTTTGTAATCCTTTTACGCCGCGCAGGAAGCGGGCAGTCGTCCATATGTTGGTAGACAGCGGTGGCTTTGGTCACCGGTGTAACTGCGTTGCCTGTGCGCCGCGCGACATTTCGGTTTGATGGCCTCAAATAAATGTCAAACGGCCTGTTGGCCCATCGCCTTTGCTACGCTGCTCCTTTATTCCCTCGCTCTTCTGCTTTGCTGTGCTTCTGCTTGTTATTGTTGTTGTCACTTCGTTGGATGCTTGCCACCGGGTTGCGCCACTATTGCCCCGACTAATGAAATCTGCTCTGCTATGCGCCAGTAAGTGCTGCAATCATTTTTGTTGCTTTCAGCCATTGCTGATAGGCGAAGAGTACAAGAATTTCAATGCAACCTCTGTGTACCACGAGTGGTATATGTAGCCATACCATGTTTGTGTGGAGGTAAGGAGTCAGGAGATGGATACTTTGGTGGCTGGTGGATATGCACATTTTGTCGCTATGTCATTTCGTGTGAGACATCACATTAATTCACAGATTAATTGTCGTTACGTTGCGCATAGCTTGTTTTGTGCTCTCCTCGTGCTTCTTTTCTGCTGTCGCTCCTAGCGTGGCTGCTTTGCGCAGAATGTAAAATAGTTTGGCTTTAGCTTGATTCTTATTGACTTTATGTTCATTTTTGTTCTTTCTGAAGAGCATAAGTGACTTTTATTGGAGATATAAATTCAGCGGTGAGCGGAGTTCTTAATTCCTAATGGAAATTTCATTCAATCGCAAGTGAATGAGTTGAAGAGATTAATTACATTCTGTTGATTTCACTGAACGGGCAAACTCAAGTCTAGTGTGCGGAATCTAATGTTGCTGACCGTTCTTTTACAATTGGATCTCTTTTCCAAATAATCATAGGCTAATTGATTGCAGTCTTGACGACTCTAAGCCTTAAACCGATCAACATCATGGAAGGACATTCTGCAAGCGTTTTACGTTCTCTCTTATTATCTTTTGTGGTTTTTCAGTTAGTTCATATGAATATACTTTGACATTCGACCATTTTATTAGTTATTTACTTGTATTATAAAGGATAATCCAAGTGGAGGTACTTTTTTCAATAACCTTTTTTGGACAGATCGTGAGTGAGTCGTGTCAAGCTGTTTTGTGATTTTTGTTCAGTATTGTTTGGCATTTCATCATAGGACTTACGACTAAACAACGTTTACAAATCATGTCAGCTTTATTACGAAAATTTAGGTTCTGTAAAGAATGTGCTTCGTGCGCTACGCTCAACTTATGGTCAGCATAATCGGCCTACTGAGCGTACTATTCGCATCACTCTTGACCTTCCCAAGCGACTTCGCTTCGCCCTAGGGGCTCTTGAAAATTTCCAAGAAAATCCGACGTTTTTGAGCCGAATTTTGCTCAGCGCCCATTTTCGGCCCATTTCTGGCTCAATAGGTATGTTACAAAAGTGCCGCATTTGGGACGAAAAACAATATGAATAGATTTTTAAGAGCTGCCATTTTATCCAGAAAAAAACAAAGGTTTTATGTGGTTTGTGGACTTCTGAAATCATCGGTCCATATTTCTTCAAAAATGATGCGGTGAGAATGTAACGACTACGACTATTTGATGCCTAAAATTGAAGCTCGTGATCTCCCCGACATTTGGTTTCAACGAAACGGCGCCACTTTCCACACATTGCATCAACCAATGGATTTATTGAGAGAACACTTCGGTGAACAGATAATTTTCCTTTTTGGGCCGGTCAATTGGCCACCTAGAGCATGTGATACCACACCGTTATGTTTTTCCTGCGGACGATCCCGCTTCGATTCAGGCCTTGTCCCTAGCTACGCTATCAGAACCCATATCCACAAACTGGTTTCAGAGGCTACAACCTCATTTCTCACCGTGGAACTTTGCGAGAGAAGGACTTCTTATGTCTTTTAGTAGGCTTACACGATTTATTCTATTGAGGGTCTGTGGCCATCTTAAAGTTTTTTGTGGTTTTTAGACTAGTATCACCAGCATTGGGCTAATGATGTTTGCTAGTAACCGCTGTTTGTGTTGCGCTGGAATATTTTCCAGGGTTCCATCCCTTTTTCTGGTTAATTTTATATCTCAAGCATGGCTAATATGAATGCAGATCTTCGGATTCCTTATATCAGGATGTCCTTAATGTAAACAAAGCAACCCGTCCAACTTTTGCAAACAGTCATGGCGGTCATATCTAATTATTCTTACAGATTTATCGGAATATCAATATCTCACTCTACCTTCACACTTGGAGGGTACCACTACATCCACATCTTGCTCCTGTTTTATGAACTTTGGAACTACCCTTCGTATTATGAGCTCAGTTGGATTGCACATTTGAACGTTGCGGATAAGGATTCTATCACTTTTTCACATGTTCGAACCATGCGGTATGCTTCAATATTGGTAATGTTTGCTAAGATTAGCTCAGTGGGGCATCCGTAATAGTACTTCCCAAGAAAGTGATGTCGTCTGGTGCATTGTGCAGAATTCTTCTACTCCGCGTGCCTGCAGTTGCGACAAAAGTTATTCGTGAAACATCCATTATTTCGCCGTAAGTAGAAGTATATTTCTTGACCCAGTTCATGGTAAAGTTGCATTTTCTTGGGCATCGGTTTAGAGTGCTTCTACGTTTTATTGTAACTTGATTTGGCAAACAGAATTGAAGAGATCTAATAGCAGCTTGGCTGCCGGAATATATAATAATAGATTGGTTTTTTCAACTTCCGTTATTTCCTTGATTTCTTCATAAAAAATCTACAGGCTCTTGTTAAAGTTAGGTGAGAGTCACGGGAAGTGGATCCAGCATCAAATCGTGGCTATTAATTCTTCAGCTTATTTCAGCTCTCTCAATGGTTCCAATCATGGTTCCTTTTGGTAAAAAGATTATTCAAGCAACATTTTGAGGTTGTAGAGGAAAAAAAATTCCGGCCGTGTCCTATACCTCGTACCCTCCAAGGCTGCGTTGAATTCTGTCTAACTGAATTGTATCTCACCTGATGTTTACCATAGAGATCTTGTGAAGAGATCTCATTAAAAGAGTTTCTAGTGCATTTGTGGAAGTCTGCTGCGGGCTACTGAACTCCGTCTAATTTGCTAGTGCTGGACATCGAACAGTGATGTCGATGGAAATAATAGATCTGACTACCCCTGTATAAATCTAATGGACAATATGAGGTTTTAGGGACCATATCTTGCAAATTACAAATGCATTGAGCAGATACAGTTTTCCTTACTCTTTCTACCGTGTTTCAGCTCCAGTTCAGTTTCATATCAGAGAAAACGATCTCCATGTATTTGTCCTGGTGAATAATATTGTTTCGCTTTTAGCGGGTTTGATGATACTACTACTACGTAATGTGAAAATCCTAAAAACCAAAAATACACTTCAACTTCCGATCTTAGGAAAGAAAACTGATCTGGATATCCGCCTCAGTTTAGAAAAAGCAATGCTGTAGGTAGCAATCTGTTACATGCATTTTATTCATTGATTCTCTCTCTCTCTCTCTCTCTATATATATATATATATATATATATATATATATATATATATATATATTTGGGGTAAGAAACAATCCTATTGATCGTAATTCACATTCAGGAGCATACAAATCATTTATTTAAAAAAAAAAGTTACCGTTATCATTGAAAATGTATAAATTCGCTCTTTAAAAATGCATTTTTGTCAAATAACAAATGAAAACTGCAAATTTTAATTTTCTCTAGTAAACTTTTCTACAATCAAAAGTCCATTACGAAAAACCACATTCTGCATTATATTTCGTCACCTATGCATTAACTAACACACACGCCCACATACAATTACACACACACATTTACACACACAGCTTGAAAACTTTCAATTTTCAATTCAATCAGTCAAAAGCGGTATAGTGGTGCAGACATCGGTGAGCAACTCTCACGGCGCCACCGCCTCTCACACAAACCGCAGAACCACACGGCACAGCATGGCAGGAGGCAGTACATTGAAAACTGAACACCCACAGCAAATAAAAAAATTAAATGCAGACACACATGTTTATTTACATTAAAAACTAAGAGTATGCATGTATTTCAGTCTATATATACATATGTGTGTGTGTGGTTGGCACTAAAGTTTTATGCTGAATATCAACAAATGTTCATGTGAAAATTTCTATCAATGAAGAGGGCAGATGATGGTGAGATGAGTGATCTCGGTAAGGGGATAGGTGGAAGTGTTGCAGGCAGGATTGCTTGTGACAAATTAAAAATAAAGCGTCATATTTATTATGCACAAAAACACAAGCAAATTTGTATATTGCATATATTTATTATGCGTACAGACACACTTACATCTGTGTATTTGGCTTGTGGTGGCCATGTTTGAATAGACATATGAATTTGTACGGGCGACGAGTATTTATGTTGGTCCTTAAGCTTTTATCGCTGGCTGTTGTTTGTTTGTCAGCTGTATGGGAGGCTGTATGTTGGTGAGTGTGTGTTTTTTTTTTGTATGTGTGAGTGCGGTTTTTCTTCATTTATAATTAATGGCACACACTGCCCTGCACGGCCACATTAATGGTGATAAAATTCATGTATGTATGTTTGTATGAATGCATGTATGTGTTATGGTGCATGTATGTATAGTTGCTCATTGCATGCAACACCGCACAGCAAAGTCAAGCAAAAAGCACAAATAAACAAACAAACACTCGTTGCTCGCTACTCGCTGCATTGGCCTCAACAACTATCGCGTATATTTACTTAAACAACAGCGACCATTGAAGCGCCCAAGCGGACTTGATTGTGGCCAATGCTCATATGTGTATACATACGAATTTATTTACTATAAAAGCCCTGTGGAGCAAGGGACGAATAAGGAAATTTATCACTAACTAAAATTTTGATTTTCAGAAAGGAGCGTCGTAATGCCAGAAATCGTCGATGAAATCAATGGATTTGGGCGAACGGAGAAAACAGTTCGTGATATGGCTGAGGCTGTAGGCATCTCAACTGAATGTCTGAACATAAAAAAAACTAGCCGCTTTATGTGTGCGGCGATTGCTTACATACGAACATAACCGTGTAGCTACTTCAATGAATTTTTTGACGATATTCAACTGCAATCCAAACGATTTTTACGCCATTTCGTTACCTTAGAAAAAACGTGGATCCCCCACACAACACCAGAAACCAAAGAACAGTCTCTGCTAAGGTAGGTCTGTTAGCCAACAAGGTCATAACCACAGTTTTTTTTGTGATGGACGAGGTGTCATTCACAGCACTTGCCCTGAAAATGATCCCTGGAAAATATTATTCAGAGCTTTTGGACAGATTCGATAATGATGTGGAGCAGAAACGGCCTCATTTGACTAAAAAAGAGCTGTTCCATAAGGATAATGCAGGGATGCACACGTATGGGCGAAAAATTTATAAATTGAGCTACGAACTGCTACCCCATCTAGAATATTCTCCAGATATAGCCCCCTACGGTTATTCCTTGTTTCCAAAACGGAAGAAATGGCTGGACGGTAAGAGTTGCGGATCGAATGAAGAGGTCATCACAGAAAGAAACACATATTTTGAGGGTCTTGAAAACATCTATTATTTGGAAGGAATACAGAAATACAGGAAAAATGCTGGACTAAATGTACTCGTATAAAGCTAAAAAATGTTGAAAAAAAGTTTTTTTTTTTAAACAAATTATTTCATTCAAAAAGTCACTGACTTAGCAAAAAAAATTTTTTTTTTACTTAAACTATCACCTTGCCTGCTATTCTTGACTCGGCTTCATTTCAACTCTGTTGTTCTATTGGGTATCTTGCTTTCAGTAGTATACAAATAGGCGCTCTTACCTTCCTGCTCCTTCTTGGTTTAAGTAGTACTTGTGGCGATATGCAAACAAGCATAAATACACTCAAAAACTTTCACACACACATACACATGCGTACACAAATTACTGAAACATAAATATAAAATTGATGCACATATGTATGTTTGCATGTGAATCCCTGTGTTTACTGTTGCATGCAACTTTAATAAGTTTTTAACCGTAAAGTGTCGTTTATTTCGATATTATTACCGCAGGCACGCAAAGCTAAATAAATGGGAATGATTGAATGAGTGTATGTTATGAGAGGATATTGGACTTTGCTTACATACGCATACACGCAAATAAAAAATGTCTACAGACAAAGTGACTAGTGAAGAACTACTTCGTAACCAGCTCATCCGATCAAATGTTATGAAACCTTTATTCTTTCAAAGAAAAATACGCTTTCTCCACTATAGGATTGCAAGATTGCACTGTTCTTTATGCTACCTCCTAAATACCAAACTATCTATTCTACATAATTTTAATGAAGAAATATAAAAAAACGCACTGAAGTTCCATTCCCGATCTTTCTCCTTCATAACTGGCGAAGGTGCCGCTTGCCGATTACAGGCGAGTCAAGATTAGAGAGTCAGTCGTTTCTTCTCTTCGCTATTCGAAGCCATTTATTGACGTCAAGCGAAGTTAGGCTCTTCTACACCTGATATTTCCAATGGAGTGGAGGTGTTTTTTTTTTCTTCTATCTCCACCACTGGGTATGTGTCGTGAACTTTCAAAGCTGGTGTGCTCTCTATGCCAAAATGCCGTGTATTTCAAGCAACTCGACATTCCATCTTCGACGGTTTAATATATTATGAGAGCAGAGTTCTTACGATATCAATTGAGACTTCCTGTGTTGATATCCTACCACTTAACTAATTAAAAATTCCATTCTCAGAATGAACAAAACAATAAACTTACCTTATTGAGCTTCTAATCAAAATTTTTATAATGGGTCTCTTTATAGCATATGATCGAGCTAAGGTCGAAAAAGTAGTGAATTAAAATTCTATTTCAGATTACTTTAAAGTTTCTTCTGGCGTGGCTTTTGGCAGCCATGTAAGTCTGATTCCGTTTTCAATATTTTTATAATATATATAGATATATTTTCGATGATAAAATTTTCAAAAATATGAAATATATGAATAAAACTTTATATGTCAAGCAGTACGGTAAATGAAGTGAACTTGCTACAAGGAGATCTAGACAACAAATGGCTGAGTGATGTAGAATAAATCGAAATGAAATGGCCGGGGTATCACTATGTACTCTAAACTGAACTTCACCGCTCTCATCGATGTGGCAGGGAACTAAGCCAAAGGTAAATTTGCATTTGTAAAACGATGGTCGGATGATCGAAGGAATTCAAGAATCCTTATGTTGCTAAAGCTTGGCTTACAATATTAGTAAGGTCTTTTCTGTAATACGTCTGTGTAGAATATATTGAAAATCAATTTCTCCTTACAATATATATATAAGAAAAAATGTCAATCTAGATTTCCACTATTGGCATTGCTGTGGAGGCAGGTATTTAGGATACTGCTCGCCAAGGTGTTAGTTGTGATAGACTAAAAAGTTAAATTTTATTTTTTTCTGAATTCTAAAAGTGTATTTTGCTTGAAATGAAAAATTTTTCTTATAACATGAAGTCACACATTTTTAATCATTTTGTGTGACCTTAACGAGTACTCAGAACTCTGCTTCTTTAAATCATCACCACACAAGGTGTTGGTGGACATCAGTAGCAGCTCCAACATTTTCGAGCAGATTCGCACCTATTAGACTACGTGTGCTAAGAATTTGCTTCTCTTTGCTACATATATATAAATATATATATATATAGCGCTTTGTAACAGCTGAAACGATTTTTGGCCGTGCTCCTCCATTTTGTGGTTTTGCGGCTTGACGTTTTACCAACAAATGAAGGGACTAATAGATTAATCTAAGCCGCCTCCGAATGGCTGATTTATTTTTTATAAGGAGCTTTTATTTCATATCAGAAATAAACTCGGAAGGCTTGACATCCCCTGCCGAGGGGCGATCGCAATAAGGAAATTAATTTTCTATAACTTTTGTGGTTGCTGGAACCTGAACTCGAACCCAGGCCTTCCAAATTGTAGTACGCAATGCTAACCACGCGGTCATTGCAGCCTCTTTGCTACATCGAAGATGTGTTGAAAGGAAAAGGTGAGTTTTGAATTTTTTTGAAAAGTACTTATTTATTCATCAATATCTATTTTGTTCCCTGCAAAGTTATCCCCCTCGAATATAATATACTTCAAAGTAATCCTACTCGGATATAAAACACTTGTGCCAACGCTTTTTTCAATCCTCGAAGCACTGTTGAAATGCGCTTTTCTGTATGGCCATCAGCTCTTTCTTCGATCCTGACTTGATCTCTTCAGTTGTGACAAAACGCTCTCCTGTCATTGGTTTCTTTAGTGTTGGGAACAGGAAAAAGTCGCAGGGAGCCAAATCGGGTGAATACGGTGGTTGAGGCATGATTAAGGTTTTTTTGTTTTTTGACCAAAAAAACCACGAATAAGCTTTTACATATGTGTGAGCTGATGCCTAATCGTGATGCAGAATCCACGATTTGTTTTTCCAAAATTTCACCCGTTTGAGCCATATTGCTTCACGCAAACGTTGCATAACTTCCTTGTAGTATTCCTCATTAACTTTTTGCAGGAACTCATGACACCGCACGCTATTGTAATCAAAAAAAAAAAAATTTAAAAAAAAAGTGAACACAACCTTCACCTTTTCCTTTGAACATACCTCGTATATAGGGTGTTTTCTATAGAGATATAGAACTTTAAGTTGGCATTACTTTTCAAGATGGCGACCGATTTAAGAGCTGTCAAGTGATTTATTCTCAGTTTGGTTTGGCAATTCATCATGAATAGACTCACGCCTGAACAACGCTTGCAAATAGTGCAATTTTATTTCGAAAATAATGGTTCTGTGCGGAAAACGTATCGCGCACTACGTCCATGATGAATTGCCAAACCAAACTGAGAATAAATCACTTGACAGCTGTTAAATCGGTCGCCATCTTGAAAAGTAATGGCAACTTAAAGTTCTATACCTCTATAAAAAACACCCTTTATATACGCATCAGGTCATAACTATAGCATCAAAATTTCTATATACATATGGTACTCAAGTTTTTGCGATCGAGAGCATAAATATTTAAGTGGAATTGGCAATTAAAATAAATATAAATTATTTCAAGCTATATAAAAATGAAACTTGTAAAAATTTGGAATTCATTTTAGCCAACATATATTAATATTAAAAAACACATAAAAATGTATGAAAAAATTAAATAAATTATAAAATCTAAAATGAAAGTCATCGTAGTCCTCATGACCCAGTTTTAGATTCTAAGTATCTAACCGGAATATGACATATATATCTAAGCCTATTTGAAGTTCAGTAATAACTTAAATCACCTCAGCGCAGCAACTCACCATATGTTGTATATGTAAGTGTTAAAAATTTCTCTTTTTACTTTTATTTACTCTTATTTGCATTTACTATTGTAATATTTACGTTCATATACATATATGTTTAGTTAAGCATACTAAAAATACATAAATGTAAATTTGAGATTAACTGATAAGTGTAATAGGGTGGGTTTCAATTTTTCAGGGAAAATATTTATAATCAACTTAAAATAAGCTAACTAAACAAAACTCAAATTTAATTTGTGTAAAATGGCTTGTGTGTATAAAAATAATAATAACAGTCAATAATTGAATTGTTAATAATTTTGAAATGGAAGTCCAAACTTCTTTTTTTTTGCTATTGTGAGATGGTTTTGTCCAAGATCTGTGGATGTTGGTTGAGAATGTGGTGATACAGATAAGAAGTATCTCTCTGTGGAGAGAGTATAGAAGTGGTAATATATTTTCTCAGGTTTGGTTATAAAGGTTTCCTACAATTTAACCTACCGCCTATATTATATATATATATATTTATATATATATATATATATATATATTTTTTTTTTTTTTTGTAATATAATTTGGATGGCTGCAATAAGTAGGGACAAAGCTCACCGCAATCCGACGAGCTTAGAACCTGGAGAAAGCTGGCAGATTTAGATTCCTGCAACTTTTTCCTATTCCCAAAACTAAAGAAACCAATGAAAGGAAAGCGTTTTGCCACAACTGATGATGAACTCAGAATCGATTAAAGAGCTGAATGATGAATGATGAATACCGAAAGCGCATTTCAGAAGTACTTCGAGGATTGGAAAAAGCGTTGGCACAAGTGTATTATATGCGAGGGGATTACTTTTTAGGGGAAAAATTAGATATTGATGAATAAAGAAGTACTTTTCAAAAAAAAATTCAAATTTCAATTTTTCCTTTGAATACACCTCGTATGATAAAATATTAACAGGCTCAAATTCCAGCCACTTTTTTTTTGCTTCAAAAATCAAATTTAATATTCAGTTTAGAAGGTCCGGACAAACTTGTAAGTCGAAATTTGAATATCACGCCTTATTTTCCATTCTCATTTTAGCATAATTGACATATCTAACTCGCTTTCTTCTCATCTCGATTCAGCAGCAATAAAAAACGAAGAATGGTGTCGTTCGTCATGAGGACTGTGCCCTCCTACGGATGGGACGGAGATGAGAAACCGTTTAGAATAATAATAATTTCGTAAGAACTCATTTAAATGCCCCTTTATTCGAGAAGATTTTATTTTGATGATGATTCATCTGTTATAAAAAGAGCCCACTGTCGCCGGGGCTATTGTATCATAGTCGTTTCTTACGACAGGCATGTCTTACTGCACGTAAACTCATAAACCCTGCACGCGCAAGGTGGTATTTCTTTATGTGTATATCTTGATGATTATTTTGTGCAAGAGACAGACATAGTTTTGGCCAGATTTGAGAATGATTTGTGTTAAAGCATTTTGCTTTGATGCGGGTTGCGCGTACGTACACTTAGAAGTCGCAGAACCTGACATTCCAGATGCATGCATATTAATAGAAGTGAGGAAGATGTTGGCGAACTAAATGTCCGACTGTTGGGCGGCTCCCAAGTTCAGGCATAATTCTATGACACGAGTTTGTTCTAAGGACTTATTTGGTAAACATTTTTATAACCAGCCGCTTACTTCAATGCCGAAAGTGGACCCTCAATATAAGGAGTGGTGATACTGAAGCTCATTTTATTTGTACCATCTGCAGGTATTTTCTGACATTGTAAAGCAAATTATTATTGCCGTTAATGTTGCGCTCACATTGAATTGTTTTTACGCCATATTCGGTGATCATTCTTAAAAGAACCACAACACAACATGAATATCTTTGCCAGAATAATTCTACCACTGCTTCGGGAAACATTGCTCGCCATTAACTAATTGCCACAATCTCAATAAATTATCAAAGAAAGAACTAACAATATATTTCATGTAGCAATTGTTGCGAGTGAAGTTGCATAAATATGGCAAAATGCGAATGTGGCTGCATGCAACATTTGCTGTGTCGGTTCATAGTTATGGACGCATTTCTCCCTCCCTCTCTCTCTCTGTCTCCCCCCCTTTGAGTCTTTATATAATTCAATTCGCTGGCAGTGTGACAGCGCAACACTTTGGCCATATTTATACACGTTTTGCATGCCAGAAATTTGCATTGCTCAAACACAAACACACACACACGCATCTCCACAAACCCCCTCGCCGATCAACGACACTTGCCCATTTTGTTTGGTTTAATGAATGAAAATGACAAGTTGGCCCTCGGTTACACTCGGTGGCAAATAATTTTCAAAAACATTCGTAGACTCAGTTGATGCCTAATTAAAATTGTAAGCTGCGCTGCACTGTTGTTGTTGTTGCATTATTGTTGTTACTTCGCTGTTGGCAATCTGCATATCTGTTTATGTGTGTGTGTGTGTGTGCATAAATAGGCATGCATGTGCGTGCGCATGTTAATGCAAGTGAAATGTACCGCAACTGGAGTAACAACAACAATAAAAACATAAAAAGCAACAACAACAATGGTAGGTAATAAAGTCAACTACACATAAATTACCGTCAAGTGTCATTTGTAATGACACAAAAATATTGCCGCATTTATGTGGATATTCTTTCAGCTGCCAGGTCGATGAAGTTGTTACATTTTTACTCGGCATTAATTGTCAGCTGCAGCAGTTGCAATGTTTTCTGTTTTCTATTTTCTTGATTCTTGCTAAGATGAACACTTTGTTGCCATATGTTGCGTCTGAGTGTTGTTCTCTTAATGAATTTTTTTATTTTTATTTTTTGTATTTTTTCTTCTTTGGTTTTTTGAGAAAATGAACATTGCAAATTGACAAGTTGCTTTTAGGATAAAAAAGTATAAATTCTAGCTTCGTCTAGCTTGTCAAGATAATAAGAATCTACAGACTACCTATTTATTCCAACAAAAGTCCTTACAAATCTCGTAAACTTAGGAAAGAAATCTAAGAGTCCACAACTATAAACTCAGCTGCAAAGAAAATTAAATAATTTTACAGCGGAAATTTAAGAGAGAACTTAAACTTTCCTTAAATGGATAGCATCAAAGCATGCGTAACTTTGGATAATGGTACAAAGGAAACGAACTTCAGTTTCGTCACTCCTTATATAGGGTTTTCCAATAAGAGTGATATGATTCCTTTAAAAAAAAAACTCACCTATAAAGGAAATTCAAATGTTTTTTTATTTAATGTGAAGTACAATCGAAACAATTAAGTTCTGAATATAACATCATTCAAATGGCCTCCACGATTTTTTTTTTTTTTTTTTTTTTTTTGTAGGAACGAATTCTATAAACCTAATTTTCGAGCACTTTTTCCACTAAATCACGTATGTTATGGAAAGCACGTTCGATATTGACATTTAAAGTTTGAAGAGAGTCTGGTTTATTGCTAAAGACCAATGACTTCAAATAACCCAACAAGAAGTAGTCGAATGGTGTTAAATCACAACTACTTGGAGGCCATTCAATGTCAAAAATTCCTGAAATAATCGAATCTCCAAACCTTTCTCGCAATAATTCGGTTGTTCCACGTGCTGTGTGACACGTGGACCCAGATGTTGCTAAGATCACCTTCTTCCAATTGTGGTCATAAAAAGTTGGTTATCATCGATCTATATCACTCCCCATTGACTAACGGTGCTACCAGCTTCATTTCGAAACAAGTACTGACCGATGATTCCACCAGACCAAAAACCAAACCAAACTGTCAATCTAGGTGAATGTAATGGTTATTCATGAATAATTTGTGGATTTTCTTCGCACCAGAATCCACAGTTTTATTTATTTACCACAGCACTTAGATGAAAGTGAGCTTCATCGCAGAAGATGATTTTCTTAAAATCATCGTTATCGTTTTCTGGTTGTTCCAAGGCAAAATCAGCAAATTCATTCTTGCGTATATCCATGACGAAATTGTAAACATTACTGAATACAATGAAACAAAGACAGTTCATTACATATTAAAAATGGCCAAAACGACACTTAAAAATCATACCATCCCTATTGGAAAACCCTTTATTTAGGTTCCACTTTCGGCATATCTAAGTGGCTGGCCATAAAACTGTTTACCAAATATCAGCTTAAAACAAACTCATGTATAGAATTATGTCTGAGAAGTCGGACATTTAGATCGCATACGTCTCCTCACTTCCTTAAGCCCAAATACGCACAACCCGGATCAAGGCAAAATACTTTAACATAAAAGCTCCTCAAATCGGTCTGTTGTACAAAAGAATCATCAAGATATACACGTAAAAAAGATCCCGCGACAGTCGGGTCTTTATACCAGATCAATACGGATTTTTATTTGGCCCACAACATTCCCAAAAAATCAGTTTGGAGAATATTTTAGGGGTTACAACAGCAAGAGGAACAACAAGTCAAAAAATCAACTGTAATGTAAAATGCGTAGGACAAGTTTGAGATATTTTTTCTCTGTGGGATCCTTATTTTTGTCACAGTTTCTCACTGGCCTATGTGCAGGAAATAATACGCATAAATATAGGGAGCCCGTTAAACGGCATGATGAGGTACAAGAAATCAACTGATCTGGCTAAAACCATGACTCATGCCTAGAGTCACAGAGAGCTCTGCCGTATTTATAAGAACGGAAGCCGCACATGTCGTCATGTCTGCTCACAGACTCATATACAGTTTATTAGATAGATTAGACCTTAGTAATAAATTAGAATTTTTAAATCCACCACTGGTTAGATATTCAACATGTTAAGTCCAGAGAAAGCCGAGAAAACGAACATCACACCACCACCTCTCTTTCAAGATTAAAACCAAACATATTTAGACGAAAAATAGCTAAATCTAAAATAAATTTAGTTTTCTCTTCAAAACTGAAATTGGCGCAAAACAGAACTTCCGCATTTTTATTCCGCTTTTTATAGAATCGGCTAGACCTCCGAGGCATGACAAAGCATCTACTAATCATCAGAACTTCTAAAGGGTTTGCTTGGAAAATTGGGAAAGCAAATACTAAGTATTTTGGAAGAAATCTTAATGAAATGAGCCGAATATGGAATCAGTTTAATATATTATAATAAAATATCTATACCTGCTTGTTGTAGATTTAAATAAAAATTTATGCAGTAACTCCAAAGGTAGTTGAAAACAAAATCCGCTACGTCTGTCTGTTCGCGATAAACTCAAAAACTACTGTACGAATTTTCATGCGGGTTTTAGCTATGTATAAAGTGTTTCTGAAAAAGTTTATATGTTCTAGAAATTCATTTTACAAAGTGGTATTTGTATACATGAACAGATATACAATATATATTAGACGCTTTAACAGCTTAAGAGCTTTTCGACCGATCTCCATCTATAGCTTGTAGTACGCACTTGTGTGTGTTGAAGAGACTTACGGTTTTTTCCAAGCAGCATGTGAACGCCGAATTGAGAAGATCTTTTTCTTTCGGTTCTTGGACACTAGCATCTACAGTGACTCACATCTTATTTCATGCAGAATAACTTTATCAGTTTATATTGCCATAAGTTGGAAAATAATTACAATATAAAAAAGTTAATCCATATATATATTCCGCAATGCTTTACTAATAAAGCAAGCAAAGTAAAGTTCAAAGAAGTACAGCCTAATATTTACAAAAGTATTAAAGGCAGCTGCGTCTCTGGAACTCTGCTCACAGCTTATTTCATGCACGCACTTGTCTATGTTGCAGCGAAAGCCATTTGTGTTTGTAACGGTAGTAGGCTTTTCTAATTGTTACAACTGACATTCAGTAATAGTTTGAAGGCAGTTTTAGTGTGTTTCGGAGTTTCACGTTGTCAGCGTACTAATTTAAGTTGAATGTGCCGCCGTACAATGATCGAACACCGAGAATTGGTCATAAGCCACTTCAAAAATGGAAAATCGCAGCGAAAAATTCCTGAGATAATTAATTCAAATAGTGCGACAGTGAAAAATATAATTGAGTGTTTCGTACTTGAAAATCGTATACAAAACAAAGGCCGAAATGCGCCATATAGAATTTTCAATGAACGTGACAAACGTTTTTTCGTACGAAAAACTCGAATCCCAGAAAATCAACTCCAAAATTAAACACAGAGGTTTAGGAGGAACTAGGTAAATCTTTTTGTACTGAAACTGTTTGTCGAGTACTACGTGCGCATGGCATCAATGGCCGAATATCTCGCAAGAAGCCCGAAATGAGCCAAAAAAAAAAAACTAAGCCGAGTTGCCTTTGCTAGTGAGCTGGAAACCAAGGATTTGGACTTCTGGACTTCTGTTATGATATGGGCATGTATGTCTGTAACCAGCGCTAGAAATTTGGTCTTTGTTAACGGTATTATATACAAAACGTTTTACCTTAATATGTTTAAAGGAAATTTACAAAAAAAAAATTGCCGAAAAACTCGGGACACGTTGAAATTTACAGTATCATCTGGACAACGATCCGAAACACAAACTCTCAATAGTGCAGATATCGCGAATATGGAATTGTCTTTATGTAATGAATCCACCGGCTCAGCCACCCGGCATAAACTCACTTACTTTTAGTAAGTTATTTTTAGTAAATAAACATACTGCATGAAATAATCTGTGAGCTGTATATTCCAAATAACTAAAAGGTGATCCATTTCCAGCTTCCCTACTTTAAAAAACACAGAAAATTCAAATTTAATGGGGAATGCTTATTATCATTCGAAAGAACATTCTTTGGCATTTATTTTTTTAAGAGTATATCTTTCAAATGTTGGCCGTGGCTACGTCTCAGATGGTCCATCCGTTGAATCCAATGTTCGATGAATTGTTCAGCATTTCGACTGGCTACTGGCGAATGACACGCCTGGTGTTTTGCTCCAAGTACCTTAATCGAAGCGGGATTGTCCACATAGTCTTTGGACTTTACATACCCCACAGGAAAAAGACTAACGGAGTGATATCAAACGATCCTGTTGGCTAATCGACCGGCCCAAAACGTGATATTATCTGCTCACCGAAGTGCTCTCTCAATAAATCCATTGATGGATGCGATATGTGGGAAGTGACGCCGTCTTGTTGAAACCAAATGTCGCGGAGATCACGAGCATCAATTTCAGGCATCAAATAGTCGTTTATCATGGCGTATAATGGTCGCCATTGACGTGTACGTTCTCACCGGCATAATTTTTGAAGAAATAAGGGCCGCTGATTCCACTAGTCCACAAACCAAAACAAACCGTGTTTTTCGGTGGATGAAATAGCAGCTCTTGAATCTTTTGAGGTTACTTTTTGTCCCGAGTGCGGCAATTTTGATTCTTCATCACTGAACAAAATTTGGCTCGAAAACATCGGATCTTCTTGGAACATTTCACGAGCCCATAGAGCGAAGCGACTTCAATTCTTGTACGCTTTCAATTTAAGATCTCGACGTGCGCCAAGTCGTTTAATACGTCAGCCCGAATGCTGCGAACGGCGCCGATGCGACTCTCCATTGTCTGCGTGTACACTCTCAGCTACGGCCGTTATTTTTCTTCACTGCGTGCTGGGCGTGGTCTATTCGGTTGAATATTATCCAATAATAAAAGCTTGGTCTCAAGATTGGTGATGGTGTTGTGAATAGTACGCCAATAGGCTGATTATGTCGACCATGAGTTGAGCGAAGTGCGCGAAACACACTCTTTACAGAACGTGAACTTTCGTTATAAAGTTCGGGCGTAAGTCTTTTCATGATGCAATGCCAAACAATATTGAACAAAAATAACATGACAACTTGACACGACTTACGCGTGATCTGTCAAAAAAAAGGATATTGAAAAAATTACCTGCAAGGAGCTTGTTAAATTTGTTCACTAATCCATATCAGATGCTTTCTAAGAGTAAAAGATGTTCAAGATTTGATACTATATTGTAGGCAACTTGAACTATGCTTCATTTATATGCACATATACATACACATAAAAAATTACAAAAAATTTGAACATTTTTCCTCTAAGCACATTTCTGTCGTCTACAACACGCCAATGCAGACACCAACTGTAATAATAAATCAAAAATTCATATTTTACAATATACCGTCGCGACGGCTTGTTACGTGTGTAGTATGTACATGTCACCGCAGCTTATTAGCCAACCGAAAAATAACCAAAAATATAATTACAGACATTTGCATGCCCAAAAGAAGAACATAAAACACGACAGATTGGCAGCGTAAATCACTCGTTAGCTTGAGGATAAACCGCAAAAATCATAATATTTTTATATTTATGAAAACATAAAAATGTGGCATGCAACATGAAAATACATGCTAATTGAGCGATACCAAAGTTAATGCGACTGACGGTGGAGCAGCGTGCAAAAGGTGGGTGCAAGGCGAGATATAGGCAAATGTAAAAACAAAAACTCAAACATTTTGACTGCGCTGCGGGAGACGCATTAAACGCGCACACAAAGATGCAACATGTAGCAGTTTTCAGCGGCAAAAACAGCAAAGGATTGCGCAGAATTTGATGTAAAATTTAATAAAAACAAACAAATTAGGCATGAATCGGGAAGCGCAGACAACACGCCAGACAGGCAGCTGGGCGTTTTGTTGCAAGTGTGGCAATTTATTAAGAAATTAATGCATTGCAACACCCCTTTGAGTATGGAGTGTGCGGAAGAAGGGAGCGTGGTGTTGCAGGAGAAGCATGCAAATGCTGACACGTCAGCTTGCAACGCCAAATGTGCCAATAAATTAGATTCCAAACATAAATATGCGCATGTTGCACGTCGCTTGCGTCACAGACAAACAGCTGTTGCATGTTTTTCATAATTTTTAATGAGCCATAAGGCGAGATTTTTGTTTTGTGCGCAGAAAATTATTAAAATAGGGTAAAAACTTGGGATTTTTTATTGCTTTTGGAGGCTGCTAGCGCCAATCTTTTAATTAGAATATAAAATATTTGCTTTCTTTCTGCACAGTATTAGTCTACTGTCTTCACTGTGCACTGAACTCAAAACTCTAAATTCATTTTGAAAACAATCAAAATTCGAATAATTCTACATTATTTGTTATATATGCATTACTAAGCGCCGGTTACACCACCTCAATCCAGCGCCTCAGCCGGGCACTTGTCAAACAATTAACTGTAACTTTGTTTACAACATTTTAATGAAACTTCTAAACTTGAACAACAAATTAAGCATAGAAATTTAATTAATTTAATGCCGGGGCAATCCAATCGATTTCAATGAGCAACCGAATTGAGCTACAAGTGGAGTTGAAAGGAGATTTGATAGGTTGCACTGGTCAAATTGCAGGCAACAAACGAAATGCTCAGCGTTAGTGGTAGATAATGTGCGTCCAGCAAGCGGGTAGATATTTACAAAGCCTGTCCATAGGCCATACATACTTACTATTGTATATACTTGTAAGCTTATGTATATATACACTGTGTAATATATGTATGCATACACTCAAGTAAATTGATGTCAGTGCAGCATAGTGCTGATGCAAGCAACCTCTGCTCACTGGGCACGAACACATATACATATATATACTTATATATAATGACCAGAATATGCCACCGCTAAGCGGTCACGACCATCAAGCATACACTCCCACACTCGCCCACGCACTCCCGCACCAGCGCAATTGTTTAAATAAATGTGTGAGAGCGCCTGAGCATTTGTGCAAATAACATTCGAAAATTTCAATAGTTGCAAATGAGTAAACTTCAAATCGAATTTATTGAATTGTTTAAGCTGTGCTGCAGCTAACGCCGAGCGCCGTGCGCCGCCAACAAATGCCAAATATCTACATACGAGGTATGTTCATAGGAAAAGTTGAAGGTTTTGCTCACTGTTTTCTTTGGTTACCATGATGTGGTGCATCATGAGTTCCTGCCAAGAGGTATACGCCTAAAACGATCGGAATTGTGAAAAAGAAAACGTGGATTCTGCAGCGCAATAATGCACGAGCTCATACATCAATGCTTGTCCGTGATTTTTTTGGCCAAAAACAAAACCGTAGTCATGCCTCAACCACCGTATTCAACACATTTGGCTCCCCACGACCTTTTCCCATTCCCTATTAAAACTAAAGAAACCATTTTGCCACAATTAATGAGATCAAGTCAGAATCGAGAGAGAAAGAGCCATAGAGAAAACCGCATTTCAGAAGTACTTCGAGGATTGGAAAAAGCGTTGGCACATGTATATTATATCCGAGGGGGATTACTTTGAAGTATATTATATTCGAGGGGCATAACTTTGAAGGGAACAAAATAGGTATTGATGAACAAAAAAGTACTTTTCAAAACAATTCTAAATTTACCTTTTCCTTTGTACACACCTCGTATATGTATATATTTATATTCTCTCATGTGATGTGTTAGACTAGTGTCAGTGTTGGTAAACGCTCTAATGTCTCATCTCGGTTCAACCAACTAGTGTAAGTACCGTTATTGCATATTCAACACTCACTCAAAATGCTTCAAAAGTTCCCTGGCAATGCTTAATTCTGTAGGAGTATGTGTTTGCAAATAAATAAATTTATATATTTACATATATGTGTGCGTGTGTGTGTACTTAAGTAAATTGGTAGCACGGGCTGCGTTCGTAAATATTTGCACGTATGCAAAGTTGATGTGATTTCAATAAGCAAACAATTCTCGTTGGCAGCGCCATCGATAATGTCAGTCCTCTAACTGTTAGCTGTTCAAGCGTTAGTTCAAACTGTCTGGCTATGGCATTTTTGTGTCGGCATAGAGGAGAGTTGCAGCTTTGTTTGGTATTTAAATAAAATTATAAATAAAATTCAGACTTTCTTTTGTGAGATCATCTCAATTTTCGGCCATTCTATATTAAATGTCACAAAAATGCTCATTTTCTGCGCCATGATCTTTGAATTGGCTGAAATTTGCATTTTGGTTTAATTTCATGCTGAAACTGATAGAAATGGACCTGAAATATATTAAAAAAATTTCCCAGAAGCTATGGACGTGGCAAAAATAGTCATAATCCTGAAAGCAGTAATATGAGATAAGTCACAAATATACTAAAAGCTAATCCATTTCAATAAATTTGGTATCGGAATAAGGCCAATGCATTGTGATAAATACTCTTTGTAAGGTACTTGTATACAAAAAGTTATACAAAATGTTTTTTCAAATTGCTTTTACCTTAATCATAAAGGGCGTTTCATATTCCGAAATTTATTTACCAAACAATATTCAGGGAAAAAAGGAGAAAAAATATCATGTAATTTAATATTTATTCAAAATGAAGTCTCAACTGAAGACAGGTTGCTCTCCAACTGATCCTCTCGAACGGAGTGGAGATCTTCCTCTTCCTCTGCTTCCACCAGCGAGTACTCCATCGAATTCCTTTAAAGCCGGAGCGCTTTCATCCATTCGGACAACATGACGTAGCCAACATACTCGCTGTCTCTTGATTCGCTGAACTATGTCAATATCGTCATACAGGTCATACAGCTCATTATTCCACCGTCAGTGGACTCGCCGTTGTCAACGTGCAAAGGACCATAAATCTTCCGCAAAACTTTTCTCTCGAAAACTCCTAAAGCCGACACGTCGGATGGCGATATTGTCCAGGCTTCCGCAACCTGACAAATGGTGATGAGCGACTTGTAGAGTTTGGTTTTGGCACGTCGAGAGAGTCATTAACTTTTAATTTCCTACTCAGTCCAAAGTAGCACCTGTTGGCAAGAGTGATTCTGCATTGGATGTCAAGGCTGATATTGTGGGTGTTGTTAATGCTGGTTCCTAGGTAGACGAAATTATCTACGACTTCAAAGTTATGACTGTCAAAGGTGCCGTGAGAGCCAAGTCATCATTGCGATAACTGTTTATTTGATGACCTTCGTTCATTACCATATCCCTAACTTTGAGAAAACCGTATTTACGTTGCGGTCGGTATGGATAATGATATCATTATCACCAACGTACCCCAACAATTGTACACTTTTGTAGCAGATTGTAACTAATATATTTAGCTCTACAGCTCTTATTAATTTCTGCAGAATTACCCCTGTCGGCCAGCTTCTCAAACTCTTCATACTCACAAATTTCGGCCTCTTCCTCTCTTCGTATGCAAAAGCATCTCGCTTTCCTCTTCAGCTCTCAGTACCTATCCCACCCTGAACGTGTTGTAGTCGATCGCAAAATAACGAGGTAGACAGTATGCTTTCTCTCCACTGCAGTCCGACATTCCTCATCGTACCGGCTCAATTGTGGCACCCTGGAAAACCAATTGTTTCCGAAACAGCGGTATGCAGGGAATTTGCTATTTCTTCCACAACTCTCTGATATTAAGTTGCTGATGCGTACAGGGAGCAGGTGTAGAAAATCTGCTGACTGCCTGCTCTGGTTTCAGCATTTTGACATCGAACCTTCCTCTATTTGTTTATGGGCGTTCTTTGATGCACTGAGGTGTATGCGTACCTTCGCTGCTACACGATAGTTATCCAAGTCGATACTGGACCCTCGAAACGTACGCACGTCTAGAACGCTAGAAAAATGTCTTCCATCTATCACAATATGATCGATTTCTTTGCACATTTTCGATCCATTTCGTGTGCTGGAATCTGGTACTACAGAAAACCATATTTCGGGCCCCTGCAAAGTTAATCAGCATCAGCTCATTTGAGGATGTTTCGTCATGAAGGCTAAATTTTTCGACTGTTGCGCCAAAAATAATTCCTTTACTCACCCTGCCTCCCACAGTTTTGACGTCGTGGTAGAGTCTGCACTCTTAAGTGCTTCCTAGGCTCTCATAGAAAGCTTCTTTGATCAAATCATCCTTTTCTTCTGTAGGAGAGTGGGTGCAAATCAGCGATATGTTGAAGAGCTTCGCTTTGATGCGAATTGTGTCTAGATATTCATCCAGTGGGGTGATATTCGAAATTTTAAGTTAAACAATTTGGAACATTCGAGGAAAGCACAAGTTTTTACATAAATATTTCAATTACAACAACAACAACCAAGAAGCCTTTCCTCTTTTTATTTCCAACACCTAGGGACAACAAGTGGAGTAGATATACATATAGATATATATATAATTGGCGCTTTGTAAGCACGGAAGCAAATTTTAATCGAAATATTTTCACAAAATTTAAACATCTGATTGAAAAAATTTCATGTAGAAACCAACAAACTGTAAACCACATGGATAAAAACCAATTTAAATATTCGGCTGCGCGTAGACTACATGGAATTTAACAAACGCTGACTTGTCTACCCGCACCACACTTCCAGCTCGTTCTAACCTATTTCGTTTGTGTCTCCCATTCCGCCCATTCGAGACTTGTTTGAGCGCCACTAATAAGTTTTAGATTTGAACGCGTGGTAAATTAAACCAAACACCACAGCTGACACGCAGCTTTATCCAAACCGCTGCATGTACAACCTTGTCAAACCTCTTTCGTCTCCGCACCGCTCGTCCAGCGGCCAGCGCCTAGTGTGGCTGTCTAATGCGCCACATGCAGTAAATAACAAACAGCTTACACTTATTGCATGCAACATGATTGTAGCAACATGCTCATGTACATATACTACCAAACAACAACAACAACAATGCGTCACAGGTTGGCTGGTATGGTGGGAGGGTGGGCGAGTCCGGTGCAGGACGGAAGCGATATCAGACGACCACCTGTGGTCACAGCGACCCATAATTTGGCATGAAAATGTGTGTTGGCCCACCATTAGCAAGCATTTTGGTATTTGGCATTTATGCAATGCCAACACAGCAACAACAACAACAACAACGCAGCAGCGCAAGCAGCAACAATGGCACACCTCTGCTGCTTATAGTGCCATCGCTCGGCATGCAACATTGACACTTGGCCAAAATGCATTTGTTAGTCATATCGACTGCACTAAGTACGAGTATGCATGTGGAGTTGTAGCTGGCGTTGGAGCTTCGATATGTCTGACACTTGGGTAATCGGCAATGTGTGCGCTTTGCTTGCCAAAGTGTAAATATACATATGTGTATATATGTGTGACATCAATATAGTACTCATAGTAATGCAACATGGTTCAAAACTACCAAAATTAGTGATAAACACACACACACATACACACGCATAGTACTACATGTGAAGCAAACAAAAAGCACTAATAAAATAATTATTCCATTTGCCCTAGCAGTGGAGTGTTGCATGGAGTATTGATTCTGTGTGAAAAGCCCAAAAGTGCATTTCGAATGCAACCTTAACAACAACAACTGCAAAAGCTTCTAATATCATTTAAACAACATTGCAAGGCTTAGTTCGTTTATGCCACACATTGAATTTGAGGTGTGAGAAATGCATTATTCTTGCACCAGCCGCGCTTCCTCCTCCTGTTCTCGTCACATTCAAACATGGCAAGCCAGTCAGTCGACCGAACGATTGTTGCTGGTGGTCATGTGGCAGCAAATGATGCGCATGCGAATGCATTAATGTGAAATAATGGCTTGGCAAATGCACAAGTGTGATTAAAAAATGCCACTATGCAATGCAAATCCATGAAATACTCGCAATGTGTGTGGGCGTTTGTTGTGCAGAGTTGTCAGTTTGAGTGATTTTTTTTCTTGTGAAATGTTTGACTTTTCGATGGAACATGAATTTTCGTTGTAGCAGTATTGAAATTTATACAATAAATTTTGCTAGTTTTTTGGTGTGTTTTTCAAATTTTTTTATTTATTTATTTCTTTATTGAAATTTTTTTGAGATTTTTGGGTAAAGCAATTTTTATGCTATTCTATGTTAAACCGGAATAAAAAGTAATAATTTTTTTATCACTTTCGACATTTTTTGCCTGAATAATATTAAATATACAGCATCTGTGATTAAAAATTAGATTATGGAAAGATGACTTTTGTTCAGCAAAAGCTTCTGTCAGTAGTCGGAACATTAAAGGAAATAATTTTAAGAAAACTTTGGGCAAAATACTACGTGAATTTGAAACTTAATTCACATTTATCAAAGTTGTAATGTTTTCGAGGAGCTCTACATGCCACACATACTGCACGTTTCATTCAATCTTGTAGTTGACCGTACGCATTCACATTTAGAAAACAGTTATACGGTACATAAAATGCTTTTAAAGCTCTTAAATATCAACCTTTACCTCTATTTTAGAAATTTTTCTCATTAAAGCAAATCAATTGCTATAACTTATAATTATTCGCATGGGACAAACAAGATTAGTGGTTATGGAACAAGCGTAAATTTAAAAGTGATTTTTAGACCTATTAAGTATCGAAGTGATTAATCACAAATAAAGCATGTTTTTATAGAGGTATAGAACTTTAAGTTGCAATAAAACAACGATGGATTATTCGATTGACATGAATTTTATTTATCCGAAAGATAATCTTGTGGCATTACATTTTAAATATGATTCCTGGCATATGACCGCCACGGGTGGCGCGGATGTAGTCCAACTTGGACGTCCAATTTTCGATGACTTTTTCCAACATTTGTGGCCGTATATCGGCAATAACACGACGAATGTTATCTTCCAAATGGTCAAGCGTTTGTGGCTTATCCGCATAGACCAATGACTTTACATAGCCCCACAGAAAGTAGTCTAGCGGTGTTAAATCACAAGATCTTGGAGGCCAATTCACAGGTCCAAAACGTGAAATTAGGCAGTCACCAAACGTCTCTTTCAATAAATCTATTGTGGCACGAGCTGTGTGACATTTTGCGCCGTCTTGTTGAAACCACATCTCCTGGACATCATGGTTATTCAATTCAGGAATGAAAAAGTTAGTAATCATGGCTCTATACCGATCACCATTGACTGTAACGTTCTGGCCACCATCGTTTTTGAAAAAGTACGGACCAATGATTCCACCAGCCCATAAAGCGCACCAAACAGTCAGTTTCTCTGGATGTAACGGTGTTTCAACATACACTTGAGGATTACCTTCACTCCAAATGCGGCAGTTTTGTTTGTTGACGTAGCCATTCAACCAGAAGTGCGCTTCATCGCTAAAGAAAATTCGCTTATGAAAATCGAAAACACCGGTAATCTCGTTTTGGGCCCATTCGACGAATCTACGCCTTACGTGAGTCTATTCATGAAGAATTTCCAAACCAAGCTGAGAATAAATCACTTGACAACTGTTAAATCGGTCGCCATCTTGAAAAGTAATGCCAACTTAAAGTTCTATACCTCTACAAAAAACACCCTTTACTTCCAATTATTGCGTATGCAAATTAATTCGATCCGTTCTCAAAAGATGGCTCCATGTTCAAATTGTGGTCGATCTTGGAAATGCCTACCTTCATTGGAAAGGTCTAACATCTGTCAACAATAATTAGTGTGCATTAGATTTATCGAGAATCTGCGCTGACCGATAGGTTATGCCGAGTGGTCACGACACTTCAAAAGTGGTGATTTTAGCGTTGAAGGGCATCCTGGCCAGCATTAAAAGTTTTATGATGAGAAATTGGAGGCTTCACTAGTTCAAATCGGTTAAAGCAATTTGGATTCATTCAAAAATAAGGAAGTGGGGTTGATGATGCCTAGAGATGTCGAGAGGCTTGTTCTTTCCGACTATTGGCTTTTTCGACGGATGCCAAACGAAAAATATTTTACCACTGTCTCCCCAATTTTTTTTATTTTACATATATTTCATATACTGATTGCAACATTTCACTTTTCATGTCGCACGCGACATTACAAAATGTGCTGAATTAAGAAGCATAATTCGGTAAATCTGATCTGGCTGATCACATAAATACATCTTATACATATTCGTGCCACAAAAGTAGACTTTCCCGAACACTAGACTATAAGTGCATTTTAATTCAGAAATCATTTAATGTAAATCACAAATCTGTCCAAGGTAGTAGACCTTCAGGATGCAAGAATTTTTGGTATCAGCCTCGCCAACTCCAGCAGCAACTTCGAGACTTTTATTTTTAAATTGTAATTAGTTTAAGGTCCATCTGTTCTATGCAGACCCCGTATTGTCAAAAAATCACCAATTTACACTTCGTATGGATCAGTTTTGCAGTTTGTAGCTATTTCGCTGTGACCCGGTAGTCATATTATTTTGGTTTCAAAGTAAGACGATGAAGCAGATAGTGCTGGTAAACATTCCTTCTCAGCGCTGTCTATGAGTGAACTCAAGACAAAAATAGCCTTTTTACCCCAGTATCAACGATTTCCTGTAATTTAGGATCTTTGTTTAGTGTTTTGAAGATTAAGGTGCATATAATCGTTCAACTACTCAAGCAATTGGTAAAATTTTAAAGAACTTTTAAGAAACTAGATCGGTTAAAGATATTGTATGGCCTGTGCATCATCGCTTTGCTCGTTTCTCCTCAAATATCGTGGCTGTAAGGGAAAGTGTAGTCGAAGACTCGACGTTCTCAAGAGCTGGAACTGCCTAACGACGCCTTATGGCGTATTTTGCACTTGGACTTACATCTACATCCATATAAAGTCCAGCTGAATCAACAACTGAACCGAGCTGATCACACGCTACGCCGTGGTTACGTCGTTTTCGTGCTGGAAGAACAAGCAGTGGACCACGATTTTTCCAACGAAATTTTCTTGCAGCGACGAGGCATAGTTCTCACTCGGTGGATACGTAAATAAGCAAAATAATTGAAGAGAGGCCTTCACACTCATAAAAACTTACAATCTGTTGCACTCTTTGGTCCTTGCTTCTTTGAAAACGATAACGGCGAGAGTGTCACTGTAAATTCGGAGCATAATGGTCGGTCTTTTTTGGTTTTTTTGGTCTGCAATTGAAGAACACGACTTGTATATTATGTGGTTCCAACAAGATGGTGCCACGCGCCGCACAACATGAACGAATATGGCTTCATTGCGAGAGAAATGTCGGGAACGCATAATCTCTAGACTTGGCATTGTTTGACTTTTCCTTGTAGGGCTATGCGAAAGATCGTGTCTATGCGTATAAATCTTTAACTCTTTTAGCACTTGAAAACCATTATTCGTCAAGTTATGGCTCGAAGTTTCCAAAAATTCAGCAGGCGGTCATTTGAATGAGCTAGTGCTACACATGCCACATGCAATGCCAAGGTTCAAACTTTATAATAATAAAGGAATTTCATGAAAAAACATTTTTTTTTTTTAATTTTGGAAGTCGCAAAATGGATAATTCTGTATAATGACGCTTATCTCGTTGTAAAATTCCTCCGATCAGTTCGCACTTCGACTACTCCAAAAATGTTCGCACTGAATTTCTGATGGTTTCTATTATTTACTTTAAGTTTTTGTGTTAGAGAAAGAAGTTCTTCAAAGATGGAAACACAATTTATATCGAAAAATTGTTGTAACAACTCATGTCCTCTACTAATCTTAAAACGTAAATTTGTTGCTCTGAAAAAAGGAATATTTCTTTGTTAGTTGAGAGAGCTAAAACGATGCTTCCGGCTTAAATAATTCAAATGAGCCGCAGCATGTGGAAAAACGACAAAACGGGTCTACAAATGTCTTTATAACACAATGCGCTCCTGTCTTATGTACGAACATATGTGCAGTTACATACATACTTGTATATAAGTAGGTATACGAGTATATGCATATCATTGGCGTTTGGCGCAGAAAAAAGGCAGTCCAACTTCCAATTGTTTAACTCGCATTCATTCTTTTTTCTTGAATTTTTTTCTTCTACCTTTTTTGCGTTAGAAAGTAGATGCCAAACTGGAAACTAACAAATAAACATACATTACGGCTGCCACATTTGATGTCTTCATAGCGAGTACACGAAAGGTAATGGTAGAAAACTTGCCGCCGCTGCCACCAGCAATTGCCTTGCAACATGCTACGCGTGTTTTGTGTGTGGCAAATTTGTTGTCATTGTCATTGTCGGAGGCGCTGTCTCTTAGCTGCTTCCGTTTTCGGTGCAACAAATGTCAAATAACAGCTAACGGTGGCGGGTTCTTGCCACTGCGCACTCTGGTGCGGTGTGCGTGTATGTGGGATCTTGCACAGTTAGTACGTACGTGCTGTACACATGTCGCATTGGGAACAATTGTATTACCAAACAGTTGCCACTTATGGCTTGCATTTCTACATATGTATGCATGTATGTAGGTATGTATGTACTTGCAGCGTACGACAAACACTAATTAAGACATTTCCACGTTTCGCTCGATCGTCGTTGTGCGCTTCCAATTAGTTAGCAGTTGCAAGCGTGCTTTCGTGCTTGTGGCACATACCAGAAGCGGTGGGCCGCCGATACGGTGTTTCTATGCCATTTGCCGATTTGTTTGTTCGTTTGTTTGTTTGTTTGCTCTCTCTCGCTAACCAAAGCGTAATAATGCAAAAGCAAAAGCAAACTAAATTGCAATAAAAACAATAAAAAAGCAAGAAGTAAGTAAAGAGAAGAAGCAAATAAAGAACCGTTGAAATAATAATAAGCTGTGCCGCTTCGGCTTTTGCGTGGGTTTTTGTTGCACAAACAAACAATGCAACATGCCATGCATTTGGTCTACACCCATAAAATGCACCAAAGTCTGTGTATGTATATATGTGTGTGTATGTGCGTTGCATTAGAATCGCATTTATTTGGCTGCTTCTTGGCTTCGCATCTCTTCCTCTTCCTCCTCTTCTTCCATTTCCTCTTCCCCATGGCTACGCTTTGTTGCCAATTATTGCACAGTTGCATAAATGCATTTCTTTTATGGCCAAGTTACATGGCAGTCGGCAATAATTTCGCTTGTTACCGTTAGTATGAGGCATAAAATTTAGTGCTCCTGAAGCCCACTCATCTAAAGGGGAACACACCGCGCTGATATGCATGCCGAAAAATGAGAAACAGAGAAGGAATAAAACCAAAAACAAAAAAAAACCTCGGACAGGTGCAATAAAACAATCAACGGCAATTGGCTGAGCTGAATTTAAGTTGCGTTTGCATTTGCAATTTACTGTTTTGCAATTGTGGTTGTTGTTGTTGTTGTTGCTGGACTTTTTCAAACCCAATTCGCTGTTAAGCTATAAATTTTGACAGTTATATTATCATAGAATTTGGTTGAGCCTCGTTAGCGTTTCATTACCATTTGGCAAGCAGTTGTGGGTTTGATGGAATTTTTTTTCTCTCTCTTTTAATGATTTCCAAAGCTAATGAGAAATAGCTATTACCTGTAATTTTCTCTTTTGCAGGGCAGACTATAAAGTTGGTTTCTTTAATTAGAAAAAAATATTCATATACATATATCAATGAGGAAAATTGTGTACTGAGGAGAGCTATAAAATGTGGCAAGTAGGGTAATTGAGTTTCTTCTTTAAAAATCACAAAATTTAAAATTAAATATTTAAAAATACTAAAAAAGATTCAAAGCATAACAGTTGGTTTTCAAATCTGTACTAATGGTTATTCATTTTAAGGTTTCCAAAATAAACGTTAATAAAATGCTTTTAAATAATTTTTCTTCATTAAATCCCTTCTTCATTATAAAGTTCGTACCTTAGCATTACATTCAAATGACCGCCTGCTGAATCTTTGTAAATTTCGATCCATTTGAGACAATTTTCGACCACTTTTTGACACATATTGGACTGTATCTCAGCCGTAGCTTGACGAAGGTTTTTTTTTCAAGCTAACGGTCTTTTGAGTAGCCAAGCGAAACAAAAAAAGTTCAAAAGTATCAAATTCCACGACCTCGGTGGCAGATTGACATCGCAATAATGAGAAATTACGCGGCCGTGAAAATTCTCTCGCAAAAAAGGCATATTCGATCGTGTTGTCTGGCATGTGGCACCATCTTGTTGGGACCACATGTTGTCCAAGTCGTTTTCCTCAATTGCAGGCAAAAAAAAAGATTGTTATCTAACGACCATAACACTCCGAACTGTCAGTGGCAGTCTCTTCGTAATCATTTTCAAAAAAGTAAGGTCCAATCACTCCTCCGGACCAAAGACCGCACCAGACAGTAAGTCTTTATGGGTGTAATGGCCTCTCTTCATTTATTTTAGAATTCTCGGAGCCCTAAATGCGACAATTTTGCTGATTTACGTATCTACCGAAATATGCCTCGTCGCTGTAGAAAATTTTGTTGGAAAAATCGAAGGTCCACTGTTCGTGCTGTTCAAGCACCTAATCGACGTAAGTACATCGTTGTGAATGGTCAGCTGGATATAGTTGTTTATAAGATTGTAGGTTTAAGTCCAGGTGGAAAATGCGTCATAGTAAGCCCTAAGAAGGTCCCAGATCTTGAGAACATCACAGCATATTCGGTCTGCGGCTTCACTTTCTTTTACAGCAGCGATATTTGAGATGGAACGAGCAAAACGATGAAGCACAGGCATTATGATATGAGCAACCGATCTAGTCTCTTCAAATTTCTTTAAAATTTTACCAATCGCTTGAGTAGTTGAAGTACTATAGGCACCATAATCTCCTCTTAAAGCGGAACGTGGCCACAATGCAAAGTTCATTAGTATCTATGGAAGAGGCCTGGAGAGACAATACCGTATTTTTAGCACACCAAATTTAGTCAATTATCAAAGCTCATTATTTTTTGTGTTTTACCTAATTCCGACTCAAAAATATCCGTCAAGCTACTTGGCTGATAACCAGAGTTCATGGAGAAAAACTTCTCAAGTCTACTTAATTGCTGTGCTGAAGAAAACACATCAGATTGGGAACCCAGATTCCTTAGCCGAGAAGCATGAATAGAAAGACCAAAGACCACCTCTTCGCCTTCGATAGCCGCCTATGCTGCATTGTCAAAGTTAGACTTAACGAACTGACAGAAAACAATACCAAAAGCTCAGACAGAATTAGCAAGGACCTGTGCGAGCCAATTGCTATCAACCGTGGCTCCTGACAATGTGACTTTCTTTCATGTGAGTTCTTCAATTTAAAACTAGAGAAAACAAAGAGAGGCGAAGGGTATGTCGATAATATATAATAGGCTTTAACAGCCGCACCGGAGTCTGCTCTATTCAGACTGGATAAGGAAGCTAGGCGATTGAGTGAAAGAGTCAGCGCATCTTGACCCTCACGTACCTGTTGAAAGTCGAAATAATTTCGCTTATCTAGGATCCAGCTTCAACGCTGGCAAAAATGTCAGCCTGGAAATCCGACGCAATACCATTTTTGGCAACAGATGCTACTTTGAAATTGTATCGTCCGTATGGATGAAAGCATTCAGTACCCGCTGGTGAAATTCGAGGGAGAACTTTACTCTGTTGGAAACGTCAAGCATACGAGGTTCCCGTCATGACACCGAAAAGCACCTTTGAAAGCGCGAAATTCCAAAAAGCCAGAAACGTAATGGAGAAATCGTCTTTGATTGTTTTCCAAATCAGCGCTTTATGCGTAGTATTCCGAATATCAGAGTGCTTCGCACGCACACAGCGACAGATCTGCATGTTTTGCGAGCATCCACAACACGCATGCAGAGGAATTTCCATATAAATGGAGTAACGCGACAAATAAACATGACTGCGTGAGTGTTTACGAGGATATGCATGCAAGGACATGCCATAACTACAATACATAACTGTATAACTGTATAACTGTATAACTGTTTAACTGTATAATTGTATATATGTACATTTGTATATCTCGTTATATCTACTCACGCGTGTTTGCTATATTATCAAGTGCATATGAATATACTTACGGATAGATATGTACGTACACTTCTTTGTATGTGTGTATGTGTGTGTGAAATATGAAAACTCAATGTCGTGTCATTCCGTTGGCATTTTTATGCATCAAAAGTGCCGCAAACAATGTAGCAAAGTGCAGCATTGACGACGCACAGCAATTTCCTCTAACACAACACACACACACATACACATTTATGTAGTTATGAGTAAAATTGTATTGTGATATTCGCGCACATACTTGATCAGTTGTTGTTGGCTGGCACTTGACGCTCCCTACTGATTGCGTGTGGCATAGTTACAGTTATGTGTAATTATGACACACGATGCTCCACACAATAATTACAATATCGCTTTTGTAATCACACATACACACACACATACTTGCATATTACTCCATACATATATGTAGTATTTATGTGTACATATGTCTGTATGAGTTGCACTCGCTTTGCATAACTGAATTTACCGCATTAATGGTGTGCGCGATGCGAGCGCCTGTGCTGTGCGTGTGTGTGTGTGTGTTGGTGAAGGGCGAAAATTTTAATGAGCATCTGCGTTTTGTGGCTTGACAGCGTTGAACTCCCGCCATAAAGGGTAAAATGATTGGCATAAAAATGTTGATGGCGTCTGGGAATTGCAGTAAAGTGAATCTGTGCGAATCGCACGTTTTTCGCTTCAATAACTCGCCGCTCTCGAGTGGAGTCAAATGAACGAGATAATTGGAATACATATTAAAAAAAATAAAAAAATTAAAATTAAAAAATAACATTTTCGCGCATCAAAGGGAAAAAAATTAAAATTTCGTGATAATGTGGTTCGGCTTGTGGAATCTTTTTACATTCAGCGAGCTATTTGAATAGCCGTATAGCCTTGCCACCTTTTCAAAATTATTTAAAAGATCAATAAAATTTCTTATTAATTATTATTTTTTCTTATTATATTTAAAATATTTTTATTTGATAGAAAATTTCTGAGTAGGGTTGCCATTTATTTTGTCTTAGAAAATTAAAAAAATTATAAAAAATCATGATTAGGTCGCTGCACATATATTATTTTCTCCTTCAAGTTGACCGCCTTGCTTTGGAGCACAATATTAAAGGGTTTTTTGAGCAGCATTGCAGAGCTTTATCTCGTCTTAAGACTCTGTGGACTTAAGTAATGATGAAATAAAAAGCTTTTTGTCTTTCTCGGCACATCATTGACATCCATGTTTTGTGTGTGCTTTTTGAGATGGAAAACCAATGCAGGTTACATGGGTAAGTCACCGTTGACCTGGTTCCTTGACAGCTGGAACTTGGTTTCGTATGCTTCATAGGAGTCCGAAATGTCCATATCCAAAACAAGCCCGGATTTACGGAAATACTAATTGCTATGAAGAGGTTACAGGTACTTTGTGGCCACCGATAGAAGGTACACTGTTACACGGTATGTTTTATATAATTTTCCCCTTTACCCTTTCTTTCTCATCGAAAACCCTGGAAATGTGAAAAATATTTTTGCGATATGTGGTAACCTTGAAATACGACCCAAAGTAGAGGAAGTGCATCCACTCCTATTGCGGCTGTGAGTAGGTATTGGTCTTCTTGTTACCCTTGAAATACGACCCAAAGTAGAGAAAGTAGATCCACTCCTATTGCGACTGTGAGTGGGTATTGGTCTTCTAAATCAAGCAGCGCGCTATATAAAGGTGTCCTAAATGTGAACATAATCCCGCAACGAAGTTGTGCGATGGACATAGGATCTGCCATATAACACCAGCTGCAGTGAAAGGTGAAGACTTAGCTCACTGTTTTCTTTGATTACACCAAGAAAAAAACTGTAATCATGACTCAACCACTGTATTCAGCCACTCAAGAACTGCGATGGACGGGAAAAAGCCAAGCAGGTTTTTCTGACATGTATTGCAATAGCCATATGAAAGTTCGTAAATTCGGTGTAGGAATCGTAGGAAAAAAGAAACACAGTCGCTGGGTCTTGTCACTAAGTGATGTCCATCTCACTCCGGCTGAAGAGAAGGGCATTGTGATTAAAGACATCATCTTCAAGCACTTGTAATACCATTTTTGATAGAAAGGCATGAAACCAAATCAATAATCTTGTGTATGAGGAAACATGTGGGCGGTATTTATAGCTGCCCACCAATCTCCGTCAAAGAAAAAATAGAGCTGGTGCGATTACTAATGCCACGATGAACTAGAGACATAAAAAAAGTGCCGAATTAAAGAGAAAAGCATTAACATAGGTAAAAAGAAACAAGCTGAAATTGAACAATACGAATAGTTTGAGAATCTGGCCTAAAAGAGCATAACTTAAAAATTCTAGAAAAAGTTGCTACGAGTTTCAGAAGGTTTCAAGACCGATCTGTGAAGAGAAGAAACGACTAACGCACGTTATCAATTTAGAAGACAACTACAGTCGAACCCTAAGGTGTGGAATCATTCAGCATAATGAATATTTTGGATAAAGCAGTCAGTTAATAGAATGAGGAGAATCTTAACATTTAGTACATTATGTTATATTCCCTTGTAGAATTACTGATATTATTCTACAATCTAGTTTTCCTAAATACAGACCCGCTCTCTCTCTCTCACTCCATCTATGTATATCTTGCATCTTTCAAATATGCGTATGTCTTAACGGCAAAAATTTAAATTTAATATTTCGCAAATTCAATACTCTTTCCTGGGTGACCGTTCAAAAATTAATTTTTTTGTTATTTCAAAGACACGCCAGCACTACACCACTAGTACAAACATATGTACGTACGAGTGTATTGGTAAATTATTGCTTAAAATATTGAGTAGAGTGAGTCCAGACCTTCATTAGTTCTAATAAAGTGAAATCACTTTTCCAATGTAAAACAAGCGCAAAACAAATAGTTAAGTAAATAATAAATAAAATTCCACAAATTTCTTGTAAACAATGATGGAGCTGAGTGAAACTGGGTAACAGAACGACAGACGGCGCAAAAGCTGAAAAACGTAGTGAGACAATGGGTGGCGACGCGACGGAGCAAAGGAAAGCAGAGCAGATTTTCCAAAAACCTAAATAAACAGCACCAACAATAACAATAGACATTGGAGATGTGATAGAAAATCAACTCACACACACACACACACACTCACCGGCAACCCCAAAATTTCTCAATTTTCATTTCAAGTCAAACCAGCAAAGGGATGTAAGGCAAAGCAGAAGAGCGGAGTGTTGAAGTGAACAAAAGGCAGCAAAAGACAAATAACAGGATTTTAAATAATAAATGAAAAATCCCAAAAACAAATAAGTAAAAAATTATTGTAAAACATGTTGTAACACAACAACAACAACAACTACAACAACAACAACAACAGCGAAAATAAATATTCAATTTTCATATTAATTAAAGCAGCGGTGGGTGGAAAAATTCGGGTTAAACGAACATATTCCTTTACATGTAGATGAGTGAATGTGCATATATATCTACATATATACATATATGACATTCGTGTATGTGACTCAATCTAATCGCGTATAATTAAGCAAAGTCAGGAAGTTTTGTTGAAAGAACAGCGACGGCGGCACAAGTTGATAACAAGATTTGTACGGCAAGCTTACAAAAACAACAAAAACCAAGAACAAAAGTGAAAATCAAGGACAAAAAGCTACGGAAATCAAACGAGTATGTCCCAAAAGAGTTTACGACTTTTCATCTTTGATGCAAACGGAAGTACGCGAAAGTAACTTATATTTAGAAATATGAGAGAAAGAGGGGATTTGGGTGTGGTATATGTATTTTGTTAAAACAAAAAAAAACAGCACGAAGGTCACAGCTATTTTTATATTTTTATCTATTGAATTTTCCTTATCGGTTTCCAAAACAAATTAAGGCGAAAAAAGATTAAAAAATAAAAATATGTTGTAATGCAAAAAAAAATTATGAAATTCAAAATTACGAAAAAATTTAATAAAATAAAAATTCAAATACATTAAATAAGAAGACATGAAATAAATGAAATTTAAATTAATTAAATAAATACAATGAAAAAAATTAAATTATTTATGTAAAATAAATAAAGTTAAACAAATATATTTGAAATATATAATATCAAAATAAATAAAATTAAACAAAATAAATAAAAATGAAATAAATAAAGTCAAAAAAAATTATTATAGCAAAATTAAATATATAAATAATTTAAAACAAAAATCAGATATATTGAATAACTTAAAATAAAATAAAGTAAAATAAAACAAAGTACAGTGAAACAAAATAATTTTATTTAAAAAAATTAGTAAAGAAATAAAACTATTATAAGAAAGATAAAATAAAATAAAATTAATTAAATTTAATTGAAGGCTAATCTATTTCGCGGTTACCTCCTTTTTAAAAGGAAAAAACACAGAAAATTCAAATTTAATGAATAATATTTATTATCATTCGAAAGAACATTCTTTGACATTTATTTTTTTTAAATTATCTTTTTCAAATGATGGCCGCGGCTACGCCCCAGATGGTCCATCCATTTAGTCAAATTTTCGATGATTCGTTCGAACATTTCGACTGGTAACCTGCGAATGACACGCGTGATGTTTTGCTCCAAGTCCGCATAGACTTTAGACGGTGCGATATCACACAATCCCACAACCCACACCAAACCATTGTTTTTCTGGATAAAATGGCAGCTCTTGAATCTCTTGTGATTGCTTTTCATCACAAACGTGACACTTTTGCTTGTTTAGATACCCATTGAGCCAGAAGTGGGCCTCATCGCTGAAGAAAATTTGACTCGAAAACGTCGGACCTTCTTCGCATGGGAATGTCGAGTGGCTTCAGTTCTTCCACAAGCTGTATTTTGTATGCTTTCAATTTAAGATATCGACGTAAAATGCGCCAAATCGTTCTATACGTCAGTACGAGTTGCTGAGAATGGCTACGAATCGATTATCCATGGACATGGTCTGTTCGGTCGAATATTATCCAATAATGAGTGCTGAGTCTCAGATGTGTGATGGTGTTGCGAATAGTACGCTCAGTAGGCCAATTATGTTGATTATAGGTTGAGCGAAGTGTGCGAAACACATTCTTTACAGAACCTGAATTTTCGTAATAAAGTTGAATGATTTGTAAACGTTGTTCAGGCATAAGTCTTTCCATGACAGCTTGACACGACTCACGCATAATAGGTCAAAGAAAGGCTGTTGAAAGAAGTACCTCCAGTTGGCTCACCCATAGTATAAAATAAAATAAATTTACATATTTTAAGTTTGTTTTATTGGAAAAGAAAATAATATCCTGAGACAGGTTTGGAATGTACAGAGTTCTTCGTTTGGCGGTTTCGAAAATAAGCGTAAATAAAATGCATTTAAAATAATTTTGTTCATTATTATATTTTTTTGAATGTAAAATCTCGATTTTGGCATTATGTGTGAAACGCTATATCAGTGAAATGACCACCTTGTGATTCTTTGAAAACTTCGATGCGTTTGAAGCAATTTTCGACCACTTTTCGGCACATAGCGGGCGGTATCTCAGCCATAACTTGACGAATATTGGTTTTCGCGTGGTAAAGAGCTAAATGCTTATCTGCATCAACATGGTCTTATGCGTTGCCCGACAAGCAGAGTCCAATGGTGTAAAATCGTACGATCTCGGTGGCCAAGTATCATCGTCAAAACGGTAGATTACACAGCAACCGCCGGTAAATTTTTCTCGTAATAAAGCCATATTCGTTCATGTTGTGTGGCATGTGGCAACCACATATAGTCCAGTCGTGTTCTTATATTTCAGGCCAAAAAGAAGTCTGTTATCAAACGACCATAACGCTGCGAAGTAACAGTAACAATCTCGCCGTTATCGTTCTCAAAGAAGTAAGCTCCAATCACACCTCCGCACCAAATAGCGCACCAGAAAGTAAGTGTTTTTCATGTAATTTCACCAAATGAGAAATGTGCCACGTTACTGAAGAAAATTTTGTTGGAAAATTCGCGGTCCACTGCTCTTTGTTCAAGCAGCCACTCAACATAACTACGGCGTTGTGAATGGTCAGCAGGCTTCAGTTGTTTTGTGAGCTTGGCTTTATATGGACGTAGGTATAATTCCAAGAGCAAAACACATCATAATGTGCCGTAAGAAATTTCCAGCTCTTAACTTTTAACTTCAAGAAATAGACACATTCAGGTCTTCTAAAGAAAAACTTTTTGGTTTGACAATTATGTTAAGTTACAGATGTCAAAATAGATCCCTGCACTCTCGATACTACTAAATGGATAATCCTTTAAAATTTACTACTTACTAAAGCTAAAAGAAAAAGTTAAGATGAAGTGAGGTGCTTATAATCTACACCGGGTCGATTGCCACGCCTTCAATAGGATTTGTTAAGTATTATACTTATCATCGCATTAGAAGAGTGTCTGAACGATTTTTTTGAGGCTGGTAAACCAATCTGAGTAGTGCGCCCTCTAGAAGATTGCGTCCCATGAACCAAGAACCTGTAACCGGATTTATAACCAGACACTTAATAAAAGCAGTCACAAATCTCTTATCGATTCCTTGGCTTTTGGCTGAAGCTCTGGAGTACAGTTTTAAGTCTTTTTCATTATTTACTGGCAAAGGCACCACTTTCTTCTTGTAAACGTGTCAATAATAGTGCACCTTATTCTTTGGTTGACAGTTTAGTTTGGCAGATGTCAAAATACAGTCCTGTACTTTCTGAAGTACTAAATACCTTTTACAATACAGTTCAAGAACAATCTAAAGCAACATTTCATTAATTACCTCCAAATAAATTCACTACAAATTATATTTATGCATTTAAAGTTATATTTTTTAATTGACCCCATGTCACCATACACTTAATTAACAGAGTGTTATAATAAAGCCAGTTTGTAAATGTAAAAATTAAAAAAAGGTTGATAATAAAAAAAATTAAACCGCAATTATGCATGCTGCGTGGCTGCGCGTTTCTTTTGAAAAACGGCCAAAATACAAAGTGACGTACGCGCCAAACGACAATACAAGCGCAAAAAAAAATTATCTAATGAATGGATTTAATTAAATTCTACTTTCAGATTTAATAAAAAATAAAAATAAAAAATAAAAATAAAAATTAATAAATAATACAAAGGAGGGTAGAAGTCTGAAAACAATACAAAATACACATTTGCGCGCAACCTTGGTTTTAAATGAGCAGTAAAACCTTGTAGGAATGTCTGGTTGACATTGGGAAATAAATTTTTGTTAGAAAAAATGGCTTAAAACTTTATTAGGAAATAAAAATTAAGTTTTTTAAATAACTTATTTACTTAAATCCAAGCATTTTAAGAACTTCTCTATTGTCCAGGCAGCTTTATACTGCTCTGTTATGGAATTTATGAATGCGACGCAGCTGAAGAACTTACTGGGTGTTTGTTCTCCCTGTAAGGTTTTATGCTCAAAAACATTTCAGAAAATGTTGTAAGGTTAACAAACGTCAAGCAGGCACTTAGCGTTGTAATTGGCAAAATTTGTTCAATAATTTTGTTTTAATTAAAATCATTTGATATCTTTTTTCTAATGTAATAGAGTTGTTTTTACTTTGCTTTAGGTTTTCCTTTTTTTTCAAACAATTTTTCGAGGTGTGTCTACTGCAGCAGTGTCTTTGTCAAGAGTACGTTTACTTAGCGCACACTATGAAAAAATGTTGAAAAATTTAAAAGAACCAAATACTGAACTGATTGAAAACAAAATAAAAAATTTTCTTATATTTTATTAAATATTTTAAAAACGTTTTTTAATTAAAAACTTACTTACTTTTAGCCCACAAATAACGTAATTGGATCAAAAGTTTGCCAATAATCACCATAGAAGTAATTTTAAAAAGAACTTTTCTTTAACACAATAGAGCATGTGAGGTCAAAATACCAAATACTTTGTTGCAACTTGCCACAATCAGTGGTGTGGCTCTGGTTGCCACCAAACTGTGTGATCTCGTGATCTCAACGCCATTCTCATTTCAGCAAAGTAAATCTACCCACACCACAATGACCACTGTAGTAGCGTTTGAAGGAGCGCAGATGTGGAATGCTTGCTTCATTAGGTTTTTATTTATTTATTTATTATTATTTCCTTTTCTTTTGCTTTGGATTCTTTGCACCTTTTTGCAGGCCAATGTCACTGTTGTTGCTACTGTTACTTACCACGCTTTGGTGTTCCAGATCATTTTGGCCTTATTGATCGCAATGCGAGATTAACTAACAGTCAATACTTAACGATCGCTATGAGTAACGGTTTATGCTGGCATGGGTGTTGCATGAAGTGTAAAAAAAACGTGATTTCGCGTAACTGGCTGCTATTGTGTGTGCTCCTCGAACACGTTCGGTCGTCAGTAGGGTCAATTATTTTTTGTCACCATAGTGCTAAAACCATTATTTGCGGCGTCAAAGAGTTCTTATTGATTTTTATCGCACTGATAATGAGGGCACAATATATAAATGATATTAAAAGAGATTTATATAAGCGATTTACCAAATATGCAATAAAAAGCGTAGAATTTTCACACGTTGCTATTAAAAAAATGCAGGCGATGTTGGCATAAACAAAAAGAAAGAAGAGTTGACAACAAGGGTAAATCATTGAAGAAATGATATCAATGCGTACATTTCTATAAAAAGAGATTGAGAAAAATATGTATGGGTGTACCAAAAGAGTTTTTCTAAAGTTTGACATATTAGAAAAACAAAGGTTATTTAAATATGCCATGTGCGATGTAGCTATCGTAATATTTGAAAGATATTTTTGAAGAATATATTTTTGAATACTTTCACGAAAGTAATTATAATAGATTTTTTTTATTCCAGCTTTTTGTCAATTTTTGTAAGCCTTCCGAATAATAGGTATTTTCAAGGCCCTCAAAATAGGCGCTTTTTCTTTGATGATTTCTTCATTCGACCAGAATCTCTTACAGGTTAGCCATTTCTTCAGGTTTGGAAACAAGAAATAGGCGCAGGGGCTAAAATTGGAGAACATGCTGGATATTATAGCAGCTTATAGACCAATTTATGAATTTTTTTCCATGCTAACTACATCCATCTGCACCCATGCCTTGATTGAAAAGCACATTTTTCGCCAAATGCGGTCGTTTTTGTGCTTTAAATCAATATTGAATCTGCATAAAAGCTTTGAATAATATTCGCTGGTGATCCCATCTTACCCTTTGCAAGGTAACAAAATGGCGAGAACATTCGTTTGGACGGCGGCTGAACATCGCCAAATACTCCTTTGAAGTGGTTACAAGGATGCGCTTACGCTTGTGAGTGAGAAATCGCGTCACCCATCGTACGGTTAGCTGTTTCATGTCCAAATTCATTTTAAATCTGATTTATCCAGTTAGTTGAAATCTCTACAGCCTCAGTAATCTCATGCAATTTCATTATCCGATCGTCCAATATCATTACATGAATTTTATGGACAATTTATGACGTGACGACCTCTTTTGGTCGACCTAAACGTTCAGCGTCAATATTAAATGCACGCAAGATAGTTTACATGACGATCGTGCAATATCAGTTAGTTCACAGCATCTATAATTTCCGGTACAGCAACTGTTTTTGATAATCTTCACGAAATTCGTCGTAGAGTGATCTGCGGCTACGATTGAATTCACCATACTATCGATAAACCTCAGTCCTTGAAGGAGCTTCATCGCCAAATATTGAATTAAGTTCCTCGATGCACTGTTGCCAAGTTAATCCATGTGAAAAGTTGTAAAAAATAATCGCGCAAAAATCTTCGCAATTTAATTTGGCCGATATGAATATTTTAAGTTACTGTAAACAACACAAAGAGCACTTGTCAGTCAAAACGTTCTGAATATGTATAACATAAAAAATGACAAAATATGTAATAATGTTGTCGGTTGCAAGATTGCAACACTAGGGATTTGAAATCCCGAGATTTATAAAGCAAGTTTCGTATCTCAAAAACTGAGAGGGACGTAAGTTCCGTTCAACCGGACAGACGGACAGTCGGACATGACTAAATCCACTCATCTCTCCAATCTTATACTATCGTTACAAATTTCGGTGGATCTATCTCTTCCCCTTCTTTTACTTATGTACACACTTCGGGCCAAAGTTTATAAACAATTTTATCATTTACATAAAATCGAATAAATTTATGAAAACTTTTGGAGAGAATTCATTTTTTAAACGCTAAATTTTGTTAAGAGGAATTCAGAGTCTTCAATTGTAAATATAATTTGGTAACAAAACCAAATCGAATAATTATTTATACCCATATCTAGTTATGCTTATCACTATGCGGAGGGTCGAAGGTTTAAATTTAGACCCTCAGGACAATACTGAAAATTACATAAAAAGCATGATCTCCTCTGAGCAGTGAATACCCAGTCTACCGAGTGTATTTTCAATTGAAATGTCCCCGGCCTGACACATAGATGGTGCTACTAACCTTCAAAAGACGCTTGTTTAAATTTGACAGCTGTCGGATTACTAGTTTGTGAATTTTAGTATTTTGAATAAAGCAACTTTTGTTATCGTGAAAAAAATTGATAAAAAAGAATTTTGCGTGTTGATAAAATATTTGCAAAGGGAAAACATCCAATTGAATTAAAAACTTGGCTTGATAACGAGTTTCCGGACACTACCCCAGGAAAATCCACCATCAAGGATTGCAAATGCTAAGTTTACACGTGGTAAAATGATCACCGAGGACGCACGCAGTGGACGCCCAAAAGATGTTGTTACGGACGAAAATGTCAAAAATATTTCCAAAAAATGAATGAACGAATGAAATGAATTCGAATGACCGTAAATTGAAATCGAATGAAATAGCAACTAAAGATATCAACTGGACGTGTCATAACACCATTCACGAATATTTGGGTATGCGAAAGCTCTATGCAAACGACGAGTTAATGATTTGAAGCAGTGTTTGGAGATGTTCAAGTGTAATAAACCCGAATTTTTGCATCAATATGTGACAATGGATGAAACATGACGCCATCACTTCATTCCAAAGTCCAGTCGGCAGTATTCCGAGTGGACTGCACACAATGAACCCGCTCCAAAGCGTAGATAAATGCAATAGTCGAATGGCAGGGTAATGGCGTCTGTATTTTGGAATGCGCATGGAATAAATTTCATTGACTACCTTGAAAAAGGAAGGAACATCAACAGCGACTATTACATAACCTTCTTGAACCGTTAGAAGGACGAAATCACCGAAAAATGGACGCATTTGAAGAAAAAGGAAGTGCTGTTTCACCAAGACAATGCAACGTGTAACGTGTCAGTGAAATCGATGCCGAAAATCCATGAAATGATAAATTGCTTCCGCATTTACCGTATTTTCCAGATCTGCCCGAAAGTGATTATTTCCAGCCGTCAGATCTCAAAAGATGGCACGCTGGGAAAAAACTTTCGTCGAATGAAGGGTGATCGCCGAAACTGAGGCCTATTTTTAAGCAAAAGACAAATCATACCGTAAAAAAGGTGTCGAAAAGTTAGAGGGCGATGATGATAATAATGAATGTATTACCCTAGAATTTTGCTAAAAAAATTTGTTTTACTATGGCGGGCCGGGGACTTTTCAATCGACCTCGCCATAAAGAGTTCGTAAAATAATCTTACCAACCTTCATTGGAATAATTTATCAATAAATATCCGGTTACTATGGCCAAATTCTGATAAAATGTATTATGCAGCATACATATTTGCCCACAATCTAAGGAAAACCGTAGCGTAAAATAATGGCAATGATAGGTACATACTAAATTACAAAAACAATGCAGCGCCATGTTACATTCATATATTCTGCAAAGAACAGCAAAAGTGTCAATGGCAAAAAAAAAAAAAATAATGACACCCCGAGCTAGGCGACAGTAGCTGCTTGGTATCTTGGTTACAAGCGCTATATGAGAACAACAGCCAAAAAGAAACAACAACAAACAACAGCTAAACCACTTCCGCATGTCTGTCCAGTGAAAAGCGAATATAAAAACTATAAGAAATAAAAAATTGCACACAAAATGCATTTGACCAAACACCTGGCGACATCCAATGGCATAAAATTTCGAACTTTCAGTAGCGCCTACAAGACCCGGACAGTGAGTGTGGAACGGTTGGGCAGAGAGAATGCCAACACAAACGTTCGATGACTTATGAAACGCCGAAAAAGTGTAATTTGTGTATGTGGAAATTGTAAGGCAAGCATCAATGTAGGGACAATATGCGACTGGTAGAACAGACAGCAGAACCTTGAAGAGTAGCACCAACGCCTGGCGGCAGGAAAGAGCCATTGCCGTGAGCAGCACTAACTGTGGCATGGGCAGTTAACACCCGGAAGGCGCTGAGCAGCTCAACTTACGAACTTAAACTTGCAACTGTAAGATCGTGGCCGTAAAACAGTTTGGGCATTTGGTGGTGCCACCAGATTTTTACAATGCGATAACGGTGTGGCATGAACGCCTTGCTACGCCCCATTTCGTCTATTTAGCTGCCATACCTATGTGGGGTTGGCGTTGAGGAAAATCGTGTGTGAAGGTCTTGCGCGAGCATTAAGGTTGCGCTTGTTGCACATTTTTACTGCTGTTACGAAATTTTCGTTTTTCTGTAAAACTAACAAAAATTTCCAACACTCACGCGCAGTGGCAGCAACATTAGCTGCTGAATGGTGAAGAGAGGAGGTGAAGTGTAGCTCTGAGTGCACATAGTTATGCCACAAATGCGCTACTTCTAGTGCCACATTGCCACAGTCGGTCGTGGCAGATGAGTGCAAGAAATGCAATTCGATGCCGATTTTGTGACCTTTGTTGCAGCAACAACAACAGCAGCGACATTAAATCGAACTACAAGCAAGCACAAGTCGCATGCGAAGTAAAAATATCAACAACAAAAAATTTACAAAAAAAATTTTACTTAACAACGACACCACACATTCACACATTCAGCTAACATGCCACTTGCCACTGCTACCACAAGCGAGTGTGATTTACCATGTTCGCTGCCACAAAAGCTGTTGCGACGCGTCGATTAACACTTTTTGCCCTCGCAGCTGTTCCTGCTGCTGGTGATCAGCGATTAAAAGCGCGCGAGCGAATGTACTTGTAGTAGAGGTGGCAACATGATGCTGCGCGGTGTTGCAACAATGCAATTGTGCAACACTTAAAGTGAAGTGCGGCAATGAGTTTGCGATTATTCGTTGCGCATTAGAAGCGTTTAAAGGAAATTTAATTGGCCAATGCCAAGGCAGGAGACAGTTAATGCAGCAATAAGAACACAACAACAACAAGAAATATACCAAATGGGTACCTTAATACCTGCTCATACTTGCAACGCTCACAGCATTTACTTTAATAAGCCACGCTGGCACTTAAAAAACAACTCCGTTGTTGTTGTTGTTGTTGTTGTTGTTGCCTTTGCAGCTGCTTCGGCTGCTACTGCGACGTTTGCCTAACCCATCTGATTTCGTTTCGTTTCTTGCTCGAAGTTACGTTACCCATTGCCTCGCCTTGTCGGTCAATAAAACTAAAAAGTGTTGCACAATTAGTTGCAACAGCTGCTGCTGCTGCTGCTGCTGTGCCCTCCGCTAGTAAACACTAAAGTGTTTCTTTCGAGCATTTCTTGTGCTCATATCGTAAAATTACATCTTTATTTTGTTGCAAGCTATCAGCATGTGTGTGTACATAAATTAATGTATCCTTATGTTTGTATGTACGTCTGAGGCTTGCAACTACAATGCTGTTGGGCCACTTGCAACATTGCTAGCATTATTCTTTGAAAATGAGTCTCATTTGTGGCGTTTTACAGTGAAAGTTGGAAAAATTAAGTTAAATTGTGTGTGTGAAGATTTTCATTTTGTGGCATATGAAGTTGCAGTGTGTTGCAGTAATTAAATGTATGACATAAAAATAATGCAAAAACTTCCCAAAATCCTTCACGCGCTAACTGAAATACACAAATCGACACAGTAAACATAGCAGCAAAAGGAGTCATAAAGAAGGAAATAATGAATACGAAAAAAATATTCTTTTTACCTCTAAATCATCTCTGAAAAACGTTCTTTTCATCCGATAGTCAGGAAAAGTCGTATTGTTCCAAAAAAAAGTCTTAGGACAGAGATTGAAGGATGTAAGAATTTTGGATTTGGAAAAGCGAAGGCGATGGAACGCTGGACTATATGAGATTACGACCGCATTGATAACGTAAAGCGAATTATATGCCAGCGGCTACTATGAATTGGTCATGTTGTTCGGATGGAATGAAACATTCTTTTTGAAAGTATTCGTAGCAGTACTCCTCAATGGAGGCATATGAAGAGATCAGTTGGAGTAGGATCTGGCACTGGAAAACCTCCTCAATATAATTTAGGGCAAATTTCAGCCCAACCGGATATGCCTAAATAAGATTTCTTAAAAAATTTGGGAGAGTAGCACTGGTATAGTCCGCCAACTTCTCCTTTGACAATCTATTATTCACAAGAATCCGTAATGAAACAGAACAAACGTTCTAGATCAGAGAGACATAGTTATATTAACTGATGGCTCAAAACCTAATGAAAGGAAAGCTGTGAATTCACTCATTGATTCTCTTAATTAATATGAAACTACTAGGTTATATCCATAATAGCGGTAAAATGTAGTAGTATTGTGAGCACGACTGTTATCTGAATGCTTTGATACAACGACACCCCAAGCAATTCCACTTCGACTTACACCTGCATCCATCTAAAGTCCAGCTCACACAATAGCTGAAGCCAGCTGACGATTCACAACGCCGTAGCTACTTTGTTTGGGTGCTTGAAGAAAAGCGGTGGACCGCGATTTTTCTCCAACAAAATTTTCTTTAACGACGAAGCACATTTCTTACTAGCTTGAGTAAGTAAGTGTCACATGTAGGGCTCCGAGAATCCTCAAATAATTGAAGAGAGGCCATTACAACCAAAAATACTTACTGTCGGGTGCGATCTTTGTCTGGAGGTGGAATTCGACATCACTTCTATGAAAGCGATAGCGGCGAGACTGGTACGGTCAATTCGTAGCGTTATGGTAGTATTATAACCTACTTTTTTGCTCTACACTTGAAGTATAAGACTTAGACTACATATGGTTCCAACAAGGTGGTGCCACATGCCATACAATATGAGCAAATATATGGCGTTATAGCGAGAGAAATCTTCCTATCGCGTAATCTCTCGTCGTGGCGATATCAATTAGCCAATGAGATCGTGCGATTTGACACCTGGACTTTTTATTCTGGGGCTACGCGAAAGACCGTGCACTTGAAAACCAACATTCGTCAATGGCTATGGCTGAGACGCCGCCTCATATGTGCCAAAAAGTGGACGAAATTTACCTCAAACGTATCGAAGATAGCAGAAATTTACGAGGCGATCATTTCAATGATGTAAAATTTCACATAAAATTCCAAGATTCAAAGTTTGCAATAAAAAAGGAATTTCAATTAGTAAATATCGTATAGCCAAGGAGTCGATGAATACCTCTATTTTCGGTTCATTCATATGATATCTGGAACTGAAGTGATTTCGGCATCATGGAAACGTTACACTATTCTGGCACTCTTGCAATGTCTCAGATATGTGAATATAAATTGATCTTGGTACTCCTTACACTTAGTAAAAAAAAACTTACAAACCAGATATCGTTCAAACACAGCATATTTAAGATTCACTTTTAGGTCGCTTATATTATTGAAAATTAAAATATTTGTGGCACGAAATACGTGAATATAACTTTTGCAAGAATATGGGATATTGATTAGTGTCTTTATTCAACTGAAGTCCTTTGTAAACTAGAGAAAATCGTGATTAATAAATATATGAAAAAACAATGACATTATAAAGAAATGTGTGGAAATCAGACTCTCCAAGCCGGCGAAGTTTAAAGCCGACATGGAGAGTCTGATTTCCACATATTTCTTTATTATGTTGGTATACATGCCCTTGAAGTATGATTTCATTGATGACAGGGGAAAGTAAGATGAAAAATGGAATAAAATATGATAAACTTTAAGAAAGGTAAATGATGAGTCTACTAAGAGTAAACCTGAGCACACCAATGACAACAACATCCGTTAAAAACGTGGAAAATATGAAAGAAATAATTTAAGCAATCGCCGAATCACAATTGAATTAAAAAATTCAATAGAGATTTTGGTACACCAAAGAGATTGTCATGCGATTTTTTCTAATGTTTGGGTATGAAACGTGTGGTAGCGAAATTTCTTCCAAAAATTTTTGAATTTGGAACAAAAACAGTAGCGAACGGAAGTTGCACCTTCTCACGCTTTTTTGATTTTTCGTGAATTTTTGGCCAAAATTAATGCTGTAACGGTGTCCCAGCATCAACATTCGCCAAGCATGGCTCATGATGAGTTTTTTCTATTTCCGAAAGTAAAAATAACTTTAAAATGTCGTAGATGACAATGAAAGGACGTCGCTGTAAGAACTAAAATTTGAGAAGTGTTTCGGGGACTTGGTAAATCGCTAACGCAACCCCTTAAGGGGATAGAACAACATCAATGTAAACGAATAAATAAATATTTTGCTTCAGAAAAGAAAATTTTTGTATTTTCTTATGAATAGAAAAGCGTGTTAAAAATATACAAATGTGTCTTTTGTAATATTATTTGAGAGTTTAAGGTTTTTTTTTTTTTTTTTGAGGTTCAACTTAGAAATATTTTCATCCGGGCTATAAATTTTCTGACATTTGAATTTACGTACAATATTTTAAGAAAATTTTTTTATTTATTTATTTAACACTTCATTTTTGAAGAATTTTTCTATTGCGATTTGCAACTGGGACATTACAAAATCTCAGTTTCTCTGTGTGCATCTACAAATATTGTGCCGCGAAAGACGAAACTGCTCAAAATACAAATCAGAATTTTTTAAGTAACTTTTTGCAAGTAAAGTTTTCTTTTGTAATGAGTTTCCATTGAACAAAAAAAAGGATAATTTCATTTTCCAACTAACTGACTCAGGATAAGCAAATCCATCAACTGAATTTTATGTTGAATTTTGTGACAATATTTGGGCATAACTTTCAAATGGCATTACTCACTCATTCGCATATTCATCACAAAGTAAACCACCAAATATTGGTTTCAGTGACGCCTTTGCATTGTTCCAGGCGTCATTTCATATATATGTATATCAATAGAGACGAAATGAATTACCAAAAATTGTAACAAACTAAATGTCGAATATAAATAAAGTTTTGTCGCCAAAGCGAAAAATAAAATAAATTACATGCAAATACACCATGTATGTAAATAAATTAGTTATTTCTCTTTTCCGCTTGTTCATCAGAAACATTGTAAATTCGCCTAAATTCAGCCAAAAAATCAATAATCGCTGGATCATTTTTATTTTTTGCAACAAAATTTATGGCACTTAACTGGTTACGAAATTGCGGTTGAATCGGCTATGGAAAAAAACAAATTTACAACTTTTTCGCATAACAAAAGGAAAAGTGTTTGAAATTATTTGATTTTGGCCTGAATTTTAGCATTTTATATGCAAAAAAAAAACAAGAACAGAGTTGCATGTTAGCGTAGACATTTATATATAAAGGGTGATTCAAGTAGAGGTTTTTTTGGTAGCCTTTTTTTTGACAACTTATGGTCAACATAACCGATCCACTGATAGTACTATTCGCAACACCATCACCCATCTTGAGACCCAGCATTCTTTATTGGATACTATTCCACTGAATAGACCACGTCCAGCACGCAGTGAAGAAAATATAAGGGACGTAGCTGAGAGTGTATACGAAGACCGTGGAGAGTCGATTCGTACTAACGTATGGTATGCCTTGGTGCATTTTACGCCGAGATCTTAATTTAAAAACGTACAAAATACAGCTTCTGTAAGAACTGAAGTCACTCGACCTTTCCAAGAGACATCGCTTCACTCTATGTGCTCTTGAAAACTTCCAAGAAGATCCGACGTTTTCGAGCCAAACTTTGTTCAGCGATGAGGCCTATTTCTGGCTCAATGGATATGTAAACAAGCAAAATTGTCGCATTCGGAACGAAAACCAACCTTAAGAGATTCAAAAGCTACCATTTCATCCTTTCATCCAGAAAAAACAACGGTTTGGTGTGGTTTGTGAGTCGGTGGAATCATCCACCTTCCATATTTCTTCAAGAATGATACATGATGATGAACGTAACTGTTAATGGCGACCGTTATCGCGCCTTGGTAACCGACTATTTGATGCCCAAATTCGAAGCTCATGATCTACGCGACATTTGGTTTCAACAAGACAGCGCCAATTCCCACACTTCGCAACAATCAATGGATTTATTGAGAGAACATTTCGGTGAGCAGATAATTTCACGTTTTGGGCCGGTCGATTGGCCTCCAAGATCATGTGATATCACACCGTTAGACTTTTTCTTGTGCGGAGATATAAAGTCTAAAGTCTTTGCGCTTCGATTCAGGCCTTGGAGCAAAACATCACGCGTGTCATTCGCCAGTTACCAGTCGAAATGCTCGAAAGAGTCATCGAAAATTGGACTCAACGAATGGACCATCTGAGACGTAGCCGGGCCAACATTTGAAAGAGAAAATTTAAAAAAAAATAAATAAATGTCAAAGAATGTTCTTTCGAATGATAATAAAAATTCCCAATTAAATTTGAATTTTCTGTGTTTTTTACTTTAAAAAAGTAGCGAACCCCGAAACGGATCACCTCATATATATATTAATTTGTGCTTGCATGAATTTTCATTTATTTTGGATATACCAAAGCATATAATAAAAAATATTTTTGTTTCTCTATTTTTCATTCGCCATGTTTGTCGGTTAATGTCATTTGCTCGTGTTCTTTATGTGCTCACATTGTGGCGCAGGAAACTGCAGAAATCTAATCAATGGCATAATAAAAACAGCGAAAACTGTACTTTTTATTGCATTCAGTAAAAGTTAGCATGTCGAGAAAACTAACATTTTATGGAAAAAAAATCAACAACAAGCAAAATCAGCTGTTTCTTATGTGTCAGTGCTCTGCCCGGGGTGAGGAGTGTTGAAATTTGGTTTGTTTTCAAAAAAAGCATGAAGAGTGCAGAAACTTACCTACTTTTATATACATACATTTAGCTACATTGGCAACAATAAAAAGAAATTGCAAACAACGAAACAATGCAAAAATTTGGTTAAAAAGAGCAAATTTATTTGCGCCCAAAAACACTTTGACATTTTACTCTATAAACACACATGCATTGCATATGCACATGTGTTTGTAAATATATTTTCATTTCATTTTTTTTATTTAGCTATGCTTATGCCTACATATTCATTGCATGTTAAACATATGTACATACATATATATATATATATTCGAGCTGAGCTCATAAGTCACCAAATTCATTTTAGGCTCACGAAATAACCGTAAAAAACCCGCATTTGCCATAAAAACTGCATCATAAAAGCGAACAGAATGACGAAAACTTACTTAACACCACGAAATCATTAATTCAGAGCCTATGCACCAAAGCATATTGCATATGTTCATATAATAGGAGTAGTATATTTGTGATATAATAAATTTTGTTGGCACTAAGCATAAAAAGTTACTCATACGACCCGTGCGTCGCTTGGTGTGTCGCTTTTTATGTATTTAGATGCCGCAAAATACACTTACTCACTCCAAGCGCTCGCATGAAAGATGCTATGAGGTGCACTCGTATGTAGTTGCACATTTTATTTTATTTAGCAATCTTTGTTACGTTTTTACGCCTCGAAATGTGATAAAAACCATATTCGTCCGTTAAGTGCCCTATCCTTGGAACTAATTTTTGGTGCTTTGAGCTCGTATCAAAAGCTGACTTTCATATACATTCTTAAAATATTTAAGAATATGTTAGAAAGTTGCCTTTAACAATATTCTGCAAAGCGTAGTTCTGGTATCAAAATACGTAAGCAAAAGCGCAGTCCTCTTTTTTCATAGCTTTATAATTTCACGTTCAAATATCTCTTAAAATGAACGGAGTGAGTGGTGAGGCTATCGCCATAGCATATAGAGGTAAGTTTAATAAAAAAACCTCTACACGATTTGATGAAGTAGACTCTGTGATGAGTTTCGACCTGGTCTATCCGTTGGGAATAATGTGCCAATTAAAATAAAGAGGGACTGGTGCTATTTGCGAGAAGATAAAAAATTGTGACTATAAATCCATCCGATCTAAACGGTGTTATCTAGACTCGAGGCTAAAGATCTGCTAATGATCGCAGAGAAAATATTTAAATGTAGGAACTGATAAGATTCGGCTTTTACCGCCTTCTAAAAATCCAAAATTAAGAGAGACTCTCAGAATTGTTACTGGATTCAACACTTAGACTAAGAAACCTCTTGAAAGATATCAACATAAACGTTGACGTAGGTAACAATTAAAGCAATAAACTCACATCGTATCACATTGTCAGAAAATCTCTTCGGAAGCAGAGAGTCAAAGTTTAAGAAGGATGAACGGAAGTTACTACATATTACTGGGTTCCAGGCTACAAAAACATTGTGATGAATTGCTAAGAGTTTCATCCGTCTGTGGACCGAATGAGTACATGTAATACGAGAGACGTTAGAGACTCTGTGCAATAAACTTTTCGAGGGAGTTGGAAGACGGATCATGTCAAGATCACAAGCAATGACAGCGACGAAAAATACACCGAATTTTTTTAACGTATTCACGAAATGACCCCAGACATATTTCCTGGCAGGCCCACAACCTACTGACATCTCACGCGAGTAGAGGTTGTTATGTGTGATACCTTGGAGCACCTCGTCGATTTCTATATAGAGCACACCATATACAATTAGGAGCTTGGCTGCTTTGAGGAATAGAGGAAATTTCAAATTGAATATCAAAGCCCACCTAAACTTCGAAGAGACCTCCTCTCCATGACCACCTTACACTACAAATCACTAACCACCAGGATTAAGACGTAGTAGCCAGGCAGCATAACCTAATCTAGCCTAACTCGTGAACATGTTGATGTATCAGTCGGTAGCAATAGCCACGCTTCGTTTAGAAAAGTCAGAACAATGGAGGAATCAATTTCTCGTATATTTGAAAATACTTCAAAGAGGATAAGTAAATGAAATAAAGCACAAAAGTAGTGACAAGCTGCACAGATATATTGTGGTCCATCATCTACTTGCCGCAACATCAGTACACGAATGCATACTAGAGATGAATAGACCAATAGCTACCACAATTCCGTTAAAAGTGTGGAAATATATAATGATGAATAGAAGCTTAAGGTGAATTCATAGAACTCTCATTCAGGCTCTGAATATTTCATTCATCATAAGGACAGCAGGGCAAATTGAAACTTAGTTTAAACATGAGAAGATTCAGCGACAGTCGGAGAGCATAGAAAGCGCTTGGGCAATCTCTGCAACAGATGGTCCCATGTGTTTCTTATCATAAGGACGTCTAGGTCAATTGTAAGCCACGAATATGAGAAGGTCGCTTTGAGGTCGAATTTTGGTCGAAAATTGAAAAAGGTCACATGAAATATATTTTTTATGAGAGACGAGCATAAAAAGTTCACGCATTTTTCATATGACTGTCCTTGGTTAGGATGAAGTGGTTACTGGCCATCACCTCACATAGACCACCAAGCGAGGCTCAGTGAGCCTTTGAATTTACCGGCTTAGAGACTAGAACCGACTCTCGCGAAATGCGAGGCACTCACAAAGGAAGTGCATTAATGTCTCACGTTTTTCTTTTTCTCTCTACGAATACTGCATAAGTCATTTGATGGTAAGCTCAGCCTTTCTGCGTTCCTTGACAATAGAAAATGACCCCTAAGACGGCACATAATTCTATATATTAGATTTCCTGTTTGTGAGACAAGCTTTCGTAACCTTCTATTATCTCACGTTGGCCATTTTATCCTGGTAACTTTGTAACTGCTGAGATTTTGCAATCATAAGTCTGTCTCTGGGCTGAATAGCGCCTTTATATTAAGCTTTCAAGTAAAGATTGACATGCACAAAATACTCCAAAATGGCGAAGGAAGAGAGAAAGAAAAAAAAATTTAGCAAGTATGATCGTCTTATCATAGTCCGGTATACTATTGCATCCAATAACCGCCATCAGGTTCGGAAGGAACAACTAAATCATCATATTAATTGATATAGTGTTTGCCTGACTATCCGAAAATACATATATAGATGAAGTTTGTTGAGAGTGCCATTAGGACTAGACAATGGACAACCTCATGAGCATCACACCAGGTTGGAACTCTTTGCCCAGTCGTGTAAAAAATTATTGAATCTGCATATGCTGGTAGTATATTGTTTCATTGGTTCCTATGAGGAATAAATACTTGTTGGTTTTTCGTGAAGTCAGTGAAGATTATACAATGGTCTGTTCTTCCTGGTAGGAGGATTCTTCTTAAAATATAAGCAATATTGTTAACATTAGTTGCCGGCTTCAATCAGCTTTATAAATAAATTATTGTAGAATATCCCAACTTGTACTGTCATGTGGTGTAACTCACGCTCAAAGACCCAAACAATTGACAAACTATTTATGCTTACCCACAGGGATATTTTTTCTTATCTTATTTTTACTGTTTTTTTCACTGTTTCACACTTTAAATTGCAACAGCTGTGCTGCCGATGTGTCCGTTACTGCAACAAAACAAAAACAAAAAAGCTTATGACAGCTACAACATTACAACGTTGACAAAAACAATAGCAACAACAACAGCAACAACAACAGCTGCTGTATTGGGTAACTGTTGATGACAACGCCGTTGACATTTTCGACATCGCATTTGGCGGAAAATAGCGCACACATCCATACACCTAAACAGATATGTACAAACTGAATGCTAAGTACAAGTAAATATGTACACAAGTACATACAAATATGTTAACATGTAGTGAAAGAAAAGGTTGTTGTTTGTGTTTCGTTCTCGCATTCACAGCGACAGCGCGGTGGCGAGTAACGTGTCAGCGTCATAACTTTTGCTGGCTGTTAATTTGGAATTTAGATTTAGTTGCGAATTTGTGTCAAAACATACAAAACAACAACAACAACAACAACAAAAACAAGGGGCATGAGCTGTGAACCGATGAAAGAAGTAGTCGTCGTAAAAACAAGCACAATGTCAACAACATGCCGGCAGCGCCAACAACATATGCTCGAACAACATTTGCTTCCCTTTTTTTTGCCTATCCTCGCACTCATGACAGCCTCTATACTGATAACAAAATATATTTAGTCTTCTGCCTATAAGCCTTCGCTCACACACATCCTCTTCTCCCTTCCCATATTTATGCTGATTTGATGGCATAACATTCGCCGTATCTCATGTTTGCATCGTAAAAAAGTTTTATGTTCCCTTTTCATTTTTGTGGTTCATCTTTGAGCTCAACGAAGCATATTTAAATAGGCACCGCATGGCGTATGAGCAACCAACGAGCGCTGGGCGTTCGATCTTCGATATGTGTGGAAGTGAGTTAGTTTAGAAGAGAGCTTAAAACTTAATGTTGGTGTATTTAAACTGTTTTAGAGATATTTTGGAAAATAACTAGCAGCATTTTTTAGAACCTCTAACAACGATAACTTCAGCAGCTTCTCACTTTTCCTGCCGACTGGCTTACTACGACTCATCACTGTGCACCAGTTTATTTAATTACTTTTGGTTTCCATGCCCCCATTCGTTGATACAATGCACAGAAACACTCACGTGTACTCTAAACTCATGTTATTCCTACTTAAAACGGTTTAGTTTTTATTTATAAATTTCGTTTTATGTGCCCTCTTTAGTTTTATGTTTTTTTTTTTTCCCTTCCACTTAACCTTAATGAAATGCTGCTGTTATCGTGCCACCATGTGGAGGTATATATGTATTTTTATTATCCAACTTAAATCTGACTAAAATATGTAAAACCTTTGAATATTTTTTTTAGAAAATTTAAGTACTTTTCCTTCTGTCTGTGTCTCTATTGACTTGGCATATATCAAGAGCCAATGTAGGTAATAAAAAAAAACTTAATCGTTTTACTCTTCGCCAGTTTGCACCAAATTTCCGGTGCTTTAAAACCTTCAATCTGCGGTGTATTCTCACTCGCTGTTACAGTTTACTACTTGAAATTGTTCGAATGCTACTGACCTTAGGAGCAAGAAAATTTATGTAAAAATGGAAAAAAAAAATCCAAATATTCTATTCTAATTGACTTAAAGTGCCTAATACTTTGATGGTTCGCCTTATCCAGTATTTTATTGCATAGTTGTAGTTTTATTAATAAAATAAAACTAGATTTCGCTTTGATGAGATAGCCTCTCTCCATGATAGCTGCAACAAGTCATTGCCAGAAGACTTACCCTGAATTAGTTGGCGCAGAACTGCCGTTATAGACCTCTGAAGCTTTTGAAATGTAACTGTTTACTCGGCATATCCGTTGTTATGACAACTACCTCAAGTACGGCACTTCCATTGTTCAATATCACATCAATTAATATAATGACTAGGAATGATGGACAAGAGATATGACGTACATGGCTGCATACAAACAGTTATAAAAACTCTTATGTGGATTAGGGCTAAGAGCAGAGCATGTACGACTGCTGAAAGCAGAACATGTGTAGAAAATAACGAAATCCTGCTGATTATCCAGCCCTGATCCCAGAACCATCCATTGTGAGGGGAAATAAACAGTTTGTCAAATCGTGTGGAATCTTTTCTATATAAATAGATAGTTTAGAAAATAAACATAAATAAACTGTATTTAAAAAAATTTCGTTCCTCTAATCCTTTTTTAATTATAAAGTTTGAACCTTGACATTGTATGCGTTGAACACTGCATCATTCAGATAACCGCCTCATGAATTTTTGCAAACTTTGCGGTAATTTTCAACCACTTTTTTAGTACATAAGGGACGCTATCTCAGCCATAACGTGAATAATGTTGGTTTTCAAGTCCTCAAGAATTAAAGGTTTATCCGCATCAACACGGTATTTCGCGTAGCCCCACAAAGAAAATTCAAACAGTGTTAAATCGACCTCGGTAGCCAATTGATATCGCCAAGACGAAATATTCTCGCAATAAAGTCATATTCACTCTTGCTCTTCAATCGTAGGCCAAAAAAAGTCGAGGGAAAGTATTCGTGCAAAAGATGCGAATAGAAAATCATACTTTTTTATCGACGGAAGACGTCCATGTATGTGAACAAGACTCTCCTTAAAATCGAATAAAAACAATGAAATGAGTTCTGATAAGAAAATCCTAATCACACATTAAGGCACATATGCATATATGTATATCCGAGGATTGCCTTATATATTTTGGAATTAGAGAACAGAAACAAATTTTAACTTTCGAAAATCGCTTGAACTAATTGACAAAACACTTTTGCAGCTCTGATTGACGTATCTGCAGAACCAGTGTTCAAAACGCATCAACCCAATTCAGGACTTTACGGTAGATGAATCATCAAATCGACTTTTTGGGTGCTCTAAAATGTAGTTGTTAAAGTCGATGTGTAAGAGCTCGTATTGTCATGGTGATCCATCTTCGGCGGTATGTTTTCCTGGTTCCCTGAACTGTAAAACAAATTAAAATGGTGTACCACTCAGAATTTACTGTTCTGCATTGCACTAGTGGTACGGTTGCGACATGTCCAATTAAAAAAAAAAAATAACAGACGACAGACGATAATAGCTTGGAAATGCGTCGTGCGCGAGCAACTTTTGTTGGATTCGACTAATCTTAAAACACCCATACAGTCGACTGCTGTTTACTTGCGGATTCATCACTTATCTAGATGTCATAGACGTATTTCAATGCACCACTATTGTATTTTTTTAATACTTCTCTCGACCAATGCAGACTTTTTTGAGCGAATGAGAAAATTTTTGGGATCCAACGTGAACAAATTATGGCTATAGTTGTCTCAAACTAACGATAGTCATTTGGAATCGTTGCCAAATTAGCTGTCCGCCACATATGTTAAAAGAAAAAGCTTTTCCGTTATTTTTGTGTCTGAATTACCAAAATTTTTCAAATGAACTTGCGAACGCTGTTGCCATTTTATTCGAAATACATTCAGCTGTCTAAGCTAGTATAGCCTTATAAAGGAACAGCGCTGTTGTATAGAACTATTCTGCTCATCTGTATCTTACGTAGCTTCTTCGAAAATGATTCTGAGCGATTGCTGATTGATCATAGGCCTCCAAGGAAATGGTTATTTTAGGTTATAGTAAATGAGCTTTAGATGCAAGGCCATTTTTTTTTTCAATTGAATATTTTTATTATACAACGAGGAAAAATGGTAGAAGTGACACTTTTTCGGGAGTCCCGCATTTTCTCCTCAGAGTTCTTATGGCAGGGCTTGAACCAAGGGATACTCACATCACAGTAAAGTACTCTACCACTGAGTCTATGACAGCCATGTAATATGTTTTTGAAATGTTATCGTTAAACTGAAGAAACTAGATTATTTGGCCCTACATGAGGGTACTCAAATGTTGGAACTGCGATAGACCGGACTTTTTGTGTTAAACACGGAATAAGCAGCTCATTAGAATATTTTCAGGGTATATACTTATACTAAAATAAAAATTGCGCAGCTCCTATCAGAGAGCAAGAGTGCAACTTTGCTATAGTTCATATTTGCCTGCTTAATTTTCTTTCTTGATATTTATTTATTTATTTTTAATTTATTTTTAGTTTTTTTTTTTTTTGTAATTCGTGCTTTCCATCATTCATTAAAAATACAATATTTTGAATTTTTTTATGTAAATCTAATATTTATGTACATATGTATGGCTGCATTCCTACTCATTTTTACAGCTCACCAAAATTCCATAATGTTTCAATTTTTATTATACAATATATTGACACGCCGAAGTTGGGCACAGTGATTGGGTGCAGCCAACTGAATATATTACAGATTTAACATTTGGGATAATAGCAAGCGACATTGGGAATATAGTGTGGTTGCAAAAATATATACACACACACGCACCAATAAGCATGTTTTGTGTATAAAAATACATAAATATTCAACGATGAAGAGTTCAACCAAAACACCCCCTCAACACCGTTGAGGATACGTGAGTAGCAAATTTTGAAATCTGTGCACCGGAAGTAAATGGAAAATCAAACTGAGTGAGGGTGGAGTAACAAAAAAAAGGGCAAGAGGCGCGACACATAAATATTTATGAGTGCATATAATTTGGATTCAGAGATTAATCAAAATTTTTACGAACTCACACACTGCATCATTTACATAGAAAAATACAATAGTAAATAAATGGTAAAAGGGTGTTTCAACCACATAAACTCAACAATTTCGTGCATTGATGTGCCGCTGCAAAGCAAAACTGTTTCATTTTTTGGTGCAAGCGTAGATGAGGTGAAACGGTAAAGGCGAAAAAACACAAAATTTGAGATTATGTAAATTTTCTGACTTCTTTTTCATGAATAATATTAAAGATTCAAAATAAAATATAAAGTACAACGAAACGACAGCAATCACAAAAAGTGAAGTAAGTGCTATCACTAGCCAACTCTTCCCTTAACACACTTTCATTTTCTTCTTCTTTTTTCTTGCTCCGCACTCTTTTGCTCTGCAATAAAGCGCAGCTCGTTGAATTGCAATAAAGTTGATTTTGATGTATGAATTTTGAATTACCCTGCATCGTTTTTATGAAACGATTATATGCGTACAACAACAAGACAATAAATCTCAGTCGTTCACTTTATTGTTTGTCAATTCACATGGGTAGATATTGCTGAGAAGACATCATAAATTCTTATGTTATGTTTTCTCTTTCTTAAACGTTTGTTGAAGAAACATGAAAATTAACGGGCTAAAATTGATCGCCTACAATTAAATATGATTTTTTAGTATGCTGCGATTAAAACAGGGAGGTTTGCAATGCAATTTTGGAATATATTGTTTAATAGCACATATAACGGTTATGGCTAATAAATATTAATATTATAATATTATTATGTTGATATAAATTTATAGACGTTTAAATGGTTCAAGAGAAAATTTTAAATTTTCTGGTTGAAAGAAAGGAGTAGAAACAAACAGCTGAAAAATAACAGAAAAAATCAATAAGAGTTCAAAAACCCGAAAGCCTTGAGTCAATCATTTCACAAAAAAGATTTTTTGTGACAAAAGTTTCTGAACACTCTCTAAAAACATTTATCCATTCTGCTTTTTAGCCCCAAAAATTCAAAAAGTTCTTATTTATTTTTTATGAAAAAAATTTATCATCGATGAAAAGCTGCCAATCTAGAGCGGGTTTCACTTGTTTTGGACTCCTTTTCTTTCAGAGCACTCGTCAAATATTTGTTAAAGTGGTACTATACTAGCACAGCATTTCATTTCCCACTGAAGATGAATGAAGGGCTTATTGACAAGTGGATTGCCGTAGTGCAGCAAATCCAGAGAATTGTCTCATAACACTCTGATCGACAAAAAAACTACTTTTATCAGAGCATATACAACATGAATACGAAATCCTTTAACAGCTTAATGAAAAAATTACAGAACTTTACGACCGGTGCGTATTCCTTTTGGAAAATATAAGGAAGATCGGTTTGCTGAAATTAAAAAAATATTTAGATTTGGAAAGACTTAATTGCTAAATATACAAACAAAAAATGAAACTAAAACAAATGAAAAAAAAAAATCAGAAATATAAAATCAAAAATCGAAAAACTAAAAACAAAAATTAAAATAATTCAAATTTCAAAATTCAAATTTAAAATCCAAAATCCAAGATTCAAAATTTAAATCCAAAATTCAAAATTCAAAATTCAAAATTCAAAATTCAAAATTCAAAATTCAAAATTCAAAATTCAAAATTCAAAATTCAAAATTCAAAATTCAAAACTCAAAAACAAAATTAAAAATTCAAAATTCCAAATTCAAAATTCAAAAATTAAAAATTCAAAACCCAAATTTCAGAATTCAAAATTCAAAATTCAAAACTCAAAAACAAAATTCAAAATTCAAAATTCCAAATTCAAAATTCAAAAATTCAAAATTCAAAATTCAAAATTCAAAATCCAAAATTCAAAATTCAAAATTCAAAATTCAAAATTCAAAATTCAAAATTCAAAATTCAAAAATTAAAAATTCAAAACTCAAATTTCAGAATTCAAAATTCAAAACTCAAAATTCAAAATTCAAAATTCAAAATTCAAAATTCAAAATTCAAAATTCAAAACTCAAAATTCAAAACTCAAAATTCAAAATTCAAAATTCAAAATTCCAAATTCAAAATTCAAAAATTAAAAATTCAAAACTCAAATTTCAGAATTCAAAATTCAAAATTCAAAACTCAAAATTAAAAATTCAAAATTCAAAATTGAAAATCCCAAATTCAAAATTTGTAATTCAAAAACCAAAATTCAAAGTTCGGAATTCAAAATTCAAAAACAGAAATTCGAAATTCGAAATTCAAAATTCAAAATTCAAAATTCAAAATCCAAAATTCAAAATTCAAAATTCAAAATTCAAAATTCAAAATTCAAAATTCAAAATTCAAAATTCAAAATTCAAAATTCAAAATTCAAAATTCAAAATTCAAAATTTTAAATTCAAAATTCAAAATTCAAAATTCAAAATTCAAAATTCAAAATTTTAAATTCAAAATTCAAAATTCAAAATCCAAAAATCAATATTCAAAATTGAAAATTCAATAAAAAGAAATAAAAATCAAAAATTAAAAAATCTAAAACCAAAAATTATCAACAAATAAAAATCAATAAAATGAAATAAAAAATAAAAATAGTAATAATAATTTCTGAATATTTATTACAATAATATTTATTTACAATAAATTTAAGTTTAAAAAAAAAACAGATCCGTTTTTGGCGGTTTTTGTACCTATAACCCCATATGTGTAAAAATCCGTTATATGGGATATATGAAGTAGTCTTCCGATTTAAATGATTTTCTTTACCAATATCTGCAATGCTTTTTTGGAAGATTTATCATCCAAAATTCCCAATAGGGAAAATGGGTCGTATATATGTTATAGAGTCCCAATCTGACCACTTCCGACATATGATCGTATAATTGTACCAGTGGTCTGTCTACCAAGTTAGTTGAAATATTCAGACAGACGGACAGACGGACAGACGCACATGTCTAAGTCTAATTAACTCGTCATTCTGATACGATCGGTATAAATTTCAGTGAGCTATTTCTTCTCCTTCTGGTGCTTACATACTTCGGACCAAATTTAATATACCATTTCAAATAAATGATAATTATAAAAGTAAAAATAAAACTAATATTTCCATTCATCATAATGAATTATTTTCATTTCACTTGTTTTGAAAGTTCACTGTCACAGTGCACATCTTCCCACTGACTGGTTGCGTTTCAGTCTACACATGCTAGTCTGGTAATCTGTTGTAAAAATATATAAATGTTTTTCGGGTGTAAGCATGTAATGCAATTACAGTTATATTTGCACAAGTGCAACGACGCAATTGAAACTTGTGTCAGTGACATGAAAACTTGGAGGTCATCTCCACATTGCAAGTAATTGCTGAAATTAATTATCAACTTGAGTTTCTCTCCTGTGACCCCCCCAGCGATTAAACAAAATTGGAGTATTTGCTTTTGAAGAATTAGATCAATATGAGTCAAAAAGATGCATGTGACTTTATCACAGTATCGAAAAGGGAAAAAAAAACTTATTTAATTGCAATGGGCTGATGACACAATGCAGCTTTTGTATTTCACATTTCTAAAAAGAGTGAAAAGAGATTACAATAAATTGTAAAGGAAATTCGTGAAATTTTTTCATCGATTCAAATGACACTCATTAAATGATTTTTATATAAAATATTTATCTTAAATATTACAATTTTTTATCATGGTCAAATGTCTCTAGGAATATCAAAATAAAGATTTCTCTAGGAATTTCGGAAAGTTGTACAACCGATGATAACGTCATGTAAGTCAGATCACTACTAAAGCTAGCAGAGTAGATTAATGATGACATTCGTGAAACTCTCCACTGTTGAATCGGCTCGATCCGAGTTAATGAGCATGGCGGTTGGATTTACACCGTAACTCATGCAATGGTATGTTACAATTCTTTTTCTCTTTCTTTTTTTTCATACTTTTCGAGTAAGCTTTAATACCAAGCTGAGGAGTGAAAGCTTCAAATATGAGACAAAATTTATTTATATCTCTCGCTTGAATATGATTTTCAATGGAAAGCTATCAGTTCAACTTATCTCCTTCACTTCTACGGCAAATCTATGAAAGAAAAGCTCACCAAATTGCCATTTCCTACGAACTCGATTTCTATTCTTCCATTAAAACAATAATAAAAAATTTCGCATAATCAATTTCATAGTTGAAAGAAGCAATTCACTTTGGCCTACTTTTGTATTCACATTTGATTTGTTGAGGTTGCACCTTCTATCCCTCCGCCCTTCGCTACAAGTAAGCATTTAAATAGGAAACTCATCAATTTCAAAACGAATTCGCCGACTTTCATCATAAATTTACTTCCGTTCACCGCAAACGCAAATGTGCAAAGTGCAGTGAGTGGAGAGTAGAATGGTGAGCGGAGAGTGGAGAGCGGAGACGTAGAGTGTTTTTGCTTTTGTTTCTCTTATTTTTTGGTTTTATAACTTTATCAAGCGTTCTTCTTCTTCTTCTTCTTCTTCATCTTCTTCTTCTTGCTACCGTTACTGCAACCACTGACCCACAAACAGTTTTACGCTACGACCACTACTTGCCCAGTGTGGTACTGGCGGTTGCCGCTACAATCGGCATGTGGCATGTGGCATAAGTATTCTATCGTCGCAACCAGCCAGGAACCGCAAAAGCATGCGGCTGTTGTGGAGTGCAGCGATAATTCATTGAATTTCATAAACCAAACGAAGATGGCACAACGAGTGGACACTGTTTTAAGTGCTCTACGTATCGACTGCCCGCGTGCCCTTCAGTTGCATGGATTGTAAGTTGGCAGTGGCGGTTGCTTATCTAAAGACCATCCAGCACACTTGCCCGCCTGTCCGCCGTAATCGTAATAAATCGTCTTAAAATTCTGACCATGCAAGAGAATAAAAATGAAGAAGAGGTCGATAAGGACTAACATGAAGCAGCATGGTGGGAGGTGGTTGCAGTAGTTGTGGAAATGCCAACAGTTGGTGGCCGTTTTGTCACCCAAATGCATTCAGCTGAGCCGGCAAGGCAGCTCAGTCAAAAATCGACGTCGACGCTGACTGCGGCCAACAATACTACGGCATGTTGTTGCACAGCGCCAATTCATGTAATAGCAAAAGCAACAACAATAACAACAACAACAACATGTGTAAGTGCACATTTTGTCTTGAAAGGCGCACAAATTTTCCTCTCGACTGCACCGCAAACATAAATTGCAGCTGCTGTTTGAAAAGCCCGCAAGCTGGAGCTGAAGCTGGAGCACACAAGGACGTTACGAGACGTACATTGTGTGAGCTTGTGTACATGTGTGTTGCTCTAAGTGCTTAAGTAACCTACAACAACATTGCGGTTCTGCCCACCCTTGCGAGGCTGCTGTGTTGGCCAGCCATCTCACGCCTCAGCGCTCAACCTAGTTGTTGCTTTATCCGGAAGTGCATTTCAGTCGCATCCGCACATTCAACGCAATGGAAAATTCATAATCGCAAATTTATGAGTGAACTCATTCGAATTTTACCATGCGCTCAACTACCAACAACAAAGCAGTCGAGCTTCCAGCAGCTCTGCACGCGCTCGCTTGTAGTTGCAATAGTCTTTTCCATGTATTCTTCGATTATCCTTTCATCGACACCGCAGTAAACGCCCACACACACCAAGTCTGCAAAGTCTTAAATCTTCTCCGCCAGCTCACTCTTTCTTCTTGCACTCTCGGTTCGAAATTCCTCTTCCTTCTTTCATCTCCCAACCACCGCCCAGTCGTTGTAAAGCACAAACTCTTTACTTATTACATATGTCTACTTGCATTTGGAGATTTCTTTCAAGCTGGAGGATTTCATAGAGCAAACTCTGAAGGGACGCAACAAGGAAGCGGAAACCCGATAGTTGGACACTGAGGACACAAATGTCGGGAAATTTTCATTTTTGCGCATTACAACCCATTTCTCGGTGTGTATGTGTATGTGTGTGTGTGCGTGCTGCAGCGCTGGCGTGCAATTGCTGCATGACCGCAGATAAAATACTTTTGGCTCTGAACTCTTAAGCCGCAATTTGCAAAAACCTCATCCGCACGGATTTATGTTAATATGTATATTTGTATATAAAATAAATTTATATTTTATATTGCAATTGTTGTATTGCTGGAAGAGTTTATTCACACACACACACATATATATATTTACAATCACACAAATGCTAAGCATTCATTTTGTAGCCGATTGAGTGTGAAATTGTGCCGGCAAGTGGTTCTGTGAGCGAAAGATGAGCGTTGCAAAGGCAGTGGTAGGCATTGTGCGAAGTTTTGAGGCGCCCAAATAAGAACAAAATTTATTGGCAACCATTGAAATTCAATTTTACATAAATTTTGATTTTATTAGTCGAAACTGCAGTGAATAAGAGCTTTAAATTTCAGTTTTTTTTTAATTCCAAAAATTTTAATTGTATCACCTGTAAGGAGTTAAGGCTATGTCTGATTTCAAAAATTTCATACTACGATTTTTCAGTAGGACTGTCCGCATAGACTTTAGACTATGCATATCCCTACAGGAAAAAGTCTAACGGTGTGATATCACACGATCTTGACGGTTACGTTCTCACCGGCATCACTTTTGAAGAAATATGAACCGATGATTCCATTTTTGATGTCATTTGGCAAGGTCTAGCAGCTTCAGTTATGCACAAGCCATTTTTTGCGCCAAGTCGTTCCATATATCAGTCCGAGTTGCTGCAAACGGCCCCGAATCGACTCTCCACGGTCTTCGTGTACACTCTCAGTTACGACCACTATATATTCTTCACTATGTGCTGGACGTGGTCTATTCGGTCGAATATTATCCAATAATTAATGCTGGGTCTCAAGATGGGTGATGGTGTTGCGAATAGTAAGCTCAGTAGGCCGATTATGTTGATCATAAGTTGAGCGAAGCGCGCGAAACACATTCTTTGCAGAACGTGTATTTTCGTAATAAATTTCGTAAATAATTTGATTTGTAAACATTGTTCAGATGTAAGTCTTCCCATGATGAGTTGTCAAACAATACTGAACAAAAATTATATGACAGCTTGACACGACTCACGTGTGATCTGTCAACAAAAATATTGAATAAAGTACCTCTCCCTAAATCACCCTTTACTAGCAAAGTTCTGTACAAGCTTGAACGAAATGTGTACAGAAAGGTCACGGCAACTGTACTGCCTCAGAGAGAAACACCTTTAAAAGTATTTGAATTTTAACAGACCACTGCTTCATACCACGATATGCAGCAGGACTGGGACTTACTTTCGGAAGATGTTACAGAAGCTACAGAAACAATGAGGTGTTAGGTTCGGATATCTGTTAGTTGCTTTCGTCGTCAAGTATATCAAAGTAAATTTTTAAAAGGAATTTCTAAAGGAATCGGAAAATATGGATAGTGAAACTTAATGATCTGGTAATCTAAGTATTTTGAGGCTTTCAATTCGAAACACACTCCAACCTAATCAAACCTATTTCTTCAATGGCATTGCTTAATCTTTGTAATATGGTTGTGTAGTATTCTTCGGCCTGTAATACCAACGACTGACTCTGACACTTGAAGCTGTTTTGAGAATGGTACGATCTATTTCTTTTTTACTTCCTTTCTTTCTCCTTATACCACCTATGCTCCAAGTGATAAATTCGTGTTTCACCACCTCCTTCAACAAACCAATGTTAGGGTTTTCAGTGTTCATCTATTACCAATTTTTTCGTAGCCATAAATTGCGCAAAAGTATCCTCTTAGCATGGTTGCCTGGACGGGCCAACCAAAGCTATGGTCATCTTTACTTGCTAGCTAATTAAGTCTCTGGTTAGAAATTCGTTTCTTGGTTCATGTGACGAAAACTAATCTTTCCGCTAGGAGCACACGACTACGATTTGTTTATCGATCTCAAAAAAATCTAAAAGGGAAGCTTCTAGTGCGATAGTAAGTACTTTTATCAAATCCGATTGATGGCGCTGCGATCGAATTGATAGGGATTATGAGCGCCTTCAGCAATTTTAGAGCTTACTTCATCTGAACTCTTTCTTTTAGCTTTAGTTAGCAGCAAATTAAATAGGGTTATCCATTAAGTTTTTTTCGAAAATTCAGGGCTGTATTTTGACATCTTTTAACCTTAACTGAACCTGCAGTAAAAAAGGCCACCTGCTTCCTTCTTTAAGAGGAGATTATCGTCTAAGTCCTCAATTAGAAAACTCCAAGAAACTTAAAAAGACTTCACCGGTTACAGCTATTGTAAGGCATGTACATCTTCGTTTTGGTCTTTCCACCTCAAATATCGTTGCTGTAAGCAAAAGTGGAGCAGAAGACCCGAATGTGTCTATTTCCCGATGTTCCCAAGAGTTGGGACTTCATTATATCCATATAAAGTCCAGGTCACACAACAACTGAAGCCATAAAACCATTCACGACGCCATAGTTTCGTTTGGGGCTCCGAGAATCTTCAAATAATTGCAGTGAGACCATTACACCCAAAAAAAAAACTCACTGTCTGGTGCGATCTCTGGTCCGGAGTTATGATTGGACCTTACTTCTTGGAAAACGATAACGGCGAGACTGTTACTTTCAATTCGAAGTGTTATGGTCCTAAAATAACCGACTTTTATTGGCTTGGTACCGAAGAATATTGGACAATATGCCGTCCCAACGAGATGGTGTCACATGCCACACAACACGAGCAAATCTCTCGTCTTGACGATGTCAATCGGCTACTGAGTTCGTACAATGTGACACCGTTGGGCCCTTTTCGTAGGGTTATCTGAAAGTTCGTGTTTATGTGGATAAACCTTCAACTCTGGAGCACTTGAAAACCAACATACGTCAAGTTATGGCTAAGACACCGCTCTATATATGCAAATAAGTGATCGAAAATTACCGCAAACGGATCGAATTTTACAAAAATTCACCAGGCGGCCATTTGAATGATGTAGGGTTTCACATGTAATGCCAAAGTTCAAATTTTATAATAAAAAAGTAATTCGTGCAAAAAACTATATGAAATGTATTTTATTTCGGAAACCGCAAAATGGAAAAGCTTGTATAATTTTTTTAAGCTTAAATAAACCATTCTACCGTAAGTCTCATTTGTTTTTAACTCACTCCAAGGTAATACTAAATTATCGAACACTTGGTTATCATTCTCCTTGGGATTTCAACATGAGCGTAGTAATAAATTAAATTATTACTTTATTGAGCTTTTTTAATTGCATCCTTTCTGGGAAGAAATGCCAATTAGTTGCAAATAAATGAATGATGATGACCCATATCGGAGTACTAATGATAAAAAGGATATTTTCGCAAGGTACACACACACACACTCACACACAACACAAGCATACTTACAAACAACTCATCCCTTGCAACATTTCCGCTCATTAACATTTCATTAGAAAACAATGTCTTGCAGCAACACACCCTTTGAACCCTACACTCCAATGCCATTATACTTAAGTATATGTAAGTAAGTGTGTATGCTTGCCAGCCATTCAATCACTTGAAATTGGAATTTTTCTCCACTTTAATTACATGCAAATTTAAATTAATGACTTTCTCTCGAAATGGCGCGACTCGTACACGACTACGCTATTGACCCATAGCAGAATACTCCGCGCATACTTATCCACAATTGAGCTCATCCTTTAGCAACGACGCCTGCAAAGTACCAAGAAAGTGTGTAATTAGAAACATGAATATTTCTCTATTCTCTCTATTTCTATTCTATGTTTTTGCGCATGGGTCAGTTGCGCAAATGAGCCTGCTCCTGTCGCTGCTGCTGTTCAACGCTTTGGAATTTAATTAAAATCCAATAAGAAACGCCAATCAATGCTTGCAATCGCTGAATACTCTCTTTACATGCTAAAACCGTTATTTGCGAGGCTGCTTGTGCCGAACGTGTTGAAGCTGTGATGAGCGTGAAGATAAAAAGGATTTATTCTTTGGTCTTGTGCAGCACAAAGGGTGATTGCAAATCAGATATTAGCGATAATAATTGATCCTTTTTTTTTAGGAAATTAAAAGAGAAAGTGTGGAGAGGGATGGACAAGAATTTTCTTATCTGCAATCAAAAGTTTTCAAGTTCCAAAGTCAAAGGTTTTTTTACATTTTTCTTAGTTTCTGGAATATATATATATATATATATATGTGTGGGACCATATGTATAGTATCTCCTTAAGACTCTAAACTTTGCGACTGTGTGATCACCCCTTATATTTAAGATTAAGTCATTCGAATATTTTATTGTAAAATTTTTCATACTTAAAAAAATGTGTGCAAAATATTTTTCACTAAACTGAAGAAAAATTTGTATTTGCTTATACATATTAAAAACTTTCAAAGCTAAATTGTTACGCTTCTTGTGCCAGCTGTCGCCAAACGAAATTTGTCTGCTACTTAGCGTTGGCGGCAACGCTGCACAGTGTGTTGTGATGGATGACAAAAAATATAAAAAATTATTCAAATCTCCGTTGCATTTCTTATTAAGAAAATTTTTAAATTTTAGTCCTGAACTTAGAGCTGATAGCGTTGAGGGGAGATAAATCAGCCTTCGAAAGAGTAAGGCTGGTTTAGCAGCCTATTTCTGCCTATGCGCTATACTTTTAATTTAGTCGTAGGATTTTCTGACCAGTTGTTAGGCTTCAAATGTGGGAGCAGGTTTAATAAATAAATACAAATGTTAAAAAAGAATAATACAAATGTTAAAAGAAGTGTTATTTTTTTACTCAAAATATCTAACAAACCACTTTTTCAATGATTCTCTTTTTTAAATTCAAGCATCAAACATCCCGAAAAATTTGAAAAACTGGAATTTCTCGAGTTTGAGTGATATTTTAAGCGAAAAAAACATTGAAAACTAATTATTAACAACTAAGCAAAAATATTAAAATGATATAGAAAATCACTTTAGATCTAAAAAGAGAACGCAAGTGGTAGCTTCATTTTGTTTATGGGGCTTTTCTAAGTAGATAAAGGTGATTGTTTTATGGAAGAAAACACAGATAATTATTATTTACCTTTCATGAGCATATCAAATTTATTGTATTGCTTTTTAGAATTAAATAGTAAATTCTCATGTCTGAAAAATCAGTTGTAGGGGGTCGTATGTTCCAATCTGGTTGATTTTTATAATTGATCGTACAGTTGTAAAAATAAGTCTGCTTATCAAATTTGATTGAAATATCACAAAAACTGAGCGACTTGCTTGGTTTCAAACGGACAGACAGACGGAATGGCTAAATCCATATCTTCTCATTTTGGTGCATATATACTTTGGAACAAATTTCATGTTACTGTAAGTTCGGAAAGGAATGTACTTTTGCAAAACGGGGTGATTTATAAATTCTTTTTAGTTTACGTTAAATAATAGACTTTGCGCAACAAGTGAAATATCTGCCACAGTTGTGGCAGCCACAGCATTTCCTACTGGATGGTTAATGTGAGAAAAAGGGTAAGAGAGTGTGGTCGCATTTCACAGTACAGTTATGTGGTATAATGAGGTATTGTCCGCCTTTGGGTTTAATGGCATGCAAGACGAACTTGCCCACAGAAAAAATAGGCCAAAATGTGTGAGCCTGAAGAGCTTGAAAAACTGACAGATAGAATATTTTGAGCTTAAAGAGGAAACACTTCTCCAGCCTGCTTGATGGCAGTGAACCTCCAATAATTCCACATTTTGCGCCTATTGTCGTAGGATAAGCCTTTTCAATGTTAGATATAAGGCACTATGTGCAAAAATCAAGTCCACCTTCAACTTATTAATTGGACCCTGTCAGTGTCACTTCAGTTCTGGCACATCTGCCATTTGTCAATTTCGAAGCAGTTTTTAAAATCACTCACGGAAGCTGACATTATGTCGCTAAAAGCTCCATCAGAATAAGGACCTCCCCGAGTCGTGCGATACTGAACGAGTTTTCAAACCAGCTTTTTACCATTACAGGCGGTGAAATGATATACTGTATTAGGTAAACGAAGGCATTGGCATATTCATTAATGCAATGGAGGAAGAGAGGACCTTCACTGCGTTGGAAAGAACAGGTAAAGAAGGACTTGTCTTCACTTCGTGTCGTAGTGTATGGTTGATGATAATCAGTATCGGTTGGTGGCTACTAGTAACCAATGTCGACTTCGATCAGTATGTGAGGATTGTACTGACAATACGGGCGGTAGACTGACTGTGTGGGCTGCAATACGTTTAAGGTGATAAGAGACTTAAAAAGTATTTACCTGCGAAAGTGCTTGTCTTTCGTCGAGGCATGCTAGAGCAGGTGGTTCTTCGCAATCCACTTCAGCAGGCTCGATAATTCAATAGTTCAATAGACTTAGCAATGATAACCTATTATTGTCTCTGGCTTTATTTACTGAAGTCGCGCCGAATACAGTCAATTCCCCTGAATCTGATTTCAGTGCAAAGCCCAAAATATATAACTCTCCAAGCAACTTTCCTATCAAGTTCCGATGTGTCAGCTATGAAAATCACTGCTCATTCCAGGAAATTTTTTCAGCCTATCCATGCTTCGAAGACATGAATGTTGGACAGTGGTTAACTATATAAAGAAGTATTTTGAGAATGCTCAAAAAGTGCACTGAAATGCTTATCAATATGACTGCCAAGATGATTGCGCAATAAGAAAAAATATGTTCTTACTCTGACCAGAATACGAGCTCATAAACGCACAACCACCAGTTCCGCTGCAGAATAGTGTCAAATAAATATTTTCAAACACCAGAAAATAATCTTTAAATTATTACGATAACCTCCCGAAAGCACAACGAGTTTCAAACGGCGCAACAACTTAACCCACTGTATGCTAAAGTGTATAAAATGTAACTTCGCTAAGCCAGCGTGTGACGGCGAGACGTTTGGAAACTTCAATTAATTTCCATTAAAATGCACTGAATGGAATTTAATTTCTTCTCGGACATTTTTCGTCAATCTGCAAAGACAGTGCGTGTAGCGAGGGTAGCAGCAGCTGACTTTTTGGGTGCCAAGCAAGGATGTAAGCAACAAATATATACTAAGGCACAGGCAAATAAGTGTTGAAAAAGATGTCTCGTCGCACTTGTAAGCACCCCGCACTTATCACGACCGAACAGCTGAAGATGAGTTCAAAGCAAAAGTCGCTCGTAAAAATGCAAGAAGAAAACTTTCTAACACACTCTAAAAAGAAAAGTATTTTTTTATATTTAATATATTTAAAGTCGTTTTGTAATTTTTTGTAATTTTTTTTATAATAAAAACAACAACAATGAAAAAGTTAACTTTTACGCATTTCACTCCAAACTGGTCTACTTCATGTTATGTTTAAGGGATTTTCAGTTCGGGTTCGCTTTTGTTTAGCATAGAAAAGTGCGTGTTGACCTTTTCACTAAGCGAAAAAAAATGAGTTTCGAATACGCAAAACTTCAAAACTTTTTATGTGTATGCCAAAGTATTTTCTTCTTTTTTTTAACTTTTTCTACACATCGTTACATTCTATGGTTGAGTTTGGGTAAATTCTATGATATGATTAAAAGACTCAAAAGCTGACCACAACCGCTGTTGTTTTCAAGTTTGAAATAAGGCAGCACCACTCCACCCGACTCATTTTGGCACTTCAAATGCTTTATTTTACGAATAAAACCGACTTTGGGCGAGACGCAATTACATTATTGAAATGAGTTTGCTGAAAGAATCTACGGAAGAATTTTGAGCACTTCACGAAAATAAATGCAAATGCAGGCCGCAGTAAACACAAAAAAGTAGAAGACTCGCAGCTTTGAAGTCATATACAAATTGATTTGAAAATCCACCGAACTCATTGAAATATTGAAATTCTTGAGTATTTATGCAGACGCATATGTACATACATACAAATGGGAGGAGAATTTAAACCCAACTTGCACTTCAGACAGCACTTGCTTGCAGCTGAAACCCCGCATTTGAATAAATGTAAGTTTCTATGTATGTAATGTATGTTCTCACACCCGCATAGGGCTCCGCGGCATCAATTCACACAACATGGTTGTGGCAAAAAAAAATTATTTTATAATATCGCTTTTTTTTTTTTTTTTTTGAAAATTCAGCTAAGTAGCTTTCTTAACTGTACTAAGCGTCAACAATTCGCCAACCAAAGGCAAATATTGCAAAAGAGCGCATTCATATACTCGTAGGAGAGCTTCATCTTATGCATGCAAAGTATTATAATCTTCCAGTTCAATTTCATGCCAACAGACATATTCAATTGCATTTTTCATGAGACGGAAATAGAATGAAACTTTTTTTTCCGTGAAAGTTGAGTGCAATAAAATGTTAATCTTGCCAAAATTTCTTCTTGTAAAAAGAAATCTCATCCTTAGAGCAATCTACTAGAAGATGATTATATAAGAATCTTTCTACCACCAGCCTACCACAGATGGCGCTATTGTAACCGAATGGTTAGCAGTGCGTGCAACCACGCGTAGGGTCTGTGGGTGTTAGAGAATCGAAAGAGTTGTATTTTTCAAAATTAAAAACTTTCAGGTCGTGTGAAGAAATCTTTCCTCAAGCAGTACTAATACTTTTTAAATGAAAATTTATCGATCGTTCGCTTCAATTTATATGCATTTCAAAGGGTATCACAGTACTAATATAGGGAGCCTAGAATTGTAAATTATTTAACTTTTCTCAGGCCTCAAGAGCTCCATCAGCTTAATAGCCCAAGACTCCTTCATTGGATGGATATTAAGCTGAAAAGACTGTAAAATTTCCTCTAGATTACTCAAACCTTCACCGCCAACGCACACGGATACATGAACGCTTCCAATTCGAATCAGCAAGATTGCTATCAGCTATGTAAAAATTCTTCAATTCTCCACTCTGCGCAGAAATCACTCCACATTAAAACTCATTCATCAGTGAGATTATTTCGATATGAAGAGCAACAACGTAGGTAAAGATCCAAGCTAAAACTATTCAACAATTTCACGCCTATAAGATACCAAGAAACAAAAACCTCCACCACCTCTGCTTTGGATACAAAAAGCTCCCGACTTTTGGCTAACATTTCATAAACACATATTACTCAACATCCCTCAACCATCATATATCTAGCAAAAGAACAAAGTCTGAATCCCGGACTTTCTAGGAGCGACAAAAAAAGAGTTTCCTGAGAACAGTATGCTACGTAAACCTACGCTGAAACGTTGTCTATACGAGTTCACACTTCGTAGATCAAAATGTTAAAGATAAAATTAAAATAAATTTTAACTTTGGACCTACCTTTCCACGATTCACCTTCATTTTTTCCTAAGCCTATTCCCTTTCCACACTTTCGCTTTTATCGGTACATTCAAAGTTATATTTTGAAAAACTTTTCAAAATCGTTCTCAATAGCATGTATGAGTGTTTTTTTTGCGGCTAATTATTCTTTTTCGGGGTTCTGATTTCAGATCTAAAGTCAGATTATTTATATTAGTTTTATTTCTTAAGACGCGAATATAATTGAAATGCGGATTTTAAGAAAAATCTATTTTTTATTAAGCAAACCAATTATCAAAAAAAAAAATTTCTTTATACGATTTTCTTGATTGTCTTGACTCACAATAATTGTTTTTAATGCTTGAACAATAGTCTGCCATCATGTGAGCATTCCAGCGCCCCTGGTAATGTTCCTCCATAGTTTGAACCGTTGATGGAAACGCTCTCTTTGTTCTTCACTCAGGTCACCGAGATTTTCAGGAAAACTACCCAAATGGCTGTGGAGGAAATATAAAGGGTGTTTCTTATAAAGGTATAGAACTTTAAGTTGCAATAAAACAACGATGGATTATTCGATTGACATGAGTTTTATTTATCCGAAAGATAATCTTGTGGCATTACATTTTAAATATGATTTCTGGCATATGACCGCCACGGCTGGCGCGGATGTAGTCCAATCTGGACGTCCAATTTTCGATGACTTTTTCCAACATTTGTGGCCGTATATCGGCAATAACACGGCGAAAGTTGTCTTCCAAATGGTCAAGCGTTTGTGGCTTATCCGCATAGACCAATGACTTTACATAGCCCCACAGAAAGTAGTCTAGCGGTGTTAAATCACAAGATCTTGGAGGCCAATTCACAGGTCCAAAACGTGAAATTAGGCGGTCACCAAACGTATCTTTCAATAAATCTATTGTGGCACGAGCTGTGTGACATGTTGCGCCGTATTGTTGAAGCCACATCTCCTGGACATCATGGTTATTCAATTCAGGAATGAAAAGGTTAGTAATCATGGCTCTATACCGATCACCATTGACCGTAACGTTCTGGCCACCATCGTTTTTGAAAAAGTACGGACCAATTATTCCACCAGCCCATAAAGCGCACCAAACAGTCAGTTTCTCTGGATGTAACGGTGTTTCAACATACACTTGAGGATTACCTTCACTCCAAATGCGGCAGTTTTGTTTGTTGACGTAGCCATTCAACCAGAAGTGCGCTTCATCGCTAAAGAAAATTCGCTTATGAAAATCGAAAACACCGGTAATCTCGTTTTCCGCACAGAACCATTATTTTCGAAATAAAATTGCACTATTTGCAAGCGTTGTTCAGGCGTGAGTGTATTCATGATGAATTGCCAAACCAAACTGAGAATAAATCACTTGACAGCTGTTAAAGCGGCCGCCATCTTGAAAAGTAATGCCAACTTAAAGTTCTATACCTCTATAAAAAAACACCCTTTATAAAGATGCTTATATTGCAACTAAGCTGCTGGAAGAGTGACAACATCAGTTCATCAACGTCAGCTCTGCATTGTTTTCATTCTCTTCGTTTCTCAGAAAATTTTCTGAAATCCAAATTAAGCCACTCCAGGCATGCAATATTAGTAATAACTAACTTTTTAAGTTTTGATCCTTTAACGATCTTCTTATGTGTGGGCTCTCAAAAATTTTGGCTTTGAATTTCTTTGTGCTGAAATTAAAGAAATTTTTAAAGATGTATTTAGAACAATCATAATCCTTGCCCAGAGCTTTTGAAAAATTGTTTTAAAAGCTCAAGTTTAATATGTAGAAATGGTAGTATTATGCTATCCCTGGACACAAGGAGTTCTTTTATCACATTAATTTTCCCGGAACCATAAATTACCCTAAAAATCAGTTTTCTCAAACTTATTGCTCAGACTTAGCTCTACTGACGCATGGTCAAATAAAACAAGAAAGAAAATTCACCAGATTTAGGCTTTTCCACTTCTACCTTGTGATTAAGTCACTGAGGTATCGCTGGAGTATACAACTGGTCGAGTAACAGAAGGACAAGTTAGATTAAAACCATTTTGATATTACAAAATATTTGGTATGGGTTAAAAAAAAATTAATTTTAGTAAGAATTTCGTAGCAGATCCCAGCATTAAGGCTTTTGTTGACAAAAAGTGCTCAATAGTTAAGAGCTTATCTGCATAAACATGGTCATTCACAAAAAGAAAAATGCAACTGTGTCAAGTCTTGTTATTCAATTGCAGGCCAAAAATGGTCGGTTATCATATGACCATAACGCTTTTAATTGACAGTGATAGTCTCGTCGTTTTCGTTTTCAATGGAATAAGGTCCAATCACACCTTCGGACGAAAGAGCGTACCAAACAGTAAGTGTGTAGTTTTTTTCTTAACAACTTCGAGAAATAGACACATGAGGTATTCGCTGGCTAATCGAATTAGATTCCGGCACTAATGGTTTCTTCGTCAAAAAAATGGGCCAAAGAAATCAATCTTGAAATCTTGGAAGTCGATAAAAAAACGTACTGTTATGAAGCATCATTAGAATCGTAATTTTCAAAAACCTACTTTAAATTTTACTGTCTTTGATATGAAGAAGATGAGAGTTTCCAACAAGTTACTCACAGTTAAAGAGACATACATATATCCTCGTGTCTTAAGTTTTACTATTTACTACCAAAAATACGATCCCCCTCACTTCTTATCAAACACAAGTATTTGCTACGCAATAATGGCACATCAACGCTTGAGGGCTTAATTAACGGGTAGTTTTGTTAGCAAGAATTCCTTTTGAACAACATAAACATAAAAAATTTTACACACACATACATATAAACTTATAATTATATAAAATTCTATATAGCAAATAGCACACAAATACGAAAAGTTAAGCGAAATACGATAGATATAGAAAATCTTATCAGCAACAGCATCGGCGCTAAATACAAGAACCGGTAAGTGCCGTTAGTCGACGACGTAGACGTTTTAAGCAACAAGGAATGCCAAGAACTCTGGTTTATTTGTCTGAATTTATGTATAATGAGCATGTATATATGTTTCTCTGTTCATTTGCTAGTCGTTGTATTGAAAAAAAATGTGGAAAATGGCGAAATAATCATTCCGTTGCAATGCCACAACAAAGTTTTCCATTTTCATTTTCCACAGTTTTCTTTTTCACCATATTGTTTGCCCACCATCGTCCAGCTCGCCTTTTATCCAGAACACCTTCAGACATGAATAATTTATGACACAATTCATTTATTTATATGTACGTATGTATATATGTATGTCCGTTTAGTCAGATACTGAAGCTGCAGGACGCACGTACGTCCAAATGTGTTTATGTATGAAAGTATGTATGTGAGCACCCTGCAGTGAAAACATAAGCTAGTATTCAAAAATTCTAGTTAAATACTAGTATGAGATAGGTTGAAATCATACCAGTTCGTTATTTGCATGGCAGTTCACCAGTAACGGGAATAATAATAATTTTCACCATCAAGCCATTTGTATGTTGTTGTTTTTTCTAGTACGCCACGTTTGTGTTTCATTTCCTAATAAGTTCTGTTGCAGTGCGCAGTTAATCGCTGCTTCTCTACATCGTTACTATAACCGAGTGGCTAGAGGTTATCTCTCTAGCGCGAGAGGTTCACCGCTCGATTCTCGCTGTAGGCAAACTCATTTTTATTACGATTTTTTTTTTTTGGTGAATTAGAAATTCCACACGTACTTATATATAACTGTTCGTAGGACATCGCCATGTCGAATTTACCAATTGCTTGCATGGGAAATATATGGAAGATGAACTAGATAGTGCAAAAATGCAAACTAGTTAGAGTCTAGTTAACAACTAGTATTTTTCCCTGCAGGGTATCTTTATGTACTGTTACAGTGAAAGCCAGCCAAGGTATTTACAACTTTTAATAAACTTCTTCCTCATCCGCCACCTGATGGGAGGCTTTCACAGTTTGCTCGTTGCTTAACTTTGTCCTGCTCAGCTTTGCTGGTCACGCGGCTCCTCGTGACAGCCATGCCGATAATGAAGTAGTAGACCAAAGAGAAAAATTCTGTCGGTGCCTATCTGGTTTTTACGCCATCTCAAACTTGCACTTTGTATTTTATGTTTTCTAAATCTTCTATTTTTCCTGCAAGAAAATTTACTTTTACCGCGCCTGCCATTGAACCGTACACACCACTCGGTTTGAAGGCAAAAGAAAGCAAAAGCCACCACAGACAGGCATTAAATAGAATAGCATAAGAAATTGCAGTATACAAATGACATGGAAAAAGAAATGGTGGAAAAAAGTAAAAGTAGAAAAGAAAAATAGTCAGCCGAGGCTTGAATGGCAGGGATGTGAATAAACATTTTTATGGAAATGAAGTAGATTACTATGAAGGTAGGCACTCTGTGCAAACATAACTGGAAAAGCTAACAAAAGACTCAAGTCGACTTGACTTTGTGGTGTGACATGATGTTGCCGGGAATTATGGAATTCAAAAAAAAAAAAAAATATTTCTATTTAAATTTAAGCGCAAAATTCGAGGCTCAAACAAATATTATTTTAATTGAGATATTTCTTATTCACACTTGTTAGCGCTACACTGTAGTAATGTTTCGTGTTGCAACATTTCTGTATTAAAGTATATACCCAATGTACAATACATACGCAAATTGTTTACCGCAAGCCTTTTGTAATGCACTGCCGTCAGCTGCTAATAAAGTCATTATTTTAATAATTTTCGCTATCCTTGTTTTGCCACCTTTGAAAATCGGGTCAACTTGTTGTGAAATTGGCAGCTACGTGAATACGGAATGCGGTAATTTACATAATAAGCATTTAGTTACGAAGTCGACTTTAAGGCGTTGAATGGCATGCACTGTGGAAAAATAATCAGTAAGAACAACGATCATTAGTGGAGTAGTTTCAGGAAGTAATACAAACGAAAAAAATAAAACAAGAAAAAATAAAATAAATTCAAATAAAATCAAAATAAAATAATATACAATACAGTAAAAAGCAAGGGAGGTTGTCTTCGCCCATGCCGAATTCTTTATACCCTTGATGAACATATCAAATTTATTTTAAAAATGCTAAATTCGATTTCAATCTCAACTTGAATTTACGTCTGTAGAGTAACAAATTTCACCATCTCAGATTACTTTTCCGTGTAGTTAGAACGCAAAGCCTTTTATCTAAATCATCGGTTGTATAGAGGATATATGATATAATATTCCGACTTTGATGATTTCCGCTACCAATATGTGATTCATATGTGTGCATTATACCAAGTTTCACGCTCTAAGCTTCTTTTTTGATAGAGTTGTCACGAAAGCTTATTATAGTCGTCCGAATTCGAAGATTTTCAGAACCAATATGCAGCACGCAACTTGGGTACTTTTTAGATCATTTTATGGCGCAAAATATCAAGTCTGGAAAATCGATCATATGCCATAGTGCCAAGATCCGGCCGGTTCCGATAGTTTCAACAAACATGTGCATCTGCCTACAAAGTTTAGTTGAAATATCTAAGAATAAGATGGGCAGATAAAAATATGTAAATCATCTTAGCTCCAAACGGTATATAGTTTGGTATCTTCATCGAACCGAGTAGAGATACTTTTTTCAATAGCTTTTTTTTTTTTTGACAGATCACGCATGAGTCGTACCAAGCTGTCATGTTATTTTTGTTCAGTATTGTTTGACATTTAATCATGGAAAGACTTATATCTCAACAACGTCGTTGACTGATTTCTAAAGTCAACTTTATTACGAAAATTCATGTTCTGTAAAGAATGTGTTTCGCGCGCTTCGCTCAGCTTATGGTCAACATAATCGACCTACTGAGCGCACTATTCGCAACACCATCACCCATCTTGAGACCCAGCATTCATTATTGGATAATATTCGACCGAATAGACCACGTGCAGCATGCAGTGAAGAAATATAGCGGTCGTAGCTGAGAGTATACATGAAGACCGTGGAGAGTCGATTCGGCACCGTTCGCAGCAACACGGACTGACGTATGGAATGAACTGGCGCATTTTCCGTCGAGATCTTAAATTGAAAGCGTACTAAATACAGCTTGTACAAAAACTGAAGCCTTCCCAGGCGACATGGCTTCGCTCTATGGGCTCTTGAAAAGTTCCAAGAAGATGCGACGTATTCGAGCCAAATTTGCGACCCATTTCTGCCTCAATGGATATGTAAACAAGCAACATGGCCGCATTCTGGACGAAAAGCAACCTGAAGAGACTCAAGAGCTGCCATTTCATCCTTTCATCCAGAAAAAAACGGTTTGGTGTAGTTTGTGAGTCGGTGGAATCATCCACCGTCCATATTTCTTCAAGAATGATGCCGGTGAGAACGTCGCGCCATAATAACCGACTATTTGTGCCTGAAATTGAAGCTCGTGATCTTCGCGACAATTGGTTTCAACAAAACGGCACACCTTCCCACGCATCGCATCAATCAATGGATATATTGAGAGAAGACTTCGGTGAGCAAATAATTTCACGTTTAGGGCTGGCCGATTGGTCACCAAGATCGTGTGATATCACACCGTTAAACTTTTTCCTGTGAGAATATATAAAGTCTGAAGTCTATGTGAGCAATCCCGCTTCGATTCAGGTCTTGGAGCAAAACATCACGCCTGTGTTTTGCCACTTACTCTTCGAAATGCTCGAACGAGTCATCAAAAATTGAACTCAACGGATGGACCATATGAGACGTAGATGCCAAAGAATGTTCTTTCGAATGATAATAAACATTCCTCATTAAATTTGAATTTTCTGTGCTTTTTTTAAGTAGGGAACCTCGAAATGAATCACCCGTTAAAATTATATAGAATTGACAAATTTAAATAACATGAAATAAACTAAATTAAATGAAAATAAATAAAATTAAATTTAATTAATTCAAAACAAAAAATAAGTTCTGTTTTCGATCAAATCGAAGTCTTTGTACCTTTCGTAAACATATCAAAGTTATTGCACAGTGCAAAATTCGATTGCGACGATTTTCACTATCAATATTAAATTATATATAATATAATTGTACCAGTGCATCTGGCTACCAAATTTGGTTGAAATATCTCAAAAGCATCTTAGCCCATCGTTCTGATACAAATGTTATGCATTTTAATATTTATTTAAAATAAAATGAAACAGTTTATATTGCTCTTTCAATATTTTGAACGAAATTTTTTTCCATGTATTTATGTCGATATTAATATTAATTTTCTAGTAAAATTTTCCAAAACAGCTTATGTCATGCCTCGAAATAGGGAAGGCGAAAAACAAGTCAACTCATGTACGGTTATGTTAGCAATTTCCGCTAACCGTTCATTAGAAAACGGCACAACAAAAACAATAACAATGTAGCAAAAGAAAAATTTCCAAAAAAAAAATTGCTAATAATAGCATACTAATAGCATAGCAACAGGCATATTAATTTGCTGCACGGCGCCTCCACTAATCACGAACAACAGAGGCAACACGGCGAGAAGTACACACACGCGTCAACATAACGGTGTATTTTTAAAAAAATATATATGTTTAAAATATGTGTCAAAATGTATATGTGTGAGTGTGTTTGTATTATTTTCAGAAAGTTGTTATATTTATACCGAGATAAAGGGCTAAAATTGGGGCCACATATTTTTTCTTCTTTTAATAGTTTTATTTTTTTTTTTTTATAATTTTTTTTTGTGTTTATTTGTATTTATTTATTTTATTTTTATTTTTTTTTTGCTCCAAAACTCTTTTTGCATTCCTATTTTGCTATGGAAAGTATTTTTTTTTTTTTTTGAATTTTATACGCTCATTATTCGTTGTTGCAGGAAAAAAGTTGTGAAAAAAATGAAAAATTAAGCAGCAAAGCACACTAAGCACACAAAAAAACCAACGCGTATATGCACATACATAAGTAGTAAACTTGCAAAGTGAGTGCGCGGCAACAGACGTTGCATACTAAAAGGCGCTTGCACTAGGCTGCTCATGTCGCATTTGATATGCAACAACAGCACGCAAGTGAAAGCAGTTGACTTTATAACATATTTACATATATATATACATATATTTACACTACTGCTTTTTATAATTTTGCCTTTTTCGTTTTTGTTGTAAATTTACTAATAAATCACCCTGTAAATTACATCATAAAAAGTGTTAGCATTTTAGAGTCGTTTCGCTAGTAATCGCGTGACTGTCGCGAAACTACAGTCGCGCACAAATACACACACAAGCACACACGTGGAAATGCGAGTGTGGCACTGTGTGTGGCATGCCACACAGCAGCTGTGCATGTGTGGTGTACTCACTCAATTTTAATCAAATGCCGCACATGCAACATTATGCAGGCTTGCAGCTGCCATTTGGAGAAGTTGCATTACTTATATACATATGTACAATACACATACCTACACATACATATGCATGTACGCATACATAAACAAAGCTCAACAGCGCCACGACACGCATTGCCACTGAGCTGATGTGTCAGTGAAGTTGACGCTTGAAATATGCGCGCATGACGCGACATTATGACTGACGCGTTGTTGTTGCAACAAGGCAATAACGGCGCAACTCTTATGCCACACGCTGCACCTATGAAGCTTTGAAGAAAATAAGCACTCTTTTTTAGGCAATAACAACGTTAAATGCATATTTGCGCTTTCATATACCCACATACATACATACATACACACACAAAAGTATTTCCATATATGCCACATCTGCATTTGTTTGCTTGCTTTGTGTTGAATGTTAACTAGTGCCATTCAATTTAATTGCATAATTATGTTGCACGTACACGCAGATGTTGCTCACGCACGTACTTATGTATTATGTGCATCTGTGTGTATATTTGTTTAATAATATGTCTTTCATATATATATATTTTTATACCAATTATTATATAGTAGATTTTGCTCGCCACTTAGTCCGCATGCCATTTCAAAATGGTTCTAATCAAATTTTTAATTAGTTTTTCACGTTATTTTTTTTTTATAACACACAAATTATAAAAAAATTTCTAATAGATCGATCTCTCGTGCACCACACAAAGCACAAAGTTTTCCTCATATTAATTTTATAAAAAAATTCAGGTAAATCAAGTAATAAGTACAATTGTTTTCCGAATAATAATTATTGAAATAATCGAATCTCCAAACCTTCCTCACAATATTTACGTTGTTGCACGTGCTGTGTGACACGTAGCCCCATCTTGTTGGAACCAGATGTTATTAAGATCAACTTTTTCCAATTGCGGCCATAGAAAGTTGGTTATCATCGATCTATACTCTCTCTATATATCTCTATACTCGCTCTCCATTTACAGTAATGGTACTACCAGCTTCATTTCGAAAGAAGTACGGACCGATGATTCCACCAGACCAAGAACCACACCAAACTGCCAATTTAGGTGAATGTAGTGGTTGTTCATGAATAATCTGGTGATTGTCTTCGCACCAGAATCGACAATTTTGTTTATTTACCGCACCACTCAGCCTCATCGGAGAAGATGATTTTCTTAAATTTTTTTATCGTTTTGAAGTTGTTCCAAGGCAAAAACAGTAAATTCACGACGTTTATAGTGGTCCAATGGCTTCAGTTCTTGAGTGAGAACAATTTTATACGGATACAAGCCCAAATCCTTTCTCAAAATCCGCCAGGTTGTGGTTTGAGACAGTCCCATCGTCTTGTAATCGACAAATTGCGGTCCTCATCCCTATTGGAAAACCCTTTATACTCTCTTGTGCTCAGTGCTGGTAAGAATTTAGTTTTTCTGCAAGCCACGCTGCACCACAGTAGTTGAATAGTGCGCTCTACATTGGAAATGCTCCCAGACCTTAAGTGTTTCCCTAGCTAATTGCCTCATTGCACGTTCTTGGACAATTTGGCTTTGCATTACCTTTGTCAGAATGGCTGTACAAATATGACTAGCGGCACAAATAATAGCATATATCGACTGAGAGACACCACTTATACAATTAAACAACTTAACCAATTCTGTCCAATCGTTTTGTAAGATATTCCCGTTAATAAAAGTGTTTTTTCGTGCGGAAGATCCATCGATACGGAAAGTTCTTTGGGTCGGGGAACATTTAGATAAGGTTGATTTGGTCGATGAGCTTGCAAGAATCTGGACTCTGGAGTCAATATTAACGAGCAGGAGACAAGTAGGAACGTCTCTTGTGACCTGTAGTCTTCCCTAGTCAGATGAACCTCACGCCAGCTAGCAGAATGATCGTCTAATAAGAGTATGCGATCAAAAGATGCTTCTGGTCAGAGGCGGATTATGCAAGATCCTATAGGACTCGCCAAGTCGAACCAATCGCTTTTGCACAGAGATTTGATAGCATGAACTGCGAATGATACATATGCAGTCTGCTTAAAAATTGAGATTAGTTCTTATCGCAGGAGCTGTGTAGTCAGTAATTAAAATGTGTCATTTTCGCCTATTAAAGATTGAATCCGATCATTATGTCGTATGTAGGTTATTATTAATTATTGAAAATTAATTTTAAATAAGATACTCTATCGCCTCTTGGCAGGGACTGTCAACCCCTCACAATATATTTATTTTTGGCATAAAATAAAAAGCTTCTCATAATGATCCATCTACCGTACGGAGGCGGCTTAGAATAAGCCAAAGTTCCCTCCAAATGTCGGAAATATACCAAGACGTCATTAAAGTTTGTATGCAAAACATAAAGTACATTGGGTTCGTCGCGCTTGAATAGGTAAGAGAGCATATAAGCTGCTTTTTCATTTTGAATATAATTGTAATATTCAGTTTCGTTATATAAAATCGTTCAAAGAGAAAAAATCTCAGAGAAAAATAGCTGAAATTGTTAGTAAAAGTCATGCAACGGTACAAAAAGTCATTGAGATATATAAACGAGACGGAGATACCAAAACCAATCAGAGGTCTGGATGGCCTAGCATATTTACATCACCAGAAAAGCGAATTATTGTTCACAAGATGCGTGAAAATCCAAAAAAAAGCGCTCCCAAGATTCAAAAAGAAATTGGAAATTAGGTTGGAAAACTATGCAATCCTGAAACGATTCGTCAGGTACTGCGAACTGCCGGATACCATGGTCGCAAAATGCGTAAGAAACCTTTTATTAGCGAAGTAAACCGGAAAAAAAGATTTGCCTTCGCCAAAGAATACGAAAAAGCTGACAAAACGTTCTGGAACGCAGTTATTTTTTCCGCTGAATCTAAATGCAATATCCATGGATCCGATGGATGTGCCAAGGTATGGCGAAAAGTGAATTCTGAGCTTCAACTGCGAAATCTGATGGGCACAATAAAACATACCGCCTAGCGTGATAGGGAACCTGGTGAATTCAATGAATTCGAGACTAAAATCGGTCCTTAAACAAAAAAGCAATATCGAAATATTGAAAACCAATATTATTAAAAAATTTTTTATAAAAACATGATTTTAGAAGTATTAATTTGATTTTGCATACATACCTTTTTGGTGTTATTTTGAAGATATTTTTATTTAAGTTTAAATTATTTAAAGAAATATAATTTTTAAATTAACTTTTTGTACCTGAATTGAAGTTCCTAGTACATTGTTTAGAAATAAATATGTTTTCCTTTTGTTACAAAAAGATTTGTATATTTTTTTATTGTTTATTTTCTTATGGTCCAACTGCATACTCACTTTATTGATTGTATGTATGTTTGTATATATTTTAATTGCAACTCATTTGTGACAGAAATTCCAGGGATGACCTAAACTTTAATTGAGTAACACAACACAACTAATTGATAAAATTCTTTGCAAAAACTTTCACCACTTCAAAGTTCAATTGAAGTGGCTCCCTTGCTATGCGCTGCACCCTGGAGGGCTTTGCTTGAGCGCTATTGAAGAGCTCAATAACAAGAAGACGGAGATGAAGAAGAAAAAGTAGCAGATATGGTTTTATTTGAAAGTTTTGAATGATTTTTATTGTTTTAATTATTTTTTTTAATTCTTGACTTATTTTCCATAGTCTTAAGTGTATTGATAGGGGCAAGAAAGTAGATGAGATTTTGGGCAAAGAAGTTTTGTAATTAGCATTGTGTTTTACTATACGATTTTCTACACTTTGACTCTTGAAGTACATTTTATAGAGATTTTGTAATGTTTGAATAGAGTTTGTAGAGATTAAATAGGAATATATATGTATACATATATAGGATATTGCATGGGCAAATAGTTAAATGGGTTGAAATGTCAAGGGAAATTCACGCATGGGGCAGTTTTAAAATAAATTTTTTAAATAAATTTCCATTTTGCAATAATAGACTTAAAACTAATCTCATTTTTTCTGAAATCCAAATTCATTTTACCATTTTTCATTCAATCTTAATGTCTTCAAATTATTTAATACCGTATTCTAAAATCAACTTCCGTGCTTCAAAAATTACTTCTGTAATTCGTGATTTGGAAGGGTTGAGTGGATGGTCGATAGGGATAAATCAGGAAAATTCTTACTGAAGATTTTGGTACCAGAGCAAACTCATGAAGTACTCAAAGAGGAGATCTGGCGGTAGAGCATACTTTGTGTTTGCTATAGTACAGTGAAAGTAAAATACCAGGAGAAACATTAATCCATGACAATGGCACAGAGATGTTCGGTTATATTCCACGATGAAACCCGAATAGCGATTGCACGCCTTAAAAACAACAAAGCGTTAGCAGCCAATGGCTTATGGATTAAAAAAGGGTTATCTGTTTAAGGGCTGTCAAACTTAACTGTCAAACCAACCATGTTTTGTTTTAGTTAAAAGTCAGACATTTATGAAAATGGACCGCACAACGCACTAAAATTGGTAAAACGAACTACAAAAATTGTGATTCAAATATGGCCACGTTTCGAGGTTTAAGAGGGGATTATAATCGTTCACATACTCAAACAATTGGTAAAATTTTCTAAACATTTTAAGATACTGGATCAGTTACAGATATTTTCAGGCCCGTTCATCATCGCTCGTTCACCTCGTTACATCTCAAATAATGCTGCTGAAAATGAAAGTGTAGCCGAAGAGCCGAATGTGTCCATTTCTCGACGTTCTCAAGAGCTGGGACTTTCCTACAGCACTTTTAGGCATATTTTTCACTAAGGCTTACACCTAAATCCATATCAAATCTAGCTATCAAAACAACTGAAGTCATCTGACCATTCACAGCGTTGGAGTTACGTCGATTGCGTGCTTTAACAACAAGCAATCTTAAGCTACGAGGCACACTTCTCACTTAGTGGATAGGTAGAAAAATTGTCACAATTGAAGCTCCGAGAATCCCAAAATATCTGAAATACTTATTTTCTGATGATTTTTAGTTCCGGAAGTGTGATTGGACCTTACTTCTTTGAAAGCGATAACGGCGTGGTTGTCACTGTCAATTCGGAGCGTTATGGTCGTATGATAACCGACTCTTTTTTAGCCTTCAATTGAAGAACACGATTTGAACAATATGTGGTTCCAACAAGATGGTGCCACATGCCACACAACACGAGTAAATATGGCTTCATTGCGAGAGAAATTTTATCCCGCTGTGTAATCTTTCTTCTTGTCGATGTCAATTGGCCACCGACATTGCGCGATTTGACACCGTTGGACTTCTTTTTGTGGGGCTACGTGAAAGACCGTGTTTATGCGGATAAAAATTTAACTCTTGAGCACTTGAAAACCAACATTCGTCCAGTTATGGCTGATATACCGAACTTAAAATGGTCGATAATTACCTCAAACGGATCGAAGCTTCCAAAAGTTTGTAAAATTTCACATATAGTGCCATGGTTGAAACTTTATAATAAAAAAAAAAAGAATTTCATAAAAAAGGAATATAAAAAAATTCGAAAAATGCTGGTGTGGGCGAATGAAGTAGGTATTAATGGTTTAAAAGTTATATTTCCTCCATACGGTATGAGAAAGCCATTGGTATGGGTTTTTTAGTGAATTAGAACAGGACGTAATATTTCTTATAATCAGTTAGCGCATTCATTTATATTTTGTGAATGAAAACATTTAGCCTTGAAAGTGTTCGATACAGTAGCCCCTGGTGGGAGACCTCTACTCCCTCGAAAGATTCAGGTGGGGAAGGAGCTGCCTTCAATTAGTTTCTCGAATTGGTATCGAACGAAAAAATAAACGACTGCTGTGCTGTTGATAACTAAGCTATAGTGGTGTGCCCTCTTCAATAAAGAAGAATTTAAATATTTTTTTGCTAATTTCCTTCTTATATTACTCTATATAAAATCCTATGGCGGCTTTCCTTGGGAGAAAAATCGCCTAATTCACCCTAAATCCTCTTCTTGTTCTCAACTGTTGTGCAAATTGACTAAAAACTTCAAAAACACTTTTTTTTTTGGAGTTCAAACATTTTTTGTTTCGTAAAGTTCATTTTTGTTTTTGCACTTTAATACGCTCGCCGAAACTAAATTGCGCAATTATCAGTAGTCATTGCAGCTTGAGCAATTTGCGCATCTAATGGACCATGTTGCAGGCCACAAACACGACGGGGAAAAAGTTTTAATAGCTCTCTGTACTCTGCACACGCACTCACCTCACATACGCACACGCGGCACTCACATGTTGTCGCCGCCCCTCTGCGGGCTCTCTCGACAGCTGCAATGTGAAAATTTCACGTTTTCGTTTCCGCTATAAAATAGCCACTGCAACAATAACAACAACACCAATTCGAAGAAGCTGCAGCAAACATTGTGCTGCAACGCAATGTGTATGAATGTGTTGTTGTTGTTGTTGTTGCAGCTGTTTTGCTGGTGGTCAGCTGCCGTTAGTCTGCTCGCAATAATAGCGGAAAGAAGGCCAGCCATTACTCGTAACTCGGTTTTTTGCATTTTTAGCGTAAAACTTTGCTAATCCACATGTTTATGGGCAGCGCTGGGAGTTGTGGAGTTGGAGCTGCAGCTCTACAAAGGATATTCCTCAACACACCACTCGCGCCACTCACAGTGACTCATAGCACTTTGTTGGTTATGTGTGGCTATCGGTTGGTTTTTGAAACACTGTTGCTGGCCTGGAATGCAATGGTATGTACTGATGTTGTTTTTGTTGTTGTAGTACTACACACTTGTCTGTGCTGCGCGGCGTGTTTTATGGCGCAATCACCATTTCCAGTTGCCATTATTCTGTTTAGATGCGTTCATGATTTTGTAGAGCTATCTTGCTCGTACATACATACATACATGCATGCATACATACATAGGAGTGCATACATACATACACACATACATCCAGTATATTGCGTTCTTTCATTTAGCTTGACGCCGCATAGTAACCTCGGCGCTCCTACAATGAAAAGTCATTACCCGCAGATGCATGCGTCGCTATGTTGTGTGCATGTATAATTGCATATGTGTTTTAACTTTTAGATTTATCAAAAATTATGTGAGTTTCCTAGTTCTATATGCTTTGGAAATTAGCAAATCGTTTGGAATACATTTACTTTCATCCCGTTTCAAGTGTTTGAGCCCTAAACACGAGAGTGAAAAATGAAAAATTTATGCAAATCTCCTACAGTCAATGGAATATGATGCAAATGTATGCATTAAGCAATGAATGTATTTAAGTAGTGTTAATTAAACTCAAGAATATATATGTAGAATCAAGATACGGATTGTTCCGCAAGTAGGTAATTCAACTGCTGACTCTACGCTTCTACATAGGAAAGGACCTCATCAACGGCAGATTTATTATTGTTTTAAAAACAATCTATTTCAAATGTAAAAAAATACTTCTCTTTTTTTGGAAAGTTGGTTCACGATTAACTGTTTCTATAATTCTGGAAACATTAAAAAGTCATCGGTGATCAACCTTGGGTTGTTGGTTGGATGAACCAATACTTTGTTTGCCTAATAAATGCATGCAATCATAAATTGCCGTCGCCATGGCCGTGGAAAATTCACTACATAAAAGCGAAATATTTTATTCAATTTTGAATGTATTCCGATACAGAAAGTGACAGTACCAGTGATCCAAGTGATACAAGTGATTGTTCTTATATACATATATATATGCAGTCGTATCTACACCTGAGTGCAGATCATGTGCAGAAGGAGACGATATTGATTTGCCAGAATGGCAGAAATCAAGGGAACTCATTAAATCAAGTAAACTAATTATTGGAATAAGTCGGGGAGCACAACGAGCTTATTAACTGTCTTGCGTGTGTTCGCCTGTGGTCATAAACCTCTCCATTCAACCAGCCAATCAAATCAGATCGGTTGTCACTTAAACATTTCCTTTTTAATGATATTTTTCTCTATAGCGGAGAGCTATAGGAATTTCTCTTATTATTTCGGGTTTGGAAAACAAAAACCAACATAAATCATCGAAAATTGCTTTATTATATTTTCCACCAGAATCTATACGCGTTTGAGCCAATTGTCGAAGCACTTTTGCCACTCTCGTTGAGGTATCTCCGAAACATACGTTCTAAGTGTATCAACAGCCTCTTCAGGTGTCGAAAAACGCTGAAATCTCTGTTTATTTTTACGTTCCGGATGTCATTGGGTGCCAATTCAAGATTGTACGATGGAAGACTCATCAAATCGACGTGTGAGTGCTCAAAAATGCAGTTGTTTTAGTCGATATGTGAGAACTCATATTGTTGTGATGTATAGTGATCCGTACCAATTCTCAGCGGTTGGTTTTGCTGATTTCTTGAAGGCCAACTGAAAAATAAGTAGTTATGTACCACTCAGAATTTACTGTGCCGCATTGTTTTCTGACATGTGATTTATACACGTAACTCTACAATTCACCACCTGTCCTGATGTTATAGACGTGTTTCGAAGAACCACTGTTATATATATTAGAACTCTAAATACCCGGGTATCGAGCCCTGCGAGCAGCTCGATGCTCGCTCGATACTCGCTCATTGTTCAACTGCTCAGCAGAATAAAAAAAAATTAATTTTGTTTGTCAAAGTTTCTTTGGTGTTTCAGTGATTTTTACACTTAACATAAATAAATATAAAATAATTAAATAAAAATTGAGAAAAAAGTCAAAAGTGTTTGTCAAAATACTCGAAATGCTCGTGCTCGGCTCGACGAATTTTCGAGTGATGAGCAGGTGTGCGAGTGCTCGTTGCTCAAATGCTTGCACTGCTCGAAATTGTTTGAGAAAAATCTTTTCATTTCTATCGACTAATCACCGCGGTCCTTTCTTTTTTTTTTTTTTTTTTGAGTTATTTACAAATTGTATGGGATCCAGCCTATCAGACTTTCATTAAAAAGAAAAGGCGAATATCTGTAAAAATACATGGTAATGTCCGCCATTTCCTAGAATTTTCTAATATTGAAAAGCACTATGTTCGATCATTCTTCGGTTCAGAAAAATTTAAGAATCGTAAGGCAACTTTTATGAAAATTTTCTGGACCAGTTCTAAGCGGCTTACATATGAAGAATGGTACGGTATCCAGATGAATGAAGCATAGTCGGATCTTCTTCTTACCAGAGAAACATAAAGAATCTTCAGTGTTTAGGAATCGGAAATCGAATACTATTATTAGTATAATGCATTTGTCGAAAGAAACTCAATTTTGTGTCGAAATAAACACCTAAATCCTAAATTTCAGGAACCAAATCGAGAAGTATCCCAGAAATATGGTGACACGTAGGGAGATGATTAAAATTTCGGGTAGAAGTGGAGTGAGAACACTTTTTGACATTCAATAGGTGATTCTGGGTGCATCAAGATTTCAAGACGCTTCCTTGAGTTACGCCTGATGTCGGCATAAAAGGTCGGGATGAGACATTATCCAAATCAACTGCACAAAGTCAATTATATAGGTAAGAAGCTACCCATTGAAGAAAAGTAGAGTGAAACCTCAAACTAGATAATTTGAAAACTAGAACCCAGTAAGGCACTCTATCAAAAGCTTTTGAAAAGTCAGAATAAATTGTATCGTCTTGATACCCTTCTCTGAAAGCAGTAAAACAGCCTTTAGTAGAAACCGCAAGATTTGCTGCTGTGGACCTACCATGTTGATTGATACAAATCAGACTACTCACTGGGAATAACATTATATATTTAAGAATTATTTCAAATAATTTAGAAACAGTAGACAATTTCTTTATACGGTCAACATTCCAACTATTTGAAAAAAAAATCACAATGATTTTCATTTGCTCCTCGCTCAATACTACTCCGTCTGAGAATTACACTTTAGAACTCATTGAAATAGTTACTCTCAGTTTATCCGAAATCACACGTTTTGTAGGCTTCCACCTGCACTTACTGAATATGTCTTGCCAGTGCAGAAAAGTTTTCATAAACAGTACAAACTTCAAGATATATGTAATTTTGTATTCCTTTTCTGAGCTTTATTACTATAACATTTTTTTCGTTTTAGCAAAACTTTCGTTTCAAGAAGCCAACTGCATACATACAAACAAACATATAGAAAGCTACATATGTATATGATTATGTATGTATGCGTGTGTATACTAAACCCCACACACATTGTTGCTGTCTCCTTCAACACTTTCGTAGCAATAAATAAAACGTAGCAAATACTAAACCCCAAAAGGTTGGAAAAGTAGCAAAAATGTAGAAACTTGCGTATACGCGAGTAAGAGTATACATGTATGTGAAGGGTGATCCAAGTAGAGAGGTATTTTTTTCAATAGACTTTTTTTCAACAGACTTTTTTTTACAGATCACCCGTGAGTCGTGTCAAGCTGTCATGATATTTTTGTTCAGTATTGTTTGGGATTTTATAACGGAAAGACTTACGCTTGAACAAAGTTGACAAATCATTCAACTTTATGACGAAAATTCACGTTCTGCAAATAAAGTGCTTCGCGCGCTTTGCTCAACTTATGGTCAACATAATCGGCCTACTGAGCGTACTATTCACATCACCATCACCCACCTTGAGACCCAGCCCTCATTATTGTATAATATTCAACCGAATAGACCACGTCCAGCACGCAGTGAAGAACATATAGCGGACATAGGTGAGATTGTACACGAATACCGTGGAGAGTCGATTCGACGCCGTACGCAGCAACTCGGACTGACGTATGGAATATCTTGAGGCATTTTACGTCGAGGTCTTAAATTGAAAGCGCACAAAATACAGCAAGAACTGAAGCCGCTCCACCTTCCCAAGCGACATCGCTTCGCTCTATGTGCTCTTGAAAAGTTCCAAGAAGATCCGACGTTTTCGAACCAAATTTTGTTCAGCGCTGAAGCCCATTTCTGGGTCAATGGGTATGTAAACAAGAAAAATTACCCCATTTGTGACGAAGAGCAGCCTAACCATGATTCAAGAGCTGCCCATTCATCCAGCCTAACCATGATTCAAGAGCTGCCCATTCATCCAGAAAAAAAAAACAAAAAAAAAACAACGGTTTGGTGTGGTTTGTGGGCCGGTGGAATGATCGGTCCATATTTCTTCAAAAATGATGCCGGTGAAAACGTAACCGTCGATGGCGACCATTATCGCGCCATGGCAACCGACTATTTGATGCCTGCAATTGATGCTCGTGATCTCCGCGACGTCTGGTTTCAACAAGACTGAGCCACATCCTACACATCGCATCAATCAATGGATTTATTGAGAGAACACTTCAGTGAGCAGACGTCTTGGGCCGGTTGATTGGCCATCAAGATTGTGAGATATCACACCGTTTGGCTTTTTCCTGTGGGGATATGTAAATTCTAAAGTATAAGCGGACAATCCCGCAAAACATCACGCGTGTCATTCGCCAGTCCTTCACGAGTCATCGATAATTGGACTCAACGGATGGACCATCTGAGACGTAGAATTAAATTTGAATTTTCTGTGTTTTTTTCTTTCGAAAAGTAGGGAACCTCAAAACGGTTTACCCGTTATGCACATGTATATGCTGCAGCAGGAAAGTCAGTGAGGAAGAAAGCAAATAAAAATTGCGCTCGTAGACAAACTGACGTTGATTGGAAAATTTATTCATGCCCATGCCAAAGGACCAACTTGACGTACATACATACACACCGTGCCGGACGAAAGTGAAAGACCATGAGAAAGCAAACGAAAGACGCATGAAAAAAAGTTGCAAAATAAAGTAAAACAGAAAATTTACGTGCAACAACTTTTCGGGACGAAACTAAACCAACTGCGCTCGAGCTGTTTTCTTTTTTGGGCAGGATTGAACAACAAAAAGCGAAACAAACCGAAAATTTACTTACATAGTTAGTTGTGGAAAAGTTGTGCAAGAAATCAAGTTTTGAAAAAGAAAAGGTAAAAGAAAATAAAAGAAAAGAACAAGCTTTTTGGCAACGAACTACGTAATCTTACATAGTCGTATATATGTATGTATATATATATGATGTGTACGCTTTCGATTTAAAGCATCAAATTTAGCTCAAATGAGATGAATAAAACAGAAATATAGCAAAAGTTGCACATACAACCCTTTCGCAAAACTCACCACACCTACCATTCACCTCGTGAAGGCTCATTCACTACTCCACGACTGGATATCATTATTCGTGCCATGCTGACTGATTTGCCATGACGCAACTTGACTTGGCTTGGCTTCATTTAAATACAATCCCCTACCCTCACTGACGCCAGTAAAGCTCCCCTTTCCGGATGGAGCGCTGTAGAGCAAGGCGCATTTCACGCTTGCCTTGCTGCTACAGTCATATTTGTTGTTTATTCTATAATGTTGTTGTTATTGTTTTCTATTTGTATTACATGCAAAATAGTTAGTTAACTCAAGCTGTTTGTCATCACCCACCCCCACCGCCACCCCGTCAGCGCTGTAGCCTCTTAAGTTTACAATTTTGCAACAACAACAACAGCGTGAGTTCGCTTTTTCATCAAGAAATTGACAGCAAAAAGCACCCAAAAAAAGACGAAAGAAATCAAGAAACAAACAAGAAGAAAATATTTACGAGTGCTTTATGAAATCTCAAATGGTTTCTTGCTTCATCACTTTCATGCACCCTTTTTCCCAGTCTCTGCGCTATATATTTATGCTGGCATAAATTTGATTTCTAGGAAAAGCAACTCTTCTACTCAAATCAAGGAAGTCTAAGCGCGTGTGTGTGCACTTGCCCTTTGGTCAAACTGTGCAATTTAGTTGGAATATATTCGACTTTAAGTTTTAGTTTCATATGCTGAGGTTTGAATTTTGGCAAATTTTCGACTGTTCTAATAAGGGAAATGGAAAGGTTCAAAAAGTGTAGAATTATAATGGTTCTATAAGGCACGTTATGTTTTTTTTTTGTTATTACTAACTTTCGTTAAATAATACCTGCGTACGAAAAATTAAAATAAAAAGTCCGCATTGTTAAAATTCGCCTAAATGTATGTAATAAATTTTCTTTGTTTAATTTTTTATTGCAAAATGTTGCCTACATTTAGGATGTAAAACTGCTTCAATAATTTATATATATAATATATTAAAATTATCGTAACAATAAAAGGATTAATGGAGAAACATACTTTTCCTGAAAACTCTAAGTTGCACCCTGCATGAAATGAGTTTGAGCGAATGACTGATCAAATGAGAAAAGGAAATACTGAAGGAGATTGTTAAATTGCTTATATTACATTGGAACGGACTCAGGTAATGAATCAACACTAGCAAAAAGCTTTTCCTTATAAATAGGAAAGTTCAGCCCATAAAGAATGTAGGAATTACAAATTATTGAAGAGTATTTGCCGGTTTTAAGATATACTTGTAGAAGTACTAGTAGAGTTGGTGCCATAAAACCCTAAAATATTTGGAAATTAAACAGATTTTTATCCGAGTGGGTAGCAGTTCGTCGTTATATACGGAGGGTCGTTGAATTGAATTTTGGATGGACTAATAATTAAAATTATTTAAAAAAAATTGTGTGTTTCATTACACACAAAGAAAAACAATTATTGAAAAAAGTGCGAAATAATAGAATTTTTTATTTCATTATCATTTAAATCATTCGCCTTATTGCGAATTTTTATAACAACAAAGCACTCCCGAACTGTTGTACATTTCTATGGAATCTCTGAATGATTTCTTGTGCTCCATTGTCATATTTGAATATTTGGCATCTAAATTTTTATATCTTCATATCCGTAGTTGCAGTCCTTTCTTCTTCGATTTATAGTTTTGCGACTTGATGTTTTTACCCACAAAATGGAGGGATTATAGCCGACTCAACAATAGCGCTCCACTCATTTATTCTCTTTGCTGTTTGGCCACAGTTGGAATTAACAAGTGAAACCAGGTCATTATTCACCTCATCCTTCCAATGGTATGGAGATCTTCATCTTTCTCTGCTGCCACCAGCGGGTACTCTACCGAATACTTTCATCCATTCGAACGACATGACCTAGCCAGCATAGCCACTTTCTCTTGATTCGGAGAACTATGTTATTCTCATCGGATAGCTTGAACAGCTCATGGTTCAATCGTCTGCGGTATTCGTCGTTTCTCCCGAAAACCCCAAAGCCGATTCATCACATGTCGACATCGTCCAGGCTTCTGCATCATATGTCAGGACGGGAATAATGAGCGACTTGTAGAGTTTGGTCTTGGTTCGTCGAGTTAGGACTTTACTTTTCGATTGCCTACTCAGTCAAAGTACCACCTGTTGGCAAGAGTGATTCTGTGATTGATTTCAAAGCTGACAATTTTGTTGTCGTTGTTGCTGGTTCCTAGATAGACGAAATTACCTATGACTTCGAAATTATGACTGTCAGCAGTGACGTGCGAGCCAAGTCGCAAATACGATGACTGTTTATTTGATGACAGGAGATATTTCGTCTTGCCCTAGTTCACTACCAGACCCATTCGCTTCGCTTCTTTGTCTACCCTGGAGAACGCAGCACTTATGACGCGGTTGTTACGACTAATTATATTAATATCATCGGCATGCGCCAACAATTGTAGACTCTTGTGAAAAATTGTATCTGGTCTATATAGATCTGCAGCTCGTATTATTTTCTCCAGCAGCAAATTGAAGAAATCACACTATGAAGAGTCACCTTATCTAAAACCTCGTTTGATATCGAACGGCCCGGAGAGGTCCTTCGCAATTCTGACTAAGCTTCTGGTATTATCCAGGGCCAGTTTACATAGCCTTATGAGTTTTGTGGGGATATCAAATTCAGACATAGTGGCGTTCCTTATCGTGCTATCGAAGGCAGCTTTAAAATCGCCACGGTAATTGGCGCAGACCGTGGGGTCTCCATTTTTTGGATTGGGCAGAGCATACTTAGATACCGTTCGTCAGGCATGATTTCTTCAGACCATATTCTGCAAGGAAGCTGAATGCTGAATGCTCCTTGTCAGTTCCTCGCCGCCGTATTTGAATAGTTCTGCCGCCGCTTTATTATTTTTTTTTTAGCCGGCAATTGTCATTCGAATTTCTTCATAGTCGGGTGATGGCACTTCTACTTGTATACCATCGTCATCGATTGGGGTTTCGGGTTCGCCATCTCCGGGGTTTTCATTTTCACTGCCATTGAGCAGATTGGAGAAGTGTTCCCTCCAAACACTCCACTAAGTATGCTCTGCACATCTGTCACCATATTACCTCCTTGGCCCCTACACAAGGTCACTCACATACTCAACATACTTATTACTCTACACACTATAACAGTCTACATAATTTTTACAGTACAAATACGGACATTCACTCCATTTTTTTATTTTTTCTCTGTGACACATTCTTTACTACACTCTTTCTTGTGCTGAAATGATAATGACAAGTTTTTAATTGTAATTTTTCCAGCGAACTCTGACAAGCATATATACAAATGCATCCCTGCATCATGCTTGTATTTACCACAGACACATGCAAGGGTATATACAGTACTCGTAACATTTTTTCCTAATACTTTCCACTCTACATCTGTGTATACTCGCGCATATGTACATACTCGTACATACTCGTGCAATATATTGAACTTTTTTGTTGATACTTTTTGGTTTTTTCTCTTCATACTGTGTCAACTATTGTATGCAAACTCGCTTTTGTTGCTGCTGTTGCTGCTACTGTCTCTACTTTTTTTTGTTGTTCTTATTTATCTTACCGTTATTGCAGCGAACCGCCATTGGTGTCGTTCATGTCACTTTAACTGATATGGAGGTGTCCTTTTTGCGGTATTTGTCATGTGGTTTTTAACGTGTATTTTGTGTTTTAGTCGCCGAGTTTGTACGAGTGTGTGTTTGTGTGTATGTGTGTGTCTGTTGTGTGATTGGCCTCGCTGAGCATGTGTTGAAATTAGTGCGGCGCCATTAACTCAAACACAAATCATTCAAATTGAGGCGACCATCAGCGGTCGTGGTGGTTGTTCTTGTTGATGTTGTTGATGTTGTTGTTGTTGGTTGAAATGAGTTTAAATCGGTTAGTACACGTTTAGCTATTTAGTTTTGTTTGTTTACCGAGTTTGTTCAATGTTTCCTCGTAACTTTTTCACGCAACTAATGAGGCAAATATTTTAACTTTTAAATTATGCAAAACTGTTTGCATAGCCGTTGAATGAGCACGAAAGGAGGTGCTGCTGATTTAGGATGTAAAGTATTTTAGTGGAATAATTTACACAATTTAATTTCTTGCTCTATTTTTTTGCAAACAAAAATTTTTTTAAATTTATAAAAAAAAATTTTTTTCTTTTGTATAATTTTTTCATAAATATTTTTATAATTCAAATTCTATTTTTGCTTTTTATACAAGTACACATTTAATATAAGAAACAAGGGCTACTCGGCCATGCTGAAGTTGATACCTTTCATGTATTATATATAAAATTTATTGCAAATTGCAAAATTCGATTTCGATGATTTTCAGTGTTAATATTAACTTGAATTCAGATCTCTATAATAACATTTTTTAGGCTTTTATATGCTTTTTTGTCCGATTTTATATCCAAAACCTCATATCTGATCGAATCGGTGTATTGGAGCTATATGTTATAATCATCTGATTTCGATGATTTTCATTACCAAGATGAAATTCAATATGTACGTGTAAAATACTAAATTTCATGGTCTCAGTTTTCACGGATTTATGAGCCAAAATTTCAAATCTGAGAAATCGGTCGTATATATGCTATAATGGTTCCGAAAAGTTATAATTTCAACGTATAAATGCATCTGCCTGCTAAATTTGCTTGGTTACTATATGGATATTGGATTAAAGAGATTTCTAAGTCTTAGCAGCTGGTCAATTTTTGAAGAGAGTTGCCACCTGTTTGAGAATTTTAGTGCACTCAAATTGATAAGTTAAATGAAATATTAAGTTGATGGTATTAAACTAATGAGATGGCCAAAAGTTCAGGGATGCCATATTTAAAAAAAATTAAATACAATCAAATTGGTAATATAAAGATGATACAATATGGGTGACAAATTGAAGATATTTTAGTAAAAATGTTTGAACAGGTTTCCATCTGCTGAAAATATTTAATTAAAAGATTCACCTGATGAAGATTTTCATAGAAGGGTTCAACTATTCCGGAATGCATCGGCATAGCAAAAAGCGATTTTCGAACAAAACTCATGAAATAGAGGTATCGATTGAAATGTTATCATAACAAATTTTTGAAGCATCACTATTATTGCTTTTTCTTAATTTATATGTACTTGAGTGTATTCTCTGAATTTGAAGCCAATCTGATAAATATATTCGAATATATACCTGAATTGGAAAAATAATAACATCAAACTGATAGTTTCAAATTCGTGGAGCTTTTCTGAAATGGTTTTCTATGTCTCAGATTTGCCCGCGTTCCTTTTTTGGTGACACTTCTGACTGACCATTTTAGCAGCGGTGTATATCACTACTTTTAAGCGTCTTTTTGAGCTTCGGAGCTGAGTATAACCTCTTTGTGATGCTGAATAAATTATTTCAACATTTTTACTTATAATTTCCTATACTTTTCTATATAATCTCTCAGAATTTATGGCTACAGCACCTGTAGGTATACTGTGAAAATTTGTGTGCTTAGCTTTTGGCGTGATTCAGTTCGCAGTTGCGACACAAAGAGTTTGTGATTTGTGACTGTCATCAGAATAGCACATTAACTTTCGATTTTATTTTTTATTTTTTGTTTATTTATCTTTACAATTTTTGCCGATTGCGTAACTTTTTTACTTCTCCATTTTTTTTTTAATTTATGCTTGCTGATCTTTGCTTTTAATTGTAATTCTGACCTACCGGTATATTTTGTAAATTTTCATCTCATTCTTGCCTTTAACTTTTAAATTTCTCTATTAGTATTGGGTTAACAAATTAATTCGGTCCGTGGTTTTTTTCTTTTTTTGGCTTCAAAAAATGCTCTTCTTTGAATAATAAACTAAAAAATACATCATTCAAAGTATTCTTTGGTAATTTTTGAATACCATTTCTAAAAAAAAAAACAGCTCTCTCCATCCTCTATACCCGAGCAAATGACCGCACAAATCGTTTTGCATCTGTCGAAAAAGCCGGTAATCGGAACGAGCAATGCCTGGATGTAGTTAGAGTAAGACCTCACATTTTAGCATTTCCAGGTAATTGTTGCCCGTTACAGCAATATGGAGTGAGCGTTGTCATGTTGCAAAATCAACTCGTCATGCCTTGCTGACCGTTTTCCTTGCAATGCACGGCTCAAACACATTAGTTGTAGTAAGTTCAATTTGCGTTTGGCACGGATCTTGATCCAAAAAACCTTCAAATTTCACATTTTCAATATTTTTTGGTTGGCCAGAACACTCTTTGTCTTCGACGCTAAAATCACTACCTTTAAAGCGTCGAAATCACTCTCTGCATGACTTATCGGTTGGCGCAGATTTACCAAAAACTTTTACAAGCATTCGATGTACTTCAGCTGAACTTTTCTTCTAATTAAAATAGAAAATCAAAACATCCCGCAAATGCTGTTTATTTAATAAAAATCCGGACATTTTGAAAGAGTTTAGAAACAATAATGCTATCAGAAGCAGATGCAGAGACATACTTATTATTATTGACATATGTGAAACGTTTCCAATGATCAAAATCGGCCATAACTTGCAGATGGAGACATTTTTCTCAACGGACCGAAATCTTCTTATAATTTAATGTATTTAGTTTTAGTTTCTAATTTTTTAAATTGAGTTTAAATCGTCTTGAATTTCTCCATAATTCCTACATATATGTAATGGCGAATTCCTAATTAGTTTTCAGAAAGATTTTTTTAACATTTTTTACTATGATACAGTTATAAAAATTTATTCACCATTCTAAAGGTTTTATTATTTCTAAAAAAAATATACATCATTTTTCTGATTTTCGATTCATTTTTTGCCATTTTCTTAAATATTTCGTATATGCTTATTAAACCATTTTATTCACATTTTTCTTTTATCAATTCTACTCGTATTTCCGATTTTATCTCACATACATATATGATTGTCTATTTCCTGTTTCGTTATTTTGCTTCCTTTGGTGTTTTTTTTTAATCCCATTTTGTATTGTGTTTTATTTCATTTCATTTGCATTCAGTCTACCGTCTGCTGCATTGTAACCACGTAACCGCTCGCAATCTGATAATGTTTGATAAGAACACGAATCGGTAAATTGCTAAAAATTCACAAATTCGTGGCTGAGAACAGATTGGTTCAGTGAAATGAGAAGTTGTTAAGGGCGTTCATCGAAACAGGAAAAATATGTGTACATGAGAAAGTGTAGCCTTCAAGATAGAATGCGCATTGATGCGTAGATCCGTAGCACATGTGACAGACAAATTATGTAGGAATGTCACAATGAATATCTTTGCAGAATATCATAAATTTGATATATTTAAAATGACAGCAGATCCTATGGCATTTAATGGCAATATGCAAAATACATAAGCGGTGATGACAGAAACTTAGATATAGCATTCAGCAAATGTAGTTCACTTCTGGTACATATTAACAAAGGTAAATGTAATATGGTACAAAACTAGTCCACAACTAGATAATAAAAATTCATGAACCATGTCTAAGCTTGAGAGAGAGAGATATTGGGAAGGCATTGTATATATTGAGTGGAGCTGAGGGAGTGAGATCGCTTTCACGAACCAGAGAAGGATAATTATCGAATTTTGCGTGTGCACTCTAGCTCTTCAAAATGTGTTCGGTAAGTAAAGTATTCTAATGTTTTTTTATATTGCATGCTTAAGCATCTATACCAACAGCAGGAGTGGCTGAAATATGATGTAAGCTGACGTACAAAGCCGCTTTCTCTAACAACCTTGAACAATCTCGCTGAGTAATCTGAAATCTCCATTATTCAGCGGTTACTTTCGATTATAAAAGCACATTTTGGACCCGCCTGCTGTCACACGTTAATACATCTCTGCCTATGCAACTCTTCCTCCGAAACTCATATGCAAATGTGTGCAAAAATTCGTGTTTGTTTGTTTTGTTGTTTTCTCTTGTGTTAAGACCGTGAACGCCCAATGAATTACCAACATTGCAAATGTCAAATTCCAAGGTGCTATGCGAGAGATTGTAAGATGGGCGAGGCGGTAGTCCACTGAGAGTAACAACAACAAATGATTGTCAGCCAGATAGAACAAACACATGACCAATATCCATTTCTCTTTTTCCTTGTTGATATGAGTTCACCCTTTGTTAGACTAAAAGGTAAAGCAACAACACTAACAAAAGCTGGACAGGCACAACTGCATAAAGGGGCAGAGGCAGTTGCTGTGTAGCGGCTAAGTGCGACAAATACAAGAGTCTTTACGGCGCAGCATTCAACCCCAACTGCATGCGCATATAGTCGAAGGCAACATGGTGCCGAGCAACAACGCTACAATTACAACTCCACTCCAAAAAAGCGAATCGATAGTCATTTGCATAAAATTTCGGTAGGTACACGAGGCACCAAATCGAACCCTTTTATCGATGTGTGCGCATTTCCCCATACAAACGTCCATCGTTGGCTAGCTAGTAAGTATATAAAATTCTTAAAACTTTCATTTTAACTCCTTCTCAATGCTATGAGCTTCGTGATGGTGTTTGTATTTTCTTTTTCTGCCCAGCAGCCATTCCGTTCCGCTTTCTAACAGGCTTTTGAGAGTGACTCAGCGTCTGTTTGCCTTGAACAAATTGTTATTTCGACACAAAAATAACTATTCTTACACATTTTCGGTTGTTTCAAACATTTTCCTTGAACAACTGCACGTTAAGTGTCCTCGTGACTGTGAAAATATCACCTGAGCTCAGCAGAATTTTAGTTTTTTTCGCTTTTGGCATATGTTCCGTTATTTTACTGTAGATTTTTGACCTGCTACTTTTCTATGTAACTGTCACTTTCGTTGTTCGCTACACGCATGCATTTGCGGATTCAAACATGTATGTTTGTGTCAATTGACACATTCAGGCGGTGTTGTGTCTACTATAAAATTCTTACTCGAATGCAGCTGTTTCTACCTGTCATTGGCACTCACTTTAACTGCTTCCGGTTGGATTTTGTTTGCTTTCTGAGGCAATTTGGATTTCTTAGATTTTAATTGAGTGGAAATTTAAAAATATATGGCAACCATTTTCAAAATTATAGTCAAAATAACCCTTTCTGAAATTTTCCTTAGTCAATAATAAATATATAATTTTGTATAGCGATATTTTCAGGTATTTAATCAAAATTTTTAACAGTTGGTAACACCCTATAACAATATATTCCGCCATAATCATTTAAATCTACTTCATTTTAAATATTAAAAAAAAACTTAACTTTTCAACAGGTGGCAACCATCATATATTTTGTGTCTTATAACTATATTGAAACTGCTCCAACGGCTACTCTACAAATCACAGCGCCTAACAATGTTTCACTTAAAAAGAAGTGATGGTTTTTTATTTCTTCATAGATTCGCGATTTCAAATCTAATTGAAATCTGAGAATTTACTCGTTATACCAATTTGCATGCTTTATATCGAACAATGACAAGCAAAACTCTAATAAAATACAGGCCAAGCAACACCAAAATGGCAAAACTTTTTTTTTTTTACGTTTTTGTTAAAATATTAAAAAAAAAACAATTTTCCAACGCATTTTTTTACCAAAACATCAATGCCACGGGCAATGCAAGCGCCGCAACCCAAAAATGTCGCATAACACCAACACTAAAAGCAAACAAAAAATATATGCCTACATGAAAACTGTGCGTCTAACGGTTGTGCTGCAACTCAGCCGCAGTCGCAATACCGGAAATGTCAATTCGATGCCATCTCCCGCGTCTCTACCGTCTCCACTGCCTTTTACTACATGCAGTTTTGCTGTTTTTCGCCACAATGGTTATGTAGATCCAAATTGCCAACGTCCACATGCTCACCCGGAGTTAAAAATAAATTTTGGTTTTTTTTTTATTCTAAAAAATTATTTTCAAAACTGAGCTTTCGAATTTCGCCTCGGCGAGAATACAAAAAAAAACGAAGCTTATAGTATAAAAGGTTACTACAATCGTTGACGTCACTGAAGCAACTTCGTCATACTTACAATCTGCGAAACATCAAAATTATCTGAAGAGTATGTAGCATATTTTTAAATTACAGAAATATAAAATTATTTAAGGAATTTTTTATTTGTCAGCCAGCATTGAATTGAACTCAATATAGATAATTTGAGCTCTCGCTGCCATCTTTCAGAGTTCACGCAACATATTTATTTGTTTATACAAATTGTGTTTCAATCAGCAACGAATTCGTCTTTTGATGAAAAATAAAATTAAATCAACGAATTCAAATGATATTGCCAATTGGTGAGATGCAATAAACTGTTGTTTTTGTTGTTTCGGGAAGCAATTACCCACCACAATGCAGTTCAATGAGTGTACGTTAAGAGCGAGTCCGCTGCCTTTGATTGGTACAAAAAAATATTTCTTCAAACATACCATTTATATGACCATTTGGTCACTTACGCAAGGAGATTTGCATAAGTCGGAGTTAGAGCTAGGAACATTGTGTGTCCCATGGAAAACGAGACACTAGTGGCATCGTTCTATATTTAATTTTATTTTCTTATTTTTCTTAATTTATTTAAACTTAATTTATTTTATTTTATCTTATTTTATTTTTATTTATTTTTTTCCTTTATTTTTATTTTTATTTTTAATGTTTTTTTATTAAATTTAGTTTATATTATTTATTTAATTTATTTTTTATTTTTCTTTTTAATTACATTTTTTTAAATATATTTTTATATAGTTTATTTAATTTTTATTTAGATTATTGTATTTAACTTAATTTTATTTAATTTTATTTTTTTTCATTTTTTTTTATAATTTAATTAAATTTATTTTTTTTTTCAATTTTTTTATATATTTTTTTATTTTATATCATATTTTATTATTTTTTAATTTTTGCTTTATATTTATAACTTTTATTTTTCTTAAATTTTATTTTAATTATTTTTTCATTATATTGCTCTTTTTAAATTTTTTATTTCATTTTTTTTAATATCCTTTTTTATTTTATTTTATTTCTTTTATTTTACGTTTTATTTATTTTTATTTTTAGTTTAGGTTATTTTATTTTTATATTTAATTTTTATTTTATTATATTTTATTTTTTTAATTCCTTTTTTTTAATTTTTTTATTCTTTTTGTTTTTAATTTTCTAACTTTTATTTTTTTTAATATTTTTTTCATTTGTTTTTTTATTTCATTCTTTTTAAATATTTTTTTATTTTTTTTTATAATTTTTTTTTTTTGGTTTTTCTTTTTTAGTTTATTTTTTTTTTTAATTTTTATAATTTTTTTTTTTTTTGTTTTTTTTTTTTCGTTTTTTTTTTATTTTTTTTTGTAGTTTATTTTATTTCATCTTTATAATTTATTTTTATTTTATTTTATTTTATTTTATTTTATTTATTCATTATTTATTTTATCCAATTTTTTTTTTTTGATTTTTTATTTTTTATCTTATTTTAATTTTCTCGTTCTCTATAGAGCAGGTCGAAATACCTATATTATGTATGTAGTTACGCACTCATGTGAAATTAAAAAAATTCCAGGCATACCCACCTGGCATATTGGCCAGCTACGCGCTACAGCGATAGTACAGGCTGTGCGTGCGATGCGTTCGGGCGTTCAGTGCGTTTGTTGGCTATATTGTTTCCAAATATATGTATGTAGGAGTACTCCTATGTACGCGCAGATGTAAATATAAATGCAAATAAATGCACGTAAAGCACATGTTTATACAAATGTCTACAACTCTTATATATGTCACTATGTGTGTACGCTCATCGCCCAGCGCTTTTGTTTGTGTTTAGGGATGCAAAATGCAAATATTCTCGAACAGCACATCAAAGTGCACCGCACACAAACCGCTTTATGCCATTTTACCACCAAGCGCTCTAACACAGCCGGCATCCAGCGCCCCCATACCACATTTGTATTTGTCCGAATCATTCCTTTACAACGGTTAACATGAATATTTTTACTGGACACTCAAGGGGGGCTTGTGTTTCCTATTTCTGAGTCCCTTTACGTTTTGCGTGCTTTGACTTTTTGTGCTCTGTTTCGCTGTTTTGTATACTCTGCGTAGGCATGCGTTTTCGATATGTAAACTCTTTTTTTTTTTTTCTTTTTTTTTTTTTTTTCCTTTCAGCTAATACAAATATTTGCTTCCCAGCCGAGTCGTCATGTGTGACACGAGACGAAGCCTTGGGCTATACTGTTGCTCTCAGCTCTAGTTGTTGTTTTCCAGCATTTTTCACTTTTCGCCTTATACACACACACACCTCACATATTTGCTTACACACAAATATATTTTCATTTGTATATATGTATGTATGTAAATGCGTAAATTTACTTTTACTCATGCATTTGTATTTCTGCGTGCTTTACATGGTTATGCAAATGAGTCTTGGCAGCATATTTACATATGCACACTTGTGTACGTGTACGTGTGTGTGTATGTTTTACATTCATTTTTGCATGATTGGATTCAAGTGGTGCATTTGTATGCGTATGCAATTACACGCAGTTCAACATTTGCCCACTTCATTTGGTTACTTTTGAATATTTTAATCAAAACGGTAAGGCCTACCAAAACCGGCTGAGTGTGCGTGCGTGTTTCTCCCACAGCGAACTAATATGTGCACTGGTTATGGCCTTTTTCTCGTTTCGCATTGAAATTTGCAATTTTTTGTTATGCGATATTTTCACCTATCGAGTGGTGAACTACAAGCATATATATATATATTATATGTATATAATTTTAGTTGTACTTACTCTACTTAAGAAGTCTCCGCGGGCGGCCTTCCCGCCTTCATGGCTGCTGCTCATACCATCAGGCTACATTTTTGTGTATAAAGTAAAAAGTGAAAATACAGAATTCTCTGATTAGTTCATTTGAATATAAACTCATCATTAATAATAATAATAAAAAGAATGGTGTAAGTGGTGCGTTGCATGTAAGGTTAAAATGGCTCTTGGCTATGAGCAAGGCCACTCTACTGACCATTGTACAATCTCTGAGGGTCCCAAAATTTCCTTCATTCTACTTGAGGGGATAGGCCACCCTAGAATTTTCAGAAAATGGTTTTTTTCTTTCTTTCAAATCATACATTATGGTCTCAAAAATGTTCTCCCGAAAGATTGACAGATAAAAATTTCTAAATGTTTCATTTTCGTTCTCTTGTTGAAGCGTCGATTTCAGTCAGTATGTCATACTCACATTAAACACGTTTATTTCAAAACTGCTTTTTTCAAGTTGGCCGGAAACATAACTCAAACAATTTGCAATCGATTCCATAACAGTACTAAAAAATTTAACTTGGAAAAGATTTGCCAACGGAGATGTCACAGACCCTGAATACGAGGACAGATCATGTTTTGGATTTGAAAATAAAAGCAATCCAAAATTGATTTTCAGAGATCATTGCTCAAAACCAGTATATTTTTTTATCCTGGAGTGTTTTATTTTTGGCTTACATTGGCTTACAAAAGCAGTTTTCCGAATCTGCCTAAGATTTAATTATCCGTGCAGACACTAAAAAATATATTTAAGATCTCATAGATTCTTTAAATAACAGTTTTCAGGCAGTTTTGCTACACAATGGCAGTGCATATGCTTAAATTTGCATCGCCCAACTTAACGGAACCTAAAAGGACTTGGAAAGAGTCTTAATATTGAAGAAAAAACGTCCCGCATGAAAATTTGTTGCATCCACATAAAGTTTTTCTATCAATTGGTAATCCATTTTGAGTTTTCCTTTTTTTTAAAGAAAAAAAACACAAAAAATTCAAACTAAATGGGGATGGTCCATCCGTTGAGTCCACTGGTAACTGACGAATGACAAGCGTGATGTTTTGCTTCAAGGCCTGAATCGAAGCAGCATCGTCCGCGCAGACTTTAAACTTTACACATTCCCACAGGAACGAGGCTAACGGTGTAATATCACACGATCTTGGTGACCAATCGACCGGCCCAAAACGTGAAATTATCTGCTCACCGAAGTGTTCTCTCAATATATCCATTGATTGATGCGATGTGTGGGAAGTGACGCTGCCTTGTTGAAATCAAATGTCACGGAGATCACGACCTCCAATTTCAAGCATCAAATACTCGGTTATCATGGCGCGATAACGGTCGCCATAGACGGTTACGTTCTCACCGGCATCAGTTGTGAAGAAATATGGACGATTAATCAACCGGCCCACAAACCACACCAAACCGTTGGTTTTTCTCGATGAAATGGCAGCTCTTGAATCTCTTCAGGTTTCTCGTCCCAAATGCGGCAATATTGCTTGTTTACATACCCATTAAAGCACAAATGGGCCTCACGGCTGCAAAAAATTTTCAAGAGCCCATAGAGCGAAGCGATGTCGCTTGGGAGGTCGAACGGCTTCAGGCACTAAACAAAAATAACATGACAGCTTAACCCGACTCACTTGTGATCTACCAAAATGGACTATTGAAAAAAGTACCCTTTACAACTTCTTATAAATCTGGGATTGAAGCCGTTTGGAAGAGAGGGAATTTTTTCAAATACTCAAAACTCAAGTTTCCAGGCCTGTTAGAGACACAAAGTTGAAGGTGTTTTAGTATGATGGCTTGAGGAACTACAGTTTTAAGCCGCTACCGAGCCACTGGCTGTTCTTTCTGAAGAACTGTAATTTTGAAATCAGATTTATGCTCAAAAGTTTTGACTATACATGCTTAAAAGCGAAGCAATCCGCAATGTTTTTTTTTTTTTCTTAATTAATTTTAGACATTGATCTGGTCGGAAATTTGAATCATCGAACCCTTGAAAAATTCTCTACAAGACATCGGTAAAGATCTGCAGAGTAATGTTCTAAAACGCCTAAAACTATAATTTAAAGTGCAGCAAAAATATTTATTTCTAAATTTAAAAACTTAAAATTGTGTTGTTGCTATGTTTAAAAGCAACTATTGGCACAGGCCGCACTTAACAGTTATTGATGTCGTTTGCTTTTAACCAAAGAAACGCGCTGAGTGTCCTTAAAGGTTTATTATGCACCCTCAACAAATCATGCCGAAGTCAAAAGCGAATAAATAAACAAGAAAAGTGGATGCAAAGCAAATGCACTGATGCACTCTTTTTCATTCAAAGTGTATATACTCATACATACATACATGCGTACAGGGTATGCGCGACTATTGTGACGGTTGACCAGCACACGTACCTCGTTTTTGTTGTTGTTGTAACATTGTATTTATGCGCTTTGAAGCGGTCAGTATGCTGGAATACTCATTTGCTCGTTCATTCGTTCCTTAGCTGACCACCCACCCGCCTTCTTTACCCGCGCCATTGACTTTTGCCGCTTTTCTGTTATTGTTGTTACTCTCAATGCATTTTTTTTTCTTCTTCTTCTTGCTTCTGCTTGCTTCATGCAAATGGTAATGGCATGCGGCAACCTCCTCAACCTCGCTCTCACTCAACGAGCTGTAAACACATTGCGGAGGGTAGTAAGGGTAGAAAGGGCGAGTAGAGACGAGGCGAGGGTTGTGAGGTAAGTGTGTTGCTGGCGAGTGCATATTGTCGTTAGGTTTAATTGCAAAAAGGATTAAGGCACGCGTAAAACGTGCACTGAGCAAATAGCAAATACTTCACAGCCCATGGACATTTGCGTCCGGCGTCCGGCCTCCGTACTGGTCAGTAGTGCAGTGCTCAGTAGTGTGAATACAATGTGTAGTGCATGTGCGTGCGTGTGAGTGTGTGTGTGATTGGTTGTGTGTTGCACGCTTGAAATGCATTGCGTTGCATATGCGTGTTGCAAGCATTTGTAAATGGCCTGATGGCTTTGCATTCGTATTCGCATTTGCATTTGCATTTGTCTACGAAGCGTTCTGTTTTCCGTTTCGCTGCACTGCATGTTGTTGCATTAGTGGCACGGCGTGGCCATGGCTATGATGGCAACGGCTAACCAAATGCGGCGAAGATTTACGAGTTGTAAATAATCTAATTTCGAATTGTATGCCCAGTAAGGATTGCAAATTTCCAGCACTCGACTCCCCCTAACCGTCGGTCAACTCATGTCACTGCAACAGCAGCAGGAGCAGCAGCAGCAGCAGCAACAGCAACAGCAATAACAACAAATAGCAAACGGCAAACCGGCAACGGTCTTACTATTGTTGATATTTATTAGCCCACAAGCCTATTTCGTTTCAGTTAGAGTCATTACTGCAGCCTTTACTGAACTTTTGTTGTAATTGTTGTTGTAATTGCTTATGCATTTGTGGGATCTGCATGTTTGTTGTTCTTTTTGAAAAATTTTACATTTCAAATTTGCTGCTTTTACAGTTATGCCTGAAATGGTGGCAACAATGAAGTTTCCTGCTGCTTATTACAGGAATACATATATACATATGTATGTACACAAATCGTGTGTAAGTATTTAGAATTATCTAACTTGAATATTTCAGCAAAATATGTGATAAAAAAAATGTAAATAAAAATCATTCTAGGAAAATTAATAATAATAATTAAAAATTTTCACCTTCTAAAAACACAGACTTAAAGAATTGGGCAGTAAAAAAAAAAATTCGAGGGTTGCCTTATACATTTCGGGATTAGAGGACAAAACCAAATTTTATTTATCAAAAATCGCTTTATTGTTTTCAAAAATATTCTCCATTAAGATCCATACATAAGTTTGAACCAATTGTCGAAGCACTTTTGCCACTCTGATTGAGGTATCTCCAAAACTTGCGTTCTGAACGCATCAACCGTCTCTGCACGTGTCGAAAACGTAGAACTCTCAGTTTCTTTTTTACGCACGAAAATAAGAAGAAGCCATTCGGTGCCAAGTCAGGACTCACTCAGTGGATGACTCATCAAATCGATGTTTTGAGCGCTCAGAAATGCAGTTGTTTGTTTCGCATTGTCGTGATGAATAGTGATCCGTATTCATCGGTTGGCTTTCCTGATTTCTTGAAAGAATGACAAACAAATAGTTGTTTACCACGCAGAATTTACTGTTCTGTGTTGTTCTACTGGTACGCTTGCGGCATGTTCAGTTTGTCTAAAAAAATTCGCAACCATTTGCTTGGAAGTGCTTCGTGCGCGAAGAAGTTTTGTTGGATTCGGCTCATCTTGAAACAGCCATACGGTCGACTGCTGCTTACTTTCGGGCTCATGCGCATAAATCGACGTATATAGAAGCACATTTCTCTCGACCAATCGCCTCAACCTTTTTTTTTTTTTGGAACAATCGACATATTGTGCGCGATCCAACGTGAATTTTTTTTTTTTTTACAATCAGATATTAATGCAATATTGAATATATGCTAATCTCACTAATGCCCAGAGCTGTCTCAATCTCACGATAGGTCACATGACGATCTGGAAATATCAGTTTGCGCACAGAATCAATAATTTCCGGAAAACAACCCTTTTTGCACGGCCTTCACGAAACTCGTCTTAGAGTTATCTATGACCTCGATTAAATTCACCATACCATCGTTAAACACTAATCCTTGATGGGGCTTCATTGAAGCACTGTTGCTAAGTTAATGCACTTCGAAAGTTTTAAAAAATAATCGCGCGAAATTGTTCGCGATTTAATTCCATTTTTGGTACGATATGAATATTTTATGTTACCGTAAACAACACAAATAGCGGTCGTATTTCAAAACGTTTGATTATGTATAACATCGAAAATATTAAACTTTACGGTTAAGTTGTCAGTTGCCAGATTGCATTACTAAAGTTGCCAAATTCCGAAATATATATCGCAATCCTCTTATGCAATTAAGGGTTAGATGACACAAGTCTGCAAGTATGGAATGTTTTTCATCTCCTCAATATGTTGATGAAAACGTCTTTACTCACATCTCTTCAATTTTCTAGAAATTAGTAGATTTTTTTGCCGTTGGTGTCTTTTTATGCCTAAAAATTCATCCTTCTTTTTAAGGATCAGTCATGATTGTAATTAATTGCGGATCACTAAATATCTGATCCAATGAAAACTTGTTTATTTCAACTTTCTCTCCATGTTTTGCTTCAATAGATTTGCTCGGTCTCTACTATCGAATAGATAGATACAAGGCAGGCAAGTGAATTTGGTTAGCCCAGATTGTTGTCCGAGTCACTTGATATTTCAAACAAGGCACACTTTAAACCCGTGGTCTTTTTTATTTTAATCAGCAAAGTTCCATTTCCAAGTCCCTGTAGATTTTCCTGAAGTTTACGGAAAGACCGAGAGAAATGGAAGCATTTAAACAGACATCGCGAAGCTAAATAACTTTAAAGCCTAGTTTTAAAGAATCTACGAAAAACACCATTGTGCTGGTTCGAATGAGATCTGGATCAAAGCAACTCAACACTGTGTATGTGAAGATTCAAGTCTGTTACTCTGTATCAAAGTCGGATTAATGTCATCTTTAAATGCGCAAACTTACTTGTCATCGGGTAATGGTACAGCACCATCTTCGTTGGAACTTGAACCCAATTTGAAGGTAGCAGGGTACTTAAACACTGGGATGAACAATTGATTTTGGATTGGGTATGGACATTTACTGGTACCATTTAGAATTATACCATTTAACATAACATGAACATAAATAAAAATCACCGCTCTTACTTTCTTGTTCACGTCATACCATGGAAATTGCATATCGTAGAGTTTTCCGTTGCCCCTCAACCAATTTCGAATAATGAGTGTGCTGATTAAGCACTATTGCGTAGAAACCCATCACCGAAACTATGAAAAGACTTAGTAAATACTATGAGAGCTTTGCACCATCAATTTCAATGGTTTAGAAGTGACTTACTGAGTTCTGGAGTGGTCATACTATTACTCTAATTTTAGCCACTTTCGACAATTTCTTGTTTCAAAGCGCGAAGGAATGGCTGGACGGTACGAGATTCAGGTCGAATGTAGAGGTCATCACAGAAACAGGCACCTGCGTTGAGGGTCTTGGCAAAATCCATTATTTTTGAAAGAATACAGACATTGGAAATACGCTGGACTAAATGAATAGAGCTAAAATCAGACTATTATGAGAACTAACGCGCTTATTTGCCGAAAAAGATATATTTTGTTCAAAAGACGCAGACTTATCAAACCATCTATGGATTACTTAAATCAAAGCGCTGAAACACATTTATACTTGCCCAAGGTATTATTGAAAAAAAAAATACTTTCATTAGAATCATACGAGAGAAAAAATAACAAAAATATCAACCATATAAAATATTTTTGGTCTTCAGCAAATTCTCGAATAAAAAAACGTAAAAAAATAGAATTTCTTTATTCTACTTTGGTTCGTGTATTCCTTTGGCTCTATTTTTTATCGCTAGGTGACGCAAGAGTCGATATACACAAAAACAATTCCTTTATTATTTATTGGAAATATTAATGTTTCAAAGCTTTAATATTTTTACAAGAAATGCATCCGGTAGTTGGCACTATATCCGATTTATTTAAAACATCCGTAAACATTTTAAATTTTCATTATTTGAGGTTATCAAAAACTGAGTATTTGCTTGGTAACTTAACGATGAAGCATTCAGTTTTGTTTTTTAATTCTAAGATGGAGGAAATAAATTTAAAAAAATTTCCTAGACACAAATTAGTTTGAATTTATTTTATAAAAATATTCCCGTTAGCGCATACAAACTATAATCCTCCGTAGAAAGCGCAAATAACCAACTAAAAGCAATATTGGTACATGTCAATAACGTACAGTTAATTAATTAATTTTCGAGCTGCGTATTTTAAATATGATTTCTGGCATATGACCGTCACGGCTGGCGCGGATGTAGTCCAATCTGGACGATGACATTTTCGAACATTTGTGGCCGTATATCGGCAAAAACACGGCGAATGTTGTCTTCCAAATGGTCAAGCGTTTGTGGCTTATTCGCGGTGTTAAATCACGAGATCTTGGAGGCCAATTCACAGGTCCAAAACGTGAAATTAGGCGGTCACCAAACGTGTCTTTCAATAAATCTATTGTGGCACGAGTTGTGTGACATGTTGCGCCATCTTGTTGAAACCACATCTCCTGGACATCATGGTTATTCAATTCAGGAATGAAAAAGTTAGTAATCATGGCTCTATACCGATCACCATTGACTGTAACGTTCTGGCCACCATCATTTTTGAAAAAGTACGGACCAATGATTCCACCAGCCCATAAAGCGCACCAAACAGTCAGTTTTTCTGAATGTAACGGTGTTTCAACATACAGTTGAGGATTACCTTCACTCCAAATGCGGTTGTTTGTTGACGTAGCCATTCAACCAGAAGTGCGCTTCATCGCTAAACAAAATTCGCTTATGAAAATCGGGAACAACGGTAATCTCGTTTTGGGCCCATTCGACGAATCTACGCCTTAGTTGATGATCGTGAGTCTATTCATGATGAATTGCCAAACCAAACTGGGAATAAATCACTTAACAGCTGTTGAATCGGTCGCCATCTTGAAAAGTAATGCCAACTTAAAGTTCTATTCCTCTATAAAAAAACACGCTATACTTGTAAAAGGGAGGCGATTGAGGCAAGCATGCAATCACATTAATAGCGATTAACAATTAAACTAATAAATTATTTAGACAAAATTTGTAGGAAGAATTTTATAACCAAATAAACACCTTTCATTATATCGCAAAAAAAATTTTTTTGAATCCAAAAGGATCGGCGGCTCTTATCTGTGAATAAAAATAGAAAATTCATCTAAATTTAATAAAGTAAACTTCTTTTTAACTTATTCTAGTTTACTTCAGTTTAATTTAATTTTAAATCTAATTTAATTTATTTTTTTATTATATTTTTTTATTTTAAATAATTTTTATTTAATTTTATTTATTTATTTTATATTATTTTATTTTCTTTTATTTTATTTTAATTTAATTTTTTAATTTTATTTTTTTTTAAATTTTTTTATTATATATTATTTTATTTTATATCATGTTATTAAATAATTAATTTAGTAATTTGTTTATAGAAGCACATGTTACTCGCAGATATACATATGGGAATGAGCATCCTTGCCCACATATAAAATTTTTAAAGCGTACATAAATACACATATATACTTATATTTTAGTGACGTTCAATACTCTTCTTATCGAAATGAGATACCTCAGCACAGTTTTCAATAAGTTTAAATCCTGCATGTAGCCTCTTCATGTTGGCTTCGCGCCAAGGATATGTTTGGTTTAGCCTTCAGCGCGACATATGGCCAGACAAGGCTTACCAAATATTGTCTACGATTGCACTCATGCTCAGTTGAATTTTACAAGCACAGATACATATGCTAACACATATATATACATATGTATGTATGGAAAGGTGAATCCTTGGCTTGGGAATGTGAGCATATGGACTAAGTGAATATTTGCTTCTGGTTGCCATTTGCTGTTGAAAGTCGCAGTGTTTACACCTACTGTGCCTCATGTAGACAGATTTAAGCAAATAAAATCTTTTGTTTGTACTTTTTCGAGACAACTTTGCAGAGTTTTCAGTTAACTCTCTGCATAGCTAGAGAAAATTCTGCAAAATATATATTGGAGAAGTAGGAACGAAAATTCACTACCCTTTCGGATATATAACGCATGTCCACTTATTTAATTTAAACATACTCATTTAACTGGTAATTAACTTGAAACGAGGTGGATAATTATCAAAATGTGGAAAATCATGTGCTCATGCAGCACAATTACAATTCACAAAAAATATATTGTAAATTTAAAGAATGAAGTCGTTGATTGTTTAAAGTGTGGTCTGGAATTAAACAAAAATTGGAATTTAAAAATTTATTTAGGTGATTGAATTTCTGCCACCATGTCTTCAGTAGATGAGATATTAGAATTTAAAGTTTAATTTCTTTTATCTTAAATTGACAGAAAAAATAAAAAAATTGAGCAATTTTTTTATCAAAATAATTTGCTCTGCAAGATGGGTAACTTCTACCTAACATGTTAGCTTTCTGTTACTCTTCATTTATGCATATGTTATTCCATTAGTTACTTTTGTTCTAGCTGTGGGAAAAAAGTAATTGATTTCGTCGATGTTTTCCACGTAAGTATGATTCTCTTTTTCACTCATGAATATTATATTCATATGCATGCAATATATATTCGTCTCTTCCAATTTTTGGATATTTTGGCTAACCGACCTGTTCCCTTTAATTACACTGTGCAACAAGATTCTACGTAATTGATGAAACCAATTGGAGATGAAACTTTATCCCTCCCATATCAAAACCTCATACCGCGCTTTTGGCCTATAGGTCTGGTTTCATTTTTTATTTAAAGTTGGCAACCCTGTGTATGAGAAAAGTTGATTAAAACTTGATCAAATGAAGCAATTTTAGATGGTTTTTTTTGTATATCGCTTTTTTTGGTTCGAGGAACTCATTTTTGACGTTAACTTTTACCTAAAGCTTACGATAGGTGGCGCTGTCATACAATTTGTCTTATTTTTCATTAAAAATAATATTTTTAGTTTTATTGTAGAAATGATCGTATATGATGCATATATAGGGTGTTTTTTATAGAGGTATAGAACTTTAAGTTGGCATTACTTCTATTTATTCTCTGTTTGGTTTAACAATTCATTATGAATACACTCACGCCGGAACAACGCTTGCAAATAGTGCAATTTTATTTCGAAAATAATGGTTCTGTGCGGAAAACGTATCGCGCACTCTTTCGCACTAACACTTAAACCAGATCAGATTGGTTGCTATGCTGAATTTACCGCAAACATAGCAATAAAGCGCTAACTTTCGCAAACTTTCATTTTAAATTTATTTTATAAGACGCTTTACGCTACCAAAATCTTCAGAATTTATTTTGCTGTGGTATTGCAAGAGAGCTGACACGAAACTCACAGAAATTGTGATTGGTAAAAAAAAAACCACATATATTAATACTATTTTTGCATGAAAACTATCAAAAATAAGACGAATTGTATGACAGCGCCACCTATCGTAAGATTTAGGTAAAAGTTAGTGTCAGAAATGAGTTCCTCGATCCAAAAAAAAAAGCGATATACAAAAAAACCCATCTAAAATTGCTTCATTTGATCAAGTCTTAATCTACTTTTCTCATACACAGGGTTGCCAACTTTAAATAAAAATAAAAATTAGACCAGACCTATAGGCCAAAAACCCATTATAATGTTTTGATATGGAGGGGGGGATAAAGTTTCATCTCCATTTGGTTTCATCAATTACGGAGAGATGAACCCTCATTTTGTGTCACAGTGCTATTGAAAACAAAGGTGTCTCTTACCCGAACTGTTACCCTTTGGTTATTTTGAACAATTTGATTTGTTAGCCGACTTTTTACCCATTGTTATTCCCATTGAAATGAAGATTTAGTTGTAATCCAAAATGTAGTCTTATGGGGGAAAATGTTACAACGGTATGTCGTTTTTAAAACTGAATGAAAAAAAGCTATTTTAAAAACAGTTTTGTGAATTTTCGATTGAATTCGTATTTGTGGTCTCTAATGCGAGTGTACAGTTCTTTTTCACCCTACCCTGAAATTTAATTGAATAAATGAAATGAAATGAAATTTGAGTGGTGATTAAGCCATAAAGGATCGCGATTTTTCCAATAAAATTTTCTTCAGCAACGAGGCACATTTCTCAATCTGTGAATATGTAAATGAGCAAAACTGTCGCATTTAGGGCCCTTAGAATTCTCAAATATTTGAAGAGAGGCCATTGCGCCAAAAAAAATAAAAAATGTCTATCTGATGCGCTCTTTGTTGCGGAGGTACGATTGGATTTTACTTCGCTGAAAACGATAACCGCGAGATTGTCACTGCCAATTCGGAATGCTATGATCGACTGATAACCGATTCTTTTTAACCCGCAATTGAAGCACAAGACTTAGACAATATGTGGTTTCAACAAGATTGTGCTACATGCCACATAACAAGAAGTGTCATCTTTCATATTGGCTATATCAATTGGCTAGCGTGATCACGCGATTTGACACCGTTGGACTTTTTTGTGGGGGCACGTGAAAGACCAGATAAACCTTCAAATCTTGAGCATTCGAAAATTAAGTTATGGCTGAGATACCACCCAATACGAGTATGTGCCAAAAAGGGGTCGAAAATTACCTCTAACGAAGCGAAGTTTGCGAAAATTCACATGGCGATCATATGAATGATGTAGGGTTTCACATGTAATGCCAAAGTTCAAATTTTATAATAGAAAAGGAATTTCATGAAAAAATTATTTTAAATGCATTTTATCTACGTTTATTTTAGAAACCGGAGAATGGATAACCCTATATAAAAGCGAAACGAAGAGTGACTCGGAACATTTCTGTGATTTCGGATGAGCCTAGCACTTTCACCTCAAAAAGTATATGGTTTTGAAGATATATGAAATTCGGTAAAATCTAATGCTTATATTGCTTATGGGCTAGTAAGAACAGGAATTGAATATATGCACAAGCGTCCAACAAGCGATTTGTCTTATATTACGCACCTTTTTCCTCCCCCGCTGATTTAAGATTGAATATTATTGACATTACTCAACCAAAAGTCAACCAAACTCGATAGGTATGCTACCTTTAGCAGGGACTCAACTAAATTCATACCAAAAATAGATCCACAAATAAAAGTACCTCACATATAAAAGACCTTCAAATGTTTCGTTCCACCCGAAATTTGTCTTCCTTGCTTGTTTTAATTGCTCATAATAAAAAAATTCAAGATCGTTTCGCACTCAGAAAAACTTTAATTATATAACTAACATAGTTAAGTCAGATAAAAATGCTCAGCCCTAGAAGAAAAGCTATTGAGACAATACAGTAGTGCTTTCTCCAAGTTCCCAACACATCCACATCAGAATTTAAAAAAAATTAAAACATTAGAAATTATAAAAGAAGGAATAACGGTCTCTAATGCTAGAGTTGTTAATTTCCTGCAATTTAAGTTATCCACTTCCGGCTCCGTCAACCTTTTGCCCATCAGTGTCCATCAACGGCATATCAAAAACACCTGCAAAATTCACGCCTCACAACATACCTACAAACATAACGGCATATATGCACCACGGATAGCTAACAAATAAGTACATATAATTTATATATGACGACTCGAACGAGGCATTCCTTTAAACGGAAGTACACCTTACAGTTATGTGGCGTCCAGCAAAGCCAGCAAGCAAGCAAGCGAGCTAGCAAGAGAAAGCTAACGGAGAGCAAAGCGAGCCTCAAACTGCCGTTGGACATGCCAACCGCGAGCAAAAGTGTAATATTTGATTAGCACCTGCTGCCTGCATAACATATTATGAACGAGCTCTTTCCTACATACTAAACAAACTGCGTCCTTGTTGCTCATATATGTATATGTGTATATGCATGCATGTACGAGTATGTGAATAAATTCATATGTGCGCGTGTGTTGACGGTTGCCTGTCACTAATAAAGTTATTACAAAATCGAGTGCTCCAATTTAGTTCGTTATACATATGCATGTATGCATATGCAGGGATGTATTATATGCTTGAATATATGTATCGACAAGTTTGTTGCACGTTCGCGGTGCACAGTGATTTTTCTGGCGCAAACACGTATCACCTGCACGCCACAACTACGTTCGTTGCTTGTGCTATATTCCATTCAGTAGCTTGATTCTCGGTCGGTGCTGTAGCCAGCTGGCACTGCAAAAAATATGGAAAAATGGTGGCGCCACACCCAATATTTATATTTGTATTGTAGTTTTGCGGCAACTAAGACAGCAATGACCAGCAGTGTTGGTATTCCACCATTTATGTGGGTGGAACTGAAGTTTTATATTTTCTGGCCGCAAAAACTCGTGAGCTTGAGTATGGTCACTTACCTGCATATTTCAGCTTACCACACTGCAAGCGGCATCCGTCATATGTCCTCAGCCGTCTGTTGATGTAAGCAATTTTTTATGTATTTTTTTTTTTTTTTACCTGCCTCTTCTCTGTTATGGCGCCACTTTTCGGTGACGCTTTGATTTGGTGGCACAGCTGACGTTGCTTGCAACGGAAAATGAAACCGGAAGATAGCGTTGGCGTGCCTGAGTTGCGATTTGATGGAAAAAAATATTGATTATGCACATACATGTGCATACTAGGCATTCACATGACCGACTTAGAGATTTTAAAGAAAAAATGGATCAAAATTGATAATATTTTAAGGGTAAGATTATCTAAGTTTGACATCAGTCGGATATATTTTTACCAGGAATAAGTTTGTAAGACAGTGGGGTTGAAGATATCTTTACCCACAGTAATGTAATAATGTATGAAAAGGCTGGAAAGATTCTTTGGACTATCTGCAGTATGATCAGCATCACAAGAATACTCACAACAACACCATCTGCAGAGCTTCATGTGATTTTGAATAAAAGGGTGTTTTTTTCAGACGTGTGGTTTCAATGAGGTCATACTTTTTTCGGTGTTGCTCTTTTTTACAACTGTGACTTGATTTGTACACAGTTTGGTTTGTCATTTCATAATAAATAGACTTGCTCTGGAACAACGTTTACAAATAGTGCAAAATAATGGTTCGGTTCGCGCGCTGCGTCAAATATTTAGTCGACATAATCGCCCAGAGGGGTTAATCATTCAAGGAACCATCGGTTTTCCACACGACTTACTCTAGTGTATAATGCTTATCCTCAGAGTCAACTTACAGTGTGCACCGAAGAAAGACTCGATCGAGTGGATTCGCCATCGCGGCTAAGCTGTACTCATTCACTTTACGGAAGATTTTGCGGTAGAATCCTAGTTTGCGAGCTTACAAAATCCAAATCGTGCAAGAATTGCGGCCGAACAACCTAAGAGCGCAATGCACGTTCAGTGAATGAACCAAAAACGAGATAACCATCGATCAAGAATTTTTTTCAATAATGAAGCCCTTTTGGTTGAATGGGTACGTTCACAAAACTTGGCATTTGGAGTATTGATAATCCACATGTCTTCGCATCCTCAAAAAGCCACTGTTTGGTGTGCTCTGTGGGCAGAAGGAATCATTGGTTCATATTTCTTCAAAAATGAAGCCGGCTGTAATGGTACAGTCAATGGGTAACGCTATAGAGCCATGATTACCGACTTTTTCGTGCCTGAATTGTATTTTGTTGATGTGGATGACCTTTAACTCCAACAAGACGGCGCTGCATGTCAAAGAGCCAAGGGAACAATCAATTAGAAGGAAACTTTTGGTGAGCGCATCATCACGCGGGCATGTGTCGTGTCCTCCGAAACCGTGCATTTTAACACCGCTAGCCTTTTTTTGAGTTAGGTGAAGTTGCTTGTTTGGATGCCTTGAAAGAGATTATTTGGCATGTTAGTTACGGCAACAAGTGATCATTAATTGGCTCCATCACTTTCCCGAAAATTCTGACTGCTACGGGAGGATGTTGGCCACAGTTTACTGTGCCCTCGAGAGCGCTCTTGTATCGTCAGGGAACAAAAATACGGTTGAGTGCAACAAATACAGGAAATTTATAAGAATGTTCGTCGTTCAAAACAACAACAGCTTACTTGGCGAGGAAAAGCTGCCAGTCTTTGAGCCAGGAATGGATAAATGTTATCTAAATGCTAAGAGAACAGCAGAGAAGAGACTTAACAGAAATCGTAACACAATAGACTGTGGGAGACTGGCCAAGGAGTTGACAGTTCAACCTTAGTTAACCGATTGCATGATAACGCGTTTTTCCAAAAAAAACTTGATAGTGGAATAGAGAAAGCAGAGGGATTTAATAGGGAGAGATTTCCATGCAACTACTACTTAACATATAGGTATCCTTTATCATTCGTTCTAAGTAAAAGAACAGAGATTCGTAGACAGTGAGTTGAGGCAAGGAGATAAGATATTTACTTACTGCCGTTACGGAAATGATTTAGTGGTGATGAAAGCAACTACCGTCAGGTAGGTTTGCGGCAGATATCTACTACTAAGTATTAAATCTAACTCAATGATCCCAAGGGGAAAGACACCATTGTTTTCGAAGGAGTCCTATAGCTTTTGAAGGATATATCTTCTATTCAAAGATTTCACAGTGAAATCAAACTTAGATCAGCTCAATTTTGCTCAAAAAACGGCAAAAATAAATGAAATTTATAAATGAAACTCGAAAAAAACCCAAAGTAAAACATACATATGTATGTATGTAAAAGTGAGCATGAAACTCGCGTGTCACGAAGCTAGCCGCAAGGAAGCAAAGCGCCAACGTTATACAAACGTACACACATGTGCAGAAACACACACAGCAGTGGGCTTGAGTAAACCCCATGGCAGTTTGCTTTTAATAGTTTGACCATTTGGTTCGCCTGCGTCGACACGTAAATTGCGTGTGTTGCCGTAATGTTCCGACGCTACCAACAATGCGGCAGCATGTGTAACAGAAAGCGGTAACACTCGCGCCACACCTGATGCTGCTCAACAACATTGTGTGGCACGTTGAATGGACTATTGTAATTGTGTATCAACATTTTTGTATGTATGTATGTATGTATTGACAGCAATACATAAAGTAACGTGCACACATGCACGCACATATATAGATATGCATAGTGGCGCACATGCATGTAACCACAAATATTTTGTTAATGCCACATGCCGTTGCATGAACGGTTCTTAACCGACAGCCAAACAAGTGAATTGTGTTTTAATTACCAATAACATAGCAACAATAACTACAACAGCAGAACAGCAACATCCAAAGTGTATGAATGAATGTCACACACGCATGCATACGCACATATGCACACATACGCACATACGTACTAAAAAAGGCCGTGAATGATTTGTGTGTGGCAGGCGTGTTGTTGCCTTACGCCTTGGCGTCCATTTTCTTTGGACCCTTTTAATTATTGTAAACACACACACATACGTACATACGCTTACGTGTATATGATTTTGTTAATATTCTTTTGTTTACTTATATACCCCCATTAAATATGTGTGGCTGCCAAGATCCGCCTTTCTCAGCTCCCAACTGCCAGTTGCTTGTATCCTTTTAATGAAATTATGTCAGCTGTCTTATGCAGCAACATTTTTTTTTTTTTTTTGTATTTATTGTTGTTGCTGCTGTTTATTCTTCTGTTCGATACCTTCGCTTTTTACTGATTTATTGACAGCGAACATGAACACATATACTACCCATACACTAGTATACATGTGGCATGCAACAATATCGTTATTCGGCATGAACATCTCCTGTTATTGTCCGTTGTCTACTCAATTGACCCAGTTTTATGGCTTTATGATCCAGGTTAATTGCACATGTATTAATTGTTTTCATGAATAGTTTAATTAATTTAATAGTTAATTATCTTAAAATACTCACCATTGCCTTTGAAACGCACGTTGCTTCATAAGTAAGCCCTGTGGCAGTATAATTTGACCAAAAAGTAATATTTGTTTGGTTTCAATAAGACAATAATTCTGCATTCAAACTTTACAAACTACATATCAAGCTTTATGCGTAAAAAGGCGTAAGTGCCAGAAAGTAAATTTAAGAAGTTTTGTAGTCAATTTTATTTAATTTAATGCAATGAATCTTTGTAGTCAGATAAGTCAACAATTTTATTTATAACGAATTCAACGCTTCTTATAATTTAAGAAATTCTAAAACCGATTTTTACTTAAGAACTAAGTACTTGTATCTTTAATGCCCGATTTTATTTACATTATTTGTCTGCAGAAGACTTACGCCAGAACAACGTTTACAAATCATTCTATTTTATTATGAAAATTCACGTTCTGTAAAGAATGTGTTTCGCGCGCTTCGCTCAACTTGTGGTCAACATAATCGGCCTACTGAACGTACTATTCGCAACACCATCACCCATCTTGAGACCCAGCATTCATTATTAGATAATATTCCACCCAATAGACCACGTCCAGCATGCAGTGAAGAAACTATAGCGGCCGTAGCTGAGAGTGTACACGAAAACCGTGAAGAGTCGATTCGACACAGTTCGTAGCAACTCGAACTGACGTATGGAACGACTTGGCGCATTTTACGTCGAGATCTTAATTTGAAAGCGTACAAAAAACATCTTGTACAAGAAGAACTGAAGCCACTCGACCTTCCCGAGTGACATCGCTTCAATGGGCTCTTGAAAAGTTCCAAGAAGATTCAACGTTTTTGTGCCAAATTTTGTCCAGCGATGAGACCTATTTCTAGCTCAATGGGTATGTATGCCTGACGAAGAGCAACCTGAAGAGATTCAAGAACTGCCATTTCATCCAGAAAAAACAATGGTTTGGTGTGGTTAGTGGGCTGGTGGAATCATCGGTCCATATTTCTTTAAAAATCATGCCGGTGAGAACGTAACTCTCAATGGCGACCGTTATGGCGCCATGATAATCGACTATTTGACGCCTGTAATTGATGTTCGTGATCTCCGCGTCATTTGGTTTCAACAAGACGGCGCCACTTCCCACACATCGCATCAATCAATGGATTCATTGAGAGAACACTTCGATGAGCAGATAATTTCACATTTTGGGTCGAGAAGCTCTTCGTGTTTGTTGAAACCGAAAAAAAATTCTCCAGATTAGTTTTTTGAGAGTGTTGTGTTAATTACAGTACTTGGTCGGATAAGAAACCACGCCGTTGAGACGATGAACTCGAGCTGCCTATAAGACCTGACTTATTCTTGTACAACTTCCACAATTTACACATCTAATGTATGTTGAACAGTACAATAACAACAGTCGGCGCCTCTGTAGGTCGACCTTGACCAAGCGGAAATATATAGAAGGTGATTCCATTTTAATAGGATAGTAAAAAATACAAACCTGTGAAAGGATCATTTCTACCTTTTACCTTTACGTCGACTTCAATCAATCAAGGTATTCTGGAAAGTTTCAGTTCAAAAGCTTGTCTCTAATGACATATTCATTTACTGCGAATGTGGCCTTGTCTTCTGATGGTACAAAAAAAAAGGGTCTTCACTCGAAGTATGTATGAATTACGGTGCACTAACGGTGTCTATATATATCGAAGGTTAATGGTTCGAGTTAAACAGTTATAATACAATTTAGGCGCAGCATTTTGCTTCTTATTGCACTTTTTCTTGGTTTTATTGATTGAATTTCGATAAAAGTTGATTGGACTCGAAGTTTTTCATACCATTTCGATAAATTTGACGGTTTATATATATATATATATTTGGCGCTTTGTAACCGCTGAAGCGATTTTCGGTCGAGCTCCTCCTCCAATTAGTGGTTTTGCGCCTTGATGTTTTTACCAACAAATGGAGCGACCTACAGTTTATTCTAAGCCGCCTCCGAACGGCTGATGGATTTTTATGAGGAGCTTTATTTCATGCCAGAAATACACTCAGAGGGCTTGACATTCCCTGCTGTGGGGCGACCGCAATTAGAAAAATTTATTTTCTATAATTTTGGATTCTGCTCGAACCTGGGCTCGAACCCAGGCCTTCCGAATGTCAGTACGCAACGCTAACCACTCGGCTATCGCGGCCGCTTTATACCAGTATTTAAATCGTTTAAATTTCCATTTCATCGAAGTACTGTTATTCACACACACACACACACACACACAATTTTTTATTTAACCTGCCATTTCAAACTTTGCTGTAACTATTTTCAGAATTCTTACGTTCTGTGGCTACGTCGCGGCACTGCGCGCTGCGCTGGCTAACGGTTTATACGCTCTGTTTGCCAATTGCCGTGTGCGGCAGTTGTTATTGTGGTTGTTGTCGGTCAAACTTACCGGGTATTAAATTGTAGTTTTAAACTTATTCAGCGCGAAACTCACCCGCGTCGACGCAGCTATGCGCTGACATGGAATTTTATTTTATTTCAATGAGCAGGTGAGCAGTTTTTTGGATTTTGTTTTTGTTGCATTTTTATTTGCATTTAAAGTATTTTATTCAATTTTGCCTGTGTTTGTTTGCAATTTTATACCTCTATGTGTGTGTGGGTGCATGTGTTTGCTTCTCGTTTTTCACGCTTTTCACTACACTTTATTTTAATTGAAATTTGAGCGCCCACTCAACGCACGCGCAAATATTTGAAAAGAATTTATACAAAAAAAAAAATCAACTGTGCGCGCGTGTGTACATGTATATGCAGGCACTTGTGTGTGTGTGAGTCTGGACGTGTGTACAAACCGCAAAAATCAATCAAAACGCAATGAAACTGTCAATTACGCGGTAGGCGGCTATGAGCTTCTCAAAAACCGCATACGCACAGTTGACTCCACCTCACGCGCTGTTGGAGAGTTATGAGGGTTTTTTTTTTTTTTTTTTTTTTTTTTTTGTTGAAAACAAATTTTTCCTTGCTACTGCTTATCCCCATTATAACCGTCATCACTCAGCACTTGAACTGCAATTTTTAGGCAACGATTTTTCATTTATTTCCTTTTTTCACTTTATTCCTCGCCATTCAATTTTTCGCTCATATTTCAGTTTGACGGCGTCGCGTCCGCGCCATTCAATGCGGCTGCCAATGTGCTGCAGATCCAATTACACTTGTGTTGCCGTTATAAAACGAAATTTTGAAATTCACACAAAGGCATCTTCAACAACACTGGCAGTCAGTTGCTGTAGGTTGAGGGGTGAGTGGTGTTGAAGTTGAAATCTTGGTATTTTCCGTGAAATACGGAAGCTTTCATGCATCCCCACTCACCGGCTTAAGCCAAGCGTCCGCACAATTGCCTGGGTGTGTGTGTGAGCCAACAACATATCCGCCTTGCGTCAATTCAGCAAAATTTCAGTTCATACAAAACGCCAATTTCGCCGTCATTTATGTCGCGCATATCCTTTCCGCGGCACAATCAGCCAACAAGTACGCGCCCACACACACAGATGCATATATCTCATCACACACCAACTGCATTGCGAGCTCGAGTATGTGTTATCTTCATCACCATCGACACGTGTATTGCTGCCACAGCCGCAATTTGAATTGTGACAATGCGACAAAGCGTCCGTCGTCCAAAGGCGAGCCAAAAAAGGCCGCCTCCTCTTCCTCCCACTCTACAATAGTTGTTCATTTATTTGCAATTATTACACTAAAATTTGGCTACCTAACTATGCTGACGTATACACGGGTCTGTATATGTGTTGGTCGGCACCGCAATTTATGCATCAATTTTCGATTGGTGCATGTAAAACGTAAATGGAATATGCAGATCGCCGATTGAAAAATTAAGTGGCATCCAATTTCGCGCGTGCCTCATACAATTGCCTTTCAGAATTCACGAAAAGGTTGCCCCAATGTTGGTATTACAACTGGATTAATGCAGTTATAAAGGGCATTGGACTGATAATTTCGACATACAAAGCAAAACACGTTTAAGAATGCATACGTAGTGGTACTATGTAACCACAAATTAGGTTATGTCTGACTTATTGGCACTTCTAAGCCACTTCAGAGGTCCATTGTACATAGACATGTCATACTAGGAAAATTTAGTGATATTAGATTACAGTACCTCAGCTCAAAGAATTGATGTGCTCTCGACAAAACAGTTGATTTCAATTTTCTCTCTCTCTCTCGCTAACCTCACTCTTCTCTCGAGATAGGGAAGAAGAAAAGCCATGTTCTTTAAACGAGGAACAAAACAAGGTGTTAGCAGTGCAGCTTCAGCTTCAGTACCAGATTAGCTGGTAACACTATGGGCATGGTGTCGCCTATTTGAGATTTCCTAGAGTCTACCATTTCAAACTAGCCTAACTTAAAATGTAATGTGTCCATTCATATTTCCTTTGGCTTAGTGAACTCTTAAAGTGGAACGATACACATTCTGCAGTATTCGTCGTTGCAAAAGCACAAAGGACTCAAAATCTTCGGAAAAACTTTTCTCTCGAAAACTCCTAAAGCCGATTCATCGCATGTCGACATCGTCCAGAGTTCTGACGGGAATAAGGGAGTTGTAGAGTTTGATTTTGGTTCGTCGAGAGAGGACTTTACTTTCATTTGGCTACTCAGTCCAAAGTAGCACCTGTTGGTAAGAGGGATTCTGCTTTGGATTTCAAGGCTGACATTGATAGTATTGTTGATGCTGGGTCCAAGATATACGAAATTATCTTCGACCTCAGAGCTATGACACACTCACGTTTGAGCCGAGCTGCGACAGCGATTACTGTTTATTTGATGACAGGATCTAGTTTGTCTTCGTCTTCGTCTTCGCCTTCGTCTTCGTCTTCGTCTCCATCTTCATCTTCATCTTCGTCTTCGTCTTCGTCTTCGTCTTCGTCTTCGTCTTCGTCTTCGTCTTCGTCTTCGTCTTCGTCTTCGTCTTCGTCTTCGTCTTCGTCTTCGTCTTCGTCTTCGTCTTCGTCTTCGTCTCGTCTTCGTCTTCTTCTTCGTCTTCTTCTTCTTCTTCTTCTTCGTCTTCGTCTTCACCTTCGTATTCGTATTCGTATTCGTCTTCGTCTCCGCCTTCATCCTGATCTTCGTCATTCGGATCAGAGAGTTCCTCCCCAATTCTCACTGCGCTTCTGGTATTATTCGGAATCCGTTTAGATAGCGGTATTAGTCTTTCAAAGGCAATAAATTCACACATAGCGGCATAGAGGCAGTTCCTTATCGTGCTATCGAAAGCTGCTTTAAAATCGACAAAGAGGTGATGTGTGTCCATTTTCTTTTCACCGGTCTTTTCCAAAATTTTATGTAATCTGGTCAATTATAGATTTTCCCGCAACAATGATAAGGTGCAATCTATTCGTTGACGGTGATATTGAGGTGGCATCTCCCACGATAATGGGCGCAGGCCGTGGAGTCCCTCTTTTTTTGGATTGTGCACTCTTAGGTTCCATGCGTCGGACACGTCTTCCGCCATTTTATTCTGCATATAAACTGAACTAAATATGCACCTTCTCAGTTCTTCTCCACAATATTTGAATAGCTCAGCAGGTAAGCTGTATATTTGGAACGATTTGTTATTTTTTAAGCGAGCATTCGCTACACAAACTTCTTAATAGTCGGGTAATGGAACGTCTATACTATCGTCATTGGTCCGAGTTTTTCACCTTTACTAACATTCAGCAGGCTGGATAATTATGCCCTCCATACAATAAGTATGCCCTGGGCATGTGTCACCAGAATACCTCCTCGGTCCCTACATTAGTTTGCTCTAGTCTTGAAACCTTTTCATAGAACTTCGAGCATTACCCTTACTGGTCATCTTCTCAAGCTCTAGATACTCACGCATTTCGGGTTCTTTCATTTTTTATCTGCAAATGTGTCTCGCTTTTCTCTTCGGCACCCGATATTTATTCCTTATCCTTTCAGAGACAAATTTTAGACTATCATGTTGAAGAGCGTGATGAAAATTTGGGCGAGCTGGCTGTTGCTGATGAGGCCCTCGCCATCAGCTTAATCAAACTTTTTATGCGTGCAACCCTGCTTAGCACTCAGAACCTCAACCGAGAGATATCGCTGACTTACGAACGAAAAAATAGCCTAGTACTGTGGTGTTGTAGTAACATCCATTAAGCAAAGGAAGCGCCGAAGATTGTAGTGATAAAGTAATAACTACACCTGTAATATCATCTCCACAAATTGGATCAAGCGGAATTGCCGAAGTGCAGAGCATATACAAAAGACACTGAAGTACTGAAACATTTTGCGAGTGCCCAACCTTCAAAAGGTTGTGGCATCATATCTTTCATAATACAGATACAATGGGTCGGTTAAAATGTCTTAACTGCAGTCGTTCGGACGAAATGCTCAATCTTTGCTTTCAATCAAACAACCATACTACAAAAATGAACTATAAATTCCAAGAAAGGATGCAATATTAGAGTGAGGTTAATTAGGTTTTAGAAAGTTTCCTTTTCGAATACATTAAAAAAAAATTATGGAAAATACTATGATATAAATTAAAACTGTAGGAAGCCGATCATTGCGATAAGTGAGTGAGAGAGATACTCGATCGATACACGATCATGCGCACTTCTCAAATATGTGATGGAAAACTTCACACAGCGAAAATGCTCAATAGGCTCGATAGGATCAATTCTCTCTCTATTGGATTTGCTAATAATGATAAGTGAGTACCTTGAACCAATTTCATTCAAGAACTGAACATTGAATAAACATCTCTGTTCGGATTTAATGCCTGAGAGATATTTTCGGCTAACAAATGTCTCAAACGATAATCAAGCCACTGTATAGGGTAAATACGCATATCCTGCACTTTATTTTTCTAATTGTTTCTTATATTGCAAACCAGATTTTTTTACAAAAAAAAATCCCGTCAATGAGTAACATATGTGCCTTGCTTCAGCAGTTCGTAAAATAATTATGTTAATTAAATATCACAAGCAGCAACCGTGGCTGTACCACATAATAACTGACTGCCACGCGAATAAACCACACACTCTCGCTTAACTACAACACATGTATGTAGTATAAATATAACATTGTAGTAAAAAGCTAAACCGGTAAGTAAAAATTGTCTAGTTTGGAACTAGTATTTAAAGAATGAAGTCATACGATTTCGTTTTGCATTTGCAAGTGAATGTATATCATATTGTGGCGAAAATGCGAAAAATAAATGTCAGGAGAGAGGCCGATAAATGGCATTTATAGAGCGCAAGCATCGAAAATGATCACTATCGGGAACATTTCGAACTTTCCAGGCGTTAATACGAGCAATCTATGCAATATGAAAGGGCGAAGCAACACTGCTGGCAGGTAAGTTGTATTACAAACACGTTGGAGATATCATTACGGTAAAGAGGAAGTAGTAGACTGTGAGAGTTGTCAAATAAATGATTGCAAATAGCCGAGCAAATTGCTATTTATTGAGTATTAAATGAACTTTTAGTAGATTCCTTATAATTAAGAAACCGCAAGCAATTGGCGACTTTTTTTTAACAATTCAGTGATCGAACCTGAAAGATTTGGGAAGTCATCGAGGAGTCATAGGAGTTTAGTTTGAACGGTATCAATAACAATCATTGCTGGCACAGAACACTGATGAGTTCTTTAATGTAGTGTGCTTCATGCGGACCTTTTCATCTCGAAATACATTGTTATAGGTTACTGCTGACTGGCTCGAATGTCGTTACAGGATTTGTTCTTAGTTTAAGGAAGTTGCAAATGAACATGTCTAAATTAAGGAGCATTTTGCAAGCATAATGAAGGTGTATCGACGGATAATTAACATTCTTTCGAAAACATTGAAAAAAGTTTAAAATTGATTTTTTATTTTTTTATTTGACGCTTTGTAACCGCTGAAGCGATTTTCTGCCGAGGACATCCTCCAATTTGTGGTTTTGCGCCCTTATGCTTTACCATCAAAAGGAAGTGCCTAGAATTGTATTTAAGCCGCCTCCAAACGACCGATAGAGCTTTTATGAAGAGCTTTTATTTCATGTCAGAATACACTCGATGCCTTGACATTCCCTGCCAAAGGGTGACCGCAATTAGAAGAATTTATTTTCTTTCATTTTGGAAGTTGGTCAAATCTGAACTCTAACCCTGGACTTCCGAATGGTAGTACGCAATGCTAACCACTTGCCTGCTCCGGCTTCGTGTAAATATACGAATTGGTAGCATTCTCTGCTGGGTTATCACACTATCAAACATTTTTTAAACAAACATACATACATATATATGCCACAATTAATATCTTTATATGCACTTCAGAAGACACTCAATGAACCACTTAAGCAGCAATAGCTTGAAGTGTGAGAATAATGGCAGGTAGAAGGCTGGCTTAAATGTTAATGCACTTACATATACGAGTTTATAAATATGTAGGTATGTATGTTATATAGGTAAGGAGCACGTGTGATTAATAGCGATACCCACAGGTGTAACCAATGTGTCATAAGCGTATTATCTGTAGGAAAATCACCGTTAAGTGGAAAAGAATATATATGTAGTGGTGGGAGGATGTGAGAGAAAAAGAGAGAAAGAGAGCTTGTGATTGGAAAGAAGAAAGATGACAGCTACTACACCCAGTAAGATAACGACAAGTGACAATAAAAAATTATACACTACTTGGGACTCATAAAGCAGAAGCTAAGGGTCCTCTAAAAACCAACGTGATGCTGTTGAACTTTTTATATATTCACAACTCGTCGTTAGGGGCTCTGTTTGATACCTATAGAGAGCGTGCCAATCTCCAAAAACCATTTTAGAGCCAACCTCAACCAGTAGGATTTATCAAAAGACACGAAACCCTAAGAGTATATCCTCTGATCCGTGGATTTTTTATATTGATACAAAAATAATTACTCTAAATCTCTGCGTACAGTTTCAACGTGTATAGCTCTAGTCTAGCTCTGGAAACTTGAGCTCAGCACCTCACAATCAGTCGGATTCTTAATGGGTTTTTCCCACTAACCTTATAAAGCTCCATCGCTTTAACACTCAGATGTGTGAAAGGCATAATTATGCGCGGTGACAACACCAATAAGCTTCAAAACTTTCATTTCGCGAAGGCAGAAGGAGGAAGCCTCCTGGCAATTGAACAGAGTGACGCATGACTGAGCGGCAAGAGCCAATAAGAGCAGCAAGTTGAGTGGCAACCGCGAAAAATTAACTAAGATACAATAAAAAGCACGAGCAACTCACGCATACACACATAACATACTTATGTACCATGGCAATGAAATACCGAATAACGGTAATTTTATTCCAAAGCTGCATGAATTGAATAAAATTCGCGGCTTAATGTATTTATGCCTGGAAATTATGCGCATTCTTATGTTAGTGTGGGCTGAGTAGTACTTCCGCGGCTTTCACCATTTTCACCTTGACGAAGAAAGCGAAAATAATTCACCGTTTCACTGCTGCTTCTGCTTACAATAAGTACTCAATCAAGCTTCGTCCCCCTTCCCAGCGTTTCCGCTAACTTTGTAGGAAGTGTATGTGCTTCGCATGTATGTAATTATATGGTTGTGTATGTGATTATTTGTGTGCGTGTGAATTTAATGACTGGTATGAGTTACGTCAGCTCCTTTCAAAGTCGTCCTTATTGCGGTTCATTATGTGAATCGCGGTTTTTGCCATCAATCTCTCATCCGCTCTTTCCGCTTTGCGCTTCACATTTATCAGCCTGCTGTGCCATTGTCATACTTCGCCAACCATTCACCTCCCCCTAGTGTTCGTGGAAGTGTTCGTCAATCGTTTCATGTTGGTGACACATATTTTTCCTAATTGACAAGGCAGCACCTCAGTTATATATCACAGGCAGCACAGGCAGCAGAGGCAGCACAGGCAGCGCCGGCAAATCAGGCAGCTCACCTGCTTCAGAGTAAATGGGGGTGAGAAAGTAAGTACCCACAATGTTTATGGTTTTCTTTTTCGCATTTACTTATACACATGTATGAGTAGATCTATATGTAAATATATATATATTATTTGTCCCACATATTTTTTCTGTGAATTTTTCTAATTCAGTTATCTAATACGCCCTCACTTGAGTTGGTCTTACTCAATACTTAAATGAAGGTGTGTGATTGTAATTTATTCCACTTTTATATGTACTTGTATTTGTTTTTCGCGCAAACTGTGTTTTCTGCTTCATAATTATGCTTTTAGGAATAAGAGTGGTTGTGGTGGGTGGTGATGAGTGGTGGGTTGATAAAATTGCGGTTTCCTCTTGGATTGTCGATGACTGCGTTCATTTCTTCTAGCTCTCCGCAACAGTATTATTCGATTAGAGATTTTAATTTTTTCTTAATTTAAAAGGAAATCGAATTTTGTGCAATTATCCATTGAGGAAGTTATGGCACTCACCTCCGCAAGATAAAATTTTGTTAATGATCTTATTGTGATATACTCTGCGGAACTGAGTAATAAATTGCAATATTTGGTTAAGAGCAAATTTCTATTTACTTTGGGTGAAGAATCTCCATTTTGGTAATATCTACCTACTTAGTTTCCATTAATACTTCTGACGAACGCTTCCTTCACTAAAAAATATTAGAGTTTCTTCGCCATCGAAAGTACTGTCAGCAGCTTCTAACCTCTTTGCATAAACTAAAATGATTAAGAGGCTTTAATAGTTATTAAAGACTCCCATTTTTTTGAAAAAAATCAGTCTAGAATTAAATTTTAATAAAGCCGTGATCTATTAGCGACAAGGCTTCCTGAACATAAATCTTTTTCAGTTAACTTACTTCATATACGACTTTCAGACTAACGTTATGGCAGTAACCATGCTCTATACAAAAACCGGAGCGCATCTTAGAGACGCTCCAACTCACGAACCCTTTAACTACCTGACAAGAAATTGGTGAGTGATAAAAGTATATAGGGCGGATGGACCAATGATACAGGACACTTTTTATGTAAGGAATGTGTGGGATGGCTAAAGACAAAGAAATGTCGAGTGCAGTATAGTTTGGATAAAATAATCATCCATGTCTATCGTTGTGATGCACAGCGCGCCTACTGTCAGTCACAGTTAAAAAATTCAGCTTTCACGACGAAACATTCTCAAACGGACCACCGCAGGTGGTACCACCGCTACGGCAGCCATGAGTTGTCAGGAAATGAGGAAAGTCGAAAGCGGACTGCCTGCTTCGCAACGTTGCGGTCAACCATTATAGCTGCGCGTGAAATGGATACCGAGAGCTGAAGAGGCAAGCGAGACGCAGACACAAACAAAGAGGTCGAAATTCGGAAGTATGAACAGCATGAAGCTTACCGATAGAACTATTTAAATGCAGCGAAGAACTGAAAAGATGCATGCATTGGGTTCTTTGCCGGACGAAAGCTTGTCCGACGAATTGAAACTAAATGTACTCTGCCCAATCCAAAACAAAGGGTAGACTCCACTGTTTCCGCCGGGATAAGCTCCCTGAATATCGCAGATAAGGTCCTATCTAACGTAAAAATCCCCCGTCAACGAACTAATTGGATTTTATCAGTGTGGCTTTAGATCCGATAAATCCACCACTAACTAGATATTCACCATAGGAGAAATCTTGGAGGACATCCGTCCGAAAATAGCCAATACACAACACCTTTCCGTCAATTTTAAAGGTGCTTTCGATAACACAATAAGAAGCTGATATAGCTGAATTTAATATACCCGATCCTACGTCACTTTTGACAATTATGACTTTGAAGTCGTAGATAATTTCGTCTATCTAGGATCCAGCATTAACAGGACCAACAACGACAGCATTGAAATCCAGCGCAAAATCAGTATTGGCAACAGATGCTACTTTGGACTTAGCAGACATACGAAAAGTTAAGTCCTCTCTCAACGAACCAAATCCCAAAAGTCGCTTATCATTCCCTTTTTAATATATGTAGTCGAAAGCTGGACGATTTCGACGCTTTCGAGAGTAAAGTTTAGGGCCTCTTACGCTTTGGCAACAGCGAATGCCGCAGACGGTGGATCGTTCCACTGTACGAGTTATATGGCGACATTAGCATAGTTCAGCGAATTGAAAGACGGCGACTATGCTGAGAAAGAGGAAAACCTCGACTCCGTTGTGAAGCGACCTATTTTTACTTGACTAGCATCAAACAGTGAGGAGAAGGAACGAATGGCGCTCTACTGTTGATTCGGCTTTAATCGCGTACGCGTTTCTTACGCCAAATAAGAAGAAGAATGAGCGGTACTGCTCCTCATCCAAGATGCTTGTCATGAGAACTCATTTGGAAGCTACCAATTTCAAATTATTGGGAGCCAATAGAGGAGATAAGATCAGATCATTAAAGAAAATATAAATATCTTAGCTATTCCTTAGCGAGGGAGATGTCACGGTAGATGCCACGCATTTTCATTGCCATCGGCTTATAAGCCATATGATGCCATCAAACTCCCTCATTCCTAATGCGAGGCTCATGCCAAATATGGGAGGCCCAAAACAGCAGAGAAGGCAACTTCTTGCGAGCGTCAGTTTGTCCATTTTGATGTACGCGACACCAATCTGGGCTAAAGCAACATTGATACCTGCGTACTTGAGAGCACCAGCCTCGGTATACAGATTGGCGTCACAGTATTAGACGGAGTCGCAAATCTGTTGGCTGGAAGATGTCCAGTAGATATAGCAGCCAAAACGGTGACAGAAGCTAGGCGCAATCCCGTAAAGGAATTATGCAATATGAATAGATGGCAACAACGGTGGTAGTCGTCTCCAAAAGGAAAATTGACGAAGATGCCGATCCCAAGTGTACACAAATGGATACAAAGAGAGCATGGTGAAACCAACTATTACCTCATCCAGTTCTTCACCGGACAGCGGACAGCGATTATTTGCACAGGAATATGCACGCAGACCATCCTTACTGTTTGCATTGCCATGGTAAGATGGAAAACGCAGAGCATATTCTTTTATACTAAGGCAGGTTTACAGAAGAGCGCAAGCAGCTAAATCATTGTATAGGAGGTACATTGACCCCAGAAAATCTGTTGAAGGGAATGCTGTTCGAAAAACATACATGGACGAAGTGCGCAGATATCATTACTGAAATAATGAAGCGTCTCAGACAAGAAAAGCGCAGAGCGCGCCGTGAAATCGCACGTTGAGTGACGGGACAGCATAACGTCCAGTGCCTGCCCCACTAAGTAATATCGGAATTGATAGTCCCGCGGGTGTCCCACAGGCCCAGCGTAAAAAGGAGGTTGGGTTTAGTCCGTAGTGCCAGGAGGCCAAATGGGTGTAGTACGAGCTACTCGTATCTATGAAATTTCCCTGCCTACCAGGTCGTAACCAAAAAAAAATTAAAAAAAATAAAAAACGACTGGTGAAACTGTCATCTTATTAATTTGCCCGATAAGGAGCTTGAATTGGTCTCATGGAAAAGTTGTACTGGAAAAGAAAACAACACAATGTGCATACCACGCATATAGTGATGTTAAGATTTCTTATTCATAACTGCAATACCGGAGCATAAGTTTTCCGTATTTGTTTGTGTGTAGAGTTGGAAAGAAGTATATCTGAAAAGAACGTTCAAAGAGCATTATTCTCTTCTGATAAATTTGTACGTGAATCGCTAGAATCACTGCCATAAGATAACATCCTACGCTTGAGAAATTAATGTTTTCTTCTATAAAATTTCAAGAAAATAAATCTTTAATAACTTAATATTATTTGCCTATTCACCACGTACATAAATATATCTTTTTAATTTCAATTTTCATTTTTTATTTCATTATTATTTTAATAATTTCAATTTAATCCAGTAAATAAGAAATTTCTTAAAATAAATTTCTATTAAATTTGCTTCTAATAAATTCCTAATTTAATGCCTTAAGCCAATGTTGCTTAGTAATATAATAAAGTGTAATAATCACAAAGGAAAGTTAAAATAAGACACAAAAACAATAAAGTTATTAATAAGCCTAAGTAGATTTTTGTTGCAACAGCTTGTGGCAACATAAATCCGATCAACAAACAAAACATGCCATTGACGTCACCTCAGAAGCCTCACACAGCAATATACTTAATAAAAGTGAAACATTTAAAGGAAGAAGAAGATACTAGTTATGTTTTTATGTATGTATGTATGTACGCACGTGCAACGGATGCCACCTTATTGCAACACTTTATGGCACTTTACAAAAATTAATCAATTTTCAAAGCAAAGCGCGAAATTTCATTAAATTAGCGGGAAGCAAAACGAAATGAATGAGAAAAAAACATAACATGTTGAAGGTGGCAATAACGGAAGAGGAAATAAAAAACCCGAATAAGGCAACTATGCAATATGTGATCGGTATGTGGCAGATGTCTGCGCTGCAATTAAACAGACTTGCTATTACTCCACCTCAGTTTGGGGTGAAAGGTTGCATTGAGTTGGGTCAAAGTGTGCTGTTCGATGTCAAAGGCATATCTGTATCCCGTCAGATGCGTGCGACAAGCGTTTAACAGACTGCAGCAGGCAACAACTGGGTGACGTTTATTGCATTCATTGCCAACGTCCCTCGTTGGTAGAAAAGCCACCCCTTTGATGCTGAACTGTGTGCACCCCTCGTGAATTGTAATACTCTGTGGCCTTTTGTTTTTTAATTAAAATCGTGTTAAGTGCTGTTGTTGAATGTTTTTTGCCCCATGTTTCTTCCAACAAAGTGCCATTAAGCCGCATACTAACGGTAAACTTTAAATAAATAAAATAATATTAAGAAATTCCTTACAAGACAGTTTTAAAGTGAATTGAAAAGGCGGAGTGTGTAACATTGACAATTATTATAAGAGCAATATCCTGTTATCCCGTCCTTAAGCATTCCTTATGTGGAAGAAAACAACACTTTTTAATAATAATAAAATTGTTGCATAATAAATGCAGTTTACAGCGAACCCGGTTCTGTATTATAGATGGATAAGAGTTAGATGGAGCGAAGCGAATGGGAAGAACTACTATGGCATACACACTGTTTCAGGAGGGCTCCTCCCTTCCCTTTATAAACGAAGCAAGTCATTCGCTAATTATAATTAAAGTTCCAGAGAGCAAACCTAACCAAAAGCCTGGAAAAGACTCACGATGCGCTCAAGCAGACATCATGGGACCAAAACCGAGGTAATCTATAAATCGATGAGTGTAACCCCAGAATAAATAACCTTCAAAGTATTCAAAAATAGAAATAACTGCTTTAGCCTTCGTTAGAAATTGAAATACTTGCCCGGTTGTAAATATATTTGAAGAAATGCAGCTAGAAATTTTTCCTGGAACGTTTCTAGTGTTCGTGAAGTTTGTTGAAGATTTCTTCAGGTATTTACTCTTCATATAAAAAAAAACACTTCAGGAGCTGTGCCTAACCTTAAAATATTTTCAGGTTCATATTTTTATCTGAAGAGGATCCCTAGGTAAATTAATTGACTGCGTTGGTGCTCTGTGAGATATTACATTATGAAGCATCTTGGAAAGAAATGTAATGGTGATTCCTCTGTATGAGGACTCATTAGCCTACCCTAGACCTGCGGGTCACTATTATATCATTATCTGATGTAAATTATCTAATAAGAAAAGTTAGCAGAAGAGGTATCTCTGAATTCTGGGTGCAACTGGCGATTATATAGCAATATGACAGGTATCGAGATGATGGATGAGATGAAAGGCAGTACCAATCCCGACGAGTTCTTTTTTTTCAGCTTAATGTGGGAAAAGTATTATTCGCAAATGCTCATCCAATATGGAGGAGACTCAATTGTTACAACAAAATAAGAATACCGTTACTTATCACATTAAAAGAGACCTTAGTTAGGGTTGCATTATATATTTTGGATTCGTGAACAAAAAAAATATTAATCGTCAAAAATCGCTTAATTATTATTTTTTAAATATTCTCCAATAAGGTTTTATACTTTTTCATGTGTTTCAACCGATTCAACCGGAGCACTTTTGACATTCTGATTGATATATCTCCAAAACATGCGTTCTGAACGCATCAACCGCCCCTTCAGGTGTCGAAAACGTTGACCTCTCAGCTTCCACGTACGGGAATAAAAAGAAGTCATTCGATGCCAAGTCGGGACTTTACGATGGACGAGTTATCAAAACTATGTTTTGAGTGCTCAAAAATGCAGTTGTTTCAGCTGATGCGTGAAAGCTCGCATTGTCATAGTTAAGAAAGATCCGTCCTCGGCGGTGGGTTTTCCTGATTTCTGATTCTCTGATTCTTCGATTACTGACCGATTTTTTTACAATCAAAAGTTCTGAAATATTGAATGTATGCTGATCGCATTAAAGAACAGCAGCTGCAGCATCAATTGTTTTCGGAACAACAATAGTTTTTGGATGATCTTCACGAAAGTTGTCTTGGAGTTATCTACCACCTCGAGGGAATTCACTATACCATCTATAAACGCTGATCCTTGATGGATCTTCTTAGCCAAAAATTAAATTAAGTTCATCGAACAGCGCTTCGATACCTGAGTCAAAAGTTGTAGAAAGCAAACGCAGTAAAATGTTCGTGATTTGATACCGAGACTAATATTTTAAGTTACTGTAAGTAAATGGCGTTCTTATGTCAACAATTTTTCGTATGTTTAACATCAAAAATATCAAATTTTACAATAAAGTTGTCAATTACCAGTTTGCAACACTAATTTCGCCAAATCCCGATATACATAATGCAACCCCAGTAACAAAATTTGTAAAAGAAGAAGAAGCATGTCCATGTTTATTTAGCCACCAGCCTTTAGAGATCTTTACTGACAGTGTAGAGGGGCTCTCGTCTCATTATTAGCCCGATCGAAAACCCTCTAGAGGAATATTTTCATAATTTCTAATATATCAATATCACCTATCAAGTATCCTCAACGAGATTGCTAAAATTTCCAATCGACACTTTGCGTAATTGCAACAACTATTAATATACATATGTATATGTTATCACTTATATAACGCGTTCCTACTGCAGTTCTCAGCGTTTATTTGCAATCGTTGCAGCAGCTATCGAGCTCAATTCTTTCTTCTTATTGCCACTTAAAGACCGCAATGTTGCATTTGTTTATATTTACGCAATTTATACGAGTACATGGTTACATGCATGTGTAAGTATGTGTGTACACAGAACGCTTTTATTTTCCATTTGATTGCACTGAATCGACAAGCTGAAAAAGAGCTCGGCAAATATTTATTTATTTGTATTTATAAGCCGCAATGCTTTCTCAGTCAATTTCCACTTCTTCCGGCACCCTCCAACCTCGATATACATATATATACTTGTAAAACCTAATTGCCAACCCTCCGTCGATTGTGCACTGACCGTGCTGCAGCATATTTTGCCTGCCATGCAAACGCCCTTCAAACGCCAGCGCTGCTGCATGTGGCATTGGGTTAAGTGGCCAGCCAACAGATGCCGATTGTGGTACCGCAAGAGTGCCCTATCCCTCAACTCTACGCCATTCTCATCTCCCATTCCATACGACCGCACTTATCGTGACCCACTAATGTGGTCAAGTGGCAGTGCAGTTAAGATTTTACTTATTTGTTGCAAATTGCAATTGCATTGCAACATTTCAAAGACGAGTCGAGTGGCCGAAGAAGCTTTTGCTCAAGGCGTTAGGCTTTTGTTGTTGGTCAAGTGCCGAAGGAGGGGAGAGCGTGTGGGCATGTAAAGTGGAAAGTGGAAAGTGGCAGGGCGACCGCATACCGCATACTTGGCATATTTGCTTCTCTGGTTGCGGGCGAAATGATCAACGCATAAATGCCATTGTAAATATTGTGTTTGCAATTTTCCAGCTCAACAAGCAACCAGCCAATTTTCTTAATTAATTCTTGCCTTTTTCTCCCTATTTTTTCCTAGCTTTCTCAATACTTTCTGTGCATACTCAATGTCTATGAGCGTTGATGTTGATAAGGCGATTAAAGTGGCTGCAATAAAAGGTTGTAAAGCTGAATGGATGACACTTTGTTGCCTTGCAAGTGTTCTATTTTAATAAAGAGAAGTGCTCTAAAGCTTTAAAAGGGCAATTTATATAATTTCTTCAAATGAAGAACTAATATGGAAAAGCAGAGAAAGCATTATGAATAAATGTGATTTTCAGTTGAGCTCCTCCTTCAATTTGTGATGAGCGTATTGATATTTTGCAAACAAATGGAGGGACGAACAGTTTACTCTAAGCCGCCTTCGAAAGGCTAATGGATTTTTATGAAGAACAACCGAGGGGCTTATGGAAAGGGAGTTGAAATTAGGCGCATTGTGATTTCATTGGATACTCTTATGACCTTCTCACATAAGCGAATCATAGAAGCTACGAAGTTTTTAGCTGAATCCACCTCTGCGAGATACTCAAACAAGTATTTCCCAAAGAACTTGCATCGCGAGGTTATTAAGGATGGACAGTGACAGAGGTAGTGCTCTTCCTCTTCTTTGTCTCTACAACTGCGACTAAAACCACTAGAGTAGTAACCTATTAATTTCCATCATTAAACTGAGTCCTGTTGCTATATCGGTCTAGAAGACTTGATGTTTTTTCGCCTAACACTGTACATACATATCGTAGTATAGAACTAGTGCCTAGTCACATTCCTCGTTATCTCATTCAGTCATGTAGAAGTTCCCTTCTTAGCTATGCGCTTAGCAGTGGGCAGCGTTTAGCATCGTTTGTAGAGATTATTGACCGCTACTCAGTTGCCTGACATGTCTCTGTGTTCAGACTCCCAGATAACGACTGTGTTGTGCTAGTCAGTTCATAGTACTTATGAATCTTATCGCCACTTTTACAATATTGAGATCTCAATTACTTTATATAGTAATAGATGGTCTTGTGACCGGCGATTTAAGCAGTTTTTCGGCGGCTCTCATAATTCATGCATTTTTCTGGTAGACACGCGCTTATATTAGTTGAGAGGATGGTTAAGTTGGTTGTACACCTCTGTTTATTATCGAATTTTTAGCCGTTTATTATCAAAATTTTAGCGTACTCTCTACTACTGCGATGCCTCTAAGACTGAGTTGCGTTCAATCTAAAGCGAGCTGTATTAAGTTTGTCGTACAGATCTAGAGAAAGCAATTGAGGAGAATTTTCGATCTAATGATGGAGCTCCTGTTATGATAATTGCTGCGGAGTGCTGAATTCTCTTTAGTTTCGTCCTGACAGTAGCTTTTTCGAGTGACCACCATGGGCGACGCCGTTGATTAGGATGGGTCTAACTGCCGCTGTATATATCCAGTAGACAATATTCGGTTTTAGACCGCATTGCTTGTCAATAGTCACTTTGTAAGAGTGCAATTATTGCTTATCTCAATTCTTCTGTCGTGTTTCGGCTCCAGTTGAGAGTATCAAAGTTAACGCCGGGATATTTGACTTCGGTTAGGAGAGCGCTCTTCATGGCTTTTATTACGGGTAGTATAAAAGGAAATGGTTTGTATTTCATTTTTCATCAGTTTCCTGCAAAAAGTTTTAAAGTAGATCACTTAGAATTTGGGGATATTTTCCTACCGCTGCTAGGCTAATGGTGCCTCCGTATGCTATAACACCACAGCCCGTGCTGTTTAGTCTCCGAATAAGTATTTTTACTGTGGGACACCCCAAAATCTGGATAAAACTCCCGCTTGAAGGTTTCTTCTGGTGCTGTTCATCTCAGCAAAGATGTTTCTGTTTCTGACTTGAGACTTCACAAGCTACGCTATGGGTTGTTTAATCCCCATTTCTTGAAGAGCTTCTATTACAGATTCAGGAAGAATGTTGTTAAAATCCATTTTTATGTCGAGTAAAAAGTCAAGCTTGTATTCTTTCCACATTCAGTCCAACTATTATTACGTGTAGCGCTGTAGCGATAACTTCTTCTTCCTTGGCATTTCCTGTTTCCAAGATTGACGATATGAAACCTGAAACGCAAGTACAAGTAAAAGATCTGAGACGCTAAAAATATCTGATCTAAATAAATATTCTTAATTCTCATACGCTTACTGTATAGACATTAATGCAAGTAAAAACAACTCGCTCAGTGGATCAAAGCTGTCATTGAAGTCATCAGCGAATAGCAAGCTCCTCCTTAAGCTACTGTTGAACGCTGAAAGACTTGAAAAGCTCAATGCAAAAAAAAAGGAAAGTATTACATTCTAAAATCTACTACCACGTACGTTAATAGGTCCAGCTTACAATAAAAGCAACATTTTCACATCCCACCAACAAACACAGTACAATCAGCATCGCAACCGTTTCATAGCCATCAATCAAAGTGGTTGTTGTATGTCCAGCAATTTGTAATATATCTTTTATGGCTTTCTTATCCATCAACTCTTGCAAGTGATCAACTATAACATCTCTTTTTCCTCTTCTCCCACTAGACGCGGCTTTTTTTTTTTTTTTTTTTTTTGTGCGCACTGCTAATGAGTCAACAAACAGCTGTTGGAAATAACGAGCTGTCGTTGCGGGGGTAGGCAACTAACCGGCGGTATGTCGGTGCGTATATAAAAGTGCCCAAATGCAAGTGATTGCGGGAATAAGATGTTGGTCAGCGAAGGCGCTGAAGCACATTAGTCCTATCGTTGGAAAGATATTTTATTCTATGTGGCATTTAAACCTTGCGAAAAAGCGTTTGAAGAGTTCTATAGAATGGCTGTTATGTGAATAGGCGACCCACAGAAAGTCACTGAACCTTATGAAAAAGAATTGGGGATAAATGGGTTGTGACTGAGAAGCGCAGTTGGATACCGGAACATCGATTACAAAAATATTGCGAAAAACATCAAAAAAATTTTAGACACTTTACAATCTAGTTTTAAATCTGATCAGCACTTATCTATTCCCAAGATTTGCAACCGTAAATTGCTTCTGTATGGGGATCTGTTATCTGTTGGGGATTAAGAATTTAAACATAGCTCTAAATCTAAGACTAAGTTATACAGCTTTCATGAGCTCTAAGACTCTCTCATTTAATTAAAAACTCAGAGCATATCCTTCAGAACACACTTTGCTATTGCTGTGCCAATTAATGATCGAATATTAAGAGTTTCAGTGATCTCGTTGGGAATACATTTACAAGGCTCTGTGCCTGACTTTACGCTTTACGGCGCTTTGGAAAAAAAAATTATAAAAATACTTCTATAAAATGAAAGCTTTTGATTTAGGTCACTATTTAGTTGAGCTTTTTATTTTTCCTTTATTCGTAAAATTATGCTTATATTTAAATAAATTAAAAAAATATCTGTAAGGTAAAAATTCGCCAATTTTACGGACTTTATTTTGCGAACTTTTAAAACTGATAAGAGAAAAACGGTCGTTAAACTAAATTTCTTTCACTGATAATTTTACCATTCCATATTCGAATGAATGGGTCAGCCTTATTTGGTTAGAGGTAGAGGCTGAAGATACAATATTTGGAAGTTAAAAGATCTCCTGAAACGTACAATTGAATAATAATCCCACAAGGGTTAAAACATTTGAAATAGAAATTATATTTGCTCGGCAATGTAGGGCTCCGAGCCTCAAGTAACTTCCTTGGATTTTGTCCAGAAAACGTTGAACTGAATTTTTATCGCTCGTTATGCATAACTGAGTATTTAACAAATTCTTTTCGCAAACGACTTTCTCAACTTTACGTAAATTGGAAATTCCAACCGAAATCAAGTCCTTCTCAACTTGATTTTTCCAACAGCGCGGATGCCTTCCTCTTTCTCTGCTTCCATGTGCGGGTACTACATAGAAAACTTTAAAAGCTGGAGCACTTTCATCCATTCGTACGATGTGACCCAGCCAGCGTAGATGCTGTGCTTTTATTAGCTGAAATACCGTAAATCAATTCTCAAAACCTTTTTCTTGAAAACTCCTCGTGCCCTTTTATTGGATGTCGACATCGCTCAAGCTTTTGTATACAGCAGTACGCGAATAATGACTGACTTGTCTTGAGTTTAGTTTTAGTTCGTCGAGGAAGACTGTTGAATTCTGTTCAATCGCCTACTCAGCCCAAAGTAGCAAATTATCTACAAATTCAAAGTTATGAGTGTCCTTCTCCACATGATATTATTAACGGAGTGGTGGGTACTGTATTCACTTTCAATGCTGCAGTCTTTTCGTTCATCAGGACGGGATTTAGTCAGTGTCTCTTCAGTGTCGTCGCTTCAACGTTTATGGTATTCACTGTCCCTAGTGAGCAAAAGGTCCATAAATCTATCACGAAACTTTTCTCTCGAAATTTTTTAGTGTCATATGTAGCAATACAGATATGACAAGCAACTTTGATCGTCGAGAAAGTACTACTTTTCAACTATCTACGGAGTTTAAAGTGGAGCCCGTTACTAAGAGTGTTCTGCGATCTTGCCCTCGTTCAATACCAAACGCATTCGGTGTAGACTTTCTCTCTCTTACTGTCTACCAATCCTTTTCTTGGCTACTGATTATTTTAAGTCTTTATCGATTTCATGCTCTCTAGAAAATTTATTCGAGTTCGATAATGAAAAAGAAAAGAAATTTAGAAGAAAAATTCAGAAGCTACAAGCTCTAAGCTAATGTTATATATGTGCGTACATGGTTTATGTGTAATTAGTTCACACAACACTCGTGCCTCTCTACAACAACAAATATTATCTAATCTAAATAATCTACAAATAATTTATGAACAATAAATAGTTTATTAATAACCTAAACCAGATTCAACCAGCTACTCTTGGACAGTTTTAATTAAGATAAAAAATAATTAAAATTTTGCTTAATTAGGCTCTTATCAGGCACTAAACAACTGCTAAACAGATAGAAGGCGATAAACTCGAAATGCACAAAAATGTGCATAAATCAGTAGACAGCAAGCGATCAAGCGTACAACATTTCAAGTGTTCTAATAATTAGTTTGCCTTTTTAATTGGTGAAATCTAACGGTGTAAAAATGGCTTTATTTACAATATTTCTAATAATCTGTTGTGTGGTGTTTGGATTTGCGGCGTTAGGTATTTTATATTTGCGTTGGTATTTTAATTACTGGCAAAAACGCGGTGTACCGGGTCCTCAGCCGCAATTATTGGTCGGATGCTTTCCAAAAACCACAATGGGACAGTGCAACTTTCTCGAAGAGTTGCATGAAATTTATCTGTAAATACTTTTTTTCTTTTGCTTTGAAAATAATAAGGTGTATTGTTTAATGTATATATTTATTAATTTTTTTTTTTCAGTCAATATAAATCGAAAACTAAATTCGTCGGCGTTTTCACCGCCCGCAGTCCCAAGCTGCTTATCTGTGATCCTCAGCTGGCTTTACAAATTCTAACGCAGAATTTTAAAAATTTCCATGATAATGAATCTTCTCAATGGGTACGTATGAATCGCATATATACGTATATATGTATATAAATTAGTGCGTATAAGCGTGCCTATTTACTTAAAGTATGCACATTGATAAAATATATTTATGCCTTCATAAATAACATAAAAAGCATTTATGGCTCACTCATATGGAAGCTACTGTTATATGGGCTAGACAATGTTTATTCTACAGAAAATCCGACTTTATATATGTAAATAATTAACAAAAAAAGGCGCAATAGTCGAGAAACAGATTTATTGCTCGATTATATTTATGGCCCACAGAAAACGAGACTGAGTGAGAAACCTTTTTTCAATTGGTTTTTTTTTTTTTTTTTTGAACGAATTCCAAATAGTTTTTTAACAATTAAATTATTGAATAATTTTGTATGGTTATTTATAATTTGTTTTGAAATCTTTCAATATCAGGATATGTGTGTATGTAGTTATCCCTTGACAATGATTTTAACTAACGGATTGAAAGTAAGGCAGGTGCTTGTTTAGTGTTGAAAATACGATTTTTGCACAAAAGTACGGTTTTTTTTTTTTGTATCCTTTCAACGTAAGGATATGGTTATCCTTTCATTGATAAATGATCTTTAGAAAACGAAGAGAGGGCCAGAAAGCCCAGTTGGGTAAGAGTATAAAATAGATATGATAAAATTAGATTTTATAATAATAAAAAAATAAATTGGTCTCGTTTTCAGTGGGACATACCTAATAGAACATAAAACGCTTCCACTGCGTATTGAATTTTTAATTTGGCGAAAACATAAAAGAATTTGTGATAGAACACTACCTCAATGAGGTAACAAGGTGGTTGGCTTGCTGTAAATTCCAAAAAAAATTAAATAGAACCTGTCTTATTCACCCAGAAATATAGAATCCAGTAGCGGTTCCCTCTCGATAAGAGGTGATCGACTTATTTTATCAGTGAAAGTGAAGTACTTGGAGACAATTGCAGACAGAAAACTGTGATGGAAGGCAAATATCTCTCATCAGCATCTATGGTGCACTACGAACTGCTCCAACTTTGGCGCTCAACGTCTTGTGCAGCATAATTCCTGTGGTTACTGCAGGAAGGTCTATCGTTGCAAAGGTCGCTGTAAGATTCAAAGAGTCTGAGTCTTTAGAACTCGAATTAATCCCCAGATGCTTAGATTTCCGAGCTGGATCCTTCTCCACCATAATAGCCTCCCGCGAGAACTGCAGGGGAAGGGTCACTGGAGTAAAGGAGCACTTAACTTCTTCACCGATAGTTCGAAGCTTGACAGACGGGTCAGTGCGGCAGTCTTCTCTCAGGATTTGTCCGTCGGTGCTATCAAAGAGGCGGCGGACACACTACTTCGAAGTTTGATTTCTGTGAGACAAGCTAACATTTACTGAGCTAGACAATTGCTGGGCTAGCAACTGTTATTGTTGTTGTATTAAAATAAAATCCCAAATTGGTTTTTGGCGAATTTCACCGATTTGACAGTCCTTGGCCGGATAAAACTGCGATCATCCCAGTAATAAGACCCAACTGTCACTGGAAATATTGGATTTTAGTCGACTCTTACGACAGGCATGCCTTACGCGAATAAATTATTGAGCCCCTAACCCCCAAAGGGATACGCTATCACCTCAACAAGCATCGTTGTAAGATCATCCTGTCCTAAGGTAGGCCGTTGGAAGTCTAACAAGCTTTCTGCTATTCCAAGACTAAGGCTATAATACTTAGTGGGAGGCTTTTGTTCGTTGGGAATCCACGCGGAAAGGCTTGGAATTCTTCAAAAGATCTATTTCCGTCATCATTTGGAAGAAGAGATGAAATCATATATTCATTTTCTGCTGTCTATGTGTTTATATGTGATTCCACTTCTACCTAGCCTAACCTAACCAGTGTTAGAACCCAAGAGCTCACTACAAAATTACTTAGTGATGCCACAGATATTGAATTTAAGCGATATTCAATGGACCTTTTATGGCGAAATACTTATTGTACGATTAAATAAATATTTGTATTAATTCTAGAGTAGTCCCAAGGTAGAGCAATTGCGGTTTTGCAGTCCTTTCGTTGCTATTGGTGAAGAATGGAAAGCCAAACGCTCAGAATTGTTACCGGCGTTGACTACAAGTAAGGTAAACGCACTTAAGTGGTAAATACTAATTGCATTGAGAATAATAAAAAATAGTTTATAGAGAAAAAATATTTAGAAAAAAATGTTAAAAAAAATTATTACTCAAAGATATTAAAAAATTTATGATAACTTTTGTAATACTAAATATAAAAATTTAACCTACGAGTATGATTTTCCGTTCCCTCCAGCTACGCTCTTTTTACTCGGTAATGCGTGACAGTGCTCGAAAGGCTTGCGACTTCCTCACAGCTGCGGGTGAGCAGCCATTTGATGCCAAAGAGGTATGTACTTCTCGCCCCAACCCCTACTCCACCACATAATGACAAAATGCACACTCAAAAGCCTGACTTTTTAGCTCGCCAACCGCTTCACCGCACAATTCATGTCCGATTTCATTTGGGGCATCGAAGGCAACGCCTTCACTTTGCCACAAAAAGCAGCAGCCACTGCAACACGCTCGCCCGTACACCGCATGGCTAGAGATATAATTTCGCAGTCGACGGATTGTGTACGTTACTATAGTAGCACAGCAGCTTGGCCTTGGCTACGCCTTCTACGTCCCGTACGCTTCTTTCCCATCGCCTCGGAACGTTTCTTTCAGCAACTACTCACAGACGCGCTAAACGCGCGCGCCCAACAGATAGCGGAGGGTGGTGGTATGCGCGGTGATGTGATCGATCATTTGCAACAGCTCAGGGAGAAAAAATCCTTAAATAGCGTACAAATCGCTGGACATACAACAACAATTTTGATTGATGGCTATGAAACGAGCGCGATACTGATTGCGCATTGCTTGTTGTTGGTGAGTGAGAATCAGGTTGATGTTGGTGATGATGATGAAGACGATTATGCGATCTTATTTTTGTTGTTGTTGTTGTTGTTGTTGATATTGTATTATTATTGCACCAAGAGGCAGTTTTTAAAATGTCTGTTTTTTATCATTCCTTGCTAACTCTTTTTCTTTACGCTGACAGCTTGCACGCAATCCACGCGTTCAACAGAAGCTCAGAGAAGAGCTACTCGCCGCCGATGTCGCTGATAGTTTTGATGCGGTCAATGAGCTGCCTTACTTGGAACAGTGTCTGCAAGGTGAAGATCTTTATGAATTTGGAAATTGTTTTTAAATTTTTAATTATTATTTTTTTCTTTCTATAATTCTTCAGAAACCCTACGCATATTTCCACCACTACCAACACTATTCAAGCTCTGCACTGAGTCCAGCACTTTCACCAACTCGGATGGTTCCACATTAACTTTGCAACCTGGCGATAGCATCTATATCTCCACCTACTCTTTTCATCGTGATCCTGAGTATTTTGAAAATCCTGAAGAGTTTTGGCCTGAACGTTTCGCGCAGGATTTGGGTGGCTTACGCAAGTATCGGGAAATGGGCGTTTTCATGCCGTTCGGTGATGGACCGCGCATGTGTCCCGGTAATGGATCTACAAACAGGAGTAGTTTCTTTAGCTTTCATGAACTGTTTCTGTTCCTCTTCTTTTTCTAGGCATGAAATTGGGTTTGTCTCAAGCGAGGGTTGCCATTTCCGAATTGGTAAAGAATTTTGAGATATCTCCTGGTGCTAATACACGCACCGATAATAAAATTGCCAACGACACATTTTTGCTTATGATCGACGGCAGCATTGACCTCGAGTTTAAACGTTTACATTGATTTTTGTGGAATTGTTTTGACGAATGCTTTTTATGTGGGTTATCGATTTAAAAAAATATATCTAAGAAATATATTTGTGATATTATTATTAATAGAAAAATAGATAAAACAAAATGTGCAGCTAAAAAAATTTTTTTTTACTTTCACTTTTTTATATTTTTGCTCACTTTTAGTACTAAGAAAATGTAGAAAAGTTTTATGAGACCTCAGATTAAGGCGTATTTATTACATGTGGACATAATGGCGAGTTAGGTGAATATTGGCGACCCGAATGTCATAGCATAAGCAAATGAAAAGAAGAAAAACAGCATTAAAATAAAAGCAATTACTTTGACTGAACAAAGTTTGAGGAAATTCATAAATGTTCATGTGTAATATTTAATATATTGTTGAAATATATTCTGGAAATCCAGCAGTTGATAGAAAAAGAAAACAGCTGTGCCACCAACTTCACCTTGTTAAATTCACCTTGGGGACACCTCAGATTATGCTAAGAAGAAGCAAGGCAAATTTAAAAAGGTGAATTTACTACGACAGTGAATTCACATTTTTCATTCATTCAACATCGAAGTTGTGAAAATTATTTTTCAACTTATATTTTAATTGTTCGACCCTGATGTGATTTTCTATTTTTGAATGCGAAAATTTTGAGACTTGTGATTTTGTAATTGTTCGGCGTGTATGGTGCTTGCATCAAAGTTTCTCAGCTAATTTCCGTACATTTCTATAGTAAAAAGCATTTTCTAACGTATACGAGGTACTTTCAAAGAAAAAGGTAAAGGTTTTGCTTACTGTTTTCTTTAATTACAATGGTGTAATGCATCATGAGTTCCTGCCAAAATGTCATAGAGTTAATAAGGAATACTGCAAGGAAGTTATGCAACGTTTGCGTGCAGCAATACGGCTCAAACGATCAAAATTATAGAAAAACAAATCGTGGATTCTGTATCACGATAATGCACCAGCTCACACATCAATGCTTATTCGTGAATAAATCGGCCAAAAACAAAATCGTAATCATGCCACAACCACTGTATTCACCAGATTTGGCTCTCTGCAACTTTTTCCTATTCCCAAAACTAAAGAAGAAATAGATATTGATGAATAAAGAAGTACTTTCCAAAAAGTTTCAAATTCTTTTCCTTCGAGCACACCTCGTATATTCAAAAATTTTACGCATTTCCAAATTAAAATAACTTTTCACACGAATGAAAGAACTATGTTTTCGAAAAATATTGTCTGAAATGTTAGCTTCCAAATATGAGTTTGTTTGATACAATCGGATTAGTGTTAATAAGAGTATCAACACCATCTATTGATAGAAACCCCGGAGACTTCTTATTTACTAATATTTTTGTAGTGAGAAATTTTAGGAAGCATACAGGAATATATAATTTAATACGTATTTAAGTATATCCAGGAACATACAACAACTAGATAGAACGATTTATTTTGGGTTATGTTAGGTAGAAGTGGCTGATACCAAGAAGATCTCACATAGACACATAACATATGTTAAGGCAAGTCTATTTTGATTCCCACAATAAGTAAAACTATTCTGAAGGCTAGACTACTACTACAATGCCACTGTCAATTAACACCTCCGAGTAAGTAAAAGTCAGGGATCCGAGAATCTTCAGGCTTAGCTTCGCAAATACACGACAGTTCATAAGAAAGCTCATATATAATTTCATATATAATTCATCTCTTCCCTAATACTCACTATGATAATTGTCTGTAATATCAGAGTGAATTCTCTTCGGAAAAAGTTCGATAAGAACTTCCACTATGTGCAAGAGTTTTGATCTTTACTTGGTAAGAAGCTGCACTTCGAGCCAGAAAGATCTCTAAACCGCACATGCGAGGCGCTAGATCAGCATTCACTGAGTTTGTTCGAGTTCCATCTTTCCGAAAGCATACCGCATGTTGACGGCGGAGCACTCATTTTTTCGGCATTAATGAAGCGGTGAAATAGCTAGTTTCACTGATGATGGTGCTTTTTTTTTTTTTTTAGTAGTTCACACATCACAAAATATCGAAGCTATAAACTTTTCCAGCTGTTTATTGTGCTTACGGTCGTCTTGGATAAGGTTCATCAGTTGCTGTCCACTCAGTTTGAATTCTAAACTAAACTGATGGATTCGTTGCTCATGCATTGTCACATACCGACGCGAAATACCAGGCAAATTCTGCTCAGAATCATCATTACGTTCTTGTTTCAGACCAGCAGTAAACGTACCCGACACCCACTTTGAACATAGCTGAGGGAGCTAGTGCAATTTTTGATATTATTACAATGTGAGTTAAATCACACAACTTCACTTTTCGATCATTAAAAACGTTTTTGAGGATTTTTCAATGTTTTCTGATTTTACCGCCTCATTTGAAGGTTCAATGCCTCCTGCATCATTGTTGTATCTCCGACCATTGACTGCTCTCCACAGTAATTCTATTTTTCTCCACGCCAAATGAACACCAGCAGCTATGTATAAGTAGAAGAAATAACATTGAACTTTCATGGCCTTCAATCTGAATCACAAATTTAAAAATTAATATCAATAAACAAATAATTTAAACAATTGTATTTGCTTTCTGGAAGCATCTACGTATATATACATCTATATTGCCATAAAACTGCATCTACAATATATATAATATAAATAACATATATACATATGTATTATTTATGTTTGCATGTTCGCACCATATCATTTACCCAATGTAAACAATGACATGACAAAATTATTAATCAGCTTTCACATTTCATTTATATTTACAATGGGGCATACATACATACATACAGACTTACACATATTGTTCCATATTTAGAAACTAAAATGCACAACAGACTCTCGAAGTGCTTTTGCACTTATTACATACACTGTGGTACAAATATGTGACTGGTATACAAAAATTCTAGTTAGATACTAGTATGAAATAGGATAAAGTGACACCAGTTCGTTATTTGTCTAACAGTTCACCAGTAGCGGTAATAACAATAATTTTCACCACTACGCCATTCTTATGTTGTTGTTATTTCTAAAACGTCATGACTTAGTTTCATTTCCTTGTAAGCTCTGTTGAAGTGCGCAATTAGTTGTCGTTCTTTACAGCGTTGCTATAGCCGAGTGGTTAGAGGTAATCATTCTAGCGCGAGAGGTTCCCGGTTCAGTTCTTGCTGCAAGCAAATTTCTTTTTATTTCTATTTTCCTTTCATTTTTGATTAATTAGAAATTCAATACATACTTATAGTAGACAAATCGTAGAACATCGCCTTGTTAAAAATAGCAGTTGCTTCCACGGGAAATATATTGAAGATGAACTAATTAGAGCAAAAATTCAAACAAGTAAGATTCAAGTTGATAACTAGTATTTTCCTTTGCAGGGTATGTATAGCAACAATTTATATATATATTTTTCATGTGATAACACACCCAATGATAACACAGTAACAAATTATTTGCATTCCAAATTACGCCAATATTTATAAAATTGCATACAATTGTAAGCAAAATAAAAATCAGGCGTAGACAAGGTGTGATCAAAAATATATTAATTACAGCAATGCGAGCGGATAACCGTGCAAGCTACCATATATAGGGTCAGGAATTATAGTTCTGGACATACAGAAATTCAAAATTTTAGAAAGAAAATGCTAATTGCGACTAGAAATAACAATCACTCCGTGTGTATTGAAATAAAAAGCTCCTTATTAGCCTTTCGGAGACGGCTTAGAGTAATCTTTCCATCTTAAATTGGAGAGAAAATCTCTCGAAAATTGCTTAATATTAGATAATTAAAATTCTTTTGACACTTTTGTACATATTTATAATTTCGAACAAAACTATTCTTTATCGATAAAGTGCATATTGACCTTTTGCCATTTTTCGTGTAGTTTCAAAATTTCTTCAGCGTAGAACTTCTGTGGCTCAATTACATTTTTCACTTTCAATTTTTTAACAATAAAGGCCTTTTGTAGAAAGCGAAACTATTGGTAGTAGTAGATGAAGCAAGATTCTGCCTTTATGGTGGGCGCCGTAAAACTTTCCAACGAAGAATCGTCAACTTTTGCCTGGTCATCAAAGATGTATGTGGCCTGTCGTTATCCTGATGAAACACAGCACTTTCATATTGGCCTATTTGGGACGTTTTTTCCTTAAACTTAGTTAATTTTTGATAGTAGAGATTCTGATTTCTACTCAGTGGCTATCCACTCAGTTGACGTTTTCAGGTTTTAATGGTTTGTATAAATAAATAAACGTTAGGGCATTTAAATTTCCAAGGTTTTTCATTAAAAAGTAAAAAAAAATTTTATGTTTTAAATCACTTTAATAAAAAAAATCTTTTCAAAGCCCAATTTCTCGATTCTCCTGCAAAAAGTAAAAGTCTTTAATTTACACACAATAATACTGCTTGAATTCTGTGGAATAAACTTTTAATGTAAAAAGCTTTAAATTTAAAGTATATTTTTCACGTTAATTTCAGAAAAAAATATTTATTTATTTTTTATTTGTTTTTTCTTTTCATATAAAATTTATATAAATATTAATAATTCAACGAAAGATACATGTATTACATTCTCTAAATGCTGCCGACTACATATATCGAATTCTTCAATACGTAAATAAATATTATCATTGCTACGCTTTGTGAATTAGAATCATTTAAGCGAGACTGCATATAAAATCTCAATGACAAATATGGTATTCACAAGATAAAGCAACATATACAACATACAGACACCTGGGTGGTATATAAAAATAAATTTGCAGGTGGCTTAAATAAAAAATAATAATAATTTAAAAAACACAAAAAAGATAACAATTTAATTTAATTATCTATTTTATTTATTTTTAATTTTTTTCACAGACAACTTTCTTCAATTTCCATTTGACCGTTAGTACATAGAAAAAAATCATAACTGTCTACCATGACATGAACACACCTTTTCAATTGCTGATAACGAATACCAAAGTGGTTAAAATGTACAATTGACACTTTATACAGAGATTGAAACCCGCAGCGGGCACAGTCTCGCAATGGTGCCGCTCATAGTCACATTCACTTTAATCGCCGCCGTCGCTTTTCTTATACATAAATATTTGACTTGGCATTATGATACGTTCAAGAAATTAGGTATAGCCGGTCCGGAGCCGAAAGTTTTAGTTGGCAATTTTCCTGGTAAACAACATTTTGTCTACGAATTGGATGAGATATATCAGTGAGTGTGTGTGAAAATTTACAGTTAACTTATACTTTTTCTACATATATAGATATGTTTATATATATATATGCATTATTTTTTTTTTTATTGAAAAAATATTAGACTGAAAATATTTTGTGCCAAAAATTGACCAATTTGCTTGCGAGATTTTAGATTCGGTAACAGACACGTAGGTTAATGAATTTTCTTGTCCTGGTGCAAATATGTGTTGAGCCCTAGTGAAGTGGATCAGCATTCAGCCAGATTGAGGAGTCTAGTCCAGGAAGCTGAATTTTCCATCGGGTATGTCGAAGATACATTTTAACTTACGCTGTAGGTAAGATCAATAAACAGGCTTTTGCTGTCTTAGATGTGGCAGCGTTCATAGATGCACTCTAGGCGCTCATAGCAAGCATCTTTGGTCTTTCTCTTCGTCTTTCACATCCATCGCAGCGTGAGTGCTAATCAACGATAGATTGAAGAAATTATCTTTGATGCGTATTGTGGGAGACGCTAATTCACATGTGTAAATGCTAGAACTCGACCTCTCTCCAACCACAACACCAGTGCCAGATTTGCGCTCCTTTATATGGTCACTGTAGTAAATTTCACAATCACTCGGTGCTTGGATTATCCTATGGATTTTAGAAACCTAAGCACCCTCCTTTTTAAGTTATTGTCCTGTCTATCATTTCACAACGGCAGTAATGTTAGCATTCAGCGAGCACATAAACCATCCTGTCAGCGGCATCTTCCCCTTTAAACAACAAATATTCCAGGTTTAACCCCTCAAGTTAATATCCTTAAAACGTAAACGAACACAAGGAAGGTACAATGACGAAATGCTGTAATCACAGCAGGCATTCAGACGATTTTCTACTCGCACTCCAGCTCTCTGAAAGCGCTCATCAACAACTCGTGATAAGGGAACTATGAGGCAGCATTTCCCGCTTCTTACGTACTACAGCCTAAGAAACAATTTTCACCAACGTTGGAAGAAGGGCTGGTACAATAGTGAACGTCGTACGGTAGTGGAGAGAAAACCGAATGTCTACCTCGCAACGTTGCATTCAACCACAAGAGAGCTGATGGAAGCAGTAAGCAAGACGAATTTGCAGACAGAAAAAGAAAGAGAAAGCTGATAAGGACAAAGCTCGAAAATTCTATGAAAGGATGCGGTGACTTACTTAAATACCAGAGCATGCACATGGTGGACCACCTCCCCAACCTGTTAATGGGATAAGCCTCTACAACATTACTTAGAAGGTAATATAGCAGTAAGTTCTATATTACCTTCTAAGTAAGTATTACCTTCAACGAACTGATTGGACCTATGCAATGGGGCTTTACATGAAGCTCCATTCACCTCGAGAGATTGTTTTTTTTTTTTGTACGACGTTTACAATTACAGCCAGCTAAATTCTCGGGAACCCTCTTCATCAGCTGAAAGGAGGAGTACCGGTTCGAAGTGAATATCCATCCTGAGTTCGTCCGTGTACAATTTACTCAGTATTTTCTTGATATGGACCAGAATTTTGTGTTATGCAAGCAGTATGTGCTACGATACTACCATAAGAATAATCCTTGTAGAGTTTGTTAGTAATGTAATAATTAGAAACAAAATGTTCTAGTTCTTGGTAATAGGAGAGAGAGCAAAAACGAATTAATTGACTTTACAGAGTCTTGCAATATATTAGAGAACCGCTGGATGCGACGTGTCACCGCCAGTCTTTAAACGTCATTCATAGAGAGTTCGTCCATCCTGACTTCTTTTCTGTTAATAGCGTCACCCGAATCCAACGAATCGAACCACCACCCATAACAGAGGAAGAGTTCGAACTGCCTCGCGAGATCCGACTAACACTGGCATAACTAAGCTCTACATGTCATATTAGGCTCAACTTCTAATTATCCAGACCCGACTACGACATGCCAAACACATATCCTGCACGCAGGGAGTCCCCGCACGATACCACTTATTTCCATGTCCTCTAAAATCTTCTCATTTAATAGCCATTTCCCTTTCTCCAAGCTCAAAGCTCGTTTGAACAGCTCGTTTCTTAGGACCCCGGTTAACATAAGTCAACGACTTCCACTTACTTTGCTAACAACTGAGCGGGGTTACCTAAGCGCTACAACCACTATAACAACTAGTGCTGGATGACTTTTGGCAACAGAAAAAAAACCTGTGATCTGCGGATATATCGGGAAATAGCAAGACATAAATCCTTGCGTTTTTCATTCTTCTTACAACTATAAAAATTAAAAATAAATTTTGTATAATATAAAAAAAATTACTTTTATTTCAGCAAATATAAGAAAACCCATCAAGTCATTGGTATTTTCATATCACGAGAACCACACTTCCTGATTTTAGATCCGAAATTGGCACATGAAATATTGGTGACGAATTTCAAATGCTTCAAAGATAATTTGGGAACGAAATTTGTATGCGATGGAAATAAAAAATACTAAAAAATATATTGAAAATTTCTATTTATATTTATATATAGCTCTATAACAGAGATGAAGAAAAAATGGCGTCGGTAAATCCATTTCTCAATGTTGGTGATGAATGGAAGACCAGGCGTACGGATGTGATAGGTGGTGTCACGCAAAATAAGGTATTAAATTGGCTAAATAAATTTGTGGGTTCAAGAAATAATATAAAATCATTTTCAATAATTCAATCAGCTCACTTTAGCTTATCCCATTTGGAAGAGTTGTGTGCAAAAACTCGGTAATCTCTTGAAGACACAAACAGCTAAGGGCAATTCCATTATCGAAACAAAGGATGTAAGTATAGATTATGCTGTTCACAAGCAATGAAAGCTTCTCTGTACTCATCAACTATCTCACTTAGCTTATTACACGCTACACCTCCAACGTATTGGGTGAATTCCTTTGGGGTATTGAAACCAACACACTGGACAATCTCGATGAACGAAATACATATCTAAGAATGTGCCACAAAATACCGGATCAAGTCTTCCAGGCTTTTATGGGTTACTTTAAATTTATAGCCTTCCCCTGGTTCCGTCGTTTCAGCAACTATCGCGTGTTCCCACTTGAAGCTGAGAATTTCTTTTCCCAACTCACGAAAGATGCATACGCAATGCGTGATCGCGATGCGAGTAATAAGAATAGGGTTGATTACCTAAACTACATAAGACAACTACAGGAAAAGAAAAATCTCACGCATGACGAAGTGGTTGGCTATATAGGAACCGCTTTAGTGGATGGTTTCGATACAGCGGCTTCGGTCGCCTTTCATGTGCTGTTTTATGTGTGTAGAATTTTACGGTGTTTTGAGAAAGCAAACTAATTTCGAACATATTTTCACAGTTGACACATCATCCAGACTGTCAGGAAAAGGCGCGAAAAGAAGTTTTGGAAAATCTCGACGCCGACGGCACCATTTCTTACCAAACTTTGTGTGGCCTACCTTATTTGGATCACTGCGTGCAAGGTACTTGCCATGATTGCTAGGTGTACTAAATACATATAAATAATTCAATCTCACTCAGAAACCCTGCGCTTAATGAGTCCGCTCACTTTCACATCGCGCATCTGCACCGAATCCACCGAACTGGTATTAGACGACGGACGTCGTTTACCCATCAAGGTGGGACAAGTTGTCACCATACCTGCATTCTCGTATACGCACGATGCTGATTATTATGTCGACCCGTGGCAATTTAAACCGGAACGTTTTGAAAATGTTGATGTTTCGGAGCTGACGAAACGTGCAATTTTTCTGCCTTTCGGTGATGGACCACGGATTTGCTTGGGTAGATATACTGATAGTTGCGGAATTTTAATATAATTCTTATGAAAATTGAATTCTTTAGGACGTCACATGGCTATTTTGCAAATGAAAACCGTTATCGCTGAAATACTTAAAGGCTTTCGCTTGAAAGTCTGTGATAAAACTCCACGGGAAGAAAGACTGGAATCGCTAACACTGATTCTTGGTGTTGAGGGAGATATGCTGCTTGAATATGAAAGACTTTAAAGTAAAAAGAAATCGAAATGAAATTTATGTTTTTTTTTAATGTTTTTTAAAAATTACTTTTATTAATCACTAAAAGATTTTGAAATACATGAATGTACTCGAAATTTAACATTTTATATGGAGATCCATTGATTTCCTGTTTCACAATACAAAGTCATATCTCCATTCGTTCTGACTACTCATAGATAATCCAAGTAGGTAAACTGAAAAATTATCATATTTGCAAATTTCACATTGAATTTTATTTTGATTGGAATCGTTGCAACAACGCACAATAATCGAAAAACTGCAGTCTCAAACAGACAAAAGTTCAAGCAAACCAAATCACAATTTTCCTAAATACTGAAAGTTCTCGGAGATTTTTATGATTCCTGAACCAGATAAAGACTCAACTTTGGTAGGCTGCTCAAGGCCCATTACCTTAATAACTACCGACTTTAGAATCGAATCGTACAATGTCATGCCACCAATTCGGCTTTAGAGAAAAGCACAGCACAATAGAAGAGTTGAAAGTAAACAATATTGTATGGCAATGTTCTTTGACGTTGCCCTGGCATTTGATAAAGTTTGGCTAGACGGACTATTACTGAAAAGTACGCTCTCCGCAAATATTTAAGCCTTCCTTATTGGCAGAAAATGTCGAGTTAGGCAAAAAAAGCAGCACTACTGAGTCCTATGAAATATTAGCTGGTGTTCCACAAGGAAGTGTTTTAAATACCGTCCGTTATGGCCACTAATACAAGTAGATTACAACAACATTTAAAAATAGCAGAAGAATGACTAACTACTTGGAGAATTAAAGTCAGTGAGTCTTAGTGGGAAGCACTTCATAATAATTTATCGTAGATTTTGACAAGAACTGACAAGGAGCATTAAGGAGCTTCCTTGCAGAACATGGTCGAGCGAAAACACACCTGACGAATGGTATCTAAGTGTGCTCTGCCAAATCCAAAAAAAATCCCACGGTCTGCGCCAACTATCGTAGGATAGGCCTCCTTAATATCGCATATAAGTTTCTATCTAGGGCATTGTGTGAAAGATTAAAGCCCACCGTCAACAAACTGATCGGATTTTCACCATGCTTGGAAAAGACCAGAGGGAAAAGAATCGGTACACACCACCTTTGCATCGATTTTAAAGCTGCACGATAAGGAACAGCCTTTATGCCGCTATGTCTAAATTTCATATCGCCACAAAACTTATGAGGCTAAGTAAAGTGACCCTGGATAATACCAGAAGCGCAATCAGAATTGGGGAGGACCACTCCGAGCTAAATAGACCAGGTACAATCTTCTACAAGAGTATACAATTGTTGGCGTATGCCGATGATATTGTTATAATTGGTCATAACCACCGCACCATAAGTTCTGCTTTCTCCAGGTTAGACAAAGAAGCGAAGCGAATGGATCTGGTAGTGAACGAAGTAGTGACGTTGGTACCCGATTAGCCGGCTTTAAAAGTTTTCGAGAGAAAAGCGGGTTTGTGTTGTTTACAGTAACTTAAAATATTAATATCAGCCACAAATTTAATCGCAGAAACTTTCGGGCGATTAGTTTTTACAGTGACGTAAGTTAACTTATCAACAGTGCATCGATGAACTTAATTAAATTTTTGGTAAAGAAGCTCCACCAAGGACCAGTTCATCGATGGTATGGTGAATTCAATCGCGGTCGTAGATCACTCCAACTCGAATTGCGTGAAGGTCAGTTGTTATTGGGGAAACTATTGGTGCTGTCTGATCGTCATCTAACCTATCGTGAGATTGAGACAACTAAAGCTATTAGTGGGACCAGCAAACATTCAATACTACATGAACATTTGATTGCAAAAAAATTTGTGGATTTCACAAAATTTCCTTCAAAAAAAGGCTCGTGTTGATTGGTTGAAAGAAATGTTTAAAAAGTATGACAGCGGTGCTTTGAAGCACGTCTATGAATTGTGACAGATGATGAATTGGAGATTTATGTGTTTGAGCCCGAAATTAAACAGCATTCCACTGTATGAATGTTTCAAGATGCGCCAAATTCAACAAAAGTCGCAACCGTACCTTTAAAAAAAACTTAGAGCAATAAATTCTAAGTGATACACAACTATTTGTTATCTTTAAAGAAATCAGGAAAATCAACCGCTGAAACGAATAACTCTTCACCACGACAATGCGAGCTCTCATTCATCGACTGAAGCAACTGCATTTTTGAGCACTCAAAATATCATATATAAACTGAGAGGTAAACGTTTTTCGACATCTGAGGAAGATTTTTTGCATATAACGGGTGATCCATTTCGAGGCTACCCACTTTTTTAAAGAAAAAACACAGGAAATTCAATTTTAATAGGGAATGTTTATTATAATTAGAAAGAACATTCTTTGGCATTTACTCTTTGATGATTATCTCTTTCAAATGTTGGCCGTGGCTACGTCTCAGATGATCCAGTCCAATTTTAGATGATTCGTTCGGGCATTTCGACTGGCAACTGGCGAATGACATGCGTGATGTTTTGCTCCAGGGCCTCAATTGAAGCGGGATTGTTCGCATAGACTTTAGACTTTATATATCCCCACAGGAAAAAGTCTAACGGAGGGATATCACACGATCTTGGTGGCCAAATTGAGAGTTTTCTCAATAAATGCATTGATTGATGCGATGCGTTGGAAGTCGCGCCGTCTTGTTGAAACCAAATATCGCGAAGAGATCAGGCGTCAAATAGTCGGTTATTATGGCCCGATAACGGTTATGTTCTCACCGGCATCATTTTTGAAAAAATATGGACCGATGATTCCACCAGCCCACAAAACACCACAAACCGTTTTGATTTCTGGATGAAATGGCAACTTTTGAATCTCTTCAGGTTGCTCTTCTTCCCAAATGCGGCAACTTCGTTTGTTTACACACCCATTGAGCCAGAAAACTGAAACTGAAATGCATTTTAAGATTTTGGTGTAAAATGCGCCAAGTCGTTCCATACGTCAGTCCGAGTTACTGCGAACGGTTCTACGAATCGACTCTCCACGATCTTCGTGTACACTCTCAGCTACGGCCGCTATATTTGCTTCACTTCATGCTGCACGTGATATATTCTGTCGAATATTATCCAATAATGATTGCTGGATCCCAAGAGGGGTGATGGTGTTGCGAATAGTAGGCCGATTATGTTGACCATAAGTTGAGCGAAGCGCGCGTAACACATTCTTCACAGAACGTGAATTTTCGTAATAAAGTTGAATGATTTGTAAACGTTGTTCAGGCGTAAGTTTTTCCATGATGAAATGCCTAATAATACTGAACCAAAATAACATGACAGCTTGACACGATTCACGCGTGATCTGTCAAAGAAAAACTATTGAAAAAAGTACCTCTACTGGGATAACCCTTTACCTTTATCGGAGTGGTGAAAGTGCTTCTGCAATTGGTTCAATCGCCTGCAGATGGGTATAGATCTTAATGGAGAATATTTTTGAAAATAATTAATAGATTTTTGATGATTTTCTTTGTTCATTAATTCCAAAATATATAAAACTAACCCCGTATCAGCCGATTATCTAATAGTTGATTCCACGAACACGTAGTGTTTATTACTGATTTTAGTATAGAATACTCAAAAGTTCTACAAAATAGCAAAGAGAAGCACAAGTACAAACCATACAAATGTAATATTTAATTAATTGCTCTTGGCGTCAATGACATTTTCATTAAACTTCGTCACTCAAAAGTATTCACAACTCAAGCTTTCACCTGACTGACCAATCACACGCATATATATAAAAACAAGGATACAGCAACCGTAAAAGAATACAAATGTCAAATCAGAAGGACAAATTACGAATTAGGAATAAAGAATTTTTCGGGTTGTCTCGGCCAACGAGATACAAAGACAATTACAATGCAATACACCATGTTATACGAACAAAAAAGCAACAGCTGACACAATATGGGCGACACTTTACGTATACCCTTATCTCTAATGGCTGCCTTTGAGTTGTATGTCGGATTGTACTTATGCGAGTACACATACAAAAGCATGCTGGTTTGCCTTTGTATGTTTGTATGTGACTGAAAGTGAAGTGTGAGACAAACAAGCACAAGCAAAGTTCCAATAATGAAACTGCTGACAACAAACTGACGTTTACAAATGTCACATGCAATATTGAACATATACAAAGGACAAACTTAATAAAAAGCCACCGTCGCCACCTCGAATATATATATTTACAAGACAATAACACAAACACACATTCCACACTCGCGCACTGACCGAATAACTAGACAAATAGACGGACAGACAGGCAGACAGACAGACAAGTCAGTCAAGGTGGAGGCAGGCATTCGAGTTTTTCCATCACAGACATTACACAATCGTGTTAATCAGTATATACTACAGTTATAATGGTAAACGTGAATGTGGTTAGAATGCTATAGAAGCGTATCGGACAATGAATGGGATAATGCAAACAGACAGGCGAACTTTTGTGTAACGATAATAACTAAAAAAGAATTTGAAGAAGGAATAGATGGTAAAGAAGCAGAGAAAGAAGAAGGAAAAATACTTCAGAAAGTATAATAATAATAAATACCTTCAGAAAGAGAAAAAAATGCTAGAAAATCACAGCCGGTGCCAATGTTTCATGTTTCATCTCCATCTGGCCTTACCAACGAGCGCAGCGGTCAAGGATAACATCACAATCGCGACGTTCAAAGTTGACCGGAAAGTGACCTTCGACGCGTCTGCAAATAAAGGGTGATTCAAGGAGTGGTTCTTTTTTCAATAGCCCTTTTTTGATAGATCGCGCGTGAGTCGTGTCAAACTGTCATGTTATTTTTGTTCAGTATTGTTTGGCATTTCATCATGGAAAGACTTACGCTTGAACAACGTTTACAAATCATTCAACTTTACTACGAAAATTCACGTTCTGTAAAGAACGTTTTTCGCGCGCTTCGCTCAACTTATGGTCAACATAATCGGCCTAGTATTCGCAACACCATTACTCATCTTGAGACCCAGCATTCATTATTAGATAATATTCGACCGAATTGACCACGGACGTACGAAACGACCTAACGCATTTTACCTCGGGATCTTAAATTGGAAGCGTACAAAATACAGCTTGTACAAGCGACATCGCTTCGCTCTATGGTCTCTTGAAAAGTTCCAAGAAGATCCGACGTTTTCGAGCAAAATTTTGTTCAGCGATGAGCCCCATTTCTGGCTCAATGGGTATGTAAACAAACGAAGTTGCCGCATTTGGGACGAAGAGCAACCTGAAGAGATACAAGAGCTGCCATTTCATCCAGAAAAAATAACGGTTTGGTGTGGTTTGTGGGCCGGTGGAATATTGGTCCATATTTCTTCAAAAATTATGCCGGCGAGAACGTAACCCTCAATGGCGATCGTAATCGCACCTTGATAATCGACTATTTGATGCTTGAAATTGAAGCTCGTGATCTCCTCGGCATTTGGTTTCAACAAGACGGCGCTACTTCCCACACATCCGGCCGGTCAATTGGCCACCCAGATCGTGTGATATCACACCGTTAGATTTTTTCCTGTAGGGATATGTCAAGTCTAAAGTCTATGCGACAATTCCGATTCGGCTCAGGCCTTGGAGCAAAACATCACGAGTGCCATTCGCTTGTTACCAGTCGAAATATTCGAACGAGTCATCGAAAATTGAACTCAACGGATGGACCATCTGAGACATAGCCGCGGCCAACATTTGATAGTGATAATCTTCAAAAAATAAATGCCAAATAATGTTGTTTCGAATGATAATAAACATTTTCCAGTAAATTTGAATTTTCTGTGTTGTTATTCTTTAAAAAAAAGTGGGGAACCTCGAAATGCATCACCCGTTACAATGAAATGTATATACGATATGCAATGTGAGGTGTTTGAGTAGATCCAAACCGATATTCCCATTAAATTACGAATCACCGCAACCTACCAGCGTGTACATTCGTACTTAGTACTTATTCTTCTTACTTTATCTTTATCTCTTGACTTAAAAATTGAAATCCTATTCTGCCTGTTTTTCTTCTTTTTCTTCTTATGAGTTTCCTACTTCTTCTGCTGCTGTGTCTTCTTCTTCTCTTCACCATCTCTACTATCCTTACGTTCGCTTGCCTAGTCGTTATCCTTAGGTACACTTGGTGACTGTCCTTCAAGCAATTAACTTTGACTAATTGTGGTCAGCTTAATTAGGAAAAAGCACTGCAGTTGTAGCTTACGAGCATCTATCGGTTGTAATACAATGAGAAGATAATGATGAGGACGTACATAAATACATACATATGTATTGAAAGTTTATCTAAACAAAACTTCTACTCGGTAAACGCGCTGGTATTATTTGTGTAGTTTATAAATTTTGCAATTGTCTGTATGCTACTGTGAGTGTACATTTGTGTGTGTGTTTGAGCTTTACTGACTGAGTAACTTTTGTTGTTTACAATTGATAGTTTCTCTTTTGAGTTTTTATCACTTGCGAAAGTAGCTCCTTAAGCGAGTAATTAGTCAATGGTTGTAATTTCACGGGAGCGGGACACAAATCCTTTGTCAGAAAAATAACGCCGTTAAACAGAACAGCTCAAGCGATTGAGAGAGAATACTTGAAGGTTATCCCTTGATGCTCAATGTTCGTGACAATTTCGAATGAAGTTCAACTCTCCCTCTCCTTCTTCTAACAGTTCCTCAGAAAAATTTATGATGAGCTGCTAGATTAAAAATGGAACCTGGTAAAGTTCTCATTTCATTTAAATGCTTTAAGTGGTTCAACACAACAAGAAATACTCATTCTAGGTTCTTTGCATTGAGAGGGGAGAGCATAGATGAGTATTAAGTGACGCCAATTAATTTCCAATAGAGCTCGGGGAGAGTCCAGTCGCACTTGGTTATTTTCTTCGACTTTCCAAAGAACCGGTAGACTTAAACAGCCTAAGGCTGCGTGCAGAGTGCACACTGAAAGCCGAGTCGAGCTGAGCGAACAGCTGATTAATGCGAAAAATACTCTTTGTAAACTTCTGCAGCAATACAAACTTGCACTGAATAGAGTTGAGCTGATCGATGCGAGAAAACTAGTCTTGAACTGTTTTTCAGTGCTGACTCGCGTTGAAATTGAATTGTGTTATTCAGTTTTTTATCAGAACTGGCAATTGTCTCTTATTTTACTCAAAACTATTAGTCTAGATTTTTTGGTTAATTTTGATTGAATCCCTTCGATAACATAATCAAAGATTTCAAAAATCAACCGCGCATATTTCAAAAGATCTAAGCGGATCTACTTTTGAGAGATCAACGAAGCTATAATGCTTGACACCTTGGCTGTCTCATTTTTTTGATATTAAAGAATAAAAACAAATATTAATCATCCAAAATCGCTTTATTGTTTTTCAAAATATTTTTCATTAAAATCAATAAACTTTTGCAAACGTTTGAACCAATTGTCGAAGCACTTTTGCGACCCTTATTGAGGTATCTCCAAAATATACGTTCTGAACGCATCAACTGCATCTTCAGAAGTCGAAAAACTCAGTATTTTTTACGTTCGGGAATAAAAAAAGTCATTCGGTGCCAAGTCAGGATTATACGGTGGATGACTCATCTAATTAATGTATTTGAGAGCTCAAAATGCGGTTATTTCAGTCGCATTGTTGTGGTGAAGATAGATGCGTCTTCGGTGATTGGGTTTTCTGAATTTTTGAAACACAACTGGCAACCAAATGGTTGTATACCACTCAAAATTTACTATTCTGTGTTGTTCTAGTGGTAAAGTTACGACTTATGCAGTTTTTCCAAAAGAAATAGGCATCCATTTGCTTGGAATTTCATCGTGCGCGAACAATATTTGTTGGATTCAGCTCATCTCGAAACATCCATACAACAGACTGCTGTTTACTTTCGGTCTCATACGCGTCTCTCTCACCTGTCATAATGTCATAGACATGCTTTCTATGGTATTTTTTCTTAATTTCTCTCGACCAAACGGCACGAGCCTTTTTTAATCGATTGACAAATTGTGTGAGATCCAACGTGAAAAAATTTCTTTTACAATCAAATTTTCATGCAATATTGAATGTATTCTGGTCCTGCTAATGTCTATAGTTGTCTCAATCTCACGATAGGTCACATGACGCTCGTACGTCAAAACTGGGTATGTAAAGGGTGTTTTTTTATAGAGGTATAGAGCTTTAAGTTGCAATAAAATAACGATGGATTATTCGATTGACATGAATTTTATTTATCCGAAAGATAATCTTGTGGCATTACATTTTAAATATGATTCCTGGCATATGACCGCCACGGCTGCCGCGGATGTAGTCCAATCTGGACGTCCAATTTTCGATGACTTTTTCCAACATTTGTGGCCGTATATCGGCAATACCACGGCGAATGTTTTCTTCCAAATGGTCAAGCGTTTGTGGCTTATCCGCAAATGCCAATGCCTTTACATAGCCCAACGAAAGTAGTCTAGCGGTGTTAAAACCCAAGATCTTGGGGACCAATTCACAGGTCCAAAACGAGAAATTAGGCGGTCACCAAACGTGTCTTTCAATAAATCTATTGTGGCACGAGCTGTGTGGCATGTTGCGCCGTCTTGTTGAAACCACATCTCCTGGACATCATGGTTATTCAATTCAGAAATGAAAAAGTTAGTAATCATGGCTCTATATCGATCACCTTTGAAAAGTACGGACCAATAATGATTCCACCAGCCCATAAAGCGCACCAAACAGTCAGTTTTTCTGGATGTAACGGTGTTTCAACATACACTTGAGGATTACCTTCACTCCAAATGCGGCAAAAGCGTTCCATGGTTAATCGAATTAACTGCTCTGATGGACGATTTTGTCGACGATAAAATGGACGTAGTGCGCGATACGTTTACCGCACAGAACCTTTATTTTCGAAATAAAATTGCACTATTTGCAAGCGTTGTTCAGGCGTGAGTCTATTCATGATGAATTGCCAAACCAAACTGGGAGTAAATCACTTGACAGCTGTTAAATCAGTCGCCATCTTGAAAAGTAATGCCACCTTAAAGTTCTATACCTCTATAAAGAACACCCTTTATAACATCAAAAATATCAAACTCTACGATAAAGCTGATCCCGATATATATAATCCAACCCCCGTAAAACCACTAAATAATTTTGAACGTAGGCAATCATTAGTTTACCAACCTGAAATATACAGAACTTGCTATCTAGCGTCCGCTCAATGGACTTTCAATACGAAAAGCAAAAATTTAACCAAAAAGCAAGCATGTGTAATAGAGCAAAGGCTACGTTGTAAGAAATCCAACGACTTTTATAAAATAGAGCTTTGTTCTCGAGAGGTGCTTTACCACATAGAGAAATGATCCAGAAAAATTTTGGCGTAAGAGTGAATTTGATACTCCAGTCAGGAGTCATTTGTGTAAAGGAGGTATCCTCCGTAAAAAAAACAGTGTCGAGGTAATTATTGTAACAGAAAATTTGGTCCATCTATACTCATCGCCACATCCGCATTAGCTGAGTGGATAGATATTCGTACTATCATGCATAAAGTCAAAGGTTCAAATTCTGGTCAGATCAACTTCTAAAACTGTAGAAAATTAATTTTTCTGCCATGAATTAAAATGCTCCCCATGGAAACCGATCAGAGTGAGTGGCTTCTGACTTTGGTGGCTTCAAATTTTAAGGTATTTCTTCACTATTATTTATGGTGTTGCTAGGAAAATTTGGCGCTGATTCCAGTGAAGTTTTTCCGAAAAATCCAAAATATTCTGGGAGCTAAGTCAGGCGAGCAGAGCAGAATTCCTGCACACAAAAATCAGTTATGAATTAGATTCGATGAGACCGTTCCACATTTACATGTCTCTGGCAGGTATACTTGCAAGCATTTTTTCCGGAGTTTTTCTAATTAAAATAAATTTTTTCCAAATAACGTTTTCCGTACCGAATACAATGCTTTGATTTCACAGTTTTTTAAAAGAACATAATTTTTAATCCGGTTCCGGTCTTGGAACAGATGGAACCACTCAAATAAATCTGTCTGATATTTTTTCATCAAAATGACTGTTCTAAAGAAAAATTTTCCTCGCTCCGGCACTCCGTCTTTTTTTATTTCAATAAATGATTTTTCTAACTTGTATATGGTGTCTCCCAGAAGATGTTCTCCGATTGGATAATGGAGTACCTTCTTAACGATATTTACCCAAGCCTAAGCATTAAATAAGTCAAAGGATCAACACCAGAACATATTGGAAGCTCTTGAGATTTGATTTGCCGCTGATTTTAACAAAGGGCAGTTTGATTTCTAGAGTTTGTCTGTGAATGCATCTCCGATACCGACTTATTATTAGCCCACTAATTTGAACAACTCTTTTAGTTAGCATTGGAGTCGAGCACTTTAATGATCCATGCAGGGGTTATCCACAAAAAGAGACGATAAGCTGCTATTAGGTTTCCAAATTTCGACGGTCGGTGAGTGTATAAATCGACATTTCATTATTTTTAGCTCACATCAGTTTTTTTTTTTTTTTTTTGAAAAACGCTATATATTGCAGCTTATATGATCGCAGCAAGTTGCTCTCCGAAGCAAGTTTCGAAGGTTTACAAAGTGGTGCTTTGGTAGGTAGCCTGATTTTACTCTCTCTACTTTAATATATATTTTCGATGTGTGTTTTATGAGAGCGAGGCTGCTTTTAATTCGTCTAATTTTTTGTAAAACTTATCTTGTATTAATTTATGAAACAATTACCATTTTTATTTGATATTTAACAAATTTAAAATACAGCACTGGTGTAATTATTTTATTTATTACTACTCAACTTGCCACTCAGAGAAGTTTTTTTACAATTTTTTCGACTACACTTAATGCCACTATTAGCGAAAAGTGAAAATCTCTGTAGTTTTTATTACCTTCAAAAATTATCCAGCTCTACTTATTTTGAATTACAGTTTCATTTTTTTGTCAGTTGCCTGTTTTTCGCATTTTCCTTAGTCCTTGCAGATTCATGAATTTTCATATGCAAGTGGTAGTTAGGTAACTTTCGAATCCCTACGCCACTCTCAAGTGCTCAATAAAAAATCTTGTTACAAATTTTTTTCTCTCCTTTTTTCTACTCTTCGGTATCCACACTCTTCTCGGCTCTCCACATTTTTATTTGCCTTGCCATTTTTTAATGGCTCAATTTATCATGATATGCAAATTTTGTGTTCAAGTGTCATTCACTCAGTGACGTTGATTCGAATACTCTCTGCAGTAAGTAGTTATGCGGAGAACAAAAAAAAAAAAAAAGAAGCAAAACCGGGGGCGTCGATGGGTGGCAAAAATCTAAAGCAAATAAAATTGCATCGAAAACAAAAAATTGCAATCACTTTCCTTCATAAGTTTTTCACTCGATGTCAACAAGCAAAAGGAAATTGCAACTTATAAAGTATGCAGGAGTTGAGAGGAATATAAATAGAGAGAGAGAGAGAAGAGACAGGCAAAAAATATTATTATTTTCGTGAGCAAATGAAATATTGTTGAATAATTTATTTCAAGTTTCTTGTTGAGTTAAAATTGTGTTGAGTCAGTTAAAAGTTATTGACAGATATTAAATTCTCTAAAATTTTATTTCACAATTTTTTTTGCAATTAAAGTGATTTATATTAAAGTTATCTGATGAATTTGTAATCGATATAAAATTGACGCATTAATACCGCTGAAGCGAATTTCGGCTGAGGCAATTCACGGTGTGCGCCTTGATGTTCTTCCAAAAAATGGATTTCATACAACTCATCGCTCCATCGAATTTAGTATGCCCATGCGCAGAGGAACATAAAAAACTTTTTAATCGAACATTCTCAGTGTCGATTTATCAGATGTTTTCAAGGTCCACGTTTTCGCACAAAATAGATTGACGGTAATGATGAGCTACTTGTAGAGAGAACTTCACTTTTCAATTGTCATCTCAGCTCAGAGTAAAAACTGTTTACAAGATAAATCTTTCTATTATTAAATTATTCCAATTTCTATTATTAATTTATTAAATTATCTACAACTTTCAACAGTAACGTGGTGACCCAAATGTTACTGCCTGGACTATTTCTTTGATGAAAAAATATTTCCGTTTTGTCAACGCTCCCTACCAAATCCACTCTCATCTCAGATAGCTCCTTCTGCTCCGAATAGATGGTTTGAAGTAGTGTCATTTTCAATTTTGTGTTATTTAAGGCTGCTTTAAAACCGACGAAGAGGTGTGTATCGATCCTTTCCCCACGAGACTTTTGCAAAATTTAGCGCATTATGAATATCTGGTCTGTGAAGGCTCGGCTGATTTGTTGCTGGACTTTAATTCTGCACACAATATCGACGATAGAACCTCATATGGTAATCGAACAGATTTCTCCAACGGATAATTGGGAACTTTTTTTTATAGATTGAGCGGAGCAATTCATATTGTCTGACCTGCACTCTTTCTTGATCGGAATTCTGAGAGCACCTACCAGTCTTTCACCAAAATATTTGAATAGTTCAGTTAGTAGACCATCGCCACCCACCGTTAGATCGCTATTCCTACTTCATCACATCATATTCGATTGACGGAAGGTTTATTGGGGCTTCGGGCTTACCAACTCTAGGCTGAAGAAGTTTTCCCTCCAAAAACTGAGTACACAAGTACTCTGAATATCAGTATGCAAGGGCTCTTTATCGCATTTGTGGGCTCTACATTTATGAGTATTGCCTGTTCTTTAAGCTGCCCTTTTCTCCAAGCAATCTTCGAGCGTTATCCCTGTCTGTCGGTTTCTTATGGTACTATAGCTTTATTTCAAAAATGATTCTTACCATAGTAACTCTGAAATCTCCATTTAGTTAGCAATGTTAAATTTATAATAATTTTCATTAATCATTTTAAGCATTTTGCAACTACTTTCAAAAATATTTTGTTTTTAGATTTTCCTAAGAAAAAAATATATATGAATTTCCGATACATCTGTATGCATGAATGCATATGAATGCCAAATTAATTTAATATTGTTACAAAATGCCGAGCTAAATCAAAAGCTTTTAGAGCTCCTTTCAGCAGCAGTTACATAGGCACAGCAGGATGGCTAAAGTGAGTTAAATATTCGAAAATATTTGCCTTTAAATATGTCAAAATTCATTATGGCAACCACATGCATACTTCACATACACCAATACATACATTCTTACATACATATATATATATATATATGTATAGTTTGAGGCACACATTTATGGCTACTTCGAGGCAATTCTTTTAGCAAAGCAACTGAACTTAAATACATAAAAGCATTTTCATACACACGCGCACAACCACACACACACACACACACCTATAATTTTGACATTAAGAAAATATAGAAAATTCCTGAAGTTTTACTCAAACTGTGCGAATATTTGAATAGTTAGGGAGGTTTCGATCTTCAGAAATTTATATGTATGTATGTACACATGTTAATATGCTCAAGGGTTTGCAAATATGTGGCATCGCAAACACCCATACATAAATGGGAATAATAAAAATTTCAATTCACACATGAAAACACATTAACATACGGCTGTATGTATTACATTTATGAGACCTAACCACAAACCGAGTACGAGTACGTCGAAACCGCATATTGAGCTTTAAACAGACAAATGAATGTCGGTGCTGATGCTCCGAAAATGGCTAAATTAAATTTTTGAATGCCTAAAAATACTTCCATACTTACATACATATAGATGCACACGGTTAACATATATATTTTTAATATGAAAATCAAATGAATGGAAAATATCAAGGTCTTACACTCAAACACATCAATCACCCATCTACCGTTCGGAAGCGGCTTAGAAAGTTAGAAACAGTAGGTCCCTTTATTTGTAGAAAAAACTTCAAGACGTACACCCCTAATTAAAGGCGAAGCTCGGTCGAATATCACTCCAGCCTTTTCAATAATAAATACTTCAAATGTGTTTATTAACATTTTTTTTTCACTTAACCCCTAAATAAAATTTCGCCTTCTCAAGACAATTTTACAAATAATTACTAATAGTGCACATAGTGAGTGACGTTGAGTGGACTCAATGGTTAAGATGTTTCTAAAGCTCAATGAGTTTGATATAAGCATGAGTTGAGTTCCGCAATCACTGAGTGACTACGAAAGACTAGCTGCGGTGATATTGAGGCAAAGACTTGCGTATGTAGGTAATAATGAAAAATTTAATTTAAAAAAATTTAAGTTTATTTTTCAACATAGTCTCTATTTGGGGTTTTTGCACTAATCTCTTCAGGTTGGGAAGCAATAAATGGTCACAGTGTCATGTGAATTAATTTGGAAAATATGCTGGAGTAGGTAACAGTTCGTAGCCCAATTTATGAATTTTTGTCATTGTTTCTTCCGTAACCCACCCTGGCACGCATATTCAATTGCTCATGGGTTTCTCACCTATTTGCTCTGATTTGAGGCTTTGGTCAAAACTCAGTAAAAAAAAGCACCTAGAAGCGTGAAATTTGACATTCCTCGCAAATATTAGGAACTGCACATTGATATTGAAAATCATCAAATCGAAAAATTATATCACATACCCCCCATAACACCGATTTGTTCAGATATAAGGCTTTGAGTCCAAAATCCATCAAAAGAGCATCAAAGTGTGTAAAATTTGATATTACATAAACGCGAATTGAAATTAATATTGACAAAGAAAATCAAATAAACCAAATTTTGCAATTTGCAATAAATTCCATATTCCATCGAAGTCTAAAGGCTTCGACAAGGCCTTTTTTGTTTTGTTTTGTTTTTCGCTTAAATAAATCACAAACAAACTTTTTTATATTTTGACAGCTAACATCAGTGCTGTAAAGTAAACTCAAATTATAAGCCAATTGAAAATAAGCCAGCTCGGCGTTCTTTTGCAAGTCGCGTACAAAAAAAAAACACCTTATAATGTATTAAGATGTACTCCACTGTTAAAAAATGGTACACGTGAACACAAGAAATACATAACTTTTAGAGATTTTGTAGATTTATATTTGGTGTACAAATTAATTCAGCTCGATCTCAAAAGATGTCTTCACCAGTAAGTTGTGGCCGGATCTGGAAGCGATTACCTATTTCATTGGGAGCCTCTTTCTGAAAACAACACTGTTTTTTGCCTCTTCGAAAATATCCGGATTTCTGTTAAAAAAAAGTCCAATCCGGAAAGTTTTGAAATTTCTATTGGCACAAAAGTGCAGCTGAAGCCCATCGAATGCTTGTGGAAGTTTATGGTGACTATATGCTGACCAATTAGTCATTCCGAGTGGTACTCGACGCTTTAAAAGTGATGATTTTAGCGTGGAAAACGGTCATAGAAGCCCGAAAGGCATAATAATGTGATCTTACAATACGACAACACCCGGCCTGTGTCGCTGTAAAGGTAAAAAAAAAACTATGTGGAAACACTTGAAAATGTGGTCTTAACCCACCTGCCGTATTTTCCAGACCTTGCTGCTTCCGACTACTAGCTTTTTCGATGGATTCAAAACGAATTGGGAGGTCACCGGCTCGGGTCGTTTGAAGAAATTGAATAAATGATTCGATCGAGGACAGATAGGACTCATTTTTTAAAGATTATATTCGAAAATTACCAAGATATGGGGTAAAGTAATCGCTTTTGAACAAAAAAAAAACGGACCAAAAATTGAGTTTTTGCTCAAGCTTATAGCCAAAATAAAATTCATATAATTTCACACACAAAATTAAATTTAAAAAAAAATTTAATTGAATTATTTTTCTCAGTGCTATTTCGAAAATGGTATAATATTTGTAGATTTTCCTTACCCAAATTTATATACTATTTGTATATTCACATATTAATTAATGATACATATATATATGTACATCAATATATTTGAGCTGGCAACGTCATTTGAAGCTAAATGGGCAGAACGTTTCTTAAAAAACCTTGACAACTGCATGTACGAAATTGACAACAAACTCCCCACTTGGGAGTGACAAATTTACTCATACAATTGCATTCTACTAACAACACACAAACAACACTACAAAGTATTATCTAGTACACGCATACTACGCATATCTGCGTAACATCCCCACACTTTGACAATTTACATTTATTTTGGCCATAAGTTGCTGCCGCAACAGCTGCTCTGGACTATTAGTTGGCCTGCAGTGTGTTGAATATGGCGGGAGTGTCCTTTGTCTTGCAATGCTTGAGCCTACATTTAATATGCAGGAAATTTTCATTAGCAACAAATGCAGCAGAAATGGCCACAAATAGCGGAGATGGACGGACAAGATGGCTAAAGGGCAGGCATTGGACTAACACATGTAACAACATATGCATACAAAGGCATAGAAAGATGCAGAGTTTGGGCATACGAGTACATTAGAGCGTACCAAAGAGTGGAAGGATTTGTGCGTGCATACATAGCCGAGGATTTGTATGTATGTATGAATATATATTTGCATGGATGCATCTGAAAGGTGATCAATTTCGAGGTTCTCTATTTATTAAGGGAAAAACACAGAAAATTCAAATTTAGTGGGAAATGTTTAATATCATTCTAAATAACATTCTTTGGCTTTCATTTTTCGACAATTATCTCTTTGAAATATTGGACGTAGCCGCCTCAGATAACCCATCCGTTGAGTCCAAGTTTCGATGACTCATTCGAGCATATCGACTTGGAACTGGCGAATGACACGCGTGATGTTTTGCTCCAAGGCTTGAATCGACGCCGGATTGTCCGCATATACTTTAAACTTTACATATCACACGAACTCGGTGGCCAATCGACCGGCCCAAAACGTGAAATTATCTACTCACCGAAGTGTTCTCTCAATAAATCCATTAATTGATGCGATATATGGGGAGTGGCGCATTTTTTTTTTTTTTTTTTTTTTGAAACCAAATGTCGCGAAGATCACGTACTTCAATTTCGGACATAAAATAGTCGGTTATCATGGTGCGATAAAGGTCGCCATTGACGGTTACGTTCTCACCACACCGATTCGTTGTTTTTTCTGGATGAAATGGCAGCGCTTGAGGAGTCTCTTCAGGTTGCTCTTCGTCCCAAACGCATCAATTTTGGCTCGAAATCATCGGATCTTCTTGGAACTTTTCAAGAGCCCATAGTTCTTGCACAAGCTGTATTTTGTACGCTTTCAATTTAAGATCTCGTCGTAAAAGTCGTTCTATACGTCATACTCGGGTTGCTGCGAACGGAGCCGAATCGACTCTCGATGGTCTTCGTGTACACTCCCAACTACGCCCGCTATATTTTCTTCACTGCGTACTGGACCTGGTCTATTCGCTCGAATATTATCCAATAATGAACGTTGGGTCCCCAGATTGGTGATAGTGTTGCGAATAGTACACTCGAAACACGTTCTTTTCAGAACGTGAATTTTCGTAATAAAGTGATGATGAAATGCCAATCAATACTGAACAAAAATAACATGACAGCTTCACACGACTCACGCGTGATCTGTCAAAAAAAGGCTATTGAAAGAAGTATCTCTACTCGGATCACTCTTTATTTTAACGATAACGTTCCTTGCACTTACTTATTGCCAATGGCCAAATCTCGTAGGATATTTAAACCACAATTGAATTTCTTTTGCGAAAATTACTTTGGGGATCCGAACATTTGGTCCAGCTGTTGGCTGTTAGCTGCTGGACAAGCTGTCGACTCGTTTGTGGTTTGGTTGCATGCCAATGCCTTAAGCAACGCCTACAAACAACGCATTTGAGCTGTTCACTACAACAATGTTTAACAGAGAAGTTGAATCGATAGCCATGACAGTGCCAGGACTAGCTGGCTGGCTGACCGGCTGGTTGGCTGGTTGACTAGCTCATAGAGGCTGTCGTCATAGAGGTTTCGATGAGGCAGATAAAATTTATATTTTGCCAATTGTCAACATAATATTTAGTATGTGAATATATGTAGATATGCCATTTAGGCACACATTTTCACTACAAACATACTCGTATGTACACATGTATATGTAAATAAATAAATAAAAACATTGACATATGTCAAAGTCCTATAAACGCTCTAAATATATGTTTGTATGTGTGATATTTATTTATATGGAAATACCAATTCACATATGTATGTTGATATTAAAAACGATTTTGCATTTATGTATTTCTGTGATGTAATGCTCTGTCCGTCTGTCTGTCGTTGTATGTAAGTAAGTATGTATGCGCATTCCTCTTGTTATCCTTCAGTTGCATTAATCCTGGCATATGTTTTTGCAATTATTTTTGCATTTATGTCTCACTTTGAAATTTGCAGTCTTCTGTGAAACAACAACACAATTTATTTAGGAAAATGCTGGTAAATGCAATTTCTGTTGACTTTTTTCTAATGGATTTACTTAGCAATAAAATAGACTTTTGTTTTTGAAACTCAATTAACATAAAATCGAATCCGGTGGTAAGGTGAAGGGAGCGAGGTAACTGACAAATAATTGTTGTAGACATTTTTTCTAAGATTGGTTTTGTTCAGTTGATTCTCCGACAGGGTGAAAAGTTTATGAATATTGGAACGAGTTCCAGTCGTCCCTTGCAAATTTGGTTTTGAGACAAACCGGTTTCGGCGTTCTGCCATCTTCAGTGTCGTTGATCGTTCTCAGAGATTAGAGAAGGTTTGTCTCAAAACCAAATTTGACAAGGGACGACGGGAACTCGTTCCAATATTCATCATTTTTTTAGGGCTAAAACGAATAAATGACAATGCGCAGTCATGTCGTTTGAGGCCCAAAAAATTTTGAAAATATATTTAAAATTTTTGCAAATAAGGAAGATTAAGTTCGAGTGGAACCGAACAGCAAACACTCGGCTTATATCTACCAAGTTTGGTCGAATTATGTTCATTGATACACTAAATACTCGATACTGCGTCGTGCGAAAGGTGGAGAGTAAAAAGTCTGTTCTATGGGCGCAGTTATTCCTTACGAATAATAGGTTTCTTCCGGTCTTCAAAATAAGGGTTTGTTTCAGTGTTGACCTCTTAATTCGACCCGAATCGTTTACCGCCCAGCCGCTTCCTCAGGTGTGGAAAAAAGAAATAGTCGCAAGGGGACTAAAACTGGAGAATATGCTAGACGGATTCGTCGCACAATTACTGAATTTTCGCCATGGTCACTACAAATGGTTGTAGCCGTGCATTACCCTCATGGAACAGCATTTCTTTCGCCAAATGCGGTCGTTTCTGCTTCAAATTAATATCGAATCTATCCAAAAGCTTTCAATAATGTTAGCCGATGATCGTTTGCATCTGAAAAAACTGTTGTCAATACTTTGTTGGCCAATAGATCCACCTTGGCCTTCTTTGGTGCAAGTTCACCCTACTATCATGATTGTTCTTTGGACTTCGATGTGCTGTGGCAAATCCATGTTTTGTCTAGGGTAACGAAACTATGCAAAAGTTCGTTTGGATTGCGATTGAACTTCGCCAAACGCTCCTTTGAAGTGGTTACACGGTTCTGGTCGTATGTGAGCAATCACAGCACCCATCGAGCGGATGGCTTTTTCATGTCAAAATATTCATGTAAAATATGTTGTACCCTTTCAGTTCAGATTCCTTAAGCCTCAGTCACCTCACGCACTTTTATCCTGCGATTGTCCAATATCATTCCATGGGTTTTATGAACGATTTCTGGCGTGGCGACTTCTGTTGGGCGAATTGAACGTTCGGCATCACTTGTACTGTATTTATCAAGTATTTTATTGGCTTCGGTGATGGTTTTTACGCAACAAATAATGCCACGTTGCCACGCCCACTCGAAATTTTTTTCCTCTTCTTATATTTATCCATTTAATGCGATTTTCCTTAGCAAATATGACTTAAACTGTAAATTTTTTGAATTATCGCGATAATCGTACTTTTCAAAAATTCCGTTATATGGGAGATGTTCCAATTCACCCATTTGCAATAGCTTCCTTACATGGGACACAAGGCGTGTGTAAATCGATGTACACGGATAAATTGACAGACGGACAGAGAGATACGGCTGAATCGACTTGTCTTGTTATTCCATGAATTTTGATAGATATATAACCATATCTATCTCGATTTTTTTGTTCTGTTAGAAACAACCGTTAGCTAATGTACACTGTGTACTTAATACTTCAGAATATAAGTTAGTAAAAAGTTAGGTTAGGTTAGATCCATTGATTGGTTGATGATTGTGGTGCCTATTTTTTCATTTCTTTTTTATCTCGTTTAATTCATATGCTGCTTCAATGAGGATCTGAAAAGATCAAGAGGTGTTAAAATACATCCTACCACTCTAGATGGGCATCTACTGTTGAGAAGGCGGGCTTTTCTTTAAATCTTTTTTATAAATTTTCGAATTCAGAGGAAAACTGTCAAATCATATTTGGAATTTATTTTAATGTAAATATGAGATTTACGATCATCTCATAAACGTTGCCTACATTTCGGCACTGAAATATTGAATAGCGTTAAAAAAAAATAGGGAACCAACAAATCAAACCTCAGCGTACACTTCTCCGCGCTATTAATAATTGGCCGAGCTAAAGAAAAATGTATTAAAGTAATTGATTTGTTACCGTTCTATATTCTGAACTTTCTTTTTTCATTAGAGAAATGTTGCCTACAATTAGGCGTGGGCACTAAAAGAGATTTGTTTATTATCTAATTGAGAGATAAATTAAAAATACAAATTGTATAGCAATTGAAGACCTGTAATACATATATCCAATTATACATATATGTTTATATCAATGTATGTATGCATAAACACTCCTTTCTCCCAACAAAACCTACGCGAATGCATTCAATCATCGCCTGCGTAATGACATCGCCAACTGTCTAATACTGTTTGCGGTCTGTCAATGGAACATGACAATCACGGTAATGTTGCGTAGCGATGTGGCACAAATTGTAATAGCGCACCATTCGCTAAAAAACAAGTATACACATTACCAATGAACACAAGCACACAAACACTTTCCAGCTGCGTAAGCCATTATGCCAGCAATAATATCTGCTGCTGACATCACCTGGCTGCTGATTTCCCTCTAACTATGCCCATGCCACATAATCACCAATGTAACAGTGGCAATGCGTGGCTGAGGTGTTGCTAACGCAGAGATAATACACAGTGAGGTGGCGAGAGGAGGGCACCTGTGTTGCGGCCGGCAGTTAGGTGTGGTGTGACAGGAGCCAACTAACCATAACTCGTATTAACTAGCAGTGCATCATTGCTACATCGCCTGTTTGTTGCATGTGTCCGGCTGGCGAGTCATTCGCTAGCAAGTCATTCATCATTTGCAATTTTATTGCGCTGTCAGTGAGGTGCCGCCGCGTGATGCAGGCGTAAGTGAACCGGCTGCGGATGTTGTCATTTCTTATGCAAGCAGTTACTTTATGTGCTCAACACCTTTTCAATAATTTTGTATATATATATATATATATATGTATATATTTTTATATTTTTATGTGTGTGTGTATGTGTGTGTGCGTGTTGTTGTGGTGATAGAAAAGATGACTCCGCTAATTCCACATTAAATAAGCGAAGAAATATAAATATAAAATATAGTAAATATGACGCGCGACAACTGACAGCTAACAACAATAGCAACACTAGAGCCTGCACAGCAAAAGCAAGCAACAAAAACAACTGCAACAGCGCTCATTATCAACAGCAACAGCTTTTGTATTGGACACATTTAATAGCCTCGAACATCATTGTTTGTTGCTAGCAACACCTCGTTGTTGACTGCTGTTTGTTGTTGTTGTTGGATCAGCAGATTTTTGTTCGCGTGTTCGCGTGTTGTCAGCCAACAATGAAAGCTCTACCGGCAGCGTTGTTATTGCTGCTGTCACAAAATGTTGCCGTTAATTTGATGGCTGGCAGCTACCATTTTCGCTCACTCGTCGCTCATTATTTCACTAGCCTCACTGCCTGAGTGGTTGTGTGTTTGTGTGTGTGTGTGTGCGTGTATGTGTGTATTAAAGTGTTGACGCATAGATTTTTTTGTTATTATTATGCTCAACACTGCAGCATTCGTGCACTTGACACATTTATTATGGCCCCTGCACCATCGCCACGCTCACCTTGGCAATCACTCATCAACCTCGGCGCTTGTTCTACCGCAATTTTCAATATGTCGCGCGCATTGACACAGTTTCAATGTAACATTTAAATATGTACATATAAATGTATGAAGCTATAGCTATCTTTGTGCATCTGTGTGAGTGTCCTTTTGACAGTTTATGACATCGAATGACGCATCACGCCGCACAGTTTACAATGAGCACACACACTGCAGGTATAATTTGTGAAGAAGAGTACTAGTTGGGCACTAGTTTTATACCAATTCCTTCATATTCCACCATTTACTCAAAAGTTTTTAAAATTTTGTGACAATGAAACAGCTTTATACTAGTTAAATACTAGTTAGTTGAATACTTATTTCATCACTTCGAACTCACCACCTTATCTTTGAGAAAGCTCTCTTGACTATATGAAAAGTGATGTCAAAAAGGAATGTATTCATCCCTTAAATACAAGTTCTGTACGAGATTTCTTACAAATCCATTTCGCTTTGCACTTTACGCTATTTAGGTAAGTAACAATATACGTATATGTCTGTGTGTAAACTTGATTGCTGTTGGTGTCTGATTTGATTTGTGGGTGGCAACACCAGAAAAAATTTCATGACGCTAACGGTAATGGAGCTGAGCTGCGACAAATATTGACAAATTACGCTGTGTCGGCAATGACAAGTGATTGGGAAGGCTTGAAAATCTTTGCGAAAATGCAGCGTAAGTGAGCATTAAAACAATTTCCATTGCAGCATGATTGAAACGCATAGCGTCAGTAGTTTGAGGTGCAAAATTTGCAAATAAACTCGAATTTCGTGATTTTAGAAAAATTAATGTTCTAAATGCTTTAAATATCGAATTTAATGCGAAAGCAAGCCAGTTCAGTCATATATTTCTGTATTTCAATTATTTTTTTCTCCCTATTATTGGCCATCAGCCCATGACTTTGGTCATCCGGTGTCATTCAATACTGCCTAAATATGTGAGAAATATAGAAATAGTTAAGATGCTGCCGAGCCCTCAAAAAAAGATGAATCAGAATTTCTTTCGAGCAGCCGGATACCAGACTAGGTCACTCACACTTATTTGGAGAGTGAAATTGTTATGTTAGATTGTCGAATCTTTTAAAGCTGTTAGGGCTTTGGAGTGATCGTGAATGATTTAATGTTATAAGAATCAGAGAGGGCAATAAATCAATGATCGCGATGCACATACTCCCCCATATCTAACTGTCTATCTATCGAACTTATACCAGCTAAGCTCTTGTTATTACTAAGTAAATAAGATTTAATGTGAGATTCAAGCCAGAGATACTACCATCAAGGGGTAACTACGATGGTTGCCGTTGATATTTCAGGATCAGAGAACAAAAACAAATACTAATCATCGAAAATAACTTTATTGTTTTCAAGAATATTCTTCATTAAGATCTATATACCTTTGCATGCATGCGTTTGAACAAATTGTCGAAATACTTTTGCCACTCTGAGTGAGGTATACCCAGAATATGCGTTCTGAACGCATTAACCGCCTCTTCAGGTATCAATAAACGTCGACCTCTCAGTTTATTTTTTACTTACGGGAATAAGAGGAAGTCATTCGGTGCCAAGTCAGAACTATACGGTGGATCACTAATCAAATCAAAAAATTAGTACTCAAAAATGCTGTAGTTTTAGTCTATGTGTGAGAGCTCGCATTGTCGTGGTGAACAGCGATCCGTCTTCAGTGTTTGGGTTTCCTCTTTCTTGAAATACAACTGGAAAATAAATGATTTTGCATCACTGAGAATTGTTCTGCATTGTTCTCGTAGTACGGTTGAGAGACGTCCAGTTTTTCCGAATGTTTAAGAGCGAACACAAACATTGTGCACTCGTTGGTGTAATTAATAAAATGTGTTTAAGAAAGAGGTGTTTAACTAGAACGGTTGGTGATTGAGCGACGTATTTGTAATAAATAAATACAGAGTGAATTTTTTGTGATAAAGAAGCTTTATGACGGATTTGGTTACCTTCATTTGACAATCCAGTGCTCGAAACAGAAGTATTTTGGGAATTGTTGCCGTTTCATTTACGAAATCGGCTCAATATTTTATACAGAAAGTTATTTACATTGAATACCAGCACGTTTACCAGTTGGGGTGACTCCCTTTCAAAGTGTTGGCTCTGAGAGAAAATATTGCTTGCCGCACAGCCTTTTGTTGAATTTGACAAAAAATGGGTTCAAAATATTCCTTGCTGAGAATAAAATAATGTTTAATTAAAAAATTAATTAATTGTGAAACTATTCTGTATAAAAATGAGGCATAAGATCGGCCTTAAAAACGATTTCTTTTTATGCGTATCTGCTACTTCAGTAATTAACGGGTGATCCATTTTGGGGTTCCCTACTTTCTTAAAGAAGAAAACACGGAAAATTCAAATTTACTGAGGAATGTTTATTATCACTCGAAAGAACATTCTTTGAAAAAAAAATTTTATTTTGAAGATTATATCTTTCAAATATAGGCCGCGGCTACGTCTCAGAAGGTCCATCCGTCGAGTCCAAGCATTTGGACTGGTAACTAGCGAACGACACGCGTGATGTTTTGCTCCAAGGCCTGAATCACAGCGGGAGTGTCCGCTTAGACTTTAGTCTTTACATATTCCCCCAGGAAGAAGTCTAACGATGTGGTATCACACGATCTTGGAGGCCAATCGACCGGCCCAAAACTTGAAATTTTCCCCTCACCGAAATGCTTTCTGAAACCAAATGTAGCGGAGATTACGAGTTTCAATTTCCGACATCAAATAGTTGGTTATCATGACGCAATAACGGTCGCCATTGACGGTTACATTCTTACCGGCATCGTTTTTGAAGAAATAAGAACATATAATTCCACCGTCCCACAAACCACACAATTTTTGCTTGTTTACTTACCCATTGAGGCAGAAAAGGGCCACATCGCTGAACAAAATTTGGCTCAAAAACGTCGGATCTTCTTGAAATTTTCCAAGAGCCCATAGAGCGAAGCGATGCCGCTTGGGAAGGTCGAGCGGCTTCAGTTCTTGCAGGAGCTGTATTTTGTACGCTTTCAATTTAATATCTCATATATCTTCTTCAATACCTGCTGGACGTGGTCTTTTCAGTGGAATATTAACCAATAGTGAATTCTGGGTCTCAAGATGGGTGACGGTGTTGCGAATAGTACGCTTAGTAGGCCGATTATGTTGACCATAAGTTGAGTGAAGCGCGCGAAATACATTCTTTACAGAAAGTGACTTTTCGTAATAAAGTTGAATGATTTGTGAACGTTGTTCAGGCGTAAGTCTTTTCATGATGAAATGTCAAACAATACTGAACAAAAATAACTTGACAGCTTGACACGACTCACGCGTGATCTGTGGAAAAAGGCTATTGAAAGAAGTGCCTCCCTTCATAAAAATGTGATTTTAATCAGAAGAATTCAGTATACTCGTAATTCATATGAAGCCCTACAAAGGAATATTAAGTTTATTTATGTTTTTTTTTCGAATACGGTGGATTAATGTGTTTGGTTCTAGCGCGAAAATGATTTTGATACTTGTGGGCGAAAAATTGAGCTGTGTGATCGAGAGTAGACAGCTCAGGATTCATTGGAAATAACGAGATTTCGATGTTGCCACTCAGATTAATAAATTATGTTAAATTTTTACATCGAAAAGAACATGAGTTCAATGTTTTCAATACATTTAATGAATAAATTTGGTCGTTTTTAATGAAAATGCTTATCAACTATTGATATCAAAAAAAAAAAAAGATAAATAAATTTAATTAAAAGTTATTAATCATTGAGTTGATAATTAATACCTTTTCAGTTGATAAGCATATTCAACTATTTGATTAATCCCTTACAACGACTAGTGATTAATTGTCTTGTCATAGTAAAATTTATTAATTTTAAAATATAGAATTTTCCACAAAAGTTCTTTAGCAAGAAAATTGCAATTTTTCATTATGATGTCAGTCGAAAATTTAACATTAAAATTCTTTATCCTCCCCCCTTATCCCTCTCTAAGGGTACAATGTGAAAAATTGCATTTCCGTGTTCACCGAAAGCGGAAAAAAGCGCAACTAAAATTTTTAATCTTTCGCTATTTTGACATTTCACACAACGAATTTTACATGCCACATGTCGCACGCACACTTGAGTCGCCGCGGGGAGGGGAAAATGCAACAAAAAATGTAAAAACATAAAAAAAATATTTATGAAAAATCGTCGTCACGTTAAGGCGATTGTGAAAGCAGGGAAGCTATTGTTGTTGTTGTTCTTCTTCTTCTTCTTCTACTACTACTACTTATAAATTTCTTAGGTCTTGATGTTGTTGTTGTATATGTTTGCTGTGTGCATGTAAGGTTGCTCTTGCAACTGCTGTTGACATTGCCCTTATTTGCGCTGTATTGCTTGCCACTTTACGCCCGCTGCACATCCGCACACACCCACACACTAGCACATATGGTCATATATATATGTATGTGTATGTGTATAAGCACTTGTAAACACACACTAACACCGACACCGACACCGCTCGCCCTGCAACAAAGCTGATTTAAGTGCATTTATGTGTAAGCGCCAGTGCGTGCAACGCATGCAACACCCGCTACATAAACTCGGAGCACCATCAACAACAACAACAATAATAATAACAACAGCTGACAAGGCAAATACATTTTTATACATTATTATAAGTGCAAATATATATTCTATCAAATATATAAAATACTTGTGAATGTAGCAATGCATGAACATGTGTGTGTGTGCGTGTGCGTATGTTTGTTGCCTGTTCGTCAGCGGAAGTGGCGCCATTATGTTGTTTGCACGCATTGCATTGCAGCGAAAATTCCAGCAAAACGCGTCAGCGATTCGTCCAAAGCCCGCAAACGTCTTTTGCTGTCAAAGCAGCAACGGCAACAACAACAATGAAATAAAAGTGTTGCTTGTAGCTACTGCTGCTACTACAGCTGTGATTGCAACAGTAAACGAAGCCACTTTGCTTTCCAGCACATTTTCGAGTTATGTACTTCCTTAACACATACACTTACATACTTACTTACACAGATATTTAGTTATTTTATAGTTGATGTTATGCTTATTCTTCTTCTTCTTCTTTTGTTGCCTTCGCCCTCGTATCAGCTTGACAGCTGAACAAACTGTTATGCGAGCATAATTCTAGGCGGACTTGGCTGGTTGATTGGCAACATTGTAAGAAATGCGTAAACCTTTTATTTAGAAAACACACAAACACACATACGATATATACATATAGACAAGTATCAGTAGTCATGTATGCATCTATCTATCTATTTGCTGGTCTTCTAAGGAAATTGCAACATTTTTGCAAAGCTTTTTATACGCTCGAAAGCCCTTTAACACACGCACGCACTCACACACATACATTTACATACTCGAATGTTTTTAAAATGTTTTAGATAACTGTAAAAGTTATTGCATGCTTGCTAAGTTTACTAAGTTGCTCAAGTTACATGAAAAATATTGCAAATATGTCTGTGTAAAAACGTTATGGTCGACTGAGGTATCATGTAATAACGGTAAAACTATATATTGTAAAATTAATATTTTTTATTTTATTTTCTGAATATTTATTGCATTTCAAAATAGTCTCTGACTATATGACATTCAAATTTTCAAATAATGGAGAATCTTTACGTGCATAAACGAGAATTTCAAAAAAAAAAAATGTCGAAACCATTTTTGGACATTTATGTCCTTATCAGAAACATTTTCTTTTCAATAAGTTATCTTTACTGTTTAACCACTTTTCACATAAATCAAAAATTAAAGTCACAATCGACTGCGACTGCAATCGGCGTCTTCAAACAGTGCTCTTCAGAGGAACCCTTTAGGTCCTTGAACTGTTCAAGCTTAGGCCATATCACTAAATTACCGTAGGATGACAAGAATTTCAGAGAGTGTAAAGTATTGCTGACACTAAAGATAAGAGTACCTAGTATATTTGTAGATGTGCTGATGAGATATTTACCTCTGAGATATCATCGCCACAAGTCATTTTTGGTAGAATCGGCTGTTGGAGCACTACCTTCTTCTGCTTGAAGCTCCATACTTGTGGAGATGATTGTGAATGGGTGGAAGAAATTAAATTATTTCATCAAATCGAGTGAATTGTTTCCAGATGCCTATTTGGAATACGTAGAGGAGCGCAATGAGCCTACTCAATGGCTTAAGTACGTCCGCTCGTGTCCTGATCGTCAACCTTCTCTTTCAAACAATCAACTAATTAACCAAATACTTCAATTTCAGTATGCAAATGTTCTAATGCATTCATCACCGAGATTAGTAATGATATCGCGGATAACTGAGCAGAAACCTTCAGAAAGAGCAAAGGAGTTGATCCTTACCATCTGAAAGGGATTTCTTTGCCTACTGAAGTTTTGATCGATAACACAAGGGAACAACATTTTGGTGCCTTTTGCCATTTGCCTAATATGGCATATTACTTTTTCGGGGCGCTGATTTCAGATCTAAAGTCAGATTGTTCACACATATTGTACTTTAGTTTTTGAGATATAGTTAAAACGCGGTTCTTAATTGGGTATTCTTGTCTAGAGAGGTGAATTTTAGGTTATATTTTTAATATCCATCTTTTTTTAGGTTCTTTATTTGAGTTGAGAAAAAAAATTGGAAAAAATTCCGCGAATTAACATCCGATGAAGTGAGGGTCGTGAAAAATTGCTACGTGACCATACCAACGATTTCAGTCCTTCTAGCAATCTGAAAAAAAGGATTAATAATCTAGATGGATGTCGCAATGCCTTGAATTACGAAAAAGTTGAATTTTTTAATGAAAAAACGTGGGTATCCTTTTGAAAAAGACAGTTTCGAGAAAAACGCGTTTAAAGGTCGGCGTAAAAGACAGTCCGATATGGATGCCACGTCAGAAAAATACTTGTATCTCCGAAAATAATTTGAATTTTGAGAAATCCTCTTTTTAAAAATATGCAAAAAAAAACGAATTTTTCAAAATTCTAAACTAGAATACCCCCTTAAGAAAATCCGATATTTATTAGAAAAACCAGCCACTACTTACTACTTATGAAAAGATTTTCTTTCATGAGACTCTCTTGCTTAATTTGGTTCACGAGTAATGTTTTTAATGCTCCAACATAGTTTGACATCATGTAAGCATTCCAGTGACCCTGATAAAGTTTCCACTTTTCTTCAATCAGATCACCAAGATTTTTAGGAAAACGATCCAACGGACTGTGGAGAAGTGTACATGGATGCTCCTGGAAGTGTGGAAACATCATTTCAATATACTACATATAGCTTTCATCCTTTCCGTTTCCCAGCAAATTTTCTGAAATACAAACTTATTCCTTCCAGGCTTTTTTTTTCAATATAAGTCGTTTAACGCTTCGGTTCGTTATCAATCTTTTTATGTGTGGACTCTCGAAAATCGGCTTTAAGTTTCTCCGTAAACAAATTAAAGAAATTTTGAGAGATGTATTTAAAATTAATTTTTAGGTCGGCACAAGACACATAAGGCTTTTGTTTTCGTCAAACCTAATTCTACCCATAACAGCATGTGCGGTAGCAAATTCTTCTTTGACTACAGTTGAATGTGCATTCGGTATTGATTCCAGCTTATTGCCTTTAAGCAATAGTACGTATTTCATGCTAGGTTTAGAGGATAATAAACAAATAAATACTATTAATTTGAACTATATTGTAGTTGAATTCCCCTTGCTTTCAAATAAACCAGGAATATTAGAACAAAAAAATCGTCATCTACAGAGAACAAAAGAAACTCTGTCTCTTGACATAATTACGATGGTATGAAATTCTTGTTTCTGAGGTTAAAAGCTTCCTTTGCTTTAAGTGAGAAGTTTTTTTAGAAATACATAGGTCTCTGTTCAAGACACTAAGGTCTTCTGATCAAAGCGCTGGGACTCAGAAGAAATATCTTGGTTAAAATCAGTTTCCATCACTTGAGTTTCCATCACACAAGTCGAGTAACAGATGGCATATTACGATAAGTTCATTTCTTTTGGTTTCTTGTATTAATTTCGCTTATATTAGCCACTTAAAAATAACAATAATCTTAATGTGTTGAAGATTGCCGCCACATCAAGGAGTTTGATACTTGAATTTGTGTTCGCATATAGTCGCAAAGGCTTTTACATCTTTTACGTACCATATGAGGGATCCACTACTTGTGAGGAGTGTCTAAACGGAATCCAAAGTTATCGAAATATATTTGTTTTATGAACTCTGACACACTTAGTCTACAATTTTTTATTCTAGATTTAATACCCCCTTAATACAAGAAATGAACACGTTAGGCAAGTTTTAGTATAGTATATAAAGGTACGATCTTACTCTTCTGTCATAGAATTTAGAATCTATGGAAATGATTGCCAAAGCTTCCTCTACATCACATGAAGAGAGGTGGCTCTCTGTGATAGCCACTTAGAATATATGTGGATTGATGTTTCGGGGGGTTGACAAGTTCTTAAACAAGTTTCCCTTAACCTCACTTTGTGGATGGCATGCATAGGACATTGGGAACCTTCACCTCTTTAAGACGAAGGTGACAAATTGAGCTGACAAACTATATTATTCAAGGACTCAGCTGCTTCTAGGATAGTTAAGGTAAAATATACATATTCACCACGAAATACGAGATGAGGAACTTGGGAGTAGGATTCCATTCCATAAAAATCAAGACATTAATTCGGCATAACCTCTACTCTCCTCCCACACATTTATTGCCACTTTGTTCGCCTAAGTTAAAAAAAAATGCATATTTTTCCAATTCCAACCTCGCATCCCCATGAATCAATTGGATTTTTCTCCATCCTCTCTTTCACTTTCACACGCCTGCAGCCGGCCGCATGTGGCATAATCAATCAATCTCACAACCGCTGTCCAACCCATTTCATAACCGTATACCACGCCCAACCATACACCCATTTAACTTAGTATACTATAAATACAAATGAACAAGGCTCGTTCCACTCCGTCAGTCATGTTGCAATGATTATTATCACAAAGAACTTAATTATCGGTCATCAATTTACAACATCCTGGTGGTGCAAGCCAAAAAAAAAACAGAAGAGGAAGATAGTTTAGTAGTAAGCAAAGCAAAAAAAGAATTAAATCAAATCGAATGTAAACCAATCGCACTGTACGAGCGTCGGTGGGGCAAGCAGTGAATCAAAATTGGCGTCGGCATCAAATTATTCTCGCAAACAGTTGTCTGGTTTGAGGGGTGGGAAATGGACTAGTGTGGAAGCGGTAATAGGAAGAACAATAAAATTGAATGTGAAAACAAACGAGCAATCAGCACGCAGCCCCCACAACTCTATTTCTACATACATACGAGTATGAATCCTTGCCACTGAAAGAGACTAAACTAAAGTCTAGGAATAGAGAAGTTTGGCCGGAAAGTGAAGCGAAAAAATGGTAAATAATTTACCATTGGAAATTCAATTAATCAAACTAAAGGGGATTACAGTTATAGCTTTGCATTTATGGGGGAATATTGTAGGGGTTATCCGGGGGATATATGAAATAAGTCAATATTTTTAAAGTAAGCGATTCAAGAAAGAAAGTGAATTCAATAGTGAGCCACAGAAGAATTCCTTCCAGATAATCTTTCACCCAAAAAAGATGTCTCACGAGGGTGAGGGTATGAAAAGCTTTGGAGATCGGGTTTAGTCAAAATCGTGTTTGAGGTAAGCAACGGTAAAAAAAAAATCCAGGTTTTCGATTGCGGTCACCCCTCGACGTGAATGTCAACCCCACCGAGTGTTTCTGACATAAAAAATCCACAAACCATTCGGAGGTGGGTAATAATAAACTGTATGTCCCTCCATTTGTTATGAAAACATCAAGATGCTAACCAGAAGTTGGATGAGGAGATCGGCCGTAAATCGCTTCAATAATTATAAAGTGCCAATCTGTAAAAAATGTGTTACGTGCGCTTCGCTCAACTTATGGTCAAAATAATCGTTCGCAGCAACTCGGACGGACGTATGGAACGACTTGGCGTATTTTACGTCGAGATCTTAAATTGAAAGCTTGTGCAAGAACTGTAGCCGCTCGACCTTTCCAAGCTACATCACTCCGCTCAGATAATTTCACGTTTTGAGCCGGTCCATTAGCCACCAAGATAGTGTGATATGACACCGTTAGACTTTTTCCGGGGGGGATATGTAAAGTCTAAAGTCTATGCGGACAATCCTGCTTCGATTTGGGCTTTGGAACAAAACATCACGTGTGTCATTCGCCAGTTTCCAGTCTAAATGCTCAAAAATTGGACTCAACGGATGCACCATCTGAGACTTAACAGCGCCCAATATTTGCAAGAGATAATTTTCAAAAAATAAATGCCAAAGAATGTTCTTTCGAATGATAATAAACATTCCCCATTAAATTTGAATTTTCTGTGTTTTTCTTGAAAAAAGTAGGGAACGTCGAAATGAATCACCCGTTATATTGGGTCTAAGGATGCTGAGAACCTCCTAACTTTTTCTCAGTTCTCAGTTATAGTTCAGTTTAGTGAGGTATTATTCTCTCATCCACCACTTTTTCCGAATGTATTTAGGCATGGTGAAGACTTCGTCGTCAGCATTTACACTCTCCGGGGAGAACTGACGAGCACGGAGTATAAAATTCGAAGTTCATAACTTACATTTTCAAAACAGGTGTAATTTTCAGAAAATATCTCTCTCTCTCGCCTCAATATCATTACCGTCCGCCCTGGTCCAATGCTTCGAAGCCGCTCCCACTCTCAGACTCTCCAAAAATCTAATAAAGTAGAGCTCCTTGAAATTGCGAGATCATTTGAAGTCCTTTCATCGGAATTTTATATTAAATGCTCAATCATCCTTTTTTTTTATTTATCTTTGCTGCGTAAATCACTACTCCAAATATGGGCAAAACCGGTTTTAGACTTCCATAATTTTTCACTACAAATGAATATGCGATATGAAAATTATGTTCGTCTTCAGCTCAAATGAACTGTAAAAAAGTCAATGTTCACTTAAACACTCACATAAAAATACCAACCGCCTACAAGCTCCTTCCAACTCATCGACTTTTGCAAATATCGCGAACACGCCCACTCACTTCCCAATGCTGAGGTGAATTTTTTCAAAGTGGTTACCCTAAAAATTATTATATAAACACACAGAAGAAACAGTAAATACAAATATATTTATATATACATGTGTACATTTTCGTTTTCAATCTGAGTCAGCACAGGCAAGTCAGTCAGTCGTGACGTTGAAGTGTTGATTTTATTGTCGAATTTCGCTATTTCATCTGCAGAGCATTGAAAAGCAAATTTTTTTTCGAACAGTTTTCCTTTCTGAACTTTATGTTCATATGTTTGTGTGTGTGTGTATGTGTGTATGCGTGTGAGTGTGTGTGAGTGCACGCGTTGGCATTTCATTTTTATTTTGCTCCGCACATTAAATGCTATAAGCAAACACGAAAATCGAAGGGTGTCAATAAGCCTCAAATTACGTGCGAGTACATATGTATGTGTGTAGGTATATATATATAGCCAAAAATGATTGCGTGTGTGTGTGTGTTTTTGGCATCAGATTTATATGACTAGCCTCATCCGATCAACCATCACCCAATCGCTCGCACCACCCTCATACGTACAATTCACACACACACACACAAACAAGCATGAAAAATGCTATAACGGTATCGAACTTCTCATATCCACTGTAATTTCTTTTTCTGTTTTGCCTTGCCATACATATTTTACGTTCTCTACTCACCTTTCTCCTCATCTCCTCACGCCAGTCTTTCAAGCTACTTTGTGGGCAAATTCAGCACTCAGAGTTGTTGTTGTTGTTGTTATTGCTGTTGTTATATTACGAAATTTTATTGCGTTTTTGTTACGATTTTTTTGCAGCTTAAGCTTAAGTTGTTGTTTTTATACATATTTATTCATTATTTATTCTTAGGATTTTGTTTAGCTTTTCCCCTCTCTCTTTTCGTGGATTCGTCTTTTCGTCTATTTTTATTGCAATTGATTTTGGCGCATTGCTGTCGTGGGCGTGGGGTGTGCACAAGGACTATAAACCAAGAAAGTTGGAGATTTTGCTTGTGCTTATACAAACAAACATATTTAGATATACATACATACATATACTTATGTACATATATATTATTCGATCATTGAATTGGAAATTTTTGTTAGCATAATTTTTTTTTCTTCCTTTTTTTTTGTTTAGAAAAACAGTGCAATGAAATACGGTATTTGTTTAAGGTGTCTCGATTTAAAGTTCTGAATAAAAATACCTCAATCAGTATCAAGATAACGCAAAAAAGCATCGAAACCTACTAAAGACCTTATTAGAGCCGCATAAGATGATGAGTTGATGCTTCGAAAGGGTTCAGTCGAAAGCAGGTATATGAGTTATAGAAAGCTTACTCACTCACTCTCCCTCTCGCTCTCTCTCTCTCTCTCTCTTTCTCTCTTCCTCTCTTTTTCCCTTTTCAAACAACAACCATGACCACTACCATCGGACAACTCCTCGTATCATCCAAAAGTGTAGCAACGGTTACAGATAGTGAGTCGAAAATCAGGTAGACGTTCACTCACTGCCTTGAGTATATTACTTAAGTAAATGTATACTAAGAAAAAAGTAGCGCATATTTTTGCGGAAAATATGGGTCCGCCCGACCCTACAATTAGCATGAACTGATGCGTGTTTAACATAGCAGGATTGACGGAGTAAGTGATTATCGTGAAAAAATTCCTCTTTCTCTGCTTCCGCGAGCGAGTAAAGCATCTGCTGCTTTCAAAGCCGGAGTGCTTTTCATCCGACGACACGACTTAGCATCTCGTTATTCGTTGAACTAAGTCAAGTTTATTCTAGTGAAATCGGTTTAGCCTCGTCAGTCATATCGACGTCGCTAACACTGAAACGTCCCAAGGTACTAGTAAAGTCAGAATGGGCTGACGCAGAGATGATTTTGTTGCAACAATTTTTAGCATTAAATTGAATGGTGTATAAAACAGGGTTACCATATTACACTCAAGATGGAAGATTTGAGTATGAGTCGTAGAATAAAAACCATAAATATGTGTCATCAATACTTCATTCTGCTTGATCAGCGTTTGAGAAATAGACGCCGTTAACCTCAAACCCATTATCTCTTAAATTAAATAAAAAAATCTGGTCGAGCCATTCGCGGTCTATGCTCTCAAGAGCTCTCCAGTTTCCAAGCCCCAGCGATAACCAAATCTTAGGGTTGATTTCCAGTTAAGTGAATCTTATCAGGAGTGGTAGGTCTATTGTTGTATGCCACTTCGAGAATCTCATCTAACCTATCTTCGTTTACAAATCAAGCTTGAAATCAGCGAAGCTTTGCAACCAAAAAATGAGGTTATTTCAAGAAAATGGTAAATAATGCTATGCAAAAGAAGAAACTAAATAGTCTCATTTGTTTGGCTGATCATTTATTATCAAAAATATCAAAAAATAATAATTATAACGATTTAATATATCCAACTTTCCTACCATATGCTATTATATTTATAGTTCCACGGACTTATTTCTTCCAGTAGCTATTAATATGTTAGCAAATTCCTTTAAACTACAACTATTCATCATTCGAATGGAATTTTGGCTTATGGCAACGATCATGACAGAAATATTTTTTTCCTAGATATAACCGTTTTTTGTGAACCTTCTTAGCTGTTCTCTGATTAAAAAAAAAGTTATATGTGAATGTTTAATGTCCTTTCCGCCAAGGAGAGCAAATTTATTAATTATCCCTCTAGCCATGGCAGTTTTGAGCAAAGCCAAATGCTTCCGCTATCAACGCTTATTTTCTAGTTTTCTTCATTAATAAACAGAATAATTTATTTTAGTTTCATCTCTTAGTTACTCGCACTCTTCTCGCTGTGGGGGCGAAGAAACAAAGATCATGCTGACCGAAAACTAATGTCCTTTTATCCATTTCCTTAGGCACCAAATGCTAAAATAATCCACAATAATATAATCCTCGCATTACGAGTGAGAAACAAAAAAAAATTTGACAAAAATACTCGCATATAAAACAACAAAATCGAAAGAATAAATAAACACCGACATCTAAGCGAATTCACAAAGACAGTAAGAAGAGAAAATAGCAAAGATATATATGCAGCATGATAAGAAATTCGGAAAAAATTGTAATAATGCTTTCAATTCACGCGTCACATATGGGGCACGCACCCTTAATGTATGCTTCGTTTATTTAGTTGTGTCGTTTGCATGCCAAAACACACACACTGGCAGATCAACATATGTACCCTGTAGGGAAAAATACTAGTTTCCAACTAAAAGCCCACTACTTTGATTTTTGCTCTAACTAGTTCACCTTCCATTTAATGCATGCATGTAAGCAACTGGTATAACCAACACGACGATGTCCTACGAACTCTCACATATAAGTATATGTTGAATTTCTAATTCACCAAATTCACCAAAAATAAAATGAAAATAAAAATAAAAATGAATTTTCCTGCAGCAAGAATCTAGACGATAACTTCTCGCGCTACAGTGATAACCTCTAACCATCTTCGCTATCTTCATGATGTAAATAGCAGCGACCAACTGCGCACTTCAACAGAGCTTATTAAGAAATGATAATCAGCCGTGTCTACTAAAAAAAATAACAACAACATACAAATGGAAATGTGGTGAAAAATATTACTAACCCCATTGCTGATGAACTTCTATACAAATAACAACGAACTGGTATGATTTCAACCGATTTCATACTAGTATTCAACTAGAATTTTTTCATACTAGTCTATCTTTTCACTGCAGTGTGTTTGTAGATCTCAGTTTGTGTGCGTTTCGCTTTGGCTTCAAGACAGAAAACTTTCACTGGAGTTTTTCTACTCGAAAGGACATCATGGCGTGTATGAAAGGACACAAACGAGTCGAATCGTTAGTTTGAATGTATTCCAGACACGTTTTTTCTTTGGACTTATGTAGATATTTGTTTGGTTTGTTTCTATGCTTTTTTTCACTGTTGTTGCTAATCATACTAACTGTTGTTGGTATATATATTCCTACTGTATATACATACATATGTAAGTTCCCCGTCTGCCACACAGCAACGTGATAATATTATATAAGTAATATCCTTTCGTTTCTTTAAAAGTTTACTAAATTCAAGAAGTGGCTTTAAATTCAAAGTATTTCAGGTATAGGAGTATCATTTATATGCTGGCTAATCGATGTTCAAAAAATATTAATAAATTAGTAAAAAGAAATAATATTTATTAAAAATCTAACAATACCTTGGTGTTTTTCGCCAAAAAATATTGAAAAAGTTGAATAGTTGAAAACATGTGACTAGAATAATCAAAACTATGTTTCACTGAGAATCGTCATGAGAAACACCTGGAAGTCGTCTTCAGAAACGTTTGGAAATTTCTCTATATTTGTTTATTTGTTCATTCAGTATAATTTAGGATATACAAACTCCTTACAGACTATTTCCAATTGAAAACTTAAATACGCCAAGACTAAATAATTACTTACTAAATAATTACACAAAATCAATTAATAATAGTTTAAACCTACGCTTTTTTATTGAAAAATCAATATCCCTCGAGTTAGGAAGCAAGTTATATTCCCTCATAGCCCTTGCAATTGGTGAGTTGGATGCATAAGTTGTTCTAGCTCTATCAATAGCGAAAAAGTCATGATTTCGTAGTGCTCGAGACGGTATATTAAAGTGTATACGATCCAAAAGAAATGGCGAATCAATCGTCCCCTGTATAATATCATAACCAAGTGTCAGCGATAAGATTGACCTTCTACTATTTAAAGACTTTAAGTTGATCAACAGACACCTAGAACTATATGACGGGACTGGATCCTCAAAATGTAACGAACGAAGAGCAAATCTGAGAAACGTTTTTTGAATCCGCTCAAGTCGTCCAATATGACAAGCATGGTATGACCTCCAGATGAACACTCCATATTCCAGCTTGGATCGCACTAAAGATGAGAAAAGTAATTTTAGAGTATAAGGATCACTGAAATCCGTAATGAAGTGGCGAATAAACGCAAGCATGGAATAGGATTTCGCAATAACATAGTTTATTTGGCTATGAAAAAGGAACTTAGAATCAAAGATTATCCCGAGATCAGATATTTCATCAACATTTTTCAATATAGATTCACCAATTCTGTATGAGGTCGGAATGAGATTTCGAAATTTCGAAAAAGAAATGGCAAAGCATTTGCTGGTATTTAGGTACAGACGATTTTTGCTGCACCAATCAATTACATTGTCAAGATCGGATTGAAGCATAACGGAATCAGTGAGACTTGTGACAGTTTTAAAAATTTTCAAATCATCAGCGTATAATAAAAAATTAGAGTGTCTAAAGAAATGAGTTATGTCATTGATAAAAATAACAAATAAGAGCGGTCCCATATTGCTAATAAGCTAACCCCTTCGAAAATATTTTCGCATTAGGCCTTTCTTATACATCTTCAATTTGACACCCATACTGTATCAATATGATCGTATTCAAATTTTAAAAAGATGGCATCCCACAAAACCATTTTGCTCTATAAGCCTTCAAAATTCTGTTTATTTTAATACCCTCGGCATGACATTTCGTTCATTACATCATTTTAATGTATTAAAATATTCAAACAGGTTGCCGCCTCTCCTAAAAATTGTCCTCCATTAAGTCTTAGAAATATCTTTAGTAATGTTTAATGTATTTTATCAGTTTTTTATATAAATTTTTTTTAACGTATGGCAACACGGTCCAAAAAAATTTTTCAATTAAGGCTTTCCTTAATATTTTTAAATCTTTAATATGGGTATCAACTATTGTAATATTTCAAATATTTTATTACTTTTTTTTAATATAAATTTCAGACAGATGGCAGCTCTGCACAAAATGTAAATCTAAATAATTACCGAGTAGATTTGAACCAGAAAAAAACCTTCATTTATTTCGGCTCAAACGCTTAGCTTCAGTTCAGAGACCCACTAACAGAACACTATATAAGGTAAGTAAAAAAAAATCGTAACAGATGGCAACTCTGTTGAATTATGAAATTAACTATTCTCGAGTTCTCTTGAATACACACACAAAATTTTATCTAGAATATTAGTATGTACATGGAAACTAAAAATGCCACGCCCCCTTTTCCACGTTTGAGAAAATATAAAGTATCTGGCTGATAATCGAAGTATCTTGGATAATTTTGGTTGATTTGGGTAATCCCGCCCTCAAATAAACCTTTCACGAATTTGCATATTTTTTCTTTAGTATAGGAGGCACCGCGCTCCCTTTTCAGAATTCTTGCAAACTTCTTATAACCAATTTTCTGGATGTAAAACCAAAAACTTGACCTTATTTTTATTTGTAAGAAAATTAAGAAACTTTATGTTATATTTTCGGTTATTAATTATCGAAAGCGAAATCAGCTTTGTGATCATTATCGTGATGAAAAATCCATTAGTTTTCTTTCCAGAAATCTAGACTTCTTCGACAAACTTTCTCTGCCTAACGAAGCATGATGCTCAGAATATATTAGTTTTTACCATCCGACTTTCTGGTAAGAATTGCGGATACCCTAACCCGCGGTAATTAAAATGCCTCGACTCTTGAAACTCACTTCGGTTTTTCGGTTTCATCGTTTCTGTTTCGGTTATATCATACTCGTAAACCCTTATTTCATCATCAGCTACCTTTAATATCAAATTTTCCACGACTTCCCTGGAACCGGGAGAGGTAAGAGAGGTAAGTGTCGAATAGAAAAATGCACGGCCCTCTTTTGTGATTGTAGTTTCATAGAAGACCGAATTAATGTGAGGTTAGTCGTTGCAACTGAAGTAAAATCATTCTTAATCCAATTGCCACAAGCAAGATCCTCAATATATCCAGCTCTCGATATATCATACAACTCGATGATTATAATCTTTCATTATTTTCAGTGCCACTTTTGTACTAACTGCTGCAACTGCTGTGAGGAATTTAGGGAAATGGATGTCATACCGGAGCTCACAAACTCAGAAGCCAATTTCAAAAATCCCTCTCATGTAGTTGCTAGCAAAAATTCAGATCGAGTGATGAAAAAAAGTGCGTCATTGGAATTGAGTGAAATTACTCAATAACTCGAGGAATCTTGCGCCGGAAGGAGATTGAAATACTGCATTCGCATTCAATATCGAACAATGTTTAGAATAGTAAAAAAAGCTTTGGTTGACCAACAAAGAATATGTCGCTAAAAAGAGTTTGTACTGCAATATTTTTTAAACAGTTCGGAAAACTAATCAAATCCAATGCTGAAACTTCAATCTAACTTTAACAGTTCAATCAACTCAAATGCAACCCCAGAAAGCCACCCACCAACTAATTTACACACAATTCGAATATTTGACACAATGATTACTTCCGCAATGGCAACAGAGACAAACACACACAAAAACTAATGTTGAATCCTCGAGTAGGACTCGCAGGACTCACTGATAAATATGACATCGTCTCTTATGAAACCAATATTTGCACGACAAGCGAAATTTGGCAGCAAACCGAAATGAAATAAGAACTAAAAAGGAATAAAGAAGTGGCTAAAGGTGTGGCAAAATGGTAGCAAAAGCAGAAACAGCAACAACAAACGGAAGGAATATGTCATGGCGTTGCATGTAAACTAACTGTTCACTCGGAATGCATTTGTAAATTCGTGGCACGTAAATGAACGGATGAACCTTTTTAAATTTGACAGCAATTTCATCTTCCACGGTGTGAACGTGTGCGTAGAATGTACGGCTCACCGCTGCTGGAGGCAAGCTGGAAGGGACGCAGGTCACATATTTCTTTTCGTGAAGAAAACTTTTTTGGAATAACCAAATAGGTTTGCTGTGGAATGCCACGAGACATAGAAGGAGGACATGCATACACATATTATCTCCCCACACTCACATGCCACGCACGTGGTTTCGAGCCTCACACTGCCTCTGCCGCTTAATGTTGGGTGCACGCATACCGTATGGTAATTCAATGCGAAAATCAGCGAATCGACTTTTTCGTGTGAGGCCTTTCGTGAACTCACGTCCGCATACCGATACTGGCAATGAGTAGGCGTTTAATTTTTTTTCAAGTCTTTAGTGATGCTCACGGGTACGAGGCAACATTGTCCTCCACTTTTTTTTTTTGGGTTATGGCTACCTAGAGCATCTCTTTTAACCACTCCTTATTGTTGTATCCCATGAATATTATGCCAAAATGCGGTAGCCTGTGAGGTGGTGAGCACAGCTTGATAATGATGACGCTGTCACTGAGTCGTAGCACCTTTAAATTGGCAAAGGTGAGCGAACTCACACATTATCTCATTCACTCATACACATATATCCATACGCGTATGCCCAGTTGGTAAGTAAGAATGAGGACAATTTTTATCATTCCATCACCTTCAACATTGGTTAACTCTCACCTAACTACAGGTACAATCTCTTTCGACATCAGATGTCATTTTGATGTCACATGAATACATGACCTCTTATAAGTGCATGTGGGGATATTTGTATAAATGGTTCAACTACAAAGAGTACCAGTAGTGGTGAGGAAGTGAAAAACTTACTTCCATGGCACTGAAGTCTGATGCAAAAGTTGTCGGCGATGTACTCTGAAGAGAAACTATAGAACGACTGAAGTTTCGTTGACGCCGGGCTTTAATATCTCATATAACAGGCTTCATAGAACCTTGTATGCGATATTGAGGAAGCTTATCCTACGTTAACTGGCGCAGACCGCATAGCACACTGAGGTTCCAATCGTCGGACATGCGCTCGTTCGATTGTGAGCTGCAAAAAAGCTGATGCATGCACCTTGTCAGTTCTTCGCCACCGTACTTGAATAGCTCTGCCGCTAAAGAACCATAACCTTCAATTAGGGATTCGGGATCACCATCTCCAGGTGTCGCAATTTCACTGACATTCAGCAGGTTTTAGAAGTGCTCGCTCCATAAACTCGGTATGTCCAGGTCGTCAATAACCAGATTACCTCCTTAGTCCCTACATGAGTAAGCTCCCGAAACTTTCTCTAAGTTGTTGTAAATTTTCATAGAATTTTCGAGCATTACCACGTCGGCCAGCTTTTCAGTTTCCTCAGCTTTCTTTCCACTGCAATATGGTAATCCTTTTTCTTTGGCCTTACCGTTCCACACTCTCCCCCTATATTAAGATGCTGATGAGTGTTCTCAGAGAGCAAGAGTGCAAGTCGAGTAGAAAACTGCACGGCTGTCTGTTGTGACTGTAGTTTTTGAACTTTGAACCTTCCTTTTGTTTGTTGATGGGCGTTCTTTGCAGCTAAGAAGCGGATTCAATGAATCAATGAAGACACTGCTACAAGGTAGTAGTCCGGGTTGATATTTGGCCTTCGGGACGTAATTACGTCTAGAATATTTGAGACGTGTCTTCCGTCTGTCACAACATGATCGATTTGGTTACGCGTTTTCGATCCGGCGACAGCCATGCAGATTGATGAGTTTTCATGTGCGGAAATCTGGCACTTCCGGGCCACGACGAATTCTATCACCCGCGGCCCTTTCAGGAATGTTTTAAATGGTGGCTGAATTTTCCGACTGTTGTGCTCAAGATACCTTCTTTACCCACCCTGACATCTTCAAGCACGATTTTGACATCGAGGCGGAAACAGCGCTCGTAGATAGGAACTTCGCTTTGATGCAGATTGTGGTGAGACGCTCTCTCCCACCACAAATCCAACACCAAACTCGCGCTCTTTTATATGGCCGCTATAGTAGATTTCACAAGGACCCAAGTTTTCATCATTATCCCGTCCATTCAACTTCTTGGACGACGGTGATGTCAGCCTTTAGTCTTACGAGGACATCAACCAGCTTGACAGCGGTCCCATCACAATTAAAGGACCGGCCACTCTAGGTTCACGGCCTCGGATCCTGATCCTAAATGACGACCCCTCATCAAAAGGAACTAAATAGGCATTTATAGAAACTGGCCTAGTGCAGTAAGATTGTGATCAGAGGGAAAGGAGTGTGGAAGCCTCGCATTTATTCTTAACAAAATCATTAGTGGCAAACCATCCAACTATAAAGCTCTCACCGCCCCACGAGCCTGGTTATTATTTAGTTAGGTCCACAATCACGTTTTCTTTCAATATCAATTTTTTTACCCCACCACATACCAACTCGTGAAAGTTTGTGCCCATTTGCCCTACAGGTAGTTCACTTTCATTTACTTAACGTTATGTGACATGATTTTTTGAGTAGCCAACAAATTAGTCAAGTTACTAAACAAATATTACGCACACATACAAACACACATGCATGCGAACAACCGTTACATCTGCTCTCGGCAACACACATCAACTAACAGGTGCAGAGGCGGTGATGCTACCCTTGTAGGCTTAGCGGGTCAAGTGCGTTTCGTCACGCATAAAATTCTGAAATGTGAATCTGCCGCGCATGAAAGTCAAAAAAGTCACAAATTCGTGACGTTATTATGATGTTGCGCTGAATTTCTAAATTTTTTCTGCTTTTCTAACTCAACGAAGTGAAAAGTTGTTGCTGTACTTTCGTCCTACATTATATTTAGTATGGGTTGAGGGAAGGAGAGCAATTATGGCGAAGAAGGGGGTTGTTTGTATTGCCATTTGTTGTTCAACCTGAGGGTAACATCATTAATTTTGTTAGTCTCTCGTTTTTTTTCGAAGGATTTTCCCTGCTTGGACGCATTTTTATTGTTATTTTTGATGATTTTAGGTGCGTTTTTTTGGAATTTTAATTTCATGCTTGATTTTAGAAGATCTATATAATGATTTTTTTTTTAGTTTTGAAAAGTTATTTTGTTACCAAAAAAAAATTTTACATTTCCGAAAACATGGAGTAGAGTAGTTTATTTTTTTTTTCCACCGAAAGAGCCCTACCTGTTTCATACATACATATGTAGCCGTAGAGAGGTGAGACGAAAAAGATGACAAAAGATGAAGAAAAACGATGAGCTTAAGTTTCGCTCAAAACTCACTCTTTTCAAGTATTTAATAAATAAATAAAAAACATTTCGAATATAACAAAAAACAATTTAATAAATAACTAGTTTTAAAATGTAAAGTTTTTTTTTTTTTTTTTTTTTATAAAAATTTCTAAATAATATTAAGTATGAAAGAAATAATTACAATTCAAGTATTTTTGCTCAGATTCCTGAGGCTCGTGCTCGTCAAACGTGAATTGATTAACTTACCACTAACTGCTCCTAGCTCAACTGCTTAGGCTCTTTCAAACTGTGGGAAGAAACTATAGCTCTGTTAGCAAGTCCAAGATTGCATCATAAATGTATACTTTGAAGATTTAGATGTTTATGTTTGAGAAATATTCCCAAATGACTTGAAGCCATTAGTGAGACTCACCAGAAGCCACTTTTGTATTAGTAAAGGAAAAACAGTCCTTTGTAACGCTTTGATGGACCGATATGGTGAGATGTTATGGTTGATGTCTCAATTTTATGTAAGGATATAAATTTTACTATTGGCGGCCGCAAGAGCCGAGTGGTCAGCATTTCATACTATAATTCGGAAGGCCTAAGTTCGGTTCTAGGTTCGAGAAACATCCAAATTTATAAAAAATTAATTTTTCTAATAACGGTCGCCCCTCGGCAGGGAATGTCTGACATGAAAACCAAAATCCATGGTCTGTTTGGAGGCGGCTTAGAATAAACTGTAGGTCCCTCCATTTGTTTGGTAAAAACATCAAGTGGCAAAACCACAAATTGGAGGAGAATCTCGGCCGAAAATCGTTTCAGCGGTTACAAAGGGCCAAATATATATATATATATAAAATAAGTTACTGAAGGAAACACAAAAATCTCTTTTAAGAGATATATTCTGAGAAAACAACAAGTCAGAACTTCCAAGTGAATAATTTTTTTTACTACTTTAATCGTTCCGGAAGAGCTTACACTAGATGTTTACATCGAGAAATGCATTGGGGGAAAAGGGAAATAATTAAAAGCTAGAACTGCTAAGAAATTTCCGAGATCTGAGCTAATATGTCTACAATAGGTTATAGGAAATTATCAATACTGATTAAATTGTTTTTTCAAAAATTTTGAAAAATACTTGAAGTGTCATTAAACCTTACTATAAATATGAGTAAACAAGATAAGAAGCAGTAAAATGTGATTTCAAACAAGCTTACGCTTGACTACACCACTTTTTTTATTTTAAGATTGGATACTATTTACAGAAGTAGGCAATCCCGGTATTGGCATCATTAGTTTGAAAGGCCGTGCCTTTCGCTCTGTTTTTAAAATCCGCTATATTACCTATAAAGAGTATACAAGTATTAAGTTTTATCAGCTAACGGTCTATGTAACGGCATAAATTAATCGATATAGATATGGACATATTTACCATATATATATCATGGAATGGCGGAGGGAATCGATTTAGTCAAGTCTGTTTGTCCGTCGGTCTGTGTGCACGATACTTCAAGTAAGTATCGAGACATTTTCATAAAACTTGGTTCACATATTCTACAAGTACGAACGCTATTGAAAATGGGTAAAATCGGACCAAGTTCACGCCCACATCCCATTTCAGGGTAATTTTGAAAATTACCAAACCTCCGATAATTCAGTAACTAAATGTCTAATTATATCCGTTAGGGATGATCGTATTAAAAAAGTAAAAGGGGTAAAAAATCGGGGATTTTAAATGGGCTTAACATGAAATTCCTTTTTTGTTATAAAGTTGGAACCTTTTATGTGAAACATCATTCAAATGACCGCCTCGTGAATTTTTGGAAACTTCCATCCGATGGGGGAAATTTTCGACCAGTTTTTGGCACACATATTCGGCGGTATCTCAGCCATAACTTGACGAATATTGATTTTCAAGAGCTCAAGAGTAAAAGGCTTATTCGCATAAACGTGGTATTTCGCATAGCACCACAAAAAAAAGTCCAACGGTATCAAATCGCACAATCTCGGTGGCTAAGTAACATCGCCAAATATTATCCAAATCGGGTTCTTCAATTCCGAATTGACACTGACAGCCTCGCCATTATTGTTTTCACAGAAGTGAGGTCCAATCACACCTCCGGCCCAAAGAGTGCGCCAGTCAGTAACTTTGAGTTTGCTTTTGATATCTACTGTGTGAAAAATGTGCGTCCTCGCTAAAGAAAATTTTGTTTGAAAATTTGTTGTTCAAATACCCAATCGATGTAACTATGGCGTTGTGAAGCGCCAGTCGGCTTTAGTTGTTGTGTCAGTTGGAAATTTTATGGATGTAGGCATGGATGACACTTTACTTTAATGCTTATTATACCCATGTCCTATGAAATCGAATTGAATGTGGCAGAAATCGGGCAATAACTACTCCTTTGACTCGTATAATGGACTTCTTTCTTTCTATCACCCACTTGACTCAAGTTCATTTAATCATTAATCAACAAAACTCAACCAAACTTGATATTTATGCTACTTTTATGGGGACTAAAGTCCTACCAAAAATGGCTGACGTAGAAAGAGGCATACTTCCCATATAATAGACTATTTTTGACCTATCTGTGGACTCAGTATCTAATATTAAAGGTAAACCCACAATTCTCTCATCATTCTTATTCTTCTTCAAGCAAGCAAGGCGTCTTCGGGTGAAAGGTTTTTCGCGAAATTTATCATTACTGATATTTGTAAAAAGTCTATATCATGTTAAAACTTTTCAAAATTGAAAGTCTTCGACGGAGTATCCGCTGGTCGCCGCAGACGAAAGCAAGGGCCTTCACTGTATTGAAAGCAATAAAGGGAAATTGATCTGGCTTTACTTGGCATCTTCGCCTAAAAGCAAAAGTATAGGAAGCAACTGGCGCTCTATTGTTGATTTGCCTATAATCGCGTAAGCATTGCATACGCAAGCTGTAGGGTTTGCAAATAAGAGTGATATGATTTCTTTAAAAAAAAAAACTATTAATTGTTAAGGAAATTCAAAAGGTTTTTTTAATGTAAAGTACAATCGATACAATTAAGTTCTGAATATAACATCATTCAAATGGTCTCCAAGACTTCTTTTGCAGGAACGATAAACCCAACTTTTGAGCATTTTTTCCACTAAATCAAGTCGTATGTCATGAATATCTCGTTCAATATTGACTTTTAAAGCTTGAAGAGAGTCTGGTTTATTGCTAAAGACCAATGACTTCAAATAACCCGACAAGAAGTAGTATAATGGTTACAACTTCTTGGAGGTCATTCAATGTCACAATTTCTTGAAATAATTGGATCTCCAAACCTTTCTCGCAATAATTCGGTTGTTGTACGTGCTGTATGACACGTAGCCCCGTCTTGTTAGAATCAGCTGTTGTTAAGATCAATTTCTTCCAATTGTGGCCATAAAAAGCTGCTTATCATCTATCTATAGCGCTCTCGATTGACAGTAACGGTGCTACCAGCTTTATTTCGGAGGAAGTACGGACCGATGATTCCAGCAGACCAAAAAACACACCAAACTGTCAATTTAGGTGAATGTAATGGTTGTTCACGAATTATTTGTGGATTTTCTTCGCACCAGAATCGAAAGTTTTGTTTATTTACCGCACCACTCAGATGAAAGTGAGCCTGATCGGAAAAAATGATTTTCTTAAAAAAATCGTTATCCTTTTCAGGTTGTTCCAAGGCAAAATCAGCAAAGTTGTTCTTGCGTATATCTTGCCGTGATGAAAAAAATTACAGATCATGACATATTAAAAATGACCAAAACGACACTTAGAAATCATATCATCCCTATTGGAAACCCTTTACAAGTAAGTAGATAAAAAGTGGTCAACTGCACTCGCAATCTGGCTCCCTTTTACCTTTCTACTCCAAGCAAAGTAGCTAGTTAAAGAGTAGAGTCTTCTCTGGACGATCTAAGCCTCAACTATACTAAGCATTTATCCTTCGTGTTAATAGCAGAAATGAGGACCTACGTCGATGTGCCAAACTTGGGCGAAGACTGCGAAGATGTTAACAAACCATAAACCGCTCTCTCTTTGCGACTTCTATTCTAAAATATAAGAGTTTTTACATTTGTGTAATTCAATCAGCTATTTATTCTCTCTCTTTGTGTAACTAAACCTTAAACAAAAACTTTCAAATTTCAACTTTTAATTAATTTTCTCGAAAACTACATTTGAGCAGCATAAAAAAGAAGAAATTCTAAGAGTTTAATATTCAATTATTCATTAAATATTTGAATTATAAGTTTAATACTATTTAATAGTCAAGCAGAGCAAACTTACTACTATTTCATAGAAAATTAAAAAGGTACAAACTCCATCCGCTGTAGCGGCTTACAACCCACCTGACTAACATTTACTCTACAAACTCATTTATTCATGTATATTTATGTGTATGTGTGGATGTGTGACTATGTGTGTATTCGTTAATATCCAAGCTTCTCAGTCATCTAGAATATCCCGGCCGTCTCTCTCGACCCAGCGAATACCATTTTAATTAACAATTCCAAATGATTTACTTCATTCTCATTGCCGCTTCCATTTCCGCTGCAAAAAACGCACACTCACACATACGCAAAGAAGTATAATTTATTTCAATGTGGATGCTAAAGTTATGTATTGCATGCCTTTGTTATTGTTGTTGCTCCTAACATTGCTTTTTACAAAAGAAGGCACAATTTCCATTGTCGTCCTTTGCCAATGTCGTCGGCTGCGTCGTCATCGTTATTGTTGTTGTATTTGTTGCTGCTCTGCTGCTCTAGTACCTCCATCATATTGTTCTTGCTCTTGTTTGTTGTTGTAAAGTATGAGTTACACTAAATTTTTAATGAGTTCTTCCGCGCGCATCCAGCGTGCCCCAGCCAAACGAGGGACTCCGAGCTCAGACCAGCGATAAGAGAAGGTATGGAGTTAGTAGCACTTCACAACAAGTGTACCGTGTTTGATTCGAGAAATTTGTATACACAATCAGTGGTGGCCAACCGTCCGCTCCGTTCATCCGCCACACTTTGTTTGTTTTAATTGTACTGCATTCCACAAATTAAAGTCAAAATAGCGTACAGTAAAATTTATCAAATGCCAACTCACACACACACACACACACACACATACACACGCACTCATATTCACTAATACCTCTTTCAATTGCCTCATTGCCCTACGCCGTTGGACAACTAGAAGAGACACAGGAGTGCACTGACTCTTTCGCTTAGAAACAGTTAGCTCATCGCGCATACTATTCGTAAGTGCCGTTATGGAGCTGGCGATGTCGCAATGCCGCAGTAACTTCTCATTTTGCTGCGACGGCGGTGTACTGGTGCGGGGAGAGTTTGCACGAAATGCCATTGTTCGTGGCGCGATAAGGAATTCCAACTCTTCTTTCTTCTTTTTGGCTTCGCACATTTCTAATGATAATGATACTAATTTGAAGAAATCACATTGAGTTTTTGGCAGAACAAGCAGGATGGCTATAAAAGGGGGATGGGAGGTGGCAGAATAAAGTGACTGTCATAAAAATACAATGTTAGGGAGACGAATTTCTAAATTGTCTGCGAAGTGGAACTACATAGTATGCTGGATACCGCCTACATATATCAGTTCGCGAAATAAAATAATAAATGCATTACCGTAAGGCCTGTAGGCTTTAAAATTGCACAAAGAACGAAGAAAGAGAGGAAATTTTTCACCGAACTGAAGTAGAAAATCAGCATTTTTAAGCTTCTAATAGTTGCCAACAGAGCCTTAAGCTGTGGAATAAGTAACTGAGAAGAAGTAAAACGGACAACAGATCGGATAGGAAAATGAATGATACTTCTAATGAAGAAGAAGAACACAAAAAATTTACATTCCCCTTCCTTGAGCGACTAAACTGACTTTTTTGAGGCTTAAATGATGAAAGAAATTAGAAAAAAAAGCTCAGTGAAATAAAGTAATTTCCAAGTCCGATTAATCCAATGATTTTAGTACAACCCTAATTTTCAACGAAAGGATCAATCAAGGTCGCTTTCTGATCTGTTTTATTCACGGAACGTTGCCGCTTAGTTAGTAAATTTGAGTTTCAGTTAGAAATTGCTAATTCTCGAACCAGCTTGATCCTCGACTCATTAGACAGTACGTCTCTGCGTTTCTGTCACCAGCGGGCCTCAAAGAAACTACCATGACAGTCATTCTTCCCCATCCGTATTTAGTAGGATTTATGAGTATCAAAATATCTTCTAGAATGAGACTCATCGTGAGTTATTGTCATCTTAGTAGTGTTCAAACTTAAAACCGTCAACGTAATTTCGATAAATACAATGTTTAACTGCTCACATCCGAGAACATCCCTCCGTCAGAGCGATATATATCACAATGGTTCTAAAAGCTGTTTCTTTATTGTAGATTCACCTGCACCTCCGACCGCGATTTCAAATGTGGAAGAGAAAAAAAGAAAGCTGGGAGCATAAGATACGAGTGCTCGGAGCAGAGTCAGAAGGTTGGTAGACGAATAGGCTTTAGTGAGCACGCAAACAGGTGATGACTGTGGCGCGTAGACTCACTGCATGCAGCGCGCACGTTGTGTATGTCGGAATCGAATCTGGATAAGTAGTAGTTAAGTCTTCTATAATGTCGAGGCCTGTATTACTCAAGTCTCGCGAAACAGCTCGATTACTTTTATAATTATTATTTTCTGGCTCTTTGTGAATCGTGTTAAGGTATTATACAAGTGGAGTAGATCAATCTTAAAAAAAAAACGAGCATATACTTCCTGATATGCATGAAGGGTAGTTCGGTTCAAGCAGGTGACAGAAAGAATGATATTCTTCCTGATACGCCTCGAGGGTAGTTTTACTCAAGCAGGTCACAGCAAAGATGATTTCTGTGGTGGCATAGCATAAGTGTACGCTCTTTGAATGGGTGGTTGTTTCCTGTTATAGTTTTTAAGAAGTTTTTTTGACAGATTTGTAGCTTTTTCATATCCGTCTCGCTAGTCTCTTAGTCTTTTCCCAATTACTCGTACTTAATGCCGGCTAGCGACTTAGAGCTTATGTTGTGCCTCTACACTTTATGGACGATAGCGATCATTTACGGAGTGCAGGAGTGCAAACTATCGAAAGTTATTACCAGTAACTTTGGATTGTTCACAATCACCGTAGAATTGGCGTAATCGACTCTCGACATTTATGTTAAGATGGTACCCCTTCGCCCGGCTTGTGAAGAGTTCGCTGTCATTGTTTTCGTGTTCCAGAAATTAGTTCCCTCTGCCAATTTTAGACTGTAAGGAGCTGGACCTCCGTCTTCATTAAATAAAATTTAAATTTTCAGCTCTAACTCCGGTTCGCTCAATGCTATTTAGTAACTTATTGATGCATTCTTTTGATCGGTTCCACACTTGCCTGCTTTTATTATAAGGCATCCTAAAATATTTTTGTCCAGACTCATTTTCTTGTTGTAATTCAAAAAGAATTTTTCACAGTGTACTTCTCTCTCCCGCAAAAAAAAATAGACATAATAAAAGGAAATTGTGGTAATGCGAGTCGGGTATTTGTTTTATGGAAACTTTTACTTAATTTTATGGGTCCAAGTACTTAGCTAAGTATGTATGCATGTAATTTTCTCACACTTTCCCTGTTATTGCGACCATATTTTCCACTGCAATGCATTTAACGGAGCCAAAAAAGAGTGCAAAACCTTTAACCTAATCGACCATCCCCCTCCTCACTTTCTCAAATCCTCAATCCTCCTCCTCCTGCTTATAAAATTCAGAATATGAAGTTGCAGAAAATGGCACTCTCGGGTTATGCAAAGGTCGGAGATGAAAAAGTGGTTGTTTGCCCTCCAGGGGATTTAAAATAAAACATCAATACTCACCAGCCAGCCCAGTTGGCGAGAAATGCGATAAAAGGGGATTATATTGCTGAGTTGGAGGCAAATAAAATGAATGTCGATGGCAAGCAGAGATTTTCACCGAATTATTATTACCTAATTTTATTGATACAGCGAACTGTGGTGGCACGTACCAAAATAAACCAACCACCACCACCACCATCAACTGGACCCACACCGCCAGAACTGAATTTGCCAAATTTCGCTTTAAACACTCACACAGTTATATTTAAATATGTATGTGTTTGTAATAAATATAACGGACTTTTGTATTTGTATTTGTATTTGCAAGTCAGCAATTCCTTCCAAAAAGGTCCTTCGTGCCCCAAAAAATGCGGCATATTTTTATTATCAACGTTGTTGTTGTTGTTGCTGCTGTTGTTAACCTCGTCCATTCAACTAAGGGAATGAACACTGGTGGTGACAAAATTCATAAACTCCGTCCATATGACCGAGTGGAATGCATTCTCCCAATTGGCTTTTATGATAAGAAAGCCAACGAGCGCACTAAATGTAACCGTTAGATTAACTTCAAATCGATATTGATTAGCTGCATGCGAAGAATTCCCCCCAGGAGTGCAATGCAGTTCATGGACTCTCATATATATTTAGTCTATTTAAACCCTGAGTGTGGGTGCGTGTGTGGCACGTAATGCATTTTCATGCCATACACACGGGGGTCATTGTCGTTTTAGCCGCTCAACGAGGGGATAATAAAAAAATAACAATGAAAACCAACAACAACAGCGTGAGCTGAAAGGGCTGCAGCATTACGTGCATGTAAGTACATACATATGTATGTATGTATGTGAGTTATGCATATTGCAAATGGGGAATTTTATGTTGCAGTACTCTTTTATTGTAGTTGTTGTAATATTTCATTGTCTTTATTATTGTTATTATTATGTGCTGTCACTACATGAATGAATGGCGAAATCTACAACTTTTGCTGACATACCCACTTAATCGAGTTAATCTCGGAACATTGAGGTGTGCGAGTGAAAGAGTTCATCTCCGTCACTAGAAGAACGTTGCTGATGGAGCACATAACTTTAAATGAGGCCTATTTGAATTTGTTCCACCAGTTGATGAGATGGACATCGTTGGAGGCCGAATCCACCGTAAGGCATACCTTTCTTACGAATCGACTGATATCTAATGAAGTCTCAATTGGTAGTGGTCTGTTAATCGGCGACAAGGTCTGGTGGAAGATTTGAGCTAATATTACGAGTAACAGAAACCTACTTCAGCTAACAGAAACCTCTAGCCTGCTCTTGTGGTACGATCTTCGAGGTATGCAGTGATAGCTGTGAACCTTTGTTAATGTTAGACTCGCTGTTGGGCTACATTGCAACCAAATGTAGGATCGAACTTGCGGCTGTGATTAGATGAGCTTTGATCTCCACAGAGAGATTAATGCAAACACTACCCACTGCCACAAATGATAGTGTAATTCGAGTCGCTAATCGACGAACTGAAGTGTTTCAATTGAGCTAGTTTCTACGCTGCAAAGAGGCTTTAAAGACCCTTTAAACCAAAGTGTTTTCACTAAAGCTACCTCTCTTGTAGCTATACACCGAAACTGCACACGGATTGATCACGTTTCCAGGGTGTGTAATGAAGACGCAAGAGTGTACATCGGGTATAGACACATAACTGCATGCCCAGAAACCGAACTGCACTCAATACACCGTCATATTAGCGAAACACACACACATTTTCAAGTTTTCAACACAGTATCCGTTGGAAAGACGAGGCGGGGAAGGACATGGCTACACTTAGCGTATCCAATTGATGCTGAACGGCGAAGAGAAGAAACGATTTGCGCGCTATTGCATACTCTGCGGGAAGCGCGTAAGCAACGCCTACGTCAATATCAAGAAGGTTTTTAATTCAGCATGTGATCAGCTGACAACATAAGATCCATCAACAACCTCATACTATTCTCTTAGACGATCTGTAACTAATCGGACAATGATCGATCAACACACTCGTCAAAAAGCGTCGCTGTTCATTAAAATGACTGGAAAATCTTGAAAATGAACACTTCCTGGAATCAAGTTTCGACTCGTAAATGGATGCAATGTTTAATTTGTGTAACCTTGGATCTTGGCCGAAGATCGCTTCAGCGGCTCCAGATATATATATTTAATATATATAAATTTCAGCCTCCTTAACCGAGTTTAGAACTGCAATGGATCTCAAGCTCTTCACCACTAGTATCTAGGGAAGCTTTCGCGATCGGACTGAAATCGAGACAAGATTTTTCTACCTTACCAGAGGATTGGAATTTCTTGAGCTTGCAATGTAGAAGTTGCTTCAATTACAAATAGTGCTAAAAGATCTGAATACGGGTTTGATTGTGAACTTTGCGTACTCAGAGCTTTCTATGTTCCTCCCCTGATGTAGACAGAAAACATTGGTAAAAAGAATTATTTACCAGTCGCTCCATAAACGCCTCTAAGCTTAGCAACGTTCCGAGGTAGTGAAAGTGAGAGTAAATTTCAGTTCAAATGAGTTTGCAAGCGATAAGAGTTACAAAAAGTTGTTTTCAGCCCGACTTTCATTTCAATTTTAAAATTTGAAAATTATTTCCACACTCATTTTTAAGATTTGAAATATTTTCAAAGGCTCAGTTGAATCGCACATTGTCAACTAGGAATTTGCTGATTTGACCAATCATTAATAACCCCTTTCGCATTCACCATTAAATCTTTGTTCGCAGTCACTTCATTATCCAAGGAGCCTGCTCAGCCTCAATCTCTCTCTCTCTCTTTCCGCAGTCCATTGGGTAGTCCATTAAAATGCCGCATTTGACAGTTTTAACCATTAACTTAATACCAAAAACACAATGCGTTAACAGCAAGCTACAGCTAGCTACATCAAGTGTTGTATGTGGAACTCAAAAGCATGCAACAAAGCTCATAATCAACTCGTAAACAACCGAAACCAAGGAAAAAGACACAATACCAACACTCACTCGGTGGGTTGAGGTGAGGCACAAAAGGAGACAAAATCAAAATTGTGCGCAATGCAACTTGGAACGATTACTAACCTAAGTGTTTATGGATGGATGTTGGCTGGTTGGGGGTTTGAAGTTGTTTTTGAATCACACTCCTCCTCCTCTGACCCAGCCAACAAAATTTTGTTATATACCACTATACCACTCTACTCTTTAGGTATTGTTGAATGTAGAAGAAGAAGAGCCGTTGCTTATTAACTCATTTTCACATTGTCAGCATGTCTGCCTGTCTGCCTGCCTGTTTGCCTTATTGAGCTCCGTTTTGTATGTCCGACTGTCTCCGCTCGCCTGTCTATCGGTTTGTTTTATGCCAATGTGTCTCCGCTAGCACTGCGACTGCCATTTCTACTCGTACAATGTTGCAACAATTGGAGCATTTTCTTTGGTAAAAAAAGGGTGGACACCGTTCATTTCCTGGGATGCGGAGCTGAACGACTTTACTTGTGGCTTTGTGGCCAAAGTTAGCCGCCACAAAACTGAAATTGAACATAAAACATAAATAAAATATTTACTTGTACTATTTCAAATGACTTTATGTGATCGTGTGTTTGTGTGTGTTTACCTATCTACTGACCAGCCATTTGTTTGACGGCGGTAAGTTATTGCGATTTTGTTTGCTTAGCTCTTCCTGTGGAGCTTATATTTTGCATGCCCGACCAGCTAATATGCATACCTTGCAACATATGCAGTGCACACGTCTACACTGACCAAGCTGCATAGCTATCTACTTAGTTCTACTTCGTTCTGAGCAAAGCTTGGTCCATTTCGTGGTCAACCAACGACAATCAGTCTACCTTTTCTGTGGCTAAAGCGGTGGATGTGTGCTTGTGTGAGTGTAATGACACACTGCTGCAACTGTCTGTATACGGCATGTAAATGAACAGCCACTACCAAGACATACCAATAAGATTTGGTCAAAAAAAACCGCACCGCCTCTGGCCGCCAGTATAACTACTCTCATGTTGACATTGACAGTGGCAACAATAACAACATTCCCCACAACTACTTAGACAACAACACCAACACAATACCAAATATTGGGCAGAGAAAAAATTGTGAACAAAGAGAGGTGACCAACTTATGGTCGATATAAAGTCATAGGTTTGCTATTGAGTATCACTGGAGTAGCTAAGAGAAAGTTCTTAAGTTCCCAAAAACATGGTTGTCTGATCCGTTGTTTAATGCTACTTTTAACCGAACTCAGTCGCTCAGTATTTCCGCCCTGATATCATGGTGCGAAGGTCTGGACGATGGCATCCGATGAGCCGGCGTTGTTGCGGAGGTTTTATGTTCCTGTTTGCATTGACAACGTTGATGGAACGATAAGTTCAACGAATAAAGGGACGCTTGGTCATATTCTCCGAATGCATTACTCGCCGTTTGATTCAGAAAAATGGAAGGAAGTCTGCTCATCGAAGAACCGATTGTGTTCGTAATTATCAAATTTGCTCATTGCCTCTCTCCATTACTATCTCTTTCCTTTTCCCTCTCCATTCCGCTCCAACTCTCTCTCTCCCTCTACCTTTTCCTCTTTCTCTCTATCTCTCTTTCACTTTCCCTTTATCTCCACCTCTCTCTCTCTCTCCATCTCCTTATAACTCTACCTCTACCTCTACCACTACCTCTATATCTACCTCTACCTCTACCTCTACCTCTACCTCTACCTCTACCTCTACCTCTACCTCTACCTCTACCTCTACCTCCACCTCTACCTCTACCTCTACCTCTACCTCTACCTCTACCACTACCTCTATATCTACCTCTACCTCTACCTCTACCTCTACCTCTACCTCTACCTCTACCTCTACCTCTACCTCTACCTCTACCTCTACCTCTACCTCTACCTCTACCTCTATCTCACCGCTCTACACCGCTCTAACTCTCTCTTTCCCTCTACTTTTTTCTCTTTCTCTCTATCTCTCTTTCACTTTCCCTTTATCTCCACCTCCCTCTCTATCTCCGTCTCCTTATAGCTCTATCTCTACCTCTACCTCTACCTCTACCTCTACCTCTACCTCTACCTCTACCTCTACCTCTACCTCTACCTCTACCTCTACCTCTACCTCTACCTAGATATCTATCATTACCTCTACCTCTACCTCTATCTCTACCTCTACCTCTACCTCTACCTCTACCTCTACCTCTACCTCTACCTCTACCTCTACCTCTACCTCTACCTCTACCTCTACCTCTACCTCTACCTCTACCTCTACCTCTACCTCTACCTCTACCTCTACCTCTACCTCTACCTCTACCTCTACCTCTACCTCTACCTCTACCTCTACCTCTACCTCTACCTCTACCTCTACCTCTACCTCTACCTCTACCTCTACCTCTACCTCTACCTCTACCTCTGCCTCTACCTCTACCTCTACCTCTACCTCTACCTCTACCTCTACCTCTACCTCTACCTCTACCTCTACCTCTACCTCTACCTCTACCTCTACCTCTACCTCTACCTCTACCTCTACCTCTACCTCTACCTCTACCTCTACCTCTACCTCTACCTCTACCTCTACCTCTACCTCTACCTCTACCTCTACCTCTACCTCTACCTCTACCTCTACCTCTACCTCTACCTCTACCTCTACCTCTACCTCTACCTCTACCTCTACCTCTACCTCTACCTCTACCTCTACCTCTACCTCTACCTCTACCTCTACCTCTACCTCTACCTCTACCTCTACCTCTACCTCTATCTCTACCTATACTTCTACATCTACCTCGCTCTCTTACTCCTATAACTGTAAACTTCCTACAAAATATCGAATGAAGGCGTCTGAAAGGATTTCCCATTTTCATCCATAAAAAAATTTAACATTAATTTTTCCATAGCAACTTCTATCCCCTTTACGTCTCCTTATAGCTTTATATATGTACGTACATATGTGTTATCTTCCAGTTGTTTATTTTCTTCTGGCTGGCCCGCATGCAATGTCTTTTCTTTTGGCCCTGGCGGCGTCGGCACTTGAATGGAGTGTCTAATCGAATGATTTGTGATGCCTTCTCTTTCAAATGCAACAACAAGAACAACCGGTACAATAGAATACGCATTTATATCGGCAAACACAACAACAAGAACAGCAACGTAAGTAAATTTTAAAAAGTTAACCGCGCACTTTTGTCATGTTTTATGTGCCTATTGTTATAATTCCGGAGTATTTTTGCTGTTGACAACGCACACAAAAACTGGAGTATATTTGCAATACAACAACATAAATATATATCGATTGTTACAGTTTTTCGCTGTCATCAAATGGTAAATTCATTGTCTTTAAAAGTTTTATTTCGCCACAGTTATTTTATAATTCTCAGTTTATTTATTATTTATTTATTCCTCTCTCTTTTCTGTGGTCATCGCTCATCGTCGCATGAATACGATAGTCAAAACGCAACTCTATCCCATAAAAAAGGTACTGAGAGAAACCCCATTTATAGGCAATAACCTTGCAGTGGAAGGGTAGTCTAGTATGCAAAAACTCTAGTTAAATACTAGTATGAAATAGATTGAAATCATACCAGTTCATTATTTGTCTAACAGTTCACCAGTAACGGGAATAATAATAATTTAAACCACCAAGCCATTCGTATGTTTTTGTTACTGAATTTCATTTCGTAATCGTCTCTTTTCAAGTGCGCAACGACTAACTGCGATCTTTATATCACAATGATAGCCGAGTTGCTACAGTTCATCACTGTAGCGCATGAGATTCACTGTTCGAATCTCGCGTGCAAGCAAATACATTTATATTTTTATTTTAAATTTTATTTTTCCGAAGTAGAAATTCAGCTTGTATAAATGAACTAGAATTTAGCTGGTATGAAGCTGATGCATAGTCGGACAAGTGACGGTTCGTGGGACATCGCCACGTTTTTAACATAACAGTTGATTACATGACATGTTGAGTGTGCGAATATATATGAAAGCAAAAAGAACGTCATGGCTGATCTACTATGGGTCTATATTTTAATTATGTCTAGCCGGAAACTCTACTTTTACGGTAAATCTAAACGAAGTGTCGTACAGTTGCTTCGCAAACTCTGTGAGACTATGGTGCAATCTCACGGCATCGAGGAGTGTCAAAGTGGTTTTAATTCTCAAAAGTAGAAAAAGCTCACATGCGTCTCCTAAAGGCCTATTTATATATAAGTATGATTGCTTTTCGAGAGCTCAACCTGCACGAGGTATGTTCAAAGGAAAAGCTGAAGGTTATGCTCACTGTATTCTTTGATTACAATGGTGTGATGCATCATGAGTTCCTGCCAAAAGGTCGTTCAATTAAGAAGGAATACTACAAGGAAGTTATGCAACGTTTGCGTGAAGTGAACACGGCTCAAACAATCGGAATTGTGGAAAAATAAATAGTGGATTCTGCATCACGATAACGTACCAGCTCACACATCAATGCTTATTCGTAATTTTTTTGGCCAAAAACAAAACCGTAAGTATGCCTTTACCACCGTATTCACCAGATTTGGCTCCCTGCGACTTTTTCCTATCCCCAAAACTAAAGAAACCAATGAAAGGAAAGCGTTCTTCCAAAATTGATGAGATCAAGTTAAAATCGAAGAAAGAGCTGATGACTATACCGAAAAGTGCTTTTCAGAAGTGCTTCGAGGATTGGAAAAAGCGTTGGCACAAGTGTATTACATCCTTTGAAGGGGACAAAATAGATATAATAGATATATCTTCCGTGCGCAATCAAAGCAACTTTGGATCGAATTGAGAGTTGAATTATTTTATGCCGCAGAGCCATCGACGCTTAATGGAAAAAATACGCCTTGAGGGCAGGCTCAATACTGGCATTCCTGTATCCTTTTCTATGGATCTTGGGTGTGAACGACTTGCTTAAGAAGCTGAAAACTGGTAGCCGCAAGGTAGTCTAGCTCGTGGCCAGAGGCAAATTGTTATGGTATTTGGTATTCGTACTCAACTTTGTGGTTGGACAGTTAAAATTTGTCTTACGCAAATCTCAGTGAACAGAAACTGACGTATTCACTAGCAAGCATAAAATCCCTTAAGCGGTTCCTTAGTCAATAGAAGGCTTTCGCCACCGTTTTCCCGACAAAGAGAAATTCCGGGGAGCAATTTTGAACATAAAATTGTTCTGGAAATGAAACATCAAGAAGAGAAATAAAAGAAAAAAAATTTTTTTTCTTTTACGATGAACCCAACATTACTCACCTCCCGCCCAACAGACTGATAGGCGCTCCTGAGGGAGAAACGAAAAATCCTTCAAGCTGGTGTTCGAACAGCAGTGGCTACAAACTGCATGGAATTTAGGAAACTGTGAAGCAAAAGAAGAAGAAAATTACATCGGTAGATTTATATTGCTGAAGGCTGCCATGGGAAAACTGCCTTTCTCCCAGAGCAGCATGTGTATATAGCTGGCAGCATAGATTTATCGTAGTTAGACTCGGAACGCCTGGATGCTTAATCAGTTTGAGCATGAGACACGCCGCTGTTCTTGATGCAGGGTTCGCTTTTATCAAATGTTACACGAATTATTGCATCTTTGAACTGGCGTCAACTAGCTACATCTCTGTCATAATCGCTTCACGGAAGGACTGGACGGTTACAAAGCTATTGGATCAAAAGGGCGCATCACTTCTTTGTGGATGGATCAAACCTTGGCAAAAATGTAAGCGTTGGATTTTTCTATTGAGAATGATTTTAATCGGTGTGGTTTTCAGGCTTCCATACCATTGAAGCGGTGGAGGATGGTTTCAGAGAGACAGACAAACATATAACCTCATATAACCAAACGGCTATTGCTGCCGGGGTTATTGTGCGCTCCAACATTGTGAACGGAAGCCTACAGGTATTTCCACTGTTTGTAGCGTTGACTTACTTCAGAGTGAAAATCATACGGGTACCAAGTCACAACGGAGTTGATATAAGTTATGTAGAATAAAAATAATTAGAATAACAATTTCCAATAGAGAATTGAATTTCGAGGTTAGAATTTTAATTAAAATCGCTTAATTGACTTCTTCTTCCTCATAAAAATTACATAAAAATTAAAAAAAAAATTGGTTTTTGCCACAAAAATCTAATGAATCCTCATTTGGCCAACATCTTCGACTCATTCAAGCAAATTTATGTTTGTCGCTCAGATTAACTTCAACATAACTGTAATTTTTATGTTAATTCAAACTCATTGTGGTCCGTATATCTCATTTAAATGTACCGTAATTTAATAAAGCGCAGCAACAACAACAGCTCAGTGGCAATAATACGTCTGCACCTTTGCCTCTGCGATTAGCTAAGTCAAACGTGCAACAAACGTTATTACCACAAAACGGCGGCGGTCAATTGCTTCATCAATTACTATGCTCGCAAGTGGGTAATATATACTGCAAACACACACGCTCACACACACTCACACACACACTCGTACACACACACACACAAATGTATCTTCGCAATTGCATTTGGCCAGCGACTAATTGAAAAATTCAATTTAGCTAGAGTAGAGAGCGAGTGCCGTTCGTCGCTTTGAATTCAATTCCGCTGCTCATCAGTAACAGCGGCCGGTAATAGGTGGGGGGGGGCATTGGTTTCAAGTTGAGTATGGACTTAGAGCTGCAATAACCTGGCCATCATTTGTGTCCGTAGAGTAGATCTTAATCTTGGCTTTTGACTGTGCTTAACGGAGCGGAGCCGTGAGGAGGAAGACGCGTTGACAGCCGACCGGTCACCCTCTCAATTGCTCAGCCTGAGCTCAAGGGGAAATGAAACACTATCAAATATCTGGTCGCACCGTCTGTTTGCAAGTACTTATGTATATATGAATGTGTGTGCGTATATATATTTATGTTTATTTGCTACGTCTGCCGGGCAGTGGCAATGTAGACGAAATAATTTATTATTTCTGACAAGTTTTGGCAGTGGGAGCTCCTCCTCTTTGCTGTTGTGTTTATAAATTTCTATAATTCCTCAACTTAACTCGATTTATGTGAATGTAATGTGTGTATGTAAGTATGTGATTTAAATAAAATTTAGAGATGTAGCGAATCGTGAGTTCAGAGCAGAGAGGTGGACAAAATGGAATTATTTTTACAGTTCGGCTAGGCGATAGCAGTACCCAGATGGCTGATATTGCTTACGATCATGCGGAGAGTAATGAGTTCAAATTCTGACCAGATCTATATATCTAAAATTATGGAAAAGGAGGTAAAACTTATTAAAGTTTCATAAATGCGGTGGCGCCTCAAAGCTCCCCACTTCAGAATGCACTCCTGAGCTAAAAAAGCTCTTCATAAGAATCATCAGCCTTTCGGGGGCGTCTTGGAAAAAACTGTACGTTCCTCTTTTTTTTTTTTTTTTTTTTTTGTAAAAACATCAAGAACAACATCATTAATTTGAGGAAAATATCAAAAAACCTCCTTCCCAACCATCAGTAGTTCCTTAATGCTAAGACCAGGAATATACGCAACCGTTAGTTTGATTGATATACCATGAAGAGTGCTTAGTAACCTGAAATCTGATACAACAATTCAAAACTTCCGTTGGTTTTGAACTTTCTAACATTGTTTAGAAACTTTTCTTCCGGTAAGCTCAGTTCAGGAGATTTTTTGTGATTTGCACTAGGTGGGGTTGGTCCGGTTTGTGCTGTACTATGTGTACTTTAAAAGGGTTAAACCCTTGAACTATGGTTATGTTAGACATAAAGGCTTGCAGCTGGTTTTTTCTTTGTCTCTTCTTCTCACAAGGTATATAAAATTGATTTTGGTCTTTAGATTCTGTTTGATTTTAGGCTTGGCTCCTAGCTCCGATTGTTTTTATAATTTAGTTTCTAGCTCGGTAAGCTCATACTAACAAGAAGTCAAACTTTGTTTCCGATTCGTGTAATCTCAGGTTCCCATTATCTAGAAGTGCATCCGGTTTCTTCATGATCCTTACTTACTAATAGAGTGATATTACTTCGACCTTGAAAGTCCCGTTAAGCTTTGATTAAGTAAAGTCACTCTTTCCGTTCTAGCGCAGGATCTTCTACCCCTCCCGCCAACATTTTCATTAAATAATGCTGCGGTGTTATCATTCGCAAAGAGCTCTTGCTAGCTCTGTCCTCACTTTAATACAGCGAAATTCCGACGATGATTTTGGTACTACATAATCGAAAATTTCTACTGGTTTTAGGGTTTTGAGTATCGACTCCGACTCAAATATAGCAAATTCAAGAACTTCAGTGCCCTCCCTAGTTCCGTAATGCTTACCTTCTCGGTATTTTGAAATTTCATCTCTCAGTAAATGGAGAGCTACTTAAATAACTATTCGAACGTTGAGGCCAGATTAACAACGCGAGCGAAACTTGAACTCCGGCAACATAAACTCAAATTTCTATACTAACTTCTGCTTTCGCCTACTCAACTCCGTAACATCTCTACCACGTCCACGTTTCCTTTAAGGTATTAATAAAGCTTGCATATGTTACTATGTTGCACGCCCGCTTGCTTTGTTGCCAGTATGTTGCACACACCAGCCGATATATCGACATATACGATGCAGCAGCTTTCCGCACAAACATCAATCAGCAAGAACTGAGCGCCTCAGTGCTGCCGTCGGCGTCTGCCGTTGGTGCCTGCTGACTTCTGCCGGTTGGCTCGTTGGATTCCGCAATGGCAGCAATCATTCTGACTGTCGATTTGCCTCAGTCTCAGTCTGCACGCTGCCGGTCGCCGAGCGCGCTGATTATTTTCTCAACTTAAATTGGTTTATTACTTTGGAGATTTGAAATTGGCGGTCCGATTCATGTACAAACAGACATACACACACATATACGTAAATATGTACTTATATATACATGAGCTTTCCGCCTGTAGAAAATGTTGGCATATGTGGTGAGTTGGTGGGTGGCAGCATTTTCAAATTACTACAATAACATAATATTCCTACACACACTCATGTACATACATACATATGTTAGAATTTATGAAAAATGGGCTGAGCTCTCTGGCTTGACATTAAAACAAATGAATTTCTCGGCCAATTTATGAGTGTCTTTTTGTGTTTCACTGTTTCACACAATCGAATTCCTATGAGGGCGTAGATGTCACTTACATACATACATATACTCGTATTGAGCGTACGGGGTACAATAAGTAGTTAAAGTGTTCGTTCCATCATCAGCATAAAACTTTCGTACGGAAGCCAAGTTGTAAAGGTTTCGAAATCTATGAATATATCTACTCTCATATACATAATTCATTCATAACCATGCCCAAGTGCATACATACATGTGTATTTGTGTATTAGTTTGTGGTGGACATGTCATTTATCAAAAATTGCCAATTGCATATTCCCTGGAGTTTGTCGTGGACATGTAAATTTAGAGCTTGTAGAAATTGTCTTGAACGCCAGCGACTGGAGTGCAATTTAGAATTTGTAGTCAATCCTTTGTATTGTCGCTAGAGACAGAGGGGGAAATCCCAAACATAGATTTGGTTAGAGTATCGATGAAGGTAAAGCCATACTCAGCCATGAAGACAAATCGAACAATGAGTATGTGAAGCTCTCCTTCCTCTTAATTCACTTAAGTAACTACAGCCGAATTCACAACAGCACCTTCAATCGATATTGAGACCTCGGAGCGTGTTCACATCCGGAACAGTGGATATACTCTATCCCAAAATTATCAATTTAGTTCTGAGTTTGCTCATCCGTTAACAGATGACCGCGCTTCGGGCTCCGGCGAAGTCGGTGAGCCTCTGCTCATTTGAATATCTTACGTCATGGAGGCTGAATTTTCCAGCTGTTACGTAGAAGATACATTTTTTGCCCATCTTTCATTAAATGTACTTCTCTTCCTTCGCTTTGATGCGGATTTTGGAAAAGCGTTCATTCATCGCGCTGAATGCTAAAGACCCGCTGACTGAATTTCACTCCGGTTTGCGCTACTTTATATACTTGTAGATGCTGTATTACATGTCACAAGGACCTACTCGTTTCCGTTTTTGTCCTATCTATCGAAATTCTTGGACGATGGCGATGTCAGCCTGTCAGAACCTCAATCAACTGATTAGCGACACCTTCCCAATTAAGCGACTCGACCTTCCAGGTTTACACCCGTAAATTGTGGTCTTAAAATTCTTTGCAGGGCTTGTCATTTGAAATGAGTCTCCCATTCCAGGCATTGCTAATGAAATCTGTTATTCCTAATATTTTGTTTTTAGGACGAAAGTAAGGAGACAACATCCTTGTTATTTGAATGATATAGACTTACATGGTGTCCCTTTGTCCACAGCTCTAAACTGTCACTTACCGAGTTTTTGGATGAAAACTATTTTTTAGGGGTAGGTCAATGTACAACTGTCTCTCGGAGCAGCAATACGACTACTCTGAGGGTAAAGCCGCCAATACAATGCTGCACGATGCAGTTGGCTGCATTGGAAAAGAGGTTGTTGCGAGGGAAAAGACGCCTAGCATATTAATCTACATAGGACAGCTTGTAACAACACTCTTTCTGAACCTGTAATAGAAGATCTTTAAGAAATGATTATTTAAAGGCTAATAGTAAAGCTTGTGGAGTCTCTCCTGGGAAGATCATCTTCGATTAGATGAGCAGTATTTGTGTCATCAGATACACTTCAAGAGGCGACCTTTAAGCAGAAGTTTTATCTCCATTGCTGTGGTGCCACACAATAAATACGCTGATTTAAAAACTGAATAGCATGAGGTGTCCAAACAGCGACGGGGAAAACACCCTAAAATTCTAAATTATTTACTTCAAAACAACTGTAATATTTTGGAGAATTTTGGTGCTGGGACAATGGATGAGATATCAATTCAGCAACGCTACCAAAGCGGTTATTGATAAGAGATGGGGTCTCAAATCGAGCATTGCCCTATAGATGTATACAACGGTAGTTATATGCTCCTAATTCTACATCGTCATCGGCCACCAATATACTTCTGTAAAATTTTGGGCAAGCTGCGACATTTAGTTTGTGTTTGACAGCCATTGAAAGCAGACGACCTCGTGAATTTTAACGTAAATGAAAAAAGTGAATCTCGTGTGCCGATCCTAATTAACCATTACTCTTTTGGATAAAAAATCATCACCGAAACCAAGGTAAGGCTTTATAAATCTATTTCAATGGTTAAGAAGTGGCTTACTGAGATCCGTTGTGGTCTAAACAGTACAAGTGACACCGAACGTTCAGATCAGAACCCAAAAAAGGTCGTCACGCCAGAAATCCATGGAATGATATTGGCCCATCGGAGAATAAAAGTGCGTGAGGTGACTGAGGCTCTAGGCATCTCAACTAAGTTGGTACATTACATTGGGTACCGCGATTGCTTCAAAGGAGGGTTTGACGATGTTAAGCAACAATCCAAGCAAATTTTTGCGCCAGTGGGTTTCTGATGCTGAACGTGCACCAAAAAGGTCAAGGTGAATATGTCGGCCAACAAGGTCATGGTCACAGTTTCATGGGGTGTACGCTGTGCTAATATCGATTGTCTTGAAAATGGTAAACGATCAACGGCAAATATTATCCAGAGCTTTCGGATAGATTCGATAATGATTCGAAGCTGAAACGACCGGATTTGGCGAAAAAAGTGCTGTTCCATGAGGACAATGCATGGGTGTCCACGTGTGTTGTGACCATGGCGAATATTCATAAATTGGGTTATTGACTACTACCCCATCCAGCATATTCTCCAGATTTAGTCCCCTTGCGAATATTTCTTGTTTCCACACGTGAAAAAATGACTGGGCGGTAAGAGCTTCGGGGCGAATGAAAAGACCATCACAGAAACAAACGCCTATTTGGGGACTTTGAAACTCCCATTGTTTCAAAGGAATACAAAAATTGGAAAAAGGCTGTGCTAAATATATAGAGCTAAAAGGAGATTTTGTTCAGAAACCAAACGCTTGTTTGCTGAAAAAAGTATATTTCATTAAAAAAGTCACTAACTTATTGAACCATCCTCATAGCAGGAGCTTTACCATCGACTCCCACAAAAGCTCGTCCTTCCTTTAGAGCTGTACGGCAAACTTCAAGTGAAAAAGATGCAAATTTTCAAATTTCGTAGAACTTAGTATTTTAATAGGTGCCTTGGCTTGGTATAAACCATCGATAAATACTAATTTAAGTTTTCAAAAAATGTTTAGTCATTTAAAGATCTTCATGCTTAAGATATATATGAATTTTGTTAGTGTTTATCACTAGAAACCTCCCAACCGCACCATCTTCTATTAATTCCTCTACTTCAACTGCGGAGCGCGATCATTTGCTTAGCTGTCAGTTCAAGTTAGAATATTACAATAACGCCTTCGTATTAAAACTGACACATTCACATGGCGCATCAGCGACTAACAAGTTGAAATGGAAATAACAACAGCAACAAAAAATTCTTGGTAAAAGCAATATGTCTTTGCCAATACAAACGAGTAAAGCAAAAGTTGAGAGCAAAACGTGATAAAATGGAAGAACTAAAAAACTTGTATTCGTAGGCTAGTGGGCAGATGAATAGAAACATCAACACACACACACACAAACACACACACATGCACAAATGCAAATATAGTGCACAAATACAGCTATTTGATAACCCAAAGGCAGCGACTGTAGATGCCGCATTGCCACAAAACAAATTCAGCAATGCAAATGCTGTCAAATGTACTTATAGTCAGCGAAAATAGAAATAAAAAATATATGTGTTTATGTGTATATTGATTTAGCACTTTCGCTGCTGCGGCAGCCACAAGCAACAGCATGTCGTCAGCATATAGCAAATGCCACATGTATATATGTACCACTATGCAGCCGTGCATAAGTGTTAACATGGATCAGCAACAGACATCACTATTTTGCTGAATATCGAATGGCCAACAACAACACTTTTCACTTTTTAAACCGCCAAGCGAATCAATGGCGAATAGCTTGAGCTACTCGTAACAGGTCAATTGAAAAGTCCACGGCCTGACACATAGATGGCTAGAATCAGAATTAAATTCATATGATTTTTTGTTTGACATAACCTTCAAAAGACGCGTGTATAAATTTGACAGCTGTCGGATCATTAGTTTGAAAATTACAGCATTTTGAGTGAAGAAACTTTTGGGGGGGGGAAATGGAAAAAAGGTATTTCGCGAGCTGATGATAAAATATTACTTTTTGAAGGAAGAAAAAACAGTTGAAGCAAAAACTTGGCTTGATGATGACTTTGCGGAAGCTGCCTCAGGAAAATCAACCATCCAAAATTGATATGCTAAGTTTAGATGAGGTGAAATGAGCACCGAAGACGATGAAGGCAGTGGACGCCCAAAAGAGGTTGTTACCGACGAAAACAGCAAAAAAATCCACAAAATGCTATTGAATGACCGTAAATTGAAATTGAATGAATAAGCTGACATTTTAAAGATATTAACTGAACGTGTAAATCATATCATTCATGAATATTTGAGTATGAGATAGCTCTGTGGGTAACGCGCGAACTTACTTTTGACCAAAGCAACAATGAGCTGCTGATCCGGAGCAGTGTTTGCAGATGTTTAAGCATAATAAACCCAATTTTTGAATCGATATGTGGCAATGGATGAAGCATGGTTCCATCATTTCACTCCGAAGTCCTATCGACAGTGAATTGCACACGCTGAACTCGTTCCAAAACGTGTAAAAACGCCACAGTCGGCTGGCAAGGTTATAGCGTCTGTATTTTGGGATGCGCATGGAAAATTCTGATTGACTTTCTTGAAATAGGAAGGGCCATCAGCAGCGCCTAGCACATAGAGTAATTGAACCGTTTGAAGAACGAAATCACCGAAAAATTACCGCATTTGAAGAAAAAGAAAGTGCTGTTTCACCAAGATAATGCATAAGTCAGTGAAACCGATGGCACAAATTCATGAATTGGGCTTCGAATTTCTTCCGCATCCACCGTATTCTCTAGATCTGGCCGCCAGCGACTATTTCCAATCCTCAGATCTCAAAGAGATGCTCGCTGGGAAGAAATTCTTGTCGAGTGAAGAGGTAATCGCCGAAATTGAGGCCTATTTTGTAGAAAGGGACAAATCGTCGTACCACAAAAAAGGTATCGAAAAGTTGGAGGAACGCTACAATTAGTGTATCACCTTGAAGGGCACTATATTGAATAAAAAAATTAATTTTGCCAAAGAAATGTGTTTTACTATAGTAGTAGGCCGGGGACTTCTCAGTAGACCTGTTATTTGCATATTTGTTTGTATGTACGAGTTTATACAAAATGACTTTTTAGAAACACCAAAAAAATTCTAACAACACACATATGTATGTATATGTATGAGCATATTTACCTTGCATACATATGTTGCAACATCAAATGCTGCCAATTCTGATTGCCGTGGATCTGCGGTCGCTTGTTTGCAGCCAAGTTTACTTTTCAGTTTTTGCCGTTAGTGCTTGCCTGTGGTGTGGCCAATGTCACCAAACCGTTCGGCTTCGAATAAATAAATAGATAAGCAAATATTTATTAAAAGGAGTAACTATCACGTTTCTATCCTAGGCAAGATATGCAAGTGAAAGCGGCAGTTAAATAATTTTAGTTCATCATGTTAAAGTCATGTTGAAGTTATGTTGCGGGGAGCTTCGTCAGACCTTGAAGGTCTGAGGGGGTTACTCAAAGTGGGTAAACGTTGACAGCATAGAGCAGAGTAACATGCAGTCCACTCGCTATGAGTCTTAAGGTCTGAAACGGTCTTAAGATGACTTCAACCATTACACTGGTCGCATTTAACAGGGATGGAAGAATGGTGGAGTCGGCACACACAGCAAAAATAATCCTTTGAAGTCGAGTTGGTTTTTCCACCACTCCTGGTCGCACTTTGTCAGTCAAAAACTTTTTACACGATCAACCACGCAAAATCCTAGGCCACACTTTTCATCAGCTTCCGGCTCGAGCTCATGACGTAAAAATTCCGACGATAAATAACCCGAAGTTGCTGTGAGTCACATTCTATAACCTGCACTTCTTCACTCCGCAGACGTCGCATTAGGAATTTAGAACTAGCATAGATTACCCAGACTAGCGACTCCATATAGAAATGTGGAAACAAACTGCTTGACCGGGCGGCATACGGATAGGCTTTAAATGCCGGAATCGAAGCACGAGGCTAACCAACTTTTTGCATTCCCCAAAAAAACCAGCTCATCTAACACCCCTCACTCTGGTCCGAACCCAAATAAATAGCACAATTACTGAACCTTTGGTTAGATGACATCGATGACTTAGACTGGCGGGGTTCAGTAAACCGCTATAACAACAGCAACAACATCCAAAGAATCAGGCTGGGGATTGAGTCAAAACGACGGTGGGTAAAAGTATATGGATGGCGAAGGACGACATACGGACAGGCTTTAATCGCCGGAATCCAAGCACGATACTAACCAAATCACTTCCTTGCATGCCCCCCTAAAACCAGCTCATCTAATACCTCTCTCCTTTGGTGCGAGTGAGTCGAAATAATACTATTCCTAGACCTCCTGTTATATGACATAGACTGGCCGCTACAACAGCGGGCAGAACAGCTCAATACCCTCAAAATCCATAAAAGAGGGTAATAAGTCCCACCTTACAAATAATGAGGAGGAACGATTAGTTTGGGCTAGGGAATAATGAAAAATTATATCGCTACTCATTTGAAGCTAACAAATCGGATCTCGGATAGAATTATTGGCAAAAGGTAATTATTGGCTCAAATTAGACGATGTTGTAATGACAAGTACTAGACTCGATCGCGAAAATTCAACTACTCTCAAGGAAACACCTTCGATCACTCAGATAATCGAGAAGTGCTTAATAGTGGTACTCTTTGATCGCAGCAACCCGTTAGTGAAGGTGACGCAAAAGCGGCGGATAATAGTGGAGTCTGTTAAGCTCTGCAAACTTTTGACCCTGTAGGCTAGCTGAATGGAAATAAGATCACAACATAAAATACAAGGACGACCACTCGCTGATATATCTAAAATATTCTAAACGTTAGCAGTAATATCCGAAATCAAATTTAAGCCTATCTTTACAAATCTCTAACTCCCCTTTATTGAAGGAAAATATTGAAATCACTGAAGAAATTTCTCTTCTAAAGTGAGAGTGGCGGGGCAGAGTAAAGAATAACTAAATAAAGTTATTCTAGCGATAGAACAAAAAAAACGCGAAGCTTCGCTCTCGATGGAAGGCGAGTAAGTTCCTTAGGAGACAAAACCACATTCACATCACCTCACACATGTGCACTTATGCCATAACTTCATTGCTTTTAGGCAGAAGAAGCAGCAGAGTAATGATAAGCATAGAGGGTGGATGGAGTTTCCAAGAATACCTTACCACAGCCTTCAGCAGGGCTACGCATCACGCACAGCGGTTGGAGTTGTCTGCATTGTCAGTATTGTGAATTTTCGAATTTTTGTAATTTAATTTCGTTTACAAAGTGAAAAGTGGCGCAAAGTGTGGTTATAAAAAGCGAATGTGTGTGTTTTTGTATATGAGAAGGAAGAAAAACTGTAGGCGAAAGTGAATACAGAAGCATTAAACGAACAATATGTGCGCATTGTATATGCAAAAAAACGCACATATATAGAGCTAAAGAGAGAGTTCATTTAGATGAAATTTTTTCAGAAGCCTAGCAAGTGAAACGTTGCTAACATACAAATACGCACATACTTACATATTTGTACATCTATACATATACATATACATATACATATAGCACACACATAATTTATAGCTTTAATTTACCGTTCATTAAATTTGATCATAATTTACGACTCAATAAAAAGTGAAAAGGACGATGCCGAACATACGCACAGCATTTTGCCTGCATTACACTTAATTTACATATATATTTACACATTACATTACATTCTATAGTAAAATTTTTGTGTAAAGTAACTTTGTTGCGTCGTGCTCAAAGTGAACACTTGCAAACTGCCAAACACATGAATTCATATGCATACTCAACTAAACATCATACAAAATTTTTTGCTTGAACACTTATCAAATCAGCTTTTCAAAAGTAGATTCAAGACTAGCAAGCCTGCAGCTACGAACATGGTAAATTGTATGTAAATTAGGGTGATCCAAAAATTATTTTTAGATTAGCTCTGCAAACAAAAGCTATTTTCGAAATAATTATGGTTATATTGAAAAAATAATTGAATTTAATAAGAAATTAAAATATATTCAGGGCTATTCTACATTTCGATTACGTTCCCGCTCTCCGCTCCGCCACAATCGAAATTAGGTATTCTGAGCTACGATCGAATCGAAAGAAGAAGAGGAAGAGATAATATATTTTCGAAGTCAGCTGGTTGCATGTGAATGTGTGAAATTGAAACAAAACAAAGCAAACAACAAATGCAAAGAGTTTTTGTACAATTCAAATAAATTTAAAAAAAATCGAGTTTTTAACGGTTAATGAGAGCAATAGCCTAGACGATATTTCATGAGGATTGCGAGACAAGTGTTATCCATTTCAGATGAGTGGATTGCGAGACAAGTTTTATCCATTTCAGATGAGTGATGAATTTTATGAAATTGACTTTTTAATTGGTAATCCTTTATATAACAAAATTCGTTATTTAGACTCAAAAAAACTTCAAACTTAATAAAAATGCTTTCAAGTATGTCCTGGATAGTTTTTCGCAAGAAACTCAATCGAGTACTTTGGTACTTTGACATGATTATCTCCACCTAATCGAGTAGTAGCAGATTTGCGATTTTTTACGGAAGACAGTTACCAACACAGAGTTCAGCAGATTATAACATAGGAATGTGTCACACAACAGTGTCAATTTCATTATACAATTTTCTCGAAATCATGGAGTCCTTTACTGATGGCTCAACTGTATTTCGGTAACGTAATTTCAAAACACTCTCATTTTTCATGTTGTTTTTATGTTGTATCAAAAAGCATCATTAAACAAATTAAACTAAAAAAAAAAAGACATCGTTATGACTTTTCCAATTATCAAAATCATGTTTTACTAACATTTTTGTTAAAATTATGTTACTTAAGTACACGAAAATATACAATCAAACAGTTCTCCGCCAACTAAATTACAACGTACAAAAAACGTAGCTACGATTGAAATGCAGAATACATAAAATTGCATAGAATCGAAAGTTTCGAAGATTGATCGAAACGAAACGTAACGCAGAATACCAAATCCGCCGGAAGAAAATTTCGATTCGAGTCGAAATGCAGAATAGTGCTGATTATGAAAGATATGAAAAATAGCTTATATTTTCACTTTCATTATAATTAAAAAAATAAATTTGAAGAAAAAACTTTTTAAGCCAAAAGTCAACTTTCATAAATTCAAAAATGATGACCCTCAATAATGAAGTAAGATAATGGGTTTCTAAAAGTATTTAGCAGACTACCACAATTTACCAATTAAATTATGATTATTTTTTGCGTTGGTCGAATTTTTGGGAAAAAAGTCTATATATTTTACGCGAAAAATATTTCGTTTTGTGATAACGAATTCAGCCCGTTTTTTTTTTTTTTTGTTCAAAAAAGTGTTTCTTAAAAAGAAAGTAAAAAGTAAGGCATTCAAAGTAATGTCTGTTAAAGCCGAATACTTTTTCCCATCTCTCTGGCAATTTTCGAATACCAACTCTTAAAACTAAGTCCTCTCTGATTCAATCATTGAGCCATTCTTTGATTTCTTCAAACTACCCACAGCGGTGACCCCCAAATCGTTTTGCATTCTTGAAAAAACTCTAATCATACAAAACTAGGTGTGATGATAAGATCTCCCATTTCAGCATTTTCATGTAGTTTTTGACCGTGGGGCCGAGCGTTGTACACCACACACGTCTGGTCCCTTCATATGCAGTGCATTACTTTTGAATAGTGGATGTTTTTATTTGGCATCGATGTAGATGATAATGGAACGAGTTCACCAATGACCATGACAAAGAATGTTTTCTTCTTGGAATTTACTTAGTATATCCAATTTTCAAAAATCCTTTTCTTTGATGTCTTTCAAGAAGCAGTGTTTCCAGGTGAAAAATCGCTATTTGACATACCCGGATTAAGCTCGTACGGCATGCAATTTCCTTGCTTTTGAATTAATCTAAATTATTTTAACAGACGCGGAACTGTTTACTGAGAAACTTCCAATGATTCTGCGAGTTCAGTTTACGTTGGGCATGGATTTTAATCCAGTAAAGCCTTCAATTTCTCACGTTTATACTTTTTGGGCTTCCTAAGATTCTCTTTTTCTTCGATACTAAAATCCCCACCTTTGAAGCGTCGAAATCATTCTTTTCATGACATATCAGTCGGCCCAGATTCACCAAAAACTTCCACAAACATTCGTTGGGCTATAGCTGCACTTTTCTTCCAATTAAAATAGAAAATCAAAACATCCCCGCAAATGTAACAACATTTGAGAACAGCCAGAAATAATTTTTACACCCAATAGAAGCTTCCGAATCTTTTCGAGTGTATTTTACGGTATTTTATTTTGAGCCAACCTAATGTGAATACAAGGAATTACACCTGTTTCGAGTACTGTAAATATGTATGTCTACCTCTGCTATCGCCTTTTTGATAATGACTGATATAAAACGCCGCAAATTGTGAAACATCTTATTTAAACGCAATAAAAGAGCAAACAACCACAAAAATAATAAACAAAGAAAACACAATAAAACCACGAGTAATTTTATTCCTGTAAGTGACTAAGAAAAGCCAATTGCGCGCCATTTTCCACCATTACATTAAGCAGTAGCACGCTTTTAAGCTTTTTGACATGGAAAATGTCGATATTTGAGGACACAACTAGTGAACTCTGGTTGTAAACACAAAATTGATGCTACTGAAATTTCATTAACACCTAGCCGGCAATAGGAAAAAGCTGAATGTAAGGAATGGCACAGAGTACGCTTTCAGATTATACACACTATTGAATGTATTTCAAAATTTATGCTATTTCTAAGCTGTGAGTTAACCTGTGAAGCTATAAAGCGATATTTTTCTGACTCCTGAGATTCCTCTTCTCAGTTGATGCAAGCATCTATTTCACGATTGCAGTCGAGTCCGCAATAGCGCTCCAAAGATATCCAAAGATATATATATCCAAAGTGGTGATCTAATTCTCTCTCCACTACCACCAACGAGTTGGAGCATACGTTCGATAATCATGAGACAGACAACGTTGCTAGATCTCAATTTCCTGATCCATACGAGGTTTGTTCGAATTTCGCAACACTGATATGTAAATAGTCAGTCACAAGTCCTTATGAATATCGTTTTCTCGAAACTCAAATGTCATCATGCTCCAAGATTACGCACAATATAGCTTATAGATTTTAATCTATGTCTGTGACTGTGGTTCGGATCAACTCGATTAGTTCCGTGACGTTGAGCTTCACTGTATGCCGACGACCAGATTTTACTAACCTGTTTAAAAGCTTACATTTCAGGCTGAATTTTTCATAAAGACAGTCCTGCAAATCGTTATTTGTGTCAAAACTTATTTTCATTTGAAAATGAGTGAATTTTCAGGAAGTGCGTTATGTGATACTCTAGAAAAGGTAGATTCGTTGCAGAAACGTGCCGAAAAAAGTGTACTGTCTACGCTGAGAATGTTGTAAGAGAAGGCCGGATCCAAGATTGGTCTGTTCAATTCCGATTCGGAAATTTTAATGTCTGGTCGGCCAGTAACTCAGAAATCTCATGAAATTTTGTAATATTTTTTGTAGCAACGTGGCCCTCCACAAATGACTTTAACCCGAAATTGACAGCAAACAAGATTTTTATACAATTTTTTTCTGGTTTTCGTTGAAGCATACTTTAAATTTTTACTTAAACTGATTACTAATCAACATATCATCCCAATATTTTCTACTCCCTCACTAATTAACTTGGCAATACAGGCGGCTAAATGTGCAACTGCAACATGAAATAATTGCCGTTAAACAGAAAGTTATCATGCCATAAATCCATGAAGTGCAAACCAAACTGAAAATTTATTGTTCTCTCTCTCTCTCTCTCTCTCTCTCTCTCTCGCTCTTTGTGCACTTTTTGTTGCTTACCGCCCCACTCATTGGTAATTACACTTAAAAGCATCAATAAATGCTGGAGGTTTGTATGTAAGCAAATGTAAATTAACATATGTATGTGTGTATATGTGTAGATATGTGGGCATATTCCCAGTTAACTTGTTTCATAGAGCAAATTATAAAATCATCAACAAACAGATGCATTACACCCGCAACTACACCAAATGCATCCTCCGCTGCTCATCCTGCATTCATTTTGTCATCGACGGCGCTGTTTCTTTCATTCATTCGTTCATTTCATCGGGCATTCAGGCTTTCATTGGATGTTTGCAAGGATATTAGTTTGCAATTTCCTTTCATTTGGCCAAAGCAAAAAGTGGGCATCAGCAACAAACTGCAAACAATAAAAATAACAACAACAACAACTGTAGACAACACTAATACATGGCTTTAGACGGTATTAAGCACCAACCAAGCCGAGGCGCACTGATGGAATGGAACAAAGTGGTGAGTGAAGGAGCAAACTAAATTTTTTAAATCTGAAATTCAGCGAAAGGGGTGTACAAGGAGTAGAATTTTATGTGAAGTGTAGTGTAGTGGATTGGCTTTGGACTTCTAAGTGGCAATGAATGTTGCTTGCACTTTATCTGGTTGGCCATAATTTAAATGAACTGAAATGAATGAGTGCAGAATGGCTGATGTATAACAGTGATAAAATCAATGCTGAAACAATAACAACAACAACAACAACAACAACAGAGCAAATAATATCAATATTTGTATATGTGCATACATTTGTAGGTGGCCCTAAGTGCAATTTTACTGTTAGTCATCATTATCATCCTCGTTGTCCACCTCGCACCCTACTCATTAACATCAACCGCACAAATAGAATACGATGCAGCTTCAATTCGTAGCCCACTGCATTACACTGGTTTACAAAAAATTTATTTCTCAACTAAATTCAATTTCCTATAACAATGAGTGTAAAGGCAAATAATTTTTTAAAAAGGTTTAGGAAATTTCAAGGATTTTTTTTTTAATTTCTTTAAAATTTATTCAATTTATTTATAATTTTTATTTTTTTAAATTTAATTAGTTTATTTTATTTTATCTCCTTTAACTTTGTTTAATTTAATATAATTTAATTTAATGTAGTTTTATTTTATTTAATATTATTATATTTTTATTATTTTTATTAATATTTTTTTTATTTTTGTTTTATTTTATTTTATCATTAGTTTTTTATCTTATTTTGCTTTATTTCATTTAATGTTTTTAAATTTAATTTTTAAATTTTTAATTTTTTTTTTTAATTTTATATTACTTTGTTAATTAGTTTTTCGAGCTGTCCGAGTGGTAGAAGTATAGCTATTTCGAAAACCACCACGTTTCCTCATCACACTTTCATTTTTTTTATTTATTTATTTATTTTTATCTTTATTTAAGCCAACTTTGTGAAATTTTTTTTTTAATTTATTTTTTTAATGTTTTTTTTAGTTAATTTTTTTTCTTTTTTAATTTAAGTTTTTTACTTTTATTTTTTTTTTTTACTTTATTTAATTCAATTTTGTGTAATTTTTATATTTTTTTTTATTTTAGTTTACTTGATTTATTTTTTTATTTCTTTAATCTTTTTTAATTTTTTTTTAAATTTTTTGTTGTTCTTTTTTACTTTATTTAGGTCAACTTTGTGTTTTTTTATATTCTTTATTTATATTTATTTTTATTTATTCTTTTGTTTTATTTTTTATTTTATATTATATTATTTTATTTTTTTTTTATTTTTTTTTTTTAAATTTTCTTTTATTTTTTATTTTTTTTTTTTTGATTTATTTTTTTTTTTTCTTATATTTTTTTTTTGTTTATTTGTATTATTGTCTTTATTACATTTCAGTTTATTTTGTTTTATTTTATTTTATTTTATTTTGTATTTTTATATTATTTTATTTTATAATTTTTTATTTATATATTTTTTTCTTTTTTATATTTTTTACACTATTTTATTTTTATTTTTTTATTATATAATATATTTATATATTTTTTGTTTGTTTTTTATTTTTAGTTTATTTTTTTCTGTATTATATTATATTATATTTTATTTTATTTTATTTGATTTGAATTTTTTTTATATTCTTTAATAAGTTAGTTTATTTTATTTTATTTATTTTTTCTTTTTTTATATTTTTTTATGTTTTTACACTATTTTATTTTATTTTTTTTTATATATTTTTTTCAGTTCATTTATTTGTATTTTATTTTATCTTTATTTTTTTTGTTATATTATTTATTTTGTTTAATTTTTAATTTAATTTTATTTTTATTTATTTATTTATTTTAGTTTGTTTTATTTTACTTTATTTAATTAATTTTTTATTATATTTATTTATTTTTTTTTAATTAAATTTTTTTATAAATTTTTTATTATTTTTTTTAGTTTATTTTTTTTTATTTAATTTTTTTATTTTTGTTTTATTTATTTTTTTTTTCAGCTGTTTTATTTAATTTAATTTTTTCTTGTTTAGTTTTATTTTACGTTTTTTTTTCTTATTTTTTAGTTTTTTTTCTTTTATTATTTTTTTCATTTATTTAATTTTATTATATTTTATTTTATTACTTTTTTGCCAAATATTTGCAAAACAGTGTTTTGAAGCTGTCCAGCGCCGTCTACCTGTCTGTCGGCTCTTTCAACTAAATGTAGAGATATTTCGTTAAGTTATCTATCCGTGTCTGTCTGGTCGTCTTTCTGTCTGTCTGTCTATCCGTATTTGCCTCAATGAGTCAGCATGAGTGTACAACTACGTGTATATATATGTATGTGTAGCAATCATAAAAATTACTGCATTGGCGTGTATTCCTTTGACCATGAACAAACCGTAAAGGACGAATGAACTCCTCCACTCATGCACAGTCACAATAAATATCCATTTCTACATAAGTACATATGTTGGAACATATCAGTACCGCCTGCAAAGAGAGCTGAGGTGTCGATTACTATCTGCATTATATACAAAAATATCTAGTTGTAAGTACGTACATATGTATGTGTACGTATATGCTTAATGGCAGCAAAAATTATCGAAGCAATGAAATAGGTGGAATCTGTGGACGCAGAATGTGTTAGGATAAGTATATGTATGTGGATGTGTAGGGTACGCCCACAAATACTCAGCCACAGTGCAATGGTCATGGTCATTTGCACCTTTATAAATTCACAAATATACACATATACATACATATACATATTCTTGTATTAAAATTCTAACCATTTTCGAATATCTGTCGATCTGTTTGTGTGTTGATGCAAATAATTCGCTCTCAGACTTGTAGCATACATCTGGGCTTGCGTGTGTGTATGTGGCATGCTAAGCACATACTTGTTAATTGTCAAAAATTTGTGTGATAAAATGCAAAAGTTGCTACTCGTCCGCCCAACCCATACTCACCATCAATTAAGAGCTAACCGTATGGAAATGCAACGCTGCATCAATGCGCCACATATTTTCATTTGTATGTACTCGTATATATGTGTGAATGTGATACTTTTATGCGCCAATATAAATTCAGATTCACCGTTAGGCCAGCAAAGAATGTGTAAATACGTGAGTACATATATGTGTGAATGTGTGTGTGTCTGGTATGATGTAGTAGGTGTTTATTGGTGGTTGCACTATTGAGATTGACACTTGTAGTTTTGCATTTTGCATTTTGCATTTTCGCATTTTACACTTTCAAAAGCTTTTTGCTTTGCAAATTTTAATTGCTTCACTCTAATGGTTTTGTGGCTTTGTCTGTAAATGTGCATGTGTGTGTATGCGTCTAGTAAGCCCTAAAAAAGATGCAAGCAAATATTGAAGTGTGCTGGTAGTGACCCTGACAGGTAGAAGAGTGTTCTTAAAGGTCAAAGAGCTTTGGCTGGAAACTTTTAATAGAAAATTTTGGGGAAAATAGAACCAAAAATTAGTTATTTCCAAAAACGCTTGGATGCATTAAGTGTTATAATCTTCTTTTAAAATTACTCATTTTCTTGCTTTGATGAAAGCTTTATTAGCGCCTTAGTAGAACTTTAAGATGTCCCGTGCGATATATACTAATTGTTACATCTCTGATGGCTACGAAATTGTATATTAACTTTGGTCCAAGGTATGTAACCAGCAGTAGGAGAACATATAGGCTGATATGATTAGAATGATATTTTAGCCATTTCGGTCTGATGCTTTGCATATCTGACTATTTGAACGGAAGCTAGCCTTTCATTTTTTAATAAGTGAAATTTGGCAAACAGGTATATTTTTGAAATGTAATAATCATTTGCTGAAATCAGCGAGATCGGATAACTCATAAGTTTGGCTTTGATCACTTTCTTATCGTTTTTATTTTATTTTTATATTTGTCAGAAAAAAAACCTGAACTGAACTGAACTGAGCCTTATATGTCTCATGTCTCATATGCCCAAAGCTTTCGAATGAAATATGTTGCCACTCGACTAGTTCTGAAGGAGCTGATTTTTAATCAAAAACATAGTCTCGCGAAGATTACTGAAGATAGGATAGATTGAATTACAACCGACTCTACATTTATAGAACACATTGTAGCTCGAAACTTCTATGTAAACATGCGTCGGCTTACAGACGATTTCAAGACCGGAACAAACTGATACAAGGACTAAGGAAGTGAACTGGTGACCAATGCACAGAGCATACCCATTATATGGAGATGAAGAGCCCGAAACCCCAATCGACTATGAAGAAGTTCGAATAGCGGTTGCCCGCTTAAAAAAATCTCTGAAAAGGAGAACCCTACAGTCTGCGTCAATTATCGTGGAATAAACCTCCTCCATATAGCATATGAGGTAATATCGAGCATATTTTGTGCAAGTTTAAAGCCTATCGTCAACGAACTGAGTGGACCTTATCGATGCGGCTTCAGACCTGTAAAATCTACAATTGAGCAAATAATACTCAAGCGTAAAATCTTGGGAAATACGCTTACAAAAGGGACCGACACAAACCATCTCTCTATGGATTTTAAAGTGGAATTCGATAGCACGAGAACTAGCTACCTCTAAGCAACTGTTTCTGAATTTGGTTGGCCCACAAAACTTATACGGTTACGTAAACTGAAGCTGAGCAACATCGAGATCTTCATCAGGTTCGGGAAGCATCTCTACGAACCATTCGATACCAAGCGAAGTCTCTATCGACAAACTTTTGAAATTTATTCCTACTAAAAATAATAAGAACTAGAGAGCTAAATAAAGAAGGATCATAATCTTCTATAAGACGATTGGCATATGACGATGATAGTGAAATCATCAGCTTGTTTTCTTCACACTGCATAAGAAAGCGTGTCGAATAGGTCTATCAGTGAACGAGGACAAGATGAAATATCTCCTATCATCAAACAAACATTCGCGTATTTGCTCCCAAGTCACAGCTGACAGTCATAACTTTGAAGTTGTAGGCAATCTCGTCTATCTAGGAACCAGCATTATCAACACCAACAATGTCAGCTTTGTAATCCAACGCAGAATCAATCTTGCCAACAAGTGCTGCTTTAAACTGAGCAGGCAATTGAAAACTTAAGTCCCTCTCAACAAACGGCGCATCACCGCCATCCTGCCATATGGTGCCGGATGGTGTCGTCATCTGATTATATGGTGCGAGGACCTAGATAATTAAACCAAGAGACAGCTGCACGTAGGCTAGATCATTTTGTTCACATAGATTAGAGCGCTTCAGTTTTGAAACTAGAATCCATATGCGGGAGCAAAGGAAGAAGAAGACCTGTTCATTGAAAATATCAGGTGAAAAAGGCCCAGGTTTGGTGCTGTCAATTAATGCCAAACGACAAAAAAAAGAAACAACCGGCGTATTGTTGTTAACTCAACTAAAGGGTGATCCAAGAAGAGATACCTTTTTCATTAGCCTTTTGTTTTGACAGATCACAGGTGAGTCGTGTTAAGGTGTCATGTTATATTTGTTCAATATTGTTAGGCATTTCATCATGGAAAGACTTACGCCCGAACAACGTTTACAAATCAATCAACTTTATTTCGAAAATTCACGTTCTGTAAAGAATGGGTTTCGCGCGCTTCGCTCAATTTATGGTGAACATAAGCGGCCTAATGAGCGTACTATTCGCAACAGCGAGAGCCGGCATTCACTATTGGATAATATTTGACCAAATAGACCACGTCCAGCACGCAGTAAAGAAAATATAGCAGCCGTAGATGAGAATACACACGAAGATGGTGGGGAGTCGATTCGGCGCCATTCGCAGCAACTCGGACTGACGTATGGAACGACTTTTATGTGGAGATTTTAAATTGAAAGCGTACAAAATCCAGCTTGTGCAAGAACTGAAGCCGCTCGATCTTCCCAAGAGGCATCGCTTTGCTCTATGGGCTGTTGAAAAGTTCCAAGAAGATCCGACGTTTTCGAGCCAAATTTTGTTCAGCGATGAGGCCCATTTCTGGCTCAATGGGTATGTAAACAAGCAAAATTGCCGCATTGGGAACGAAGAGATTCAAAAGCTGCTATTTCAGAAAAAACAACGGTTTGGTGTGGCTTGTGGGCCGGTGGAATCATCAGTCCATATTTCTTCAAAATGATGCCGGTGAGAATGTAACCGTCAATGGCGATCGTTATCGCGCCATGATAACCGATTATTTGATGCCTGAAATTGAAGCTCGTGGTTTTCGCGACAATTGGTTTCAACAAGACGGCGCCACTTCCCGCACATCGCATCAATCCATTGATTTATTGAGATAACACTTCAGTGAGCAGATAATTTCACGTTTTGATCCGGTCAATTGGCCACCAAGATCGTGTGATATCACAACGTTATACTTTTTCCTGTGGGGAAATGGATCACCCATTATAAGTGCGTAAATGGTGCCTGCGCGTATAGAGAAGAAGAAAAAATAACGAAATTAATAATTTTTCGATATTGAGCGATTTAACGCTTTTTCAGTGAATTTTAAGAACGATGGTTATTCCTCTTAGCAACCCTAATGTTTACCGGATTTCTAAATACGTTTAAGGTAATTTAAAAATCTTTTAATTAATTTTAAAGCCTTTGCATATTGCTGGTGATATTTTACTTAAAATTTGTGTATAATTGTATACAAAACTACATATTTTTTGTGTATATTTTAATGCACTCCTATAGAACACCCGTAACTCAGCTGAGTTCATACTAAACTATTTGTATATATATATACAAGTATGTGCACGTGTATGTATGCTTTTACGTACGAATTTGTTGTCCTACCACTTCATGCAACATTTATTAGCCAAGCAAAATAGTTGAAATTGAAAAATGCATTCTCATAACAACAACAACAACAACAACAACAACAACAAAAGCAATATTATATATGCAAATTTTCTTATCTCAGCCTAATTATGCTAATTTCCCTAATCCTCGTCAATTTGCATACGCAATGAGGATCTAATTTGCTCACTACTCAACCATGCATTACCAAACATACAGACGTACATACTTGTACATACATAAGTGACCGTGTTTAGTGTTTAGTGTACAGCAAATGCAAATTTTTGTTTAAATTATTTATTATTTCGCACAAATTACAATAACTATGGAAAAACGGGTGGAAAACAATTATACGCGCACATATTTATGAGGCTCAACATAAACCATAACATATGTACTTGTATGTATGTATAAAGTATATATATGCGTGTGTGTGTTGTGTTGCCGTCTGGTTGGCGCGTCGTTTATTGCCTCATTTAGCAGATACCAGTGGAGATAGGCCTGCAACGCAGAGAGATTAAACGGCAATTATGATGATGGTAAACGACGCGGCGCTGCAGACGCCGCTGCTGGTAATGGCAATGGCTTTGATTAAAGCGTTGCTGTCCAACACACATTTCTTATCTTAACAGTGGTAATTATTTAAAGCAAAAATCCATCAAAACAACTTCCCTGGCCGAAGAAGAAAAAGAACAACTTAACTCTTTACCCAACTCAGCTTTGCGATCACTCAGGTGGAGCTCCATCTGGCCTTTTGGGCTTAAAAAATTCGTTCACAATGTCCAAGTTAGTAGTCGTTTGAATGTGTTTAAAAATTTGCATTTGATAAAAATCTTTGAAGTACATACATATACATATGTGTGTGCATGTGTGTGACTTGTATGTGAAGGCGTTTACGGCGATCATCTTCACGGCGAGTTTGTCCACCTTTCTTGTTACTTCAACACTTTAAGCAGCTTCTGTGCGACGCACTCAACAAAACGAAACGAAAATTATAAGTACAAAATATGAGATTGAAAGCTGACAGTGTATATGGCTAAGCCATAGTTCCAATAGCAGCAGGGTAGGCCTTTATGATTTGAAAAACTTTTTTCATTGAAGTAAGAGTACTTGAACCGCTGTGTTGATCATATTCAAAAGCAAAACGTTTCTGTGGAGTTAAAAAATTATCATCAGGTTCGGAGTATATAAAAAACATAGTTGGGAATTTGTTTACAGTTTAGCACCTCATGCGTGCTGACCAAGCAAAAAAGTTTGAAGGTGAGGAATTGGAGGCTCTACTGGATCAATGTCAGTGTCAAACGCAAACTGAACTGGCAGAATCATTGAGAGTAACTCAGCAAACATTTTCCATTCCGTTAAAGCAATTTAGCTTAATTCAAATGCAAGGAAATTCGATCCCGTGTCAGCGTGGGTCAAGAATTTACCCGCGATAAGGCATACCTGTCATAAGAGGCTACTAAAATCTAATAGTTCTGGCGACAGTTGGGTCTTTATGCCTGAACGACCCGAATTTTTATCCGGCCAAGGACTGAAATTCCCTGCCGTTACAACAACAACAACCGTGCGAGCTGAAGCCGAGAGATGTCGAAATCCGATTTTTCATCTCGAAACTGCTTCTTGAATGACATGGATATACTACGATAACCCCAAGAGGAAAAAATACTATGCCATACCTGGTAAACCCGTTCCATCATCATCTACATCGACGCCAAAGAAAAACATCCCCGGCTCAAAGGTCAGACTCTTGATATGGTGGGACCTGACGGTCAGAAAAGATCGAAACTCATGACGAGTTAATTTTGCAACATGACAACGCTCGACCTTACGTGGTTGTATCAGTGAAAAGCTCGGAGCGCTGAAATGAGAGCTCATACCCCATCCGCCGTATTCTTCAGATCTAGCTCCTTCTGATTATTGTCTGTTTCTACGGACAATACCTTGAATTATGTATTTTTGACTTCTTCAAAGTTACTTTTTTGAACACAAAAAAATGGGCTGACGTTTGGTAATTGGGCGCAGTATCAGTGATTGAGTAAGAAGTGTATATTGAGTCAAAATTTTTAAGAAGAATTTGTTTAAAAATTTGAGTGAAAATCTTTTTGCAAAGATTTCTATCAAAATTCGAGCAAGTCTAATAAAAATTTGATAATAACAGGAGTATAGCTAAAGACAAATTCAAAAACACATGAATAAATGTTGAAATAGTTGACTATAGTGAATCTCCTTTAGCCGATACCAAGTCATTGGCCTTAGCAAATATACTAGATACGGCCGCAGGAGCACTGCAATACATTCTTGTGTCTCTAGTTTGAAGAGCATTCCAAATTGATGTAGTTATTTTGGCCCTTTATCCATTGTTAGAGCCGTTATTTGACTAGTAATATTAGCCGTTGTCTACCTAGGGCAGTGCCTGCGCACATTATCTGCATTTCCTACCCTTTAATAGCCTGGAATCTGGCCTCTGTTCGCCTAACAAAGCAATATTGTTTCTTGTGAGTCATTCCCTGTTCAAACAGAGCACCCTCTTCAGCCAGTTCATCAGCTATCTTATCGCCTTCGATACCCTGGCATCCATAAATTGGTATTCTCTGAAGACCTGCTCCCTAAAGTTGTAATACACTGCAGGGATTTGACTGCCTTTAATGATCTTTTTAGCTCTGGAAGGACGCAGCAAATTGCAGCTTCCGCTCGACCGTGCATTTCCAAGCTTCTACAAAAATATGCAGAGCTTTGTCAGGGACCCTCAGTCCTATGATGCAGCATTCGCCTCCCTTGTAGCTGACAAGAGCGTCCCGAAGGTCAATCACAGGATTACAAAGTCTATTGATATAGGCATAACACTATACTTTTCTACCCGTATTTCCCTTCAGCTCATTAGCAGTGTAAAACTTCGAGGTAGTTACAAACGACCTGTTTTTGTCAGCTAATCTAACTGGTGGAAGACTGAAGCATTGCAGATAGTGAAGTTTTGTGCGCTCCAGTGATGCTGACCATTTCAAGTCTGAAAATTCTCTCCAGCCTTTCCTTATTCGTTATTTTGTCCGTGTTCTCCCTCCATACTCTCTTTTTAGCTGTCACCAAAGGTTTAACACGACTGTTGAAGGCATCTTATCGGGTTGATTACATTTGCTAATAAATAATATCTAGTAAGGCGAGAAAAAATTGATTGAAGGGTTTGAGACAAGCACCATTCTTTGTGTTGAGAAGCTGACCATATTATTTTGAAAAATATAACAAACTAGCGGAGCCCAGCGTGCTTTGCTACACCTATAAAAAAATTAAAAAAAACTAACTGAAGTTTTGAATTTTCCATTTTTTCGAAAAAGGAAATGAAAAAATTGATTTGAATTTTTTTCCAAACTTTTTTGTTATTAATTTTTTTTTTTTTAAATATATACATATGTATATATTCATTTAATTTTTTTCACTCTTTTTCTCTCTTTCAATACCACAAACAACCTAATGTACGCGCATTTTGGAATTTTACATGTATTTGTTGTTGCTGCATGTATTTTGTGTGAGTAGCGACCAATGTTCACTAAAATGGTCATATCTCTGGATGAAAACTTCACATTATATATATATATATATATACTTATATATATTTGGCGCTTTGTAACCGGTGAAGCGAGTTTCGGCCGAGCTCCTCCTCCAGAGCTTTTAATTTCATGCCAGAAATACACTCGGAGGCCTTGACATTCCCTGCCGAGGGGCGACCGCAATTAGAAAATTTTATTTTCTATAATTTTAGATGTTGGTCTAACCTGGGCTTGAACCCAGGCCTTCCGAATGGCAGTACGCAATGCTAACCACTCGGCTATTGCGGCCGCGAACTTCACATTAACCTTCTCCTAACATCCCTTTATAACTAAACTAACTAAACTAAAAATTTGGTGCAATTTGATCAGGTGGTTCTCAAGTGCGTTGTAAAATTTGCATTGATTTTTATATATATACATATATACATAGATAATGCCAGTTTTCAAATATAAATACATATGTATATATATATTTTTTTTTGAACTAAATATTTAAAGCTCTCATGCAAAAGAAACCTTCGACAAACTCATAATTACAACTCAATTACTCCAAAAAAAAAAGCACACAATTCATTTTGAGTCCCCTTTTTCCACTTCTTTGCATTTAATGAGTCAATATTTTTCATTTTCGTATGCAAGAGCGTTGCGGAAAAAAAATGTTGAAAAATGAAGATTGATTTGGTTGCTGCTACACATTCGTATGTAAGTATAAATGATAATGTTGGCGCTACAAGTTTAACATTTTCGTAATACGCAATGCATACACACATATTTATGCATATATTTATATGAAATAATGCACTCATCGTCATCCTCAACTGCTCACCTACCTGTCTGATTGTCGGTCGTCTTGTCTACTGTCTCTACTGCTACAAAATGGTCTCATTAAGATCGTTTGTACGGAAGTGGGCGATAAAAGCTGTGAATCGCTTTTTAAAATGGACAATTAAGAATGTGATTAACATTTTGGTAGAAATGCACGACTGATTGTTAAGTTTTATGGAATTTTAATTTCAGTGAAAATGCTTTACTTGAGTTGGTTAATGAGTGCAAGAGTGAGTATGTTTTGAAATGTTTTTAAATTTAATTATATTTGTATGCAAGCTCAGTGGAAAAGATTTCAATTTTAAAATAGATATAAACAAAGTTGGTTTCGTGATAGCCTGGTTGTAACGAGTACTAAGCAAGATCAAGACAAAATTACCACAGAAATGGCATAAAGCATCATAGCTCAATAGATCATAGCCGAAGGAGTATCCGTTGCTTTGAGATTATTTAGAAGTGAATGTGGGAATGTTCTTCGTCATAGAAGAGTGATGAGACTACAATACGAGTATAGGATTACAGTTCGGAGTGCTTTACAACGCCGCAATTAAGGAGGAGAATTTATTTTTTTTCTAAAAATTTAATAAGCTCGAAACCTCACTCAGCTACTGATATTATATTAGACGAATATAACCCGGGAATAAGTAAATTATTTCATTTTTCTGGTAGAATTTTTGGCTTTTTCCCTTCTAAGAAATTTTTCCAGCTTTTCCCACTCACGAATCTCTCTCTTTAATTCACTTTTAAACAAAGCAAGCTGTGCAGGCAAGCGGATCTATAAGGTATAGGCTATGATTTCCACTAGGAATTTCCCTCGCGTTCATCTTTCAATTCGGACCTGATGAAATACGTTTCTTTTCCTTAGAGTAATTACGCCTTTATTTCAAAGAGTTCTCTCACGAATTTGCACTTAGAGAGGCAAGACGCATAAGCTGAGCTCTGTTTTTTGAGATTACAGCCGTTTGGCGGCGAACTTTTTGAAATTTGTAGATGTACATTCTACAATACGCCGAGTGGATATTAACACCTTCAAAAATATTCGATACGGAGACATTCATGTCGCTTGTTGAATTTTTTTATGCTGGTATCTGGTACTACAAACAACTATATTTCTATCCCCGGCGAAGTCCATCAGCTTCAGACTAATGGAAGGGGATGGAAGAGAGATCATAAGTGCATTCCAGATTTCCATAGAAGTTATCTTTTAATACATCGATCCACTCTTCGGTCGGGGTCGCTACTCAAAAACATGTTAAAAAATCTAGCTTCAATGCGAGTTATGATAAGAGTGCAGGGGTGTGAGCGACAGTACGTGATGACGGTGTCTCTCCCTTACCACAAAAAAAGACTATTTATGAGGCCATCGTGTCTATTGTGTTACTGTAGTAACCGCAAAAATATTTCCTAAATTGGTTTTATGAGAATATTGCAGGGTTGACAGCCCTTGGCATATAAATGCGGATTGTTCCGGTATAATGGCCCGACTGTTGGCTACTATTGGATTTTAGTCGAATCTTAAGACAGGCATGCCTTACCGCAGGTCCATTACATTTCTTCTATTGCGGTGTTTTCAGCTTTACAAGAATATTTAGCGACATGCTTGTCAGCGATACCTTTACAGGTAAGGGATCAGATATTTTAGGTGTACGAGTATGCTCTTTATTCATAGTACTTAATGGATTTACCCCGTAGTTGTCACCAAAAGTTCTTATTCCGGAGATTGTTGTTATCCTTTGTATTTAAGCAGAGTTTTATGTGGATTATACAACTTCGCTTCTGGAGTGGAAAGAATCCATCTTTTTTCGCCGTAACCGAGGGTTCCATACTTTAGAGGCTTTAACATTCCGAACTAAGATGGATTCGTATTTAAAAAAATTTAAAATATAATTTGCTTATCAATTAATTTGTTGTTGCATGAACGCGCCTTCCTTTGGATCGTATTGCTACTTAGCTCTTGCACTTGAAGCGCAATAAGATCGATGTTTTTTATGCTTTAAAGTGTCTTCTTTAAAAATAAAAATCCAAAAATGCCTGAGCTCTTTAGCACGCAGGTGGTCTCGATTACTATACATTAAGCCCATGAAAACGCTTGTGGTGTTCATGTATTTGGGTGTTTTGCTTATCACAACAAAAACATCGAAAACAACGCGATCACTCTGATGCACTACAAAAGCAGTCAACAGCAGGGAAATCAAATTATTACATCCTCATTGAAAATAGTAGCGGAGCAGCTGCAGGGAAACAGTAGCAACCGATAGTGGTACCTTAATAACCAGCATCGCCTACATCACATTCAGTCATTTATGACTACATTGACAAGAGCACGACATTTTTTATTGACATGTTGGACATTTATTGCTGTGCCACGATTTCAGAGATTCAAGCGCCAGGGAGACAACAAACAGAGGGCTACACATTACATGAGAGGTGGTTTGCGCTGTGTGGAAGAGGCTGCGACTGTGGTTGTGGCTGCGGGCCGCAGACGATCCCAATCGTGCAACGCAAATATGACATTTATGAGTCAAACTGATGGTAGTTACAAGCATTTAAGATAACATTACGCTGCAGTTGTTGGAAAACATGTTTGTAATTTGCTGATAACTTTGCCGTAAATTGGCACTTAAACCAGTTAACGGTGCTAGCAGGCATACATATATTTTTAGTAGTGTCATAGGTGCGGGAGTAGCACAATGCATATAATAGGCGTAATACGTGCAGAGAAGCAAAAATAAAATTGAAAAATTTTTCAAGATTTTTATTACAACTCATTCAGCATTCATTTCATTTTTCATTATTTAATATAAATATATTCAGACTTAAAACGACTTTCAAAACCAACATATTTTGAATGCGCCTAAATGTAGGCAATATTTTACAATTAGCAGTGACTCTTCATAGGAAAACGTTGCCTACATTTAGGAGTTCATTGCAAATGTGTACATGTTTCTTATTGAATTGGAAATATTTTGTTTAAAACCGTATGCTTATTATAGATTTATTATTAAGTTATTATAATTTTTGCAAATTTCTTTAATTTAACTCAATATGAGTAATTCGTGGTAATTATAATATTCTCAGTCTCTTTGTTTCACACAGACCCACTCCACTTTGTAGCACATGCATAATATCTACATGTATATCACGTGCTCATCGTGCAAATTATGACATCTCTACAAATCTGCGGCACGTGCGTCACCCTTCGATCTCAGTTGGCATACGATTATTGTCTTGGCTTTGCCATAACTTTTTAGTCAACAAAAATTTATGACTCGCCAATATAACATTCATTAACACGCTGTGAATTATTAGCGCTTAAAGTTTATTAGAAAGTGAAATACGATATTCGAGTAAGTTTTGGATGGGATTCATAGAGGAAACAACCACAAAAGACAAATAACTACATACGTAGCATTAGTTAGAAACTGGGGTGCATCAAGGGTTGTTTTAAGGCCGCCAGCGATATCCCTTCCCAGTTGATTCTTTACGGAAATGTAATGAAAATTTGTTCATATTTCGCTTGGGGTTAAGTTTAATAAACGTAAAAGAATTTTTCTTTGCTAATTTGTGGGTTGTTTGGGTCAGTACTTGTTAGTTGGAATTATTTTGTGTTAGACTTTTAGTGCAGTTAATTGTGCCGCCTAGAAAATTTATGAATTTGGGAAGAGTGTAAAAAAGTTTTTTTTTTAATTTTATTTAAATTAAATTTCGATATTTTTAGCCTGAGATTTCCTTTTCCAATACCCCGGTTAGGCTAGTCTTCTGCTTCCAAAGTGGTCAGATGCCAGATTCATTATAATGTTTTCATAACCTCTTTACCCAAGCTTATTTACTCCAAATTGTCTCGCACTCAGCTTTTGTCCTTACAATGACGGAAATATTCTTGGAAATTTCGTGATTCCTATTCATCTGAAGATAAGATAATTTTTTTTTTCTTTTGATTGATTGATTGATTTTATTTTACCTTAATTCATCCTATTTTATTTTTACATTTTATTTAATTCAATTTAGTTTTATTTAATAATTTCACTTCCTTTCATTTATTTTATTTATGTATTTTTTTATATATATAATTTTTTATTTCATTTTATTTTTTATTGTACATTATTATATTTTATATTATTTTATTTTATTTTATTTTATTTACCTTATTTTAATTTATTTTAATCTATTTTAGTTTATATATTTAATTTACTATTTTATTTTTTTTTTAATTCATTTTTTTTTTTTTTTGTTCGATTTTGAGCTATTTTATTTTATTATATTTTTTTTTAATTTAATTTAATTTTTTCATATCTTATTTCTTTTGTTTATTTTTTTTTTACTGATTTCATTTTATTTTTATATTTTATTATTATTTATCTTATTTTTGTTTATTTTTCATTAAAAGTTTATCATTTTTATTTTTTGCTTTAAAGTATTATATTTTATTTTTTTTTTATTTTTTTTTTCAATTCTTTTATGCTTTTTTTTAAGTTTACTTTTGATTTATTTAATTTAATTTAATTATTTTTTTTATATTTTCTTATATTTTTTTTATATATAAAAAAAATTTTTTTTGCTTAATTTAGTTTGTTATATTATATTTTATATTTATTCATTTTCTTTCTTTTTCATTTTATTTATTTCACTTTACTTTTATTTTATTTTATTTTAATTTTTTCATACTTTTTTAATTTATATTATTGTATTTTATTTTAGTTTATATTTTTAATTTTATTTTATTTATATTTTTATATTAATTTTTATTTTATTTCATTTTTTTCATTATTTGTTTTAGTTTACTTTTCATTAATTTAAATTAAGTTTATTTATTTTTTTATTTTCTATTTTTTTACTTTATGTTTTGTTTTTTTTTTTAATTTTTTTTTTTTCATTTGTTTTTTGTTTAATTTATTTTATTAGTTTATATTTTATTTTTATTCTTATTTTTTATTTTATTTATTTAATTAATTTACTTTATTTCATTTTCTTTTATTTAATTTTTTTATATTTCAAGTTTATTTTTTTAATTTTTAATTTTTTGTACTTTTTCTTATTTATTATATTTGATTTTAATCAAATTATTTTTTTTTTAGTTTTATTTTATTTTATTTTATTTTTATTTTATTTTGTTTTATTTTTAATTTTTAATTTTTTTATTTATGTAAATTTACTTTTATTTTATTTTATTTAATTCCTGTTTTTAATTTTTTTATTTTTATTTTTATTTTATTTTTTCTTTATTTATTATGTTAGTTTACTTTTTGTTATTTGATTTCGTTTTAAATTTTTTGTTTTTATATTTATTTTTCATTATGCTCTTTTATTTTATTTTATTTTTTCACGCATATTTCTGACATTAGTGTGACTTTAGTAGTATAATTCATTATTCTGTTTTCAGCCAAGCTTATTTACTCCAAATTGTCTTGCACTCAGGTCACTTTTGTCGTTGCAATGACGGAAATATACTTGGAAATTCCATGCTTCCTAATCATATGAAGATAAGGAGAGAACCTTTCTTATTTTTATTTTTTATTTTATTTTGCTTTTTTTACATTTTTTTTTTTAATTGATTTTATTCTCCCTTAACTCATCTTATTTTACTTTTTCATTTTATTTAATTCAGTTTAAGTCTATTTAATAGTTTCACTTTATTTTCTTTTATTTTTATTTATTTTAATTATTTATATTTTATAAATTATTTATTATAATTTTTTTTAATTTGATTTCATTTGATCTAAATAATTTTTTTTTATCTTATTCTTTGTAATATCTTTTTATTTTTTAATTTTTTTTTTGCTTTAATTTATTTTAAAATGTTTAATTTAATAATTTAATTTTTTGAATTATTTTATTTTTATATTTATATCTTTTTTAGTTTACTATGGATTTATTTAATTTTTTTTTTATTTCTTTATTTTTTTTTTAATCTTATTTGTTGTTATTTTTTTTCATTTTTTTTTTTTTGCTTTAATTTATTTTATTATATTTTATTTTATTTTTACTTTTATTTTTTTTTCTTTTTTTTTTTTTTTTGTTTACTTTTAGTTTACTTGTATTTTATTTTATTTTATTTTTTTATTTATTTTTTATTTTTTTTGTACGTTTTTTAATATTTTTTTATTTTTTTTATATTTTATTTTATGTTATTATATTTTATTTTTTATTTTTTTATTTTTATTTTTATTTTATTTTAGTTTTTTTTATAAATATTTTTTATTTTTTTATTTATGTAAGTTTACTTTTATTTTATTTTATTTAATTCTTTTTTTTAATAATTATTAATTTTTTAATTTATGTTAGTTTACTTTTACTTTATTTTATTTCATTTTAATTTTTGTTCTTTTGAATTTTTTCTTTTTTTGGTTTTAGTTTATTTTTTTTTTTCGTTAAATTATTAATTTTTTTTCACGCATATTTCTCACATTAGTGTGACTTTAGTAGTATAATAAAAACTTTAATTTTCTATAAAAGCAATAAAACTTGCTGCTAGCTAAAGGCAATGGCAACTATCAGCTAGTTGATATTCTTGAACCAGTCCTTCTGTTGCCAAATTTGATATATATATACATTATATATGTATATATATATATATACGTATATATACACAAGTGCATGTGCAAGCTCACTCTTACAGAACTTGCTGTCGGTTTCATATTAAATATTCACTCACAACAACAACACACACACACACGCTCGTATTTAGTTTATTTGTATTTGCAAGCACTTTGGTATGTAAATTTCAGCATTGCCAATATTTATACTCCTTCTATATGTATGTATGTATGTATGTGTGTGTGTGTGTACACACGTTTAGAGCATATCAAAATTGCCTACTAACCGGATAAATACCTGTAAGCGACAGCATCTTATTAAAGCTGCAACCGACCATTAAGCTCTGCTGTGGCAAATGCAATCCTTCAACAAAGCTCCATACTGTTTCGCTATGTGCGTGCGTGCGTGTGTGCGTGTGTGTATGCGATTGTATTTGATGTTATTATGCACAAATTGGGCACTTGTTCAAATGTTGATAGGCATTATCGTACTGCTGCCATTGCCATTGTTAGTTTTCCCCAGCAATTTTTGAATGAATGAGCGAATGAGTGGGAAATAATGAAATGGACATGTTCAATGATGCATTCAAATGTCATCTACTCGCATGTGAACTGTGTGAAACTGAAGTTGATATGTTGTATGTATGTATGTGATGGTGAGTGTGTGTTTTTAAAGTAACTGCAAGGCACTTAAACGTTGCTGCATATTATATATATGTATATGTTAAAGCATATGTATATCAGTGCAAGTATTTATATTAATGTCGTATATGCATGTGTTTGTGTTTTTATTCATTTTAAGATGTTGTTAAAATTATTTGTTTGAATATTTTGTGCAAAATCACATAAATATATACATACATACGAGCATGCATGCTTAGCAAATAATTTTATATTACTAGTCTCTTTGACTAACCGCAGATACTTCGGAGTAGGAATATTTCTAATAATTTCTGCCATTGATATTAAAATTGCCATCTTAAAATGCAACATAACAATGAAAGACTTTCAATCATATGCACATACACACATAAATACACCGAGTGGCACAAATAAGTTCATGGTGATGCTGTTTAAGAAGCTTTAGAAATAGAGATGATTTTTATTAAAGGAAGAAAATTGAATTAAATTCAATGGAGCATCACTGATAAAGGGTGATGCATTTCGTGGTTCCCAATTTTTACATTAAGAAAACACAGAAAATTCAAATTTAATAGGGAAAATTATTATTATCCGAAAGAACATTCTTTGGCATTTATTTTTTGAAGATTATCTCTATCAAATGTTGACCTCGGCTACGTCTCAGATGGTCCATACGTTGAGTCCAATTTTCAATGACTCGTTCGAGCATTTCGGCTGGTAACTGGCGAATAAAGCGCGTGATGTTTTCCTCCATGGCCTGAATCGAAGAGGGATTGTCCGCATAGACTTTAAACTTTATATATCCCCACAGGAAAAATTCTAACAGTGTGATATGACACGATCTTGGTGGCAAATCGACCGGCCCAAAACGTGAACTTATCTGCTCACCAAAGTGTTCTCTCAATGAATCCATTGATTGATGCGATGTTTGGGAAGTGGTGCCGTCTTGTTGAAATCAAATATCGCGGAGATCACGAGCATCAATTTCAGGCATCAAATAATCGGTTATCATAGCGCGATAACGGTCGCCATTGACGGTTACGTTCTCACCGGCATCATTTTTGAAGAAATATAGACCGACGATTCCACCGGCCCACAAACCACATCAAACCGTTGCTTTTTCTGGATGAAATGGCAGCTCTTGGATCTTTTCAGGTCGCTTTCCGTTCCAAATGCGGCATTTTTGCTTGTTTACATACCCATTGAGCCAGAAATGGGCCTCGTCGCTGAACAAAATTTGACTCGAAAACGTCGGATCTTCTTGGAACTTTTCAAGAGCCCATAAAGCGAAAATATGTCGCTTGGGAAGGTCGATCGGCTTCAGCTCTTTCAAAAGCTGTATTTTTTACACATTCAATTTAAGATCTCGACGTAAAATGCTGCAAGTCCTTCTATACTTCAGTGCGAGTTGCTGCAAATGGCGCCGAATCGGCTCTCCACGGTCTTCGCTTACACTCTCAGCTACGGCCGCCATATTTTCTTCACTGCGTGCTGGACGTGGTCTATTCGGTCGAATATTATCCAATAATGAATGCTTGGACTCAATATGGGTGATGGTGTTGCGAATAGTACGCTCGGTAGGCCGATTATGTTGACCATAAGTTGAGTGAAACACGCGAAACGTTTCGTAATAAAGATGAAAGATTTGTAAACGTTGTTCAGGTGTAAGTCTTTCCATGATGAAATGCCAAATAATACTGAACAAAAGCAACATGACAGCTTGACACGACTCATGCGTGATCTGTCAAAAAGGGCTATTGAAAAAACTAGCTGTACTTGGATCGCCCTTTATTAACGCTTAAGCTTTTTAGACACAAAAGTATTTTAGTAATTTTCAGCTAAATTTTGATTTTTTTGTTTGTTTATTTATTGGCTTATTTTATTAATTATTAGTTATATAATACTTTAACTAATGTCTTTTATGTGTTATTCAACTTATTACTAATTATATACCAAAAATTATTCATAAAAGTTTATAAAAAATAATAATTTTGAAATCTAAATTAAAATGATTTTCTTGATCATTAACATTTTTTTAAATTTCTAAAAGAAAAAATGCTGCGTACCAATTTCCGCTCCCCACTGTACACATATAATTTTATGAGCCTGGTAAATTCGTATATAAATTTCAAAATTCTTGCATTTACGCAAAATTTCAATTGTCTTCCTTGGAATTTTCATTTACTCTTCCATTTTATAACCACACTTCCTGCTGCTCTACGCCACTGCTGCCATCTCATTCTCATATTGCTGGAATTGAAATAATTGCTAATGTCAAAAATTCATTTTCAAACTTTATGCTTGTTTATAAATTCCTGTATTATTAGATATCAATTTTCGGTATACCGTTATAGATATTGGTAATTATTCTGATGTGAATTATAGTTGTTATCAGCATAATGCAAAGTTCATTGCATACATTGAGGCGTTTTCAAGTTTGCTGCAAATATTTGCATGCATTGTTTTTGTATATTGTTAAAATAATTGAAATAAACATATATATTTACAATTTCTTGGTTGTATGGAAGTAATGAATTAATATTAGCTTAAGTATGTGAGCAATGAACAATCGCTTTGTGTGGACGAAAATTTATGAAAACCAACAATTTTTATTTTTACCTTTTTCACAGTACCTGGGTCCAGCTCAGTGGTTTCAAACTCTTCTTATATTTCGGTGCCGAGTAACAAAGGATTCGCTGAGGTAAGTAGTGGAACTAATGAGCCTGCGATAATTAAATAAATAATATCGCTTAAGTCCATATCACCGATCAGAAAATGGGTGGGAGTGCCTCTAGAGATGAACCTCTCGTCACTTGGTGAACACTGTTCTGATACCTAGGTGTACCACTGAAGGAGATCAAAATATCTGAGTGACCCAAGTTGCAGAAGCTCCCAGGACAATGGTGAAATAAAATTTAGGAGATTTCTCCGTAACTGCACTGATATTGTGAGACTAAGATTCAGATATTTATATATATAAATCTAGAGTGGCTTATCACTGAAGCGAATTTCAGCCGAGCTTCTCCTCCAATTTGTCTTGATGTTTTTTACCAACAAATAGGGAGACCTATAATTTATTCTAAACCGCCTCCGAAAGTCCGATGGATTTTTAAAAGGAGATTGACATTGCCTGCCGAGGGCCGGACACAATAAAAAAAATTCTATAATTTTGAATGTTGGTTGAACCAGTAATCGAACTTTCGAAAGCTTTGGCCTTCCGAATGGTAATACACAATGCTAACCGCTCGGCTGTTAGGGCCGAGTATATCTTTAACAACCATAGTAAGCTTTCGGATCTTAAAGTGTGCCATCATTGGGAGCCTGCACTAAGCGTCAAAATAAGTGTCTAAATGGGATCTAGTACCGGGTCAGCCGCCTACTCTCTTGGGGAACAAGTTCGCTCGTCATGCGGCACCTGCAAAACGATATCTACAAAATAGACTTTTCAACAACTTCGATTTTAACTGCGACTCCCAAAGTAACAAAGTTGATAAACTTTGAACCCACGCAGAAGTTGAGCATACCTGATGCTTTCTTGTAGTAAACCGAAAAGGTTTCAACTTTGACTCTGCTCGGCGCCATGCATATTTTTTTGGGGAGCAGTAAGAACAGCTTTAATGAGTAAATATACGCGACGGCAGTCCCCGAGTGATTAGCATTCGGAAGGCTTTGGTTCGAGTCCTGGTTTAACCAACATCTAAAATTACAGAAAAATGATTTTTCTAATTGCGGTCGCCCCTCTGTAGGGAATGTCCAAATGTCAAGCCTTCCAACTATATTTCTGGCATGAAATAAAAAAGCTCCTCATAAAAATCCATCAATCAATCAATAAATCAATCAATCAATCAATCAAGACGCTCACAACAAACTGAAGGAAGAGCTCGGCCGAAAATCGATTCAGCGATTACATTGGCGCCTTGTATATATATATATAAATCCATTGAAAAGTCTTAAAATTGAAGAAATGAGAACTCTAACTCTCTACGTTCACAGATGTTTTAAGGAATGTATGCCATATCTGTAGTGTGCATATGGCTTTAGGAATCTAAATTTGTCGTATATTCAGAATTACGAATAAATTTAAAAAGTTTTGAAGTCATATTGCTGACTTTTTTACTTTAACCCAAAGCGTCAAAGCCAAGGCCGAAGCTGACGCCGCAGTTGAGACTGCAGCTGAGGCTGCAACTGAGTGCGAACTGACCCTTAAAATGCTCTTCAGAATATGGATGTTTGCCAATAAGTGAGCTCAGCATGCATGAACGAGCATTCTGATTACCAAATGTTGTAGTTGTTATTGTTGTTGTTCCATACATATCACTCCAGAAGAGTGTGTGTGTCAATGGCAACATAAGTCCAATTATTTATTAATGAAACCACTCGTAAGTAATTAAAATAATTTTACAGCTTTCTGATGCGTCCACAGCAGCAGGCAAACAAACAATTTTGCAAGCAAAGCAGTGAGCAAGGCATGTGTGCGTGTATGCGTGTGATTATTTTCATATTTTTACACTTGAGATTGCAGCATAATTGATCAAACTAGCAGAGCAAACAAATAGCCATCAACCAGACGGAAAGGGTTGCCGACATGACGACCCAGTCAGTCAACCTGGCCGGCAATCAGTCTCTTCATATGCCAACTAGCCAAACGCTGCTGTCATTTCAGCTGGCAGTTAGTGAATGAAGCATTTGGTGGCTATGGTCACGAGGTGGTCAAGCAAAAATTACTTTAATTGAATTGTTATGTCTGCCCGTCTGAGCGACCGACCGATCGAGCGACCGCCGACTGTCCACAACACACACCTTTCAACCTTCAATGCTATTATGTGTGTGTGTGTGTGTGTGAACGTGCGTGTCTGTTTGATTTTTTTTTTCTGCTTACTGTTGCAGATAATGATTTTGTTGTCGGTGATCTTTTATTGCTGTTGACGCGCTGAGCTGAGGCTTTGATGGTGTGGATGCGTGCGTAACGCATGGAAATATGAAGTGCAGATGAGCACAAATAGGCATGTTGCAACAACAATACTACCCTCAATGCGCTTGCAACACGCACTCAAGTTGCATATTTGCATGCAAATAATAATTGCTTTACTACTCGATGCTTGTGACCGAAGGTGGATGGAAGAAGTGAAGGTGGAGTTGAAGCGAGTAGAAAACAAAACGAACAAAAAACATTGAAATGGCGGAGGATTTGGAGGAATTGGAGGAATTGTAAGTGCATCAATTGCATATTTGCGTGTGTAAGCGTTTCTGCTGATGACATGTGTGAAAATGTGGAATTTTTAAAATATTTTATTCTTTATGAGGATAGCCAAGAGTCCTCTACTGATGAATTCGAATTTAAAATTCCCTTAAAGTTTATTGATATTTAAAATTAATTTATTATTTGCTCCCAACCTTACTCAGGTAAAAGGAGCTTCTAAGAAGATAAATAAATAAATGACAAAAAATTTGAAACTCAATCATGGTAAAGAAATAGTTTACTGAATTCCGCTGTGGTCGTACCAGTCAAGTAACGCCGAGCGTTCATGTCGACCAAAAGAGGTCGTCACGTCAGAAATGGTCAGTAAAATCCTTGGTATTATGTTGAAAGATGGGAAAATAAAAGTGCGTGAGGTGACTGAGGCTATAGGCAACTCAACTGAGTGAGTACATTAAATTTTACATTAATGTTTGGACATGGAAAAGCCAACGGGGCGGTGGGTGCCGCGATTGCTCACACACGACCATAAGCGCAAACGCGTGACTACTTCAAAGAAGTGTTTGGCGATGTTCAACTGTAATCCAAAGGAATCTTTGCTATTTTTTGTTAGCTTATACGAAACATAGATCCATCATACTACACCAGAGACCAAAGAACGATCAAGACAGTGAGTTTCTCCGGGTGAACGTGTACCTAAGAAGGCCAAGGTGGGTCTGTCGGCCAACAAGGTCATGACCACAGTTTTTTGGGATGCACGGGGTGTCCTTCACATCAATTACTTTGAAAACGGTTAGACGAGATCACCAGCGAATATTATTTAGAGCTTAAAGACGGATTCGATATTGATTTGAAGCAGTAACGATCGCAAATTACTGTTCCATCAGGGCCAATGCAGTGGTATATAAGTTTGTAGTCAACACGGCAAAAATTCACAAATTATGCGACAACCTTCTACCCCGTTTAGCATATTCTCCAGATTTAGTCCCCCCGCGACTATTTCTTGTTTCCAAATCTGAAGGAATGGCTGGGCGGTAAGAACTTCGGGTGGAATGAAGAGATCAACACTGAAGCAAACACCTATTTTAAGAACCTAAAGAAAACCTTATTATTTGGAAGGAATAAAAAAGTGTTGAACTAAATGTATAGAGTGGAAGAAGAAGAAGAATATGATGAGAAATAAAACACTTATTCGCCGAAAAAATTATATTTTATTCAAAAATTCACTGACTTCTTACACCACACTCGTATCTTTTAAATTTGGAATATATACTTGAAAATTTCCACTCTATAAACGACAGTTTATCTCAAAAAAAACCTGGGGCTTTGAAAAAAAATGAATCACCCTAAAACCCGTGAAAGTCTTGTTGATAAATTTGGAGTTTGATGTCGGATTTGTATGAGTGATGCATTATTGTAAAGAATGCAGGGAATACTACTTGTATATAATTTTCTTGGCCACCTCTGCCCTAAAAAGTCATTTTCGATCAGTTAGACTCAAAATTAATAGTTCGACTCCTCTTAGGGTTACAAATGAAAGACCTTTAATTCTACAAAATATACCCCTATAAAGTACTTAAAATTCTTTACAAACATACATGGTCATTTAAAATAGTTTCTGGTTCACATCGAGACAGTTACGTACGGCGGCCGCGAGAGCTAAGAGGTTAGCAATGCGTACTGTCATTCGGAAGACCAGGGTTCGAGCCCAGGATTTTTTGCTATAAATTGCTTAGAATGAAAGATTTTTTTGTAAAATAAATTGACGCGCTCGAAATACCACATTTGAGATGGTTTTCTTTTCCGTGTGACATACTCCCTAAACAGGTAAGAAGCACTGTATTCGGCTATACCGAAGTCATTATAGATTTCGTAAGAGTATCAAATTTATTGCAAATTTCATACTCTAAGATGTTTTTGGTGGGTCCTTGATTCAAAACCAATCGGTTGTATATTGAAATATCTCAAGAACAAAGGAACTAGTTAGTGTTCAGACAAACGAACGGACAGACGGATAGACGGTCATGGCTAAATCAACTCGGCTCGCCATTCTGATACAATCCTTATAAATTGGTTGAACTATATCTCCTCCTTCTGGTGCTTACATACTGGAAAATAATGAGTCTAAGGAAAAAGTTAATAGCAATTGTTTTTCCGAAAGCAATTTTATTTCTACTCTAATGGAGTTCACTAATTTGTTCATAGCGCTCAATCGTTAACACTCGGCTGCACTTGCTTCACTCTTTTGCACTTCGTGTTTCCATTTGTATTCGTATTCTTGTTTGTATTCGCATACATACAATATAAATGCTGACATGGCGACGATTTCCAAAAACAACCAGGTTTCTTAAAGAAAAGAAAAATTTACACGTTCTAAGAAGCATTTTTTATTGAAGCGAGATCAGGATTCAACACATTTTTAAAAGTCTATACGAGTCCAAAGTTTTGATTTGTTGCAGTGTTGGTTGAAAGGAGATATTGGTGATCTGACTTTAAATGTTGAGCAGGATCATTGTGCTCTCCTGCTTAACTCAACTGTTTGTTATCGAACAACCTACGAGATTTGACAAATTATCTTATTCTCATCCAACCCTACTTGCTCATTTCGGTTAAGCTTTATATTAGGTCATCGTGGAAGATATTCCACAATCAGCTGAAGGGCAGGCGCTCGCGAATGTAGTGCTCAATGGCTTCATCCACTTCAGTGCACTCAGCTGATTCAACCTTATCTAGTTTTTGGAGATAATATCTCAGTGGTAAATGCCTCGTCAATACTCTTGCAAGGATAGTTAGTTCCATACTTTTTAATCCAAGTAAAAAAAAAATTCTGTCAGCATTCCACTCTACGCCATAGTAGTTTAATCGGGCGCACTACATGGGAAATGCTCCAGGACGTTAAGTGTTCCTCCGGGGGCGGCGCTTGAATAGGGACCGAAGTGATGCTTAGTTGGAAGCTATCTTCTTTAAGGAGGAAATTAAAGTATAATCCTCATCATTGTTTATAGTTAAAAAAGAAAAAAAATCGGAGTTCCTATCTATTGAAAGAGTTCTCCTTCAAGTTGAAAGACTATTTTAATGGGAACACCTTTACAGCAATGCGAATGAAGGTTAAGTCAAACAACGCTGTCTATCTTAGTCATAAATGCATTTCATATTTAATTAAGCAGCAATTTTTATCATAAATAAAATCGCTTCAAAGCTCCGCCGACTCCCGCCCAAATGCCAACAAAAATCAATGATGGAGATTGACGATTACCAAAATCCAATGTTAATCAATGCAATTCCCAATGACAAGCGAATAATGACAGCGTCAATTCGAATAGGCAGCGGCGGCGGCGCGTCTTAAAAGCCTTATAAGCACAAAATCTACGTGTCACGCCGCAGTAACTAGCCGCAATTTAAGCACACAAGCGATTACAGTCGCGGAGAGATGATCTCAGTTGAGCGACAGCAATCAGTAGCTGCTACCAGTTAAGTTATGTTTAACCGCCGATGAACGTGTCTTTGTCTGTGTCTGTTCAATCGAATGAGTTCATCATCATTATCAAAGTGCAGTTGAATCCGACTCAACCGTATCCACCACATTAACCACAGCCAAGCTGACCACATCAACAAGCCGCAACCACTTTATCGAACAGTGATTGCCACCGCACGAGCACGCACGAACAGCGCTTTCCCGGCTACCGCAATGCGCGACACGTTCCAGCGCGGAGACGATATGAAACGACACGAGACTTCAGCCACAGCGATGACACCCCACGCATTTCAACGCCACGCACGTAACACGTAACACGTACGTCAAGTCTGGCTGTACGCCGACGTAGAAATTAAATTTGGAACCGAAATACAATTTATGTGCGATTTTCAATTATTTCATCCCAAAAAAAAAAAAATCAGAAAATAAAACTCAAAGTGCTCAAGCATTGAAGCATCCACGAACTGTCAATGCAAAACACAACGTTCGCCGGCGGACAATGCGGTTCATTTCTGCCACGCAGCAGAAATATAATTTATTATTGCCGTCTGCACGCGGGATGTTTATTATTTATATTCTTATTTCGCATATAAATTTCATTTGCAATGCCACACATCTGCACACACACACACACACACTCACAAGCAGGTACTGACCGCAGAGCCGACAGACAAGCGAATGTACGACCGACCGTACTGCCGTATGTATGGGCCGGCCTATTAGAGCGACGCATCGTCGCTACCTTCGATCCGCCGCAAAATTTATCGATAATCCGCATTGATAAACCCAAAGACGCAACGGATTGCGGCTATGTAGAGCTCAGAGATGAAAGAGGAGCACAGCTTAACGCGGCTTAAGACCCTAAGCCGCTCACGAAGTAGTTGAAATAAAAACTAAAAATGTGAGGTTATATTCTTACATAAATACAAATAATGTGATTTAGTAAAAGAAATCGGCAAAAATATAATAAAGAAACGGCGCTTTAGCTCATATTGATTTTGGGCATATTAGCTTTGCCTTTAAACAATACATTTTTCATAATAAAAAATTGTCGGATATACTTGGACATGTGTGTATGTGTGTGTGTGTGTGTGTGTTCATGTGCGTACGCTGACATTCGGGATCATAAATAATGCAGCGATGCGAGCAAAATCGGGCTTCAAATGAAAAAATACACGACGTCTATATGAATAGAAGAAAGGGCTTCTCTTTCGAAACAATGCAATTGAGAGCAGACCGAGAGGGTGCAGGTGAAGGGAGAGACAGGCAGCAGTAGTTGCACTTAATGGGTCATGATTTATGAACGTCGGCACTGGACAACATAAACCACGAGACGTTTATATAAATATGTTTGTATGGGAGTATATGTACTCGTTTGGATGGATGCATATCGAAGACAATCTCTAAAGCATAAATAAAAAATGATCTTCGCTTGAACAAAATTATCCATGAAATGAGTGGCTCAACATCATATTAAAGAAACGGACCGACGAAACTATAAAATTTCACTCCTTACTACTTACTACTTACTACTTACTACTTAGTACTTACCACTTACTACTTACTACTTACTACTTACTACTTACTACTTACTACTTACTACTTACTACTTACTATTTACTACTTACTACTTAATACACTTACTACTTACTACTTACTACTTACTACTTACTACTTACTACTTACTACTTACTACTTACTACTTACTACTTACTACTTACTACTTACTACTTACTACTTACTACTTACTACTTACTACTTACTACTTACTACTTACTACTTACTACTTACTACTTACTACTTACTATTTACTACTTACTACTTACTACGCTTACTACTTACTACTTACTACTTACTATTTACTACTTACTACTTACTACGCTTACTACTTACTACTTACTACTTACTACTTGCTACTTACTACTTACTACTTATTACTTACTACTTACTACACTTACTACTTACTACTTACTACTTACTACTTACTACTTACTACTTACTACTTACTACTTACTACTTGCTACTTACTACTTACTACTTACTACTTATACTTACTACTTACTACTTACTACTTACTACTTACTACTTTCTACCTGGCCCTGACAAAAACAACTCAGATTGTTGTGTGACTTTACTTCAAAAGAAGAATTTATCTCAAAGGACGCCTCATATAAAATTATATGTTTTGGTTGCAGCTTCTTTACCGACATTACAGATCGAAGGAACTACGATTGAAAGGAAGTCCCAAAATGTCAGCTGTGCTGCCCCTAAACCGCCTTGCGGAAACACTATGGATCATCGAACTTTCATTACTTTAATTGATTTTTTTATTACGCCAACCTTTTTTTTTTTTTTGTTTTACTCATAAATTATTTGAAATTTTACCATTTTTCGGAAGTCACGTTTCCTTCACCTTGGTGGGAGTGAGCAAAATTAAAATGACCACCAATAATCATAACAATTGACAATACTAATTTCTCAATCAGCTGATTGGCGGCACAACATGATAACCAGCCGTCAAAGGCAGTCAAATTGGACTGGCACTCAACGCCTCCGAGGAAACGTGGCGCAAAGTCAACTCGAAACAAAATGAAACGAATAAAGAGTTGGCTTGAAGGTAGGACAACAATGATATGCCATGAATACCGTGAAAAGCCGTCAGAAATATAAGAATTACAAAATAACATTTCAACAAATAGCCGCAAAGCAAATAATTTTTTTTAGCTATAAACAACGATTGTAGTTCCGCATCGATCATGGTCAGCAGGCTGGTTAATAGAATATAAAAAATTGTTATCGAAAATTATTATAATACAAATTGTTGAGCAATTTTGCGTGGTAAGCATGAATTTAGACACCCGTCAGTGCTTTGACACTTGCCTGACATTTGGCTCGCGTGCAGTAAATTGCGGCAACTATTGTGCGATTGTCAGCCGCTCAAAGGTAATCAACTCAAAAGTGTTGCTGTACATAAATGAAAACAAAAACAATAACAATAACTTAAGTATTTTTAGAACGAACCCACGAGCAAATATTAAGATTTTTAGCTGGATTTTACTGACAATAAATTTTCAAATGTGAGTCAATGTCATGCTCTATTGACCAATTGAGGCAGGAAACACCGCGTCACAGGGAGCCAGCCAATGGATATGAACTTATTTATAAATGAATTGAGTATTATGGTCAAAAAGTCCACTAGAGCTTTGATCCAAGTCACGATTAAGCAATATTCAATAAGGATTCATGAATTAAAAAAAGACTGCCGCTAAACTAAGATGGAAGCTCTCATTAATGCAAAATATGGTATAAGAACCTAGAATTCTAAATTAAGTATTAAACCAGTTTCAAAAGGGAGTTAATCCACTATTTGTTAAGGCTTTACAATATATTATCTAGATACTATTCAATGCCGTTCAATACAATTTAAGAACTAAAGCTAATTTCGAGAAGAACGCAAAGCGCGTTAAGACTTTCGCACGGGACATTGTCTGTCACCTATGAAATAAAATCAGAGAAGTAAAAAAAAAACTGCTGTCCGGCCTGACTAATTAAGATGAACTTAATTGAAATTGAATTAAGGAATATACTTTTTCAGTAAATCAGTTCAATATAGTATAGACACCACAAAAACTTTCCTAACTTGGATAAGGTTCTTTAAGTTACAGTAGAGATTTTACTCCTGACTAGACCAGAATGCAGAGAGAATATAATGGACAAGAAATAAGTAGATCAAAAATAAAATCATTTGGTGATCTATTTTATGTAATACAGTTCCAATGCGGTTTTCAATATATTGAGGAAGGACATGGTCCAGAACACAAAAATAATTCTTTGCATACAGCCATTTGAGATTGCTTGGTTGCGAAACCTACGGTGTGCCTACGAAGATATGTTTCTCTCGCCTTCAGTAGAAACAAAAATTAACAAGATATTTATGTCGGGCTCTTACTCGTGTATGTCCTTATAGATGCGACCGAAGTTATTACTCTGCATTTTACTGCCACGTTTGAGGTGATATGATTGCACTTTAGATGCATTTTTGTCAGACTTGGGATGGGTTGAGTTAATATTGCTTATATTACTACAGTAAGTTCTGTTAGAAAGACAGTATAGTTAGAAGGTCTCTTGCTCATATCAATTGCGAGTGGTACGGAGCGAGCTCCTTAGTAGTTCAGTTCACCCTGCTGTCGCGTTTTGAGCAGTCATTAAACATGGCTGCGGATCTCTGAGTCAAACTCTTACATTTTCTCATTTATTCCGAGGTGGTGGAGAACTACACTCAGCCTGTATTTTTTCATATCCTGTATTGCGATTTCTTCATGGTGGAGGTGCCAAGAAATCCTAGGTCAAAATAACTCTCGTCAACAGGGACTGATTAGGCAATTGAAAAGTGGAGTTCGCTTTCGACGAACAAAAATCAAAGTCTACAAGTCACTTACTATTTGTATTATAAATTATGATGCAGAACCGTGATGTTTTTAGTATCTGATAAGTCGGCCTTATGAGTTTTGGAGAGAAAGGTTTAGCGTATGATTTATGAAACTTTCGAACAATTTTCGACCGATCTGCTTTAAAAAAAAAATAGAGATACCTACGGCTTTTTCTAAGCCGCTCTGAACAGCTGATGGATTTTTATGAGTATCTTTATTTCATGTCGAAAATACACAGCAAAGGGTTTCCTGCCGAGGTACTATGGCAGTTAGAAACATTAATTGAAAAGTTTAAAATTTTTAGAATTGTTGGACCGGTTGGAATTCGAAATTCCACTCGGCTATTGCGGCTGACATGGACATAATTCAGCATTGAAAGTTTTCGATATAGTACCAACAAGTGAAAACAGAGAAAGTGGGAAAGTTCTACACAGCGTTGGAAGGATGAGGTGGAGCGACATCAGATTTCATATGATGATGTGACTAGCGCCCAATTGCTGCCGCGACTTCAATAGAGTAATCCGTTTAAGTGCCAATCAAGAAGAAAAAAAAATTGGAACCTAAAATGGGAAGGGCTATATATCACAAGATCAAATTCCAAACCGTTTTTTGATCTTTTAAGCTCAGAAAAAAAGTCTCTTAATCCTAACCTTAAAAATGTCAGCCAAAAAGTTTTCCCTTGGCATCGCGGGCTGGTTATATTTTTCGAAAATCGCTTAACTACCAACATAAATCATTTTAAACACTTCTTAAACTCTGCTGTCTCAGTCTTTTTGGTTTTCTCATTTTCTTTCTATTCTTTCAACATATCGAGAATATAACTTCATCTTGCACCTTCGCGAGTTGTCAATTTCTTAGTAACACTTATTAAATTTATATAAATATATGTAAAACATGTTGCTTTGTTGTTGTTTTACTTATTATATGTGTTATTATTATTATTATTGTTGTTGTTGTTGTTTTTGTTTTTGTTATCGTTATAAAACTGAAAATCTTCCATCGACTCGACGCTTTGCGCTTTGCTTTGTTTGATAAAAATTGTCAATTACGTAAATTGACTTTGTGCAATTGAATGGAAGCCGACAGCATACTAAATACAACAACACCACCAACAACAACAACAACAACAAGAACAACAAGAACAACAACAACAACAACAATAACAACAACAACAACAACAACAGTAACAACAACAATAGAAGCAATAAAGTGGCCGTTGTGGCAGCTATAATAAGTGTAGAGCTGCGACTGCATAGAGAGAATATATAACAACAATTACAACAACAACAAAAAAGCAGAAGTAGCAAAAAAATTCTCGCTGGCAGCCGCCAATTGCCGGCAGACAACTGTCGACGACAGCGGCAGCAATAACAACAACGGAAACAACAAAAACAAAAAGAACAACAGCGATGGCATACAAACTGAAGCAACGAACAATTCAATTGAGTGGCACTGCCACAGCAGCAACTACAGCAGCAACAACTACAGCTACAAGAACAAGAGCAGTTACAACTTAAGAAGCTGTCCGCATTGTCCGCACGAAATGTCCTTTCTTCGAAGACGACTTTGTTGTTGTTGTTGTTGTTGTTGTTGTTGTTGTTGTACATACAATGTATGTGCAGTTGTTGTGGGGCAAGGGAAATTGTGTGGCAAGTTGCTGGACAACACCAAACCAATGCCGGCCAATAGTCAAACAGTCATGACAATAACAACAACAGCAATAATAATAATAATAATAACAACAACAACAACAACAGCAAATAGTATTGCCACCAACAATATCAACAGATATGGCAAGTTCACATTTGCTCTTAGCCGTTAGCTGTTGCATGTGGCATGTGGCATTTGGTATGTTGCATGCGACACATTGTCAGCTAACTGTAGAGCTATAGAGCTTTAGCTCTTCGTTGCTGTGTAGCTAATGTAATGAGAAATTATTATAATAAAATATTCTGCTATTGCCATTGTTGTTGCCGCCAACTGTTGCAACAACATTAAGCAATCACATATACATATGTAAGCAAATACAATGCGACTGCTGTTGCACAGGCACACACACATACACCAAGTGACTATATGTTTGCATGTATATGTGCTTTAAATTGATTGCGTAGGCAACTCTCCCAGCAAACACACATCCACACTACTACATACATTTGTTAGTATGTATGCATGTGTGTATATTTGTTTGTTTCAGGTTTTGTTAGCTGCCCGCCAGCGTGTCTGTCGACTGGCCGTTGGTCGTTGGTCGTTGGTCGTCGTCTGATGTCTGACTTCTGTCGCTGGACTGTCGTCTCTCGGAGTTCTGTTTGTGTTCTTAATTAAACGTCCTGCGGCCATTTTTCTCTATTTGAATATGCAAGTAAGCAATTTCAGTTATTTTGGCCTTTGTTTTGCACACTCACAATCCATTCATAGGCTAAGCGAGACGCGCTTGGACTTGTTCGTTCTGTCAAACAAGCTTTAAATGTGTAGTGAGAGGCAACTGGGTATCGTAGACTGAATCGGAGAGAGTTGTTTATTAGGAGGAATCATGAGTTGCTGTTTTAATCTTATTTCACGATAAGCCAACAAATAGTATTTCAAAATATTAACTATGAAAACTCATTTGATGAATTAAATAATGAACATGAAATTCGTCGGTGATTTTCTGTTGTTGTGAGTGAGACGAAGGCTTATCTTTCAATGATAATTCTATTTCTCAGATCAAATTGTAACAACACTTCAGACATTATTCCACCAAATTTTTTTTTTTTTTTTTTTGAATGTCCCTGATAGTTATTAATTAGTACCACACCAATAGGAGGTAGTAATGTCCGCGGATACCTTGTTCTTCTATGACTTATACTGAACTCGATCTGCCATGCGACTGTAAACGTCCATGCTCTGTTTAAATGAATACAAGTTGCTTGTATATCAACACATTTATTTTTCAGTTATCTTCACGCCTCATTCTACATACTTCTGTACTATATGCATGGATGAGCTGCCAGTGTGCATGTAAACATAAATAAATTTATAATTTTCGTCAAAAAATTTCGTAAGTTATATGTTCGAATACAAGCGCCAATCAAATATATAGAGTTTTCCAATAAGAGCGATATGATTTTCTTTAAAACAAACACACTGTTTATTAAGGAAATTCAAATGTTTTTTTATTTAGTGAGAAGTATAATCGACACAATTAAGTTCTGAATATAACATGATTCAAATGGCCTCCACGACTTCTTTTGCAGGAACAAATTCGATGAACCCAATTTTTTAACACTTTTTCCACTAAATCAAGTCCTATGTCATGAATAGCACGTTCAATGTTGACTTTTAAAGCTTGAAGAGAGTCTGGTTTATTGCTAAAGACCAATAACTTCAAATAACCCCACAAGAAGTAGTCTAATGGTGTTAAATCACAACTTCTTTAAGGCCATTTAATGTCACAACGTGTTGAAATAATCAAATCTCTAAACCTTTCTCGCAATAATTCGATTTTTGCGCGTGCTGTGTGACACGTAGCCCCGTCTTGTTGGAACCAGATGTTGTTAAGATCAACTTCTTCAAATTGTGGCCATAAAAAGTTAGTTATCATCGATCTATACCGCTCTCCATTGACAGTAACAGTGCTACCAGCTTCATTTCGAAAGAAGTACTGACTGATGATTCCACCGGACCAAAACCCACACCAAACTGTCAACTTAAGTGAACGTAATGATTGTTAATGAATAACTTGTGGATTTTCTTCGCACCAGAATCGACAATTTTGTTTATTTAACGCACCACTCAGATGAAAGTGAGCCTCATCGGAGAATTTGATTTACTCAAAAAAATCGTTATCGTTTTCAAGTTGTACCAAGGCAAAATCAGCAGAGTTGTTCTTGCGTATATCTTGCCATGATGAAATTGTCAACATTACTGAATACAATGAAAAAGAAAATGTCAGACCGTGACACATTAAAAATGGCCAAAACGACACTTAGAAATCATATCATCTCTATTGGAAACCGCTTTACATGATCATACAACAAACATACAACAAATAATTAATTACGATTTAATTTTTCATTTCGGTTGAAAAAATATGTATTTCCTTAGTTCATTTAAAAATTGTTTATAAAATTCAATACTGGCAACCTTGAATAGAACCAACAAATGGATATCCCTTTATAACAGCGAGCAATCAACTGAGTCAGGTTTACGGGAAAAATCAAATTGCCGCTGGTTTCTATGGTACAAACGTCAGTAACGGCATCGGCAAGCGATGGTAACTTTTCATTTACATTGCCCTCCCTTGTATCAGCTAAGTCGCTATGTTTTTCGCTGGTTTGGGTATAATTCAGACAACCGAATCCTTCAGGCACCTGCTCGCTGGCTCACAATGTTCTATGAAAAGTAAATCAAGCTCTCTTTTTCCCCTCCAGCCCTCTTACTTCCACGGCATAGTTCTGCACCGCCGCCTGCGTCCCAGCCCTTACTCAAAAAGTGTGTAAGTACGAGTGCGACGAGTTCCGTATAATCTAGCCAGTCTTGTTAGATCAGCTCGCTGTTACGATGTTACTGTTACATTACTGAGAGTTAATCGCCTCGTTGCTAGTGCATTTAATCACCAGTATCCGCTCTCAGTACGACCACTCTCTCATCTTGGACTAAGGTTCTGGGCACTCGGTGTGTGTGTAATTACTGTGTTTTCTTTGGCGAAGGTTAGAGAGACCTTCGTTGGGTTTTTTATCGGCTGAGCTCATCTCAGCCTTCGACATAACCCTCCTCACGCTATTATCTCTTGCAAACTTTTATAGGGTTTCATAAAAATTTCCATTTCCAATTCCATGGAGTTTCATGAAAATAACCATTAATTTCTGGGGTCAATTTCTGGGTCAATTCGATACCCAATAGGAACACTACGGCGGCGACAATGAAATGAAATTCTATTTTTTTTTTGTAAGTATCCTATTTTTGTTGCTGTAAGAAAATATTGAATTCAGAGTGTTGCTTTACTGGAAGAGTTCACTGCTTCTTTGGTAAGAAGATTTCACAAAACCCATCTTTCTTTCTCTAAAAATTCCGAGTAATTTAAAGTTAGGACTTTAAATATCGGATTTCCGCTATCAAATAGGTTAAGCTCTCTGTTACCACATTCCTTAGTGCATATTAAATTAAATTTACAACATTCCACGAAAAGACGCTTAAATGAATGAATCACTGCTTCATAAGGACACATTAAATATTAACACTCTCACCGCACAGAGCAAACCGGAAAGGGCACAAATCAAACTAACCATTGAAAACAGCATAAATCTTTGATTTTTTTTATTGTTATTATTATTGTCGTCTACATAAACTAGCTACCATTACTCCTACCATTACAGCCATTATTGCCATCACTGTAATTACAACGAATTAAAATGTCGAAAGACAGACACTTTCAGATTCTTTCAGGCACTTGAATGCTTTGACCGCTTTTTTTTTTTGGCGGAAGAGCGCATATATTCAAATGCATACATATGTATGTACGAGTATGTACATTATTTAAATGTTTAAACATTTAACTGTTCGCATACTTAAAGCCTCATATATACATATATATGTGCTCATGCAGCCATTTACATACAAGCTTCCATATGAGGAATGTGTTCGAGTATTTTCAATTAACAAGCATTCGCTATGCACATTTAAGGACTTAAGCAGCGGCAATAAATTTGTTCGATTCTCTCATTTCCAAATTTTAATGTCTTTTTTTCTTTTTTTCTTTTTTATATTTTTAATTTTTTGTTTTTTTGTTGGTTTTTTATGCTTTCCCTTCTTTCATTGCCGCATAAAAAGCTGATAAGCCATTAAATTAAGCCAACACCAAGCGTACTCTCGAATATTTGTATTTATGTATGTATGTTTGTCAAATACTAAAATACTTATAGACTCGGTTGTATGCATTAATATTGCCATAACTCTAATTTACCCAGTTCGAAAATTGTTTTTGTAAACCGTGGCATAAAATTACGATTGGTGTATAGATATTTATGTTTGTATATATTTTTGAAATGTGCACCTCTCCATTTCACAAAGCTTAATTTATTAAGGGTTATCCAGTTAGTAGTTTCGCAAATGCAGGGCTGTATTTTGACATCTGTCAAACTTAACTGTCAAACCAAACATGATTTATGAAAAAATTTATGAAAATGGATTGCTCAACAACCGCACAACGCATTAAAATGATTGTAATCTACTACAAAATTGGTAATTCGGACTTTAAGAGGAGATTACGGTGAACATAATCGTTCAGTTTTAAAATAATTGAAAAATTGTATGGTAATTTGAAGAGACTGGATCAGTTACAGATATTAAAAGACCTGTGCATCATCGTTTTGCTCGTTCCTCCTCTAATAATTCTGCTGAAAGTGAAAGTGTAGCCGAAGACCCCAATGTGTATATTTATCGACGTTCTCAAAAGCTGGGATTATCTTACGGCTCGTTATGGCGTATTTTGCACTTGAACTTACACCTACATCCATATAAAGTCCAGCTCACACAACAACTAAAGCCAGCTGACTATTCACAATGCAGTAGATATGCAGTATGTTGCATGTAGGTGTTTTCAAATGATTTCTTTGTACTTAGATTTTCTAAAAATTAAAAAGATGGCAAGTCTAGTTTGGGATTTGAAGATCACAGCAGCCCGAAATTGTTGTCCTAGGTAATGATTTTGTGTGAGTATAGAATCTTTCTAAAAACACTGAGGAGTTGCTTGGATCAAGACTCAAAAGCAGCAACTCATGTTGTGAGTGGCTTCATCATAGCTTAGATATTGTGATAAGTAGTTCACTGTCTATTTTACTATTCCTTGTCGGTCCTTCCACACACCTCAATGAAACCTACAGAAACGTGTAATTTTCTCCTTGCAAATAAAAATATAAAAACTACTTTTGGCAAGTGTGTGGTGATTTCAAAATCTTGGGCATGTTTCATTCTTTAAAACTAACTGGATTAACCTAATTCCCTGCCTTTTGTTTTTGAGGAGATAGTAAAGACCGAATTAAACACTGGAACAAAAGAGGTTTTCCTCCGAGGTAGCTTAACATTGGCGAAAAGAACGTTCTTTATGTAACTTTGGTGCTTCTTCATAAAGTTCTTCACTACCAACACTTCAAGTAAAACTGGGATTGATGAAGAAATTTGTAATGTCATTTCCAAGAGATTAAAATTACTTCAAATACTCAATATCAATGTTTCCAGACCTTTCAGAGACAATGTTGAGAGAAGGTGCTTTCATTAGATACGATATTAGATGGCTTTTAACTGATCCACAATTCGTCACAACCATGACGGATTGTCAAAGAGAAGTGCGGATGGCCTTTAAAGGGGTCATGGAGAAATTTTTAGGCAATTGCAAAGATTCTTACTAAAATAAAATTGTCAAAAAATATTAAAAACATTTCAAGCTTTAACTTGTCGAATGACCGTAAAAGTATATTTTCCTCAATCTCATCTCGACAACTTCGCAGAAGAGAAAAGAAATATGAATGAGGAGCAAATTAAAGAATTTTAATATGCTATTAAAGAGATAGAATAAGTTGTCATGGAATATGGAACGTTTTTTTCGTTAGTAGTAGTAGTAGTAGGAGAGGTTGGATTGGGCTGCGACAAAAGCATCAGTGGAACGGTACTCTTAAGTAGTAGCTCTAGTAATTACTGTTAGCAGCGTTGAAGAAACGAGTCAAGCACTCACAATGCACTCGCAGTGGACCGTAGAAGTCATATAGGATCACTCTCGCCAACCCACCTTATAAAAAAATGATATCTGCCCATTACAAAAATCAAGTTGTTTGAAAAATACTGTTGCAGTCATATCACATCACACCGCTTTACACTGTAGTTACCACCAAATTCCGACAATTACACAGCTCCACACAAAAAAAATTATTTTGTTGTTAGATTGAATTAGGTTAGGACTTCGCGGACAGTGATGTTTTGGATACATATTAGCCTTCTAAAAGGTGTATTCAATTTTTTTGTCACTTTTTTTTGAGGTTATGTGAAAAGTTTACATGATTGCACCAAACTGACCTCATATTTGAATTCAGCGTTCCCAAAACATATCTTCACACCACTTTTATTTTGAGAGGCTTTGTTATTTGATATTACTCATGGGAAATAAAGCTGAAGAAAAAATATTTCGGAAAGAAAGCCTCGTTGAAAGTAGACCGAGAAGTGGACGCTTGTGTTTTTGGTCGAACTGAATTTCGTTTTCTATCCTTTCCCATTCGGCACATCCCACAATTTCTGAAACTGTTACCTTAGGAATAAATAGGGAAAGATCCTCGGTAGTCTTAGAAAATTTTACTAATGTGGTTTGAGTGATATTCGCAATCGGAACAAAGAGATCTAGGCAGAATTAATCGATCGAATGAGAGGCATCCCACCTACATACTTTACCAAATGAAGTTACTATCCTGCCTTTAAAATTAATATTTATACGCGATTACCAAATTTAATTGAAGAGTTACTTACATAATCTTTCATTCAGATGAACGTTGCCCAAGAAGGTCTAATTCGAGGTAAATATCCATACATTTCAATGTATATAAGTTATAGTTTTTGCCCTTGCCTTTTCTTCTTGTTGTTGGCGGGAACTCCGGCCGCTGTAGCTTGTCATCGTGTAGCCACATATGACAGTTTAAGTTGCGGAACTGTAATATGCGCATAAACTGAATTGAGCTCTGCGGATATGAGAGGGTATTCATGACGCTTGCTTGCCTATGTGTGCATATGCGTTTGAGTGTGTTGTATGGTTGGTTTTTGGTAACACGTGCACGTCACCTAAAGGCTGCGGTTGTAATTAATTAAATGAAAAATTCATGTAAGACAATGTGACGCTCCGGATGTGTAGACATTGAGAAGGCTTAAACTTGAACAGAAGCCAACAAGGGCAGGGTATGTAGAGGTAGAGCACCTTTAGCGCTGAAACACAAACACAAATACAGAATTGTTAAGAGAGAGGCAGTCAGAGGCTGAGGCAACAGTCTGTGCTAATGTAGGTTTAATACAACAAACACACACACACACATCTATACATACCTTCATGGGTGTATAAGTAAAGGCCAAAGGTATATGCGTTGATCCTCGTCGCCGGGTGAACTTGTAGCTCGTAGTTGAAATAGATGCAGTCATCATAGTGTATAGACGAGAGTAACTTTCAGGCAGTACAGTTAAAGCATCTACCTACGCTGCAAGCACTCGCTAGTTGACTCCTCAGGTAAGCTTAAGCTGGTAGCCGGTATTTACTGTAGTTGCGCACAACTGCCAACTACAGAGGCATCACTTACCGCAAGGTGTGAAAGCAGAACACCACTCATATGACTATTGTACATGTATTAGTGAGGGATTTCAGTTGGTTGCCTTGTCGCAGCGGTGGATTGGTGCCTTTAAAGGACATTAATTTTGCATAGTGCTCGGTTGTTTGGCATTTTAGGGGGTTACTGGCGGTAAAAAAAAATATTTTGGGCTTTTGGAAGCAAATAGTGAGAATTGAAAAGGAAAACGTAAATTTAGATGATTTTGTTACTCTTTTCCATTTATTTTTTTAAAGTAAAAGAAATAAAAATAAAAAAATTTAAAAAACTAAAATACAATGCACTCGCAATAACTTTTTTCTTGTTTCCAGTAAATGAAACACTGCTTTCTCCCTAAGGTGCCTGAGTACACTCATCTCGCTTTGATCCTCATTCCTAATGTGAACTCAACCTAAAATAAAAATTAATACAGGGTTAATAAAGTATTGAGCTGTGTGTGTATGTTTCCAACCTGAGGTTTAAAACATTTATTAGAATTTTTTTCTCATATTCGACAATTGACAATGTATTTTTTTCAGCATTTAGCAAAGTTGCTATGCTTATTCCTTCTCATGCATCCGTCTAAATTTTAACAGCATTTTTAACGATATAATTCTCCTAGACTCGACCCAATCTGACATTTTTACTACTATGGAAACTAATAAGCTAAATAGCTAAATAGTAAAATAACTTTTTCATTTTACTTGCATTCTGATCCATCGGTTGGATAAGTGGAATCACATTTGTTGGCATGAATACGGCAATTATGTTTCCATCTTCCACTCTTAATTCTATTTATTGAATGAGAAGAATCATGTCTATAAGAAGTAGACAAGTATTTTTGTGTCAAAAACGCGTTAACTTAGTCAGATATAAATTCAAAACCAGTTATAAACCAGTAACGGAATATCTATCATTATGTCAGAAAAAAAAATAACGCAAGAAAAGATATTTAGGTTTTGTGGTACAAATGATTGGTGAAACCAAACTTTAAAAATGCAAAAAGAAATTCGTTCTTATTGAAAGCATTTAAAGAGTGATCGATTTTGAGGTTCCTTCCGTTTTTAAAGAAAAAAAACATAGAAAGTTCAAATTTAATGGGGAAAATTTGTAATCATTCCAAAAAAACTTTCTTTGGCATTTATTTTTTGAAATGTTGGCCGCGGTTACGTCTCAGCTGGTCCATCCGTTGAGTCCAAATTTCGATGATTCATACGAACATTTCGACTGGTAACTTGCGAACGACACGCGTGATGTCCTACTCCAAGGCCTGAATAGTAGCGGGATTGTCCGCATAGACTTTAGACCTTACATATCACCAAAGGAAAAAGTCTAACGGTGTGATATCACACGATCTTGGTGGCCAATCGACCGGCCCAAAACGTGAAATTATCTGCTCACCGAAGTGTTCTCTAAGTAAATCAATTGATCGATGCGCCGTCTTGTTGAAACAAAATGTCACGGAGATGACGAGCTTCAATTTCAGGCAACAAATAGTCGGTTATCATGGCGCGATAACGGTCGCCATTCACGATTACGGCATAATTTTTGAAGAAATATGGACCGATGATTCCACTGGCTCACATACCACACCAAACCGTTGACCGTTGTGTTTCTGGATGAAATGGTAGCACTTGAACCTCTTCAGGTTGTTCTTCGTCCGAAATGCGACAATTTTTCTTGTTTATATACCCATAGAGGCAGAAATGGGCCTCATCGTTGAACAAAATTTGGCTGGAAAACGTCGGATCTTCCTGGAGCTTTTCAATATCCCATAGAGCTGGCTCTCAAGATGGGTAATGGTGTAGCGAATAGTAGACCGATAATGTTGACCATAAGTTGAGCGAATCGCGCGCTTCGCTTCACATTCTTTACAGAACGTGAATTTTCTTCATAAACTTGAATGATTTGTAAACGTTGTTCAGGCGTAAGTCTTTCCATGATGAACTGCCAAATAGTACTGAACAAAAATTACATGACAGCTTGACACGACTCACGCGTGATCCGTGAAAAACAGGCTATTGAAAAAACTATCTCTGCTTGTTTAGTCACCCTTTATAAACCGTAGGATAAATGAATTTTTAAAAATAGCGCGAATTGCTTGCCTTATCGATCACCAAAAGTTTGAGTCTTTGTGTTCCTGTTGCGTCTGCACAACACCGGAGCAGTTTTCTCACGCGATGAGACTTACGTTTTTTTTCTAGTAAACGCTTCCAGAACAAGCCGAACTCATCATCATTATACATTTAATAACGACTTAGTTGTATCTCCTCAATTTTTGCTTTTAGCTTTCGATTAAATGATTCCACTAACTGAGGCTTGGAAGCGAATTTCTCCCCAGATACTTTGGCGAAGAACGTTGCAGCCACTCATCCCTAGCGTGAAAACCATTTTCGTTTCCTTTAATTTACGAATGAAATTCCTTGAAAATCCGTCAGATGTAGCGACATCAAAAAGTCAACTCCATACCAAAATTTAAAAATTATGAATTTTAATTCCAATTAATTGTCGAAAACAATTTCAAATAAATAACATAAAATATAATAAAATTAAAGACGTGAATTAATTTAAAATAATATATATATATATATAAATATAAAGTTAAGTAAAATAAAAAAAACTAAAGAAGAAACCAATAAAATGAAATGAGAAAAATTAAAAAATAATAAAAACATACAATAAAATAAAACAAAGCAAAATAAAATAAATAAAATGAAATAAAATAAAGTAAAATAAAAAGAGGATTGAAAAATATTTAATAAAGAAATAATACAAAGAAAAATTAACATAAAAATAAAAAATCCAAATAAAAAAATATAATAAAATTAAAAATGGAATTAGAAAACTAAAAGAAATTAAATTCAAATTAAAAAAAAATTAAGTAAAATAAAAAAATAGATAACAAATATATAAAATAAAATTAATTCAAGCAAAGCAAGAACTAAAAATAAAATACACTTAAATAAAATAAACTTAATAAAATTAAAATAAAATAAAATCAAATAATAAAGTAAAATTAAATTAAATAATTTAAGCAAAATAAAAAAATATCAAATGAAAAGATAAAAAATAAAATAAAAATAAGAGGATAAGACAAAATAACATAAAATCAAGTAAAAAATAAACTGAAATAATATAATTAAATATATTTAAAAAAAATCAAATAAAAAATTTAAACAAAATAAATTGGACATGAAATAAACAAAGTAAAAGTACATAAAATAAAATAAAGCAATAAAATAAAATAACTTTCTATAATAAAAAAAATATCTTAGAAAAAAATAAAATAATATCATTAAAAATAATAAATTATTAAAATATAATAAAATAAAATGAAAAAAAAAACATAATGTAAATCATGCAGCAGACAAAGTTAAAATTATAACAGAAAAAAAACACGGCACAGACAGAAAGCTTACATGACGGCAAAAGAAAATAAAATATGTTTATGAAATAAAGAAATGAGAATTGAAATAAAAGAACTTTGCGCGTCCTTGATTTCCTCTGGGATATGCAAAAGTGCATGTGAGCGAACTAACCCTGCAAACAACGCGAGTATTCCATGTAAGCGTGAAGCATGTATACTCAACACGGTTAGTAGACACGGACAATCAAGTAACCCAAAAACCAACCACAATCCATCCAAAAAATATGGGCCAATTAATATTGTAATGTACTATGGCTCGACCATATAATCTACCTCTGCATAACATCGGAGTGTTCCATGGCGTACCTACAGGGGTGTAGTATTTGCGATCGTTAAAACGCGAACAATGATCGGCTAATAACAACTTGATTGTGGGATGCAATATCGGCTAACAAATGCTGCTAGCGAGACGTGAATTGGTACAACGCTGCTACACAATGGAGTAATCCATTAAGTACTCCTATGGACCATATGGTCCACAAATATTTTGAAGATAGCAGCATGAGCTCATGTAAACCAAAATTTTTATACATATGTATTTGTAGTTGTCGCAATGCAGCCTCAGTATGATATACATACGTATACTTAACACACTTTCACTCTTCCTCTCTGAGGAAATTATGAAGTTGTTGTATTTTATGTGAGAGCTTTAGATCTCGTCAATTTTCGCCACCTCCACTTTTTGAGGCAGTTTTGAAGGCTCTCCACACTCCTGAGCAGACCCACTTCCTCATCTGTGAACCAGCCGCAAGCCGAAAAACCCAGCGTTTTGAGTGATGGCCCTTAAAACGGCGGCAGCGACTCTTGGGAATTCGCGATGCTTAAAACATATATACTAGTACATGTGAATTTAAGGATATATGAGCAGAAGACTCTACTCCTTCACACTCTCTCTAACACAATGTTTGTATTTTATACATATACATAAATATTCAAATATATGTATATATTCAAAGTCATACACTAGAATACCTTTGTGTTTAACATTTTTATTCATTTTTTGTGCGCCCAAAAAAAATTTGCATATTTTTCATATTACATTTGGAATACGTGTAAGAAAAGGAGAGTGAGAGAAAAATATAAATTTTATGCAAAAATGTGCGACGTGCAAAACACTTCAAAGTGAGAATTTATAAGCCAACAAAAGCGCCGAGAAGGAACCGTTATGTAAATATTTATTAAAAGGTTGCCACCTGGGTGGAGCAAAAGGATCGAAATGCTTTTGGTAGATTCAGTTGAGCAATAGCACACACGAGCTCTTAAATGTAATAAATGGTCCCAAGTTAATTTAAAAAAAGTGTTTTCAAGGAAAAAATAAATAAATTTTAAACAAAAAAATCAGTTATGGAAACTAAAAGTATTTTTGAATTGAAAAAAAAAATCGTATCTACTAAGAAGTTCGTAGTATCACCGAAGTCTACAAATGAATTTTGTTACAGGAAAATTGATGGAGAAATTGAAAGCTTTAACATATTCGTATGTGGCTTTATACCCGTCAATCGAAGAGGCAACTGTGAGTACTAGATTCGATTCTAATAATCAGAAGTCAAATCCATTCACTTAAATTCACTCCTTGGCCTAGATAGTAAACAAACATCAAAAATTTACTCTACTTGTGGTGCCCTGGAGACCAACTAAAGACCAATAGCTCGCTCGAATGTCAAATTTCAACTTTAGAGGACGATCACAGTAATTTTATTAAGAAACATATTTTATAAAACCGCACGTGAGATATTCGGTCCCACAATTACGTAGTTCCTTTTATTACATTGTGCGGAAAAATTTCAAAAAAGGTTTTCTAAACTGACTCTTTTGTTTGATTTCGTTGGAGCTGCATAAAGGTTGAACAAAAATTCCCATACTACTTCCTAAGTGATACGTTTTCCTTTTTAATTACACATTTTATGAAGTTTAATAGAAGTTACTTGCAATTGACAATTATGTAATCGTATTAAAAGTGAATATATTTCCAGATTTCGACCATAGTAGAAGTGTCTCACGGTCCATGGTATCGGTTTTTTATAACCGCTATATCTTGGTGAAACGTCACAACATGCTCTTCACAAACATCTCCCTTGTACTTTCAAAAAAAGATCCAAATGAGAAAGAAGAATATGGATTTTAAGTGACATATGTTACGGCATCCAAGCTTTCAAAACTATCAAATAGGCCGTTAAAAATATTACGAAAATCTTTTATGTCATCATCAATCGTCATTGATCACATTTTCGATTTTTTCCAAACATTTCGTCAATCACAATTGAAGGTCTTCCGCTCCTCTGCTCATCGTCTGTAAGAGATGTACGACCGTTTCTAACCTCGCGACACCACTTGTACTCACTCGTACGATTTATAGACATATGCGGTTTTCACCTCGTTATAAATTTCAAACGGAGGTTTTCTCTTCCAAACGAGATAACGGATAATGCCGCGTATTTCGCACTTGGCAGGAGACTGGATTGACATTGACACGAAAAATGCTGTCGCGGTTTGGTTGCCAAGGGGGAGAAGAAGTCTGGCTCTACTACCGTGTTGGCAATATGGCGAAAGTAAAATTTCTCCGGCCGAAGATATCTCAGTAAACATATTTTCTGAATATTTTGCGATTTTTTGCGATTCGCCTATTTACGCTGAAGTCCCTATGGAAAACATGAAAAACCATAAAATATTGCATGGGAACTTCAGTGCCAACGGGTTTAATGGAGGAGTTACTAACATAGCATTGGGAAAACGTAGCCTCTTTTAGAAGTTCCACTTCTCCGGAAGCCATATAATAATGTTGGACGTGAAGGTGATTCTAAAGCAAAATTCTCTATCACATGATATTCACTGAGTCCTATCTCTGCCACCTAATACCTTAAAATTTCGACTTCGGGTAGCCGCATTCACTAATCCCACTTAACAGAAAATCCAAATATGCTAGCTGTATGACGTTAACTTACTCTCTGTGGCGCGACCATGGCTTGATGAATTGTTGTACTTGTATAATGTGCTCTATGGAGATTAATCACGAGCTTAGGACGAAATTTTTGCAGAGAGACTAAGAAACAGACTGAAATGCGTAAGTACGAAGAACTTGAGTAGCTGACTCATGAATTGTTAGGAAAACTCTAGGAGAACTCTATAAGAACTGAAAATTCCAAGTTCAAGCACCTTGGGTGTCTATAGAACAGAACAGTACGTCGCTGAAGCACCAGGTATAAGCACGTCAAGACTTAATTTATGAAGCAGATTCTCGGCTCGGTTGAAAGCATGACTAACTTGTGCAGAACCTCCTCCATCTCTAGGTCTTGGCTCGAACATTTTAAATTATTGCATGTGCTTAATATAATAAAAATCTCCAGTATTCTCCTGCTTCTCATGCGCTTTAATAATTCAGTTTTATTTTATTATTATTTTTTAAGTCAAAAACATCAAGTTTTCCGCTTCGCTGCAGACCAAAACCGCAGTGCACACCTTAACCGCATTTCACATTTCCATTTGTCGTTTAATTTGGGATTATTTTATTTTTACCAACAACATTTTTAACTTTGTTTTTGTTTCTATTTTTTTTTCTTCTCCTGCCATTTTATTTGTTTATTTTGGTGGCGAAATTCTTTTGAGAATTTTTTAGTTTTCCGCAACAGCGACCACAATTGTTATGCGCCTTGTTGCAGCGACAACAACAATAACATAAATAGCAACAATTATGAATAAACGGAAACTGGGCGTCAGCTACAAATGAAACAACAACAAAAAACACAACAAATGGATAGAAAAGGATTTGTTGAATTGTGGATGGCGGATTATGGCATTGCGCTCGCTCACTCGCATTGCGCCAACTCATCCGCATGTCCTGCTTGCATTGACGTGCTACAAGCCCTCTCCTTCCTCTACAGCTTTATCGAATAGGCGAAGAACTGGCAGGGAGACAAAGTGGTGGCGAACAAAGTACAATCCGCTGGTCAGTCTTCCATACCAAAGAAAGTAAAGAAAGTAAATAACAACAACGATAAACACACTGCAGCCCTCATTATATTGTTGTCCTTGAAACACGTTGCAAATATCGTTTAGTTGTTAAAGTAACCAAAGCCTTGCACTCCTCCGCTTAATCCAACGACTGATGTTACGCTGCGCTTTAGCTGTCCGTTATGTGGTTGTGGTATTTTTCCGCCTCACTCGGCTGGAAATTCCGCAAACAATTCCTTCTGCAACCAACCAACCAACCAACCAACGAAGAAAGCAAGCGAATAAACTGGCAAAGAAAAAAATCGTCGTTGCAAAGGAGTGCAAATGACAGAAGCCGGCAAAAACAGCGACAAAATTTGCACAAACAAATTTACTCAACGAAAAGGAGACAAATGCAATTGAAATTTGGTGTCACACAATCATGCAAATTCTCTTCGCTCGCTCAGCCCACACATTCAAAGGCTTACCCGCCTCACTCAAAACGCTGCAGGTTATGTAAACCATCCCGTACCAGCTGCGCTTGGGAAGGAAATATATGTGTGAGGGAGGAATATAAAATATAGAGTAGAAACCATTATGGAAGAGCTCAATTTGGGTGGCGCGAAGATTATATCTCCCGAAGGTATATCTTTTAGGAATTTAGGTCTCCCCAGTTGTACCAGATTCATTCAGGCCAATAACCACCAAGACAATTCGTGATATCAACCAAAGTCAATCGTGAATCACGCAGTTATTCTATCAGACAACGGTTTACATAACTCCCGGTGGTAAAACCCGACTAATACTAGTACAAATGAGATCTGGATGAAATAGTAGACTTAGCTCTTTCTTATCCAGATTCTACTTCCGACATACCCAACGTATTTTCTGCACGCAATAAGTCCACACTAGACACTAGCCACCACTTAAACCTACTCATCCCTTGCCTCTAGCCCAAACCCGTCGAGAAAACTCATTTCTGGAGTCTTTCGCTAAATGACCTCCGCAGCTTCGACTAACATTGCAGTCAACAAGAACCCTAGAACTTGGCTGACAAGACAACATTTTTGTTCTATGAAAAAAAGGTACGACTTGCGAGAAATATCTAAGTCGGCCTATATTTCTGTGAAATTAGTAACTTAAGAAGCTGGTGTAGTCTTCTCCGACTTATATACAGTTCCAACGAATACTTGTAAAGAGAACACGAAACCATAATATTGAACGTCCCACTAATCGAATATAGGTGCTGTAGACGAGCCAATAAGCACAAAACAACTGGTATGATGAAAAGATGCCTGATGTTAGCCTACTTTAGCTAAGCTATAAGAGAGAGAGAGGACTGTGTAAATCATGGCAACTATTGTGCGATACGTCTCTCTCTGGCTAAAAGCGGTGGCGGACAATACGAACCTTAAATGGTTGTGTAAACTTACATTGAACAACACAAGAAGTTTGGTAAGAGCTGGAGAGTACTTCTCAGAGACAATAGACGCCAGAGGTGATCTCTAACGAAACTCTGTAGGATATAATATGACCTAGAGAGCTCAAGTCCCAATTTTGAGTCCTCTCTCTCATTTTCTTGACAAGAAAATAATTATCGTTTCCAATATCGTCTCAAAGTAGTTTATACAAAGGCAACTTCGGAAGAGACAATGGAAGCTTTAAAGAGTAAAGCTTGACCAAATATCAATGGCCGTTTGCGTATCAGCGATGGCGAGCTCCGCTGACGGCGCAGCCGAGAAGATATGTCAACTCTGTTAGAGAAATTTTTTAGATTTCAAATTATTTCTCTTTTTCTCTCGTGGGTGTTGTGAGCGAAAACTGTTAGTGGAACAAGTTTAATGTACCTTTTGCAAAAAACTCGGCTCCGGCATAAAAATTTACAATCCAAAAAATTTGTATGAATATTTTTATGTTTGTATGTTTGCATGTAAACATTTCGCACGACTTTTGGCACCTTCAAGGCATATATTTGCGCACCAAAGTAATTTCTTCATTTCGACGATTCATTCTGCCCGACGACGATACACCCATAGTCTGCATGTTTTCTTGCACTTTTTCGTGAAAAACTTTTGTGTAGAGTTTTTTCAAGTGAAATAATGAAGGAGTTTTATTTTGACATTTTCTCCCTTGAGGCGGGCGAGTGCGCGTGCATGCAAATGCTTGACCATTAAGCTAAAGTGTGGCTTTTGTGCCACCTACAATGCCACACTTGCCACAAAACGCCAAAGAAAGCGTCGAAATAATTGCAGTACAACAACAACAACAGCAGTAGCAAACACTATAATCAAAAATTGCTACGTCCAAAGGAGCGCCTTAAAGAATTCATCCATTCATTGGCAGGTGTTCAAGTTGAAATTAATTTGAGTTTGAGCACAGAAATTTCCTCAAAACAATGGAGGCGCGTGTGAAGAAAAAACGATATAATCAACTCTATATGCACAGTTAATTCAATTGAAATGCTAATAATACTTGACGGCCATTTCGCGAACACCCAGACAATTAAGTCGCCGCAAAATTGGGTTGGGGGCTTGAGTAGCAAGTCGATCCGTCTTGCTGAGCTTCGGCTACTCAATGACTGCCCTATGACGTAAACGAAATCGTCATTATTCGTCAGCATTGTCGACAACCCGTGTTAGCGACGCGACGGACGCCTCAAATGGCTGCCACATAACCAAAACAGCAACAATTGTGCTAACGACCCAAAAAAAAAGGACAATAGTCCTTCAGTGTTCAGTCGGTTATGCCGTCGAGACGACACGCAACCGCTATGCAAAACAATGGTTGAACAAATATTATTAATTAAATCAATTATAATTAATTTAACAACGCCTCAGCTCATGTCAGTTAGTATTGCTCACCGGACGAGGTGATGAGCAAGGAGTGTCGCAAGGGTAAGCTAGCCAACCAAAGCGAAAATTAGTCAAATGGCAGCAATATAGTCTTAGAGTAGTAGAGTTGGGGTTCTCTTTGTTGGAAAATAAATAATTGCTACCCATTTACAGGAATAAATCATAAGATTTCATATTTGCATAGAATATACGAATGTAAGTTGAGATTTACAAATTTTATTCGCTTCGCTTAAGCATCTCTTCAGTTGCTTTGTAGTTAAGTAACAAGAATTCCAGTCCTAAATTATAGAATTTTCAGTCAAAACTCAACCAACCGGGGTCTATTTTTTATCATTTTCATCTCGAGTGAATGCTACCCCGGTTTCATCAAAAGATAAATCGTGCGTACAGAGCTTGACATCCCCCAATACTCTTATCATACGAACTAATGGTTCGGAACCCGAATGAATGAAATATCGTACTATTGAATCTGCGAAGATAAATCGAAGAAACTTCGGCGGATTCATTGAAAAATGAGAAGAGGAGTTATTTACGATAGCTATTACGCAATGAGAGTAACCGAAATAAATGGAGAAATATGTTCAGAAGGAGACTACAAGGTAATATTGGTGAGGCTGATTACTGAATGGAATTCTCTTTTGCGAATTAGTACACTTCAAGGTCTTCGAGCAATTATATTTGTATATATATTTGGAGCTTTATAACCGCTGAAGCGATTTTCGACCGAGCTCCTCTTCCGATTTGTGGTTTTTGCGTCTTAATGTTTTTTACCAAAAAATGAAGGGACCTACAGTTTATTCTAAGCCGCCTCTGAACAGCCGATGGATTTTTTTGAGGAGCTTTTATTGATTGGAGCCTGAGTATAAACTACACAATCCACTAAAACGGCAACCCCACAGTCTGCAAAAATAACAAGAGTAACAGAACTAAATACAGGAAATATAATCTTCTATAAGGGCATATAATTAAGGCGATTACATTGATATCACTGGCTTCAATAACAGCGCCGCTAGTTCTGTTTCATTCAGACTGGGTAAGGAAACGAAGCGAATGGGTCTGGTGATGAACAAGACGAAATATCTTCTGTCTTGAAACAAACTTGGCTGCCACGTCACTGTTGCCAATGATAATTTTGAAATAGATAGATTCGTCTATCTTGTAACCAGCCTTCTCATCAACAACAACATCATTGGACTTTGAAGTCCAACGCGGAATCACTCTTGACTACAGGTCCAACTTTGGACTCAGTACTAATAATTGAAAATAAAAGTCCTATCTGGTCGAACGAAGACTAAAATCTGCAAGTTGCTTGTCATTACCGTTTTGCATTATGATGCAGATGCGGGTCGATATCTGCTGAGGCGGAGCTTGAAGTTTTCCAGAGAAAGATTTTGCCGAAGATTTATATCTACTGGAGTTACCTTATATATTTAGCGAAAAAAATTTATATAAATCGTCGAAAATCATTTTATTGTTTTCAAAAATATTCTCCTTTAAGATCTATAAACTTTTGCGTGTATTCGAATCAATTTCGAAGCACTTTTACCATTCTGATGGTGGTATCTCCAAAACATGCCTTCTGAACTGCCTCTCCAGGTGTCGAAAAACTTTGACCTCTCCGTTTATTTTTTATAAACAGGAATATTCTGTGCCAAGTCATAATTATACGGTAGATGACTCATCAAGTCGATGTTTTGAGTGCTCAAAAACACAGTTTTTTCAGTCGATGTATATGAGCTCACATTGTGATCCGACTTGAGCGGTAGGTTTTCCTAATTTTTTGAAAGACAACTGCTAAATATATTTTTGTGGAAGACTTGGCATTCATCATTCTGCGTTATTGTAGTGGTACGGGTACGGCATGTCTAGTTTTACTAAAAAAAAAACACCAACCATTTGCTTGGAAGTGCTTCGTGCGCGAGCATCTTATGCTAGATTCGGGTCATCATAAAATACCCATACAGTCGACTGCATTTAAATTGGGCTCATACTCGTAAAGCCACCATTTATCATCTGTCACGATGTCACAGACGTGCTGCGAAGCACATTTCTCAAGACCAATCGACACGAGCCTTTCTTTGAGCGATTGACAAATTGTGTGGGATCCACCGTGAACAAATTGTTTTTCAATGAAATGTTCCCGCAATATTGAATGTATGTCGGGCTCACAAATGCCTATAGTTGTCTCAATATCTCGATAGGTCACATGACGATCTTGCTATATCAGTTTACACAAAGCATCAACAGTTTCCGGTGCAACAACTGTTTTTAGACGACCTTCATGAAATTCGTCTTAAAGTGATCTGTAAATTCACCAACCATCGATAAACACTGGCCCTTGATGGAACTTCATCATCAAAAATTGAATGAAGTTCATTGAAGCACTGTCACTGAGTTAATCCCGGTTGCACTTTGTATCTGCAATTGGCGCCGAATAGACCGGCCCGCTGCTCTTTACTTGACTATAATCGCTTGAGCGGTACCTAGAAGAAGATATGGAAAGATATTATTAGTCTGAAAATTTGAAAAATAAAGATTTTTTTATTATTACTATACATATATGCGCAGAGAATTCAAACAGCCGGAGGAAGAGAATAAGAGACAGAGAAAACGGGAAAGTACACAGTTGTCAGCGCTTTTGCACTTCATCCTTTGTTGAAGGTTTTAGTTATATCGCTCCATGAAAATCGTTCGATTATTGTTTGTAGTGAACCCTAAAGAATTTCTTCTAAAATAGATGAAGTTTTTTTTTTTTCAAACAATCAAAGCATATTTATATATTGTAAGGCTGTATTACAGGGTGTAATGTTTCTCCAGAACTTACTTGAGATATGGTTGATATAGGTTCTAATTGGTTTCTAATTGCTGCAATCAGTGTAATTAATTTAATTAATATACAATCCCACTGTAGTCGTTTGTAAGATGCGTTCAGAAGATGCGTAGAAATTTTTCATATTTTAAAATTTAATAAAACAAGAAAAGAATGTGAATTTATAAAGACGTCATCGACCTCTCGAACCACTTAAATACCTTAAACAATTTTATGTCTCTCCACTCACTAATATCCTGAGAATTATGTATTCGCATTGCTGGCATTCCGACTTCAACTAGAACTATTTCAATCGCTTAATTTTCATCATAACGCCAACTAAATAATAATATTAATAAAAATATTAAGCAGAAATTACCGCAGCAGAAAAGAAATATTTTCACATGCCAGCGACAGCATGAATTTGCACTTGCGCATAGCAGCAGAGCATAACACCGCATAGCAGAGCATGCCGCGAATGAATGTTGCAAATGCAATTTGTGGCCATCAACTGTCATCGCAGAGCCCATAATTACTAAGGCACGGCTTATGATTTGTTTTCGTTCTTTTTTTTTTATTCAAACTGCGACAAACGCGTTCACACTCAGCAAAAAAGCGCGCAGGTTAAACAGGTCCCAGATGATGCAACACGAAAAGGAATGGACTGAGTAATATGAAATAAAGCAACAAAGAAAACAAAAGCAGAAATGCATTGCAATCAAAAAAAAACTCTTTTTTTTTTGTAAAACCAAAAACAAAGAAGAAATATAAATGCAAAATCCCTTCACCGTTAAAAGCTGCATGAAGAATGTAAAAAAGGGCAACAAGGCGGCGGAGTGTGGTATGAGAAAAATGGCTTGAAATGAAGAGCCATAAAATTGTTTAACGTTCGTAAGACATCGCCAAGGCAACATAACATAGAATTTACTAGTTAAATGTTGTTGTTTTGTTGTTTCAATTTTTATGGTGTCAATTTCATGGTGTAACTAGCCGAAACGACGGAAGGGCAATGTGCCATGTGTAAATCATATATATATATGTAGTTGTATATATACTTATGAGCACATACAGTTATTCCGCAAGGTGTAGGTGCGCCGTGGCACATGCAGAAAGCACTATAAACAAGTTCAAAGGATCAATGGTTGAAAACTTAAAAAATCTAAATTCTTATAAAAAAAAATTTTCTCATACTTAAATAAAGATTTGGAGGCAAGTGAGATATAAAAAGTTTTAACAAATAATGCAATCCAACAAATCAACAACAACTCGACGTTGATACGTGCGCGACTGCGACCATAAATTTATATTCTTACTTTCCCAAGACACTTGTGCTCTTGGCGCCCATAAAGCTACTTAGATGATGTTGCTATGGGTTATTTTAAGCCAAAGACATGGCAAGCGATTTAAGTAGTTTAGAAATTCATCAAATTAATGGATTTCACTGAATACATACTTTCATTCGTATAAAATTTTAAATTGTAATTTTCATTTAATGAAATAATCCTCCTTTCACTTTATTTTAGGAGAGTGGAGAGGATTTTTAGAAAACTGCCTGTTGATTATAAAATACAAATAGAGGATGATCCAAGTAGAGGTACGTTTTTCTTCTTTTTTTTTTTGACAGACCACGCATGAGTCGTGTCAAGCTGTCATGTTATTTTTGGTCAGTATTGTTTGGCATTTCATCGCGGAAAGATTTACGCCTCAGCAACGTTTACAAATCATTCAACTTTATTACGAAATTTCACGTTCGGTAAAGAATGTGTTTCGCGCGATCAACTTATTACTGAGCATAGTATTCGCAACACCATCACCTATCTTGAGACTCAGCATTCATTATTTGATAATATTCGACCGAATAGACCACATCTAGCACGCAGTGAAAAAAATATAGCGGCCGTAGCTGAGAGTGTACACGAAGACCGTAGAGAGTCGATTCGCAGCAACTCGGACGGACGTATGGAACGACTTGCCACATTTTACGTCGAGATCTTAAATTAAGAGTGTACCAAATACAGCTTGTGCAAGAAATGAAGCCGCCCCACCTTCCCAAATGAAATCGCTTCGCTCTATGGGATCTTGAAAATTTCCAAGAAGATCCGACGTTTTCGAACCAAATTTTGTTCAGCGATGAGACCCATTTCTGGTTCAATGGGTATGTAAACAAGCTAATTCTCCACATTTAGGGCAAAGAGTAACCTGAAGAGATTCAAGAGCTACCATTTCATCCAGAAAAAACAACGGTTTGGTGTGGTTTGTGAACCGCTGAAAACGTCGGTACATATTCCTTCAAAAATGATGCCGGTGACAACGCAACAGTCAATGGCGACCGTTATCGCGCCATGATAACCGACTATTTGATGCCTGAAATTGAAGGTCCTGATCTCCGCGACATTTGGTTTCAACAATACGGCGCCACTTCCCGCATATCAAATCAATCAATGGATTTATTGAGAAAACACTTCGGTGAGCAGATAATTTCACGTTTTGGGTCGGGCGATAGGCCACCAAGATCGTCTGATATCACACAGTTAGGCTTTTTCCTGTGGGAATATTTAAAGTCTAAAGTCTATACGGACGATCCCGCTTCGATTCAGGCCTTGTAGTAAAACATCGCGCTTGGCATTCAACGGTTACCAGTCGAAATGCTCGAACGAGTCATCGAAGTACGAGTTTAAAAATATCTCGACTCCAGCGCCATCTGCCGTAGCTTTCTTATTTATATACACAACAGAGATTTTTTTGTAAATTGCAACTGATAAGCTTGAGTTTAATCTTTTGAGTAACTGGCTAGTCGGTTGTAATGGAGCTTAGTACTGCTTCTGCGTGTGCACCTCAATTGCATAGCTCTATTCGTAATTCCTACTCTTGCGACCTAGCGGCATACCCTGAAAACGTGACAAATCTTTGTGAGAAATCCAAAAACCTTGGATTGCACCTAGAATGGAGGCGCTTCAGTGCTGCCATTCCAAAAGTTTAAGGGCGCACTGAAGTCTTATAGCAGCGGCTATGCAACAGAGGTGCAATTATATGCCACTTGCTATACAAATAAGGGACTTGCCACATAGTAACCCAATGAAAATGTTCATTTAGTCTCGGATGGAAACTTATCAGCGCCGTCCAAGAGGCACGATAGTCGAGACATGGACGGAAAAAAATAAGCTCTTTTGATATTCACTATAGCTGACATATAAAGATGCGCATATTTGGTGGTGGGACAGAGACCACACTGTAGGGTACTATCGTTAACCCGGATAGACGAACATCTTGCCACAATTCGCAATAAAACGAGATTTTATAACATATCGCTTCGGCGGAAGAGAAGAACTTCGGTTCATCGAGTTTTTAAAATTAAAGCCCACAGTTTTCGAGATAATGTTATTGCGGAATCTGCGCGTGGAAAGATTCTTTATTCAGAATGGGTCAACCTGCCCATACTTTACCTTACGATTCTCGCACACATTTTTAGGTGAAGTCTTTCCAAATATATCCCAAAGTTCTCATTTCGAAACATGGCTTGCGGATGATTTGTATGAATAGGATATACATAAATGTTGTGGGATAAAGATTTGAACACAAGAACGAAGACAGCTGTAGTTTTTATTACGACTCTGCATATAGGGGGATCTTAATCTGAGGGGACAAACTCGAAGGTACTTAAAATAATAACTGAAAGCTGCTTACGGTAGGGACTTGCTTCAACAAGTTTGATAAGAGCGTGTAACATGCGCTTCTCTTAGTAAAAATATACAGATCTGTAAGCATCAAAAATATTATATTTTAATAGTCCACAACATTCAGATCCCCAGAAGCGTCACTCTGGTTATAAAGAGCTCTATTCTCTCTCCCAGAGAAAGTACTTCTGAAAGGAATTGAAAAAATCAAACCTGCTCGGGGTTCATCTTCGCTAGTCACTGTACGCCTTATTACAAGAGAATTTGCAATAGACTGCATTAAAATGAAGTGAGGCAATTTTATTTGCAGCATCTGAGGGGTTGTGACATGCAAATGTGCAACGGAGATGTCGATCTAATCTATTTTATGCAATTTAGTGGCTCATAAAGCCTCATTAACAAATGGACAGCACAATACGAGAACAAACACAAACACACACACACACAAAAAGCAACAACAAGCAATAACAAGCAACTGAACAACGAAAGTAATAAATAGCAGCTTCCTCCCACTCGCCCTCAAGCCAGCAACGCACCCCTCTTAGGCATCAAATCAACAATCTCTATGTTGGCTCATTCGCTGGGCCGCCTGGTCTGTTGGTCGAATAGTCTGAGTTATAATCAAACCACAACAACATGAATTTTCATGTTAATATGTGTACGAATTAAGGATAATAATTGCCAGAACAAGCAAAAGCAGACAGTGGAAGGCAAAATTATAATCAGGAAGGATATACAAGTACATATGTATATGTATTTGAATGTGCATGTGTTTGTGCCTACATATGTTGCATAACTTACAACACCAAGCTTGAGAATGTACCATACGCACAGCCAAAAGGTGGACACGCACGCACATATAACCGCATATGTTTGTATGTCTGTGTTTGTGCATGTCTGAGGATATGCATATTAAGACGCTCCGGGCTCCTTAGCCAGCCCTCTCTGTTTGTCTGCCTCATTCCTTCATCCATATCGCCGCCGGTGTTTTGGGTTAAGTGCAAAGCCGGCATTAGCAGCCGCAAAATGCTGGACAAAGCAAATCTGTATGCGGTTGCATAGCCATTGCTGCTGATAAATCAGCTCATTCAAAGGCTGGTTTTATGGCCCACCTCCTCCTCCTCTTCCTCCGTTAGGTTAGGTTAAAGACGCCGTCATTGTCACCGCTATTATCACTAAATGTGAGCACTAATGTTCATGCTTTTGTTGTTTTTGTTGTTGCTATTGCTGGTGCTTGTAAGTGCGTGCATTGAAAATTCAAGTCAATCAATATTAAATTCAACTTCAGTCAATACGAGTGTATGTATGTACAAATGTATATATGTATGTACATATTTATAGGTGTGCGTGTGTGTGTGTGGTTACAGCGTGTGCGCTTTGGAAAGATAAGGCAAATTACATAACAATAATTTAACGGCAATTCCGTTACGGCGACACCCTATCATTAAAGCACAGCGTCGCATTCACATATAAAGGTGTATATATATATACAACTAAATGGCAGTCCAAATTAAAGATAAATTAGTAATAAATGACTGCTTTATTGAGAGTGTAGTCGTAATTGAATTTCATGTAATTATTAATATTTTTTTTTTTTTTTGATAAATTAACAAATATATATATGAATATATGTATAATTTAAAAAAAAAAATTGGAAGCAAAGCTCAGCTTAACACCCAATAAGGATATGCTGATAAGCCTCTCTGTGGCACTATTTTCGTATTCCATCAGTAGGCCCTCCAAAGCATTGAGTTTTAACCTCCAAAAGCCAATCGGTGCTTTCAACGGTGCTGGAAACGATTAAGATATTCCTGAAAACATCAACATGAGATCTGAGTAAATAATAGTTTACATTCCACATATATTTGTGTTTCCTTATCTTAGGACAGACTCACAGTACTTCCCCCTCAAATAGTGTTATCCCTTTATTGGTTTCGAAAGTGCAGAGCTGTTGCTTAACATCTGTCAGGTACTTATGAAAATATCTCATGTTCTAAGAGGTGATTATGATGCACATAATTGTCCAACTACTCAAACAATTGGTAAAATTTTAAAGAAATTTGAAGAGACTGGATCGGTTACAGATACTGTAAGGCCTGCGCATCATCGTTTTGCTCGTTCCACCTCAAATATCGCTGCTGTAGTGAAAGTATAGCCTAAAACTCAAATGTGTTTATTTCTTGACGTTCTCAAGAGCTGGGACTTTCTTACGACACATTATGGCGCATTTTGCACTTGGACTTGGACACCTACATCCGTATAAAGTCCAGCTCACAAAACAACTGAAGGCAGCTGACCATTCACCGTAGTTACGTCGATTGGGTGCCTGAACAGCAAACAGTGGACCTCGACTTTTCCCAAAAAACAAAAAAAGATTCTTCAGCGGCGATGCACATTTCTCACTTGGTGGATACGTAAATAAGCAAAATTGTCGCATTTGGAGCTCCAAGAATCCTCAAAAAAAATTATTGTCTTTAGTCTGGAGGTGTGAACGGCGAGACTGCCACTGTCAATTCGGAGCCTTATCGACGTAAGATAACCAACTTTTCTTAGCCTGCAATTGAAGAGCACGACTTGGACAATATCTGGTTCCAACAAAATGGGGCCACATGCCTTACAACATGTGCGAATATGCCTTTACTGCGAGAGAAATCTCCCGGCCGCGTAATATCAAGCCTTAGCGATGTCAATTGTCCACCAAGATAATGTGATTTTAGACCTTTGGACTGTTTTGTGGGCGTAAGCGTAAGGCAGGGTTTATGTGGATAAACCTTTAACTCTTAAGCACTTGAAACCAACATTCGTCAAATTATAAAGCTGAGATACCACCAAATTACCTCGAACGGATCGAAGTTTGCAAGAATTCACGAGGCGGTCATTTGAATAATGCAGTGTGTCACATATAATACGAAGGCTCAAACTTTATAATAAAAAATAATTTCAGAAAAAAAATTATTTTAAATGAATTTTACGTTTCTTTTGGAAACCGCAAAGTGGATAACCCTGTAAAAAATTTGGGTAAAAATATAATTACTTATAGATATTAAAGAAAATTTCCACCTTTGATAATTTGAAGGTGTCGAATTCAGAAATTTTATATAATTTTGGATAGCTATTGAGACCTGCAGAGCTTTTAAGTTACTAAGTTTTTATGAAAAGCTTTCTACTTCATATGGGAAATACGTTTGTATGGATTGACATTACTTACCTTCTGCGACAAAGACCTTCAGCATGGCGGCACCGCCTCGGCTGCTACTGCCAAAATTCAATATTTGCTACAAATTAAATAAAAATAACAAAATCTTAATTATTGCTTAATTACGGTATATTCTGTATTTAAAAGCCAATGAGAGGCATATGAGAACATATTTAAGTAGATGTTTGAAATTTGAACTTCTGTCACTAAAACAGCGCAGACTTCTTACGCTCTCTATTTTTATATTTTGAAATATACTGGGAGAACTTTATCAAGAGTTTTCGATACTGGCAATAATACTTCCCCAAAATTATGCATTCATTTCAATCATAAAGGCATACAAATGCCAAAGAACACTCCTCACTCTCCCTAGCAGACCAAAATTCCCTCGCACTATCTAACGTCGACATGGTAATGATAGCGCCGTTCAGCATCAAGTAATAATCCCAACCCTCAAGAGCTTTTACAGCTCATAAGGCCAAAACTTCAACTCATGGTGGATATTGAGCAGCAATGACAAAAGAATGGTGTGGCAATAACCAGTTTGAGTACACGGAACTGTAAAAGATCCTCCAGATTAATTCTCATACTTCACCTTCTCATCACACAAATACATGCCACCCCATCGCCCAGAATAAATGCTCAAATTGTATTACTCAGTAGCCTCAGATGAAAACAACAAATTCCAATAAAACTCTCAAACCGGCATTTATAACAACACAAAGATGCTCACTCAGTCAAAGTCGCATCACCGAGACTGGAACTTCCCTCAAAAAAGATCTCACTCTCGAAATTAAAGCTCGGCGGAAGATATCTTTCCATGTAGTACGAAAAGAAAACTCTACTTCTAACCGATTTATCAGCTCACGTAATAATATTCTTCAGAGATCTATTAAGCGTGTGATCTTAATGGGAGAAAAACAACACGAATGAGAAAAATAAGGATGAAGTGTCGTTGAACCACCACAGCTGCAACAACATTTCTTAACGAAGTAAATTTAGCGCAGAATTCTCTTCGCATTAAGGGAGCTCTTACATTAAACACTGCAATCCAGATCTTCAATAAAACCAACAATAAGATACCACATGCCTCCAGCTCTAACTATAAAACCCTTCTGAGTTCATGAAGTACTGATAACTGAATTTTGCTCACTTTGGTAGAAAGTTTCAACACTTCCGAATTGTGTTCAAAAATACCATCAAATGGTTAATCCCCGCATGGGATGACTTTCTCTTAATGATGGGTCGTCATATTGTACTCTAAGTCTTACTATCACTACCAAAGTCATAAATTTCCGCTCTCAAACAGTGCTTACGTCTCTCGAAACGAGCGCGAACAGTACAGTAATTTCCAGAAGTTACCATGCCATAAAAGTGAAATTCTCAAATGCGTATTGAAAAAAATTATTAGATTCTTTTGAAATCATTTTCAAAGCAGACTCTGAATTCTTGAAGAAGAACCAATATTTTTGGTGAAGTTTTACTTATAAACTTCATTATAAAATAAGATAATTTAGATGAATTAAGCATGTAAATATTTATGAATGTAATCGTTTATCGTGAACTCAAATTACTTTGCCGATTCGAGTAACAAAGTATTTTTTATTATTATTTTCCATTTACATAATTTCTCAAATTCAAACTCAAAATGTTGTTTACAGCTTCGGTAATTTGTAAAACTGAGCACTCGCAGTGAAAACCAAAACTGAAAACTGTTATCGTCAACAGTTATCTTACCTGTTTTGAAAATTTACCTAATTACAAATTGATGTTCACACTCATCAATCGTGTTCAAATTTCGAAAAGCGCTTATCAGCCAAGGCGAAAACCAATGTCTCGCGATGTTGAGTGTCAAGTTCGTACAAATTGAATAAGATAACTTCCGCCGCAGTCAGAAGTTCGCACGATTCCGCGAATCAACCACAAAGTGATAGAAACACACAGAAATTCGCGGTGTCTTGTGACGGAGTAGAAAACCTTAAAATTCTTTTCGACAAATTCTCAAGAATGCTTAAACTACGCCATCTGTTTTTCCTAGCAATCGCTCTTAACGCGCTTTCATGGACTCAAGCGGCTAGCGTCTTCTCGGGCACCTCTTACAGTCGCATTGTAGGCGGTACTTCGGCGCGTGACATCAACATACCGTACATGGTCTCGTTGCGCACTTTTAGCTTCCACATTTGCGGCGGCTCGATAATCAACGAACGCACCGTACTCACCGCCGCGCATTGTTTGGTGGCCACCGATGCTCGAGATTTGCAGGTGCATGCTGGCACGAAATCGCGTTCCTCACACGAAGGTGTCTTGATTGATGTTGCAGCTATACACTATGATCGTCGCTTCGTTATGGATACAATGGATTATGATATTGGTTTGGTGCGTTTAGCAACGCCACTCAAATTCAGCAGAAAGATACAGCCTATCCTTTTGCCGGCTTTCGGTGAATCGGTATTGGATGATGACGTAGCTTTGGTGGCTGGTTGGGGCTACAGAACACCTTCTGGTCCTAGTTCTTATTTCTTGCAATACGCGCGTGTACCCATTATTAATCAAGCTGAGTGCAATAAGCAGTTGGAAGGTTCCGTTACAGATCGTATGATCTGCGCTGGTTATGCTGAGGGTGGCATTGATGCTTGTCAAATGGACTCTGGTGGCCCACTGGTGGTCGATGAGAAGCTGGTTGGTATTGTGTCATGGGGTGTCGGCTGTGCGCGTCCTAATAGACCTGGTGTTTATACGCGCGTTGCCGAGTTGATACCGTGGGTGCAAACCACACTGGCTGAGGAGTATAAAGATACCATACCAAGTGATAGGAAGAAATAAGAGAACGAAAACTAATATTTGTAACAAAAAATTTTAAAATAAAGTGGTCTTTAATCAAATATTAACTGAAAGGAAAAGTGCTTGTTTTTGAACCTTTCTAATTAGGAATGTGCTGAGTAAAACACGATGATTCATTGGATCATTAGTAGGAATATATCGCTCTGTACACCCGTTAGTGTTGCCATGGATCAAAAAGGCATTAGAAATAAAAGTTCGTCAAAGTAACGAAAAAAACAGAGTGCGATCCCTCATCATCTCAATACATCTCACCTCATGTGTTTTCATTGCATCTTGTTCTACCCCACGCCTTCTTCTCATTCTATTACATTTCATCCGATTTACCTCTTTCACCTCATCTGAACTTATTTAGGCTGGCACCATCGTATAGCATCGCAGCTTTGACTGATCTTTTGAATTGTTAAATAAACGATCGATCTCTCCACTTGACTTCATCTGACCTAGTCTGATTATATCTCGCTTATGCCTCGATGCCAAATTATATTATCTCTTTTGGTTTCCTTTGATCTTACATAGCATGAACTTGTCTCATCCCATTTCATCTCAATTTATCGTGTCTAATATCGGATTAACTTCATATAATCTTTCCTTATCGTACTTCATCTTATCTTGTGTTAACTCTTCTTACCTCTTTCCTTTTCATCTGATCTGCGAATCAGTTTCGTTACAGCCGATATCATCCAATTCGTTGCATTTTGCTTCATCTCATCTAGTCCTCACCCGTTCCATATCTTGTCAAGTTTATGTAATATAGATATTGCCATTGCCTACCGATGGTTGTGGCCGTATTGAAAAAATATATACATATTTTTGTTGAGATGTTGTCTGGTCTTCGCCCCATATTACCAAACATTTCCTTGAGCTTAAGCGATAATATCCAAATCAACAATAGCGCTCCTGTCGTTTCTTCTTTTCGTATTTTAGCCAAGTTTTACCAGGTAAAGACAGCTATGTAATGTTAAGACAGCCGAAATAAAATTAGGTATTTCCGTCTCCGGAAAAGTCAATCAGCCTCAGCCTCATCTTTCGTCATGAAAGCTGAATTCCTCGAATGTTGTGCCGAAGACACCTTCTTTACCCTTCAAGGACAGCGCTGATAGAAGCATATCAAGTGCTCGTAAATTTAGTTGTTGCCACTTAATTTTTCTC